>JABTTQ020001400.1:0-683877 GCA_016081115.2 Rehmannia glutinosa
TAGAGTCCATTTGGATGGAGGGACATGAAATTCCAAAGGATTTCAAATGAATGGATTTCAAACTCCTTGGATTTGAAATCCACATCGATCTTGTTTGGATGATGTGGATTTGCGTAGGAATTTCAAATCCATAGTAATTTTTGATAAAATAAATTTAAAAGGTTTATTCATTTTCTTAACTGACATTTAATAAATAAAAATAAAAGATATAATCTTATTAATTTAGAAATAATTATAATTTTATACACTAATAATAATATGAAATATATAACTTTTATTATGTGTGAATGTGTTGTGTATGTATTGTATGTGTAAATGTGTGTGTTAGTATGTGTAGTGTGTGCAGTGTGTGTGGCATGTGTGTAAGGGTGTGTAGTGTATGTAATGTGTGTGTTGTGTGTTTAAGTGTGTGTGTGTAAATATGTGCAGTGTATGTAAGTGTATATAAATGTGTGCAGTGTGTGTAAGTGTGTGTTTGAATATGCAAGCGAACATAAAGGGGAAAACAAAATGAATGGATTTCAAATGACTAGTTTTTGGGAGGGATTTAAATTACTTTGAAAATGAATTTAAACTTAAAGATGGATTTGAAATCTATTGATTTTGATTTATAAGCCAAACAAGGGTGTTGATTTAGCTAAGCATTTCAAATTCCTCATCCCAAATCCCCTCCCAAATCCCTCCATTCAAATGCACCCTTAGATTATTTATAAATAAAATTAATTAAATTTATAAATTACAAAAAATATCATCTTAACATTTATTTCTAAACACAAATTGCAACAACCGAGCGATACTTGTAAAGTAAAAATAAAGGGATAATTTCAATTTTGATACCCAATCTATGCCCCCTTTTTGCTTTTAGTACCCCTTTTTTTCAACTTAATCAATATCGGTACACTCTATTTCTATAATTAATTACTTTTGGTATGTTTTCGTTAACTCTCCGTTAAAACTATAGATGTTAAACGGGCTGGCCCTTGCCCTAACAGGCTCCGAGCTAAAATGACCACTATTAAACGGGCTAGCATACTGCGGATCTAACCCCAACCTTAGCGTGCTTCGGGCTAAATGGACCACTATCGGGCTACACTACAAGAAAACAAGAGAATTCCAATGGAAAAAATCCGTTGGTATTTGACCAATTTCCATGGAATTATCGATTCCAACAGAAATTCCAATGAAAAAGCACCATTGGTATAATGGCCGTTGGAATGACAAAATTCCAATGGAAAAAATATTCCAACAGTACCAAATGGCTTTGGTTATTGTTGGACTTTCTGTTGGAATTTTCCAATAGGTATGCTGTAGCATTGGAATTTCCATTGGAATTTTGAAAATTCCAACAGTTTTTTATTACATTGGAATTATTTCGTTGGAATTTGATTGTTTTCTTGTAGTGCTATAAGTCAAAAAAATAAAAAAATATATATTTAAATCTAAAATTTTAAACTCGAACATATATAACATTTAAGTTTAACATGTTAAGTTAAAGTATTCATTATAAAAAAAATCTTGCATAGTTTATAATTATATTACATTAATAGAATTACAAAATTTAAATATTCCATGATCTAAATTTTTAAAATAAAATTATAATAATAAAAGAGAGAATTATATAATATATACCCATATAAAATGAAAAAAAATAATACTTTTTTAAAAAAAATATTCATAACTATAAGTCATAGTTTTAAAAATTATATATTTAAACCTATTAAAGATGAGAAGATGTGAGCTTGAAAAAATATATTTAGTAATAGATAATATGTAATAAAATAGATATATAATATTAGATTTATATTTATTTTATAAAAAAACACAATTGGCGGGCTAGCCCGGTTAACCTATGTGCTAGCCCTAACGGGCCTCGGGCTAAACGGTCTGGGCCAAAAAAGGCCCGGATTTAAACAGGCTAAAATAATTCAGCCCTAACTCTCTTTTGTCTCGGTTTAAACGGTACGGCCTAACGGGTCACGACCCGTTTAACATCTAGTTAAAATCTTGACCTGTTATAGTAGGTTTGCGACTTAAAATGACTTGTTCACTTTCAATACCTAATGTTTTATAATAAATCACTTCTAGTACCGAAACGTTACTCAATCTATAATAATGAAAATAGTCCATTACGACCATATCAGGCTCAACATGCTTCCGTAATTAAAATATCCCTTAAAATCCATACCAATCTTTGACCAAAACTGCACCGGGTGAGATGGGTTGAAAAGCCACCAGTCGCTAAATTGTTTCCCCTAGACTGTTTGACAGACGTCTCCGTCCAACGTCACCAACAGGAAAGGTGGTCTACAAGTTAATCGACTCTTTCAGCAATGGCCCAGTACAACCTTGGTCCGTTTCCTACTCCAGGCATATAAGATAATTCTTCAAAGGGATAAATCAATAATACATTATGCACTCATGTTGAACAAAAGCATTATTCTATTAAGAACTTAAAGAAAAATTTATTACATCAGTAATCTCCTTTTGGGAGGAGAATACTTGTTTAGCCTATCATATATGAGGCTTGCACTCGCTCATACATAAACAGAAAAACTTAAAAACACTCTGAAAATTAAAACACTCAAGTATTTTTATTACAAAGGAAATTTTATTTTTGACGACTAATGGATGTTGTTCGATGCCTTTAGCCTTCTGAAACTCTTGTTTTATATAGAGGTATGGGATGTCTCTATCTCCCTGTATTATTGCATCCACTTGTTGTAATAAGTGGGTATCTAATTAACATCATCACATGGTTTGGGCCTTACATTGTTTGGTATCCAAAGCATTTTGAAAAGGCTCCAAAGCCTGCTCATTTGTCTTGTAGTAGAAAGATGTCATTGTTTACATCTTTTGCTTCAATTATTGCATAGCCAGTTATCCTGGCTCCGCGTACCTATGATGTCCCACTTTTGGCTTTTTCAAAAGTGGGTGTCCTTCGTCACATGTTCCAAAAAAATATGTTGGGGAATCTACTTTTTTGGTGATCCCCAAATTATTGGATACTTTGGTAGTTTTTGTGACTTTTCTTCTCCGTCTCCGGGACGTCTCCAATCAATTTTTGGTCAGAATTAATCCTTTGCTGAATTACGGCTCCTTTTGATTTGGGCATTCTGGGTAAACACGATTTTTTCAATGGCCAATATGAGCCATATTGCAGTATTTCCGATGAGTTTCTTTACTCCCGGACATCTTATTTTCCCAAAGAACACTTCTCCTTTTCTCGAATAGGTCTTTTACAAATCTTGTTGTTTTTCCTGTCATATTTTTTAACAAGAATGACCCATTCACCGAATTCTAATAGAACTTGAATGGAAACTTAATTTTGTCCATCTCTGTAAGACATAACCATAAACCCCATGCTCGTCTTGTTGAAATTTGATCTTCAGTGAAAGATGTAACCAGGGTAACTTCTTCCTTGCTTCCTTGATAGTTTTGAAAGCTCATTCTTCTGGTCTTCAAAGCCGAATATAAAAGGCTTCATGATTACCTTTTACACGGGTTATGGAGTTGCACTAATGAAATACAATTCCAAGGTATCGCTGCATTTTAGGCTTTCATTGTTGGATTACCACTCGTAAACTGCTTCCTGGATCCATGTATCGCCGCATTTTAGGCTTTCATTGTTGGACCAACACTCGTAAACTGCTTCATGGATCCATTTGGATAAAAAAATTATCTCCGGGAAAGCAGGGGATGTGGTATAGATTGAAGTTAAGGCTCCAAATTCATACCATTGTTTGATCTCGTGTGGATTGGAGTTTGGTAACATCCACACCCTTGGATATATATTTTCCAGAAATATCAATCTTCGTTCTTTTTGGATATATCCCTTGTCTTGTAATAAGTTTCTTCAGATTTGCTTGATATTCCATTTTTGTGGCCCAGAGTAAAGAGTTATGGTACTGAAGAAATTGGGTCCATTTAATGAGAATTTAAATATCTAGGGACCATTTTTTTGTAATTTCGTAAACAAGGAGTACCAAAACTGACATATCCAAAGGTCAGGAAACCTGCTATATACAACCAGTCATCCGTCATTTTTAACAGCAATTTGACGAAAGATACCTGTTGGAATTTGGGCTTTGAGAAATGGGTGTTGACCCGATTTTGACCAAATAATTAAGTGGTTTCCATTAGTGAAAAATAGAATTAAATTATTTGTAAAAATTCTACTAAGAGAGTAGATAAGAATAGCATTTGGAATTTCTCAAAACCGATTCCGGGTGAATGAGAAATTAATGCTAGAAGTTAGCCACTTAATACAAATAAATAGTATTGAAAATAGAAATGTGGGGAAGGAGAAATGCTCCATCCCACATAAGAAAGGATGAAAAGTTTGCACACCTAATATATCCCAAGTTGGACTTATGGGTTTGGGCCATTGGGGGCACCCAAGTTTTTAAAGGGGTGAGGACCTACATGCTTGTGGGTTTTGTTCAAAGCACACGCGCGTGCCGCCCGTCCGCCGCCTGGCCCTGGTCCGGGTCGAGGGTCGTGGGCGCGGGCCTGGGCTTGGGCTTGGGCTTCAAGACCTTTATTCTTTTTGGACCAAAAACCTTTAAAATAAATGGTTTAATTAATTTTTGTAATTAATTAAAATGATTTAATTATTTTTTTAATTAAATCGAATTTCAACCTGGGAACGAGCACGGGCGGACGCACGACCCGTGCGCCGGGTCGTGCGTCCTGCCGTACCTACCAAATCAGCGCACGGGTTGGCGCACGGCCCGTGCGTCGGGTCGTGCGTCCTGCCGAACCTTCGCGCTCCAACGCACGGGCAAGCGCACGGCCTGTGCATCAGGTCGTGCACCAATGAACAAGTGCGTCTGCCAGTGCAAAATGTGTCTTTTCGAGCCAAAAGACGTGATCTTTCCATACGGGGCACCAGAGGCCTATATTATTCGACCCCTGATGACTGAATAAAGACACGAAATAATTAGCAACTTAAAATCGGTCATTGCATTCTGCATATTGTCTGATTTTCTTCTTCTTAGCTTGAAAGTCGGAAACACTCCTTGTTCGGTGTGATTCCGGTTTTTGCAAGTGCTGCTAAACCGGAACTGTAAAGTCATTGTATCTTAGAGATGAACGCCGGAACCGTAAGCACTTTGTATACGAGGTGTATTTCGTCTTGTGGAGACTGAATTTAATTCAGGCCTCAACTTAAAGCCTAAACACTTTATACACTTAGCCATTTTCTTCCTAAAAAAAACATACACACCATTTTCCCTACAATCGCAAGACGAAATATATATATATATATATATTACGTTTCTGTTTCAAGACGATGGCTCCAGTTTCGAAGGTTGTTGCTCCTGCTCATGACGAGAAACCGGCGAATTTCTCCGGTGCCGACTTTAAGAGATGGCAACAGAAGATGCTGTTCTACGTGATGACTTTGGGTATGTCCCATTTTCTGAAGGAGGATCCCCCTACCGTTGGTGATGAAGAATCCGACAACCAACGGAAAATCGTTGTGGATGCTTGGCATAGCAGTGATTTTCTGTGTCGGAATTATATTTTGAACGGACTAGACGACACCCTCTACAACGTCTATAGTTCGTTCAAAATGTCCAAAGAGTTGTGGGACTCTTTGGAGAAGAAATATAAAGCAGAAGATGCTGGTACAAAGAAATTTGTGGTCGGTAAATTTCTGGATTATAAGATGGTTGACACCAAGACGGTGATTAGCCAAGTTCAAGAAATTCAGATCATACTTAACGACTTAGTATCTGAAGGGATGATTCTGAAGAGTCCTTTCAAGTGGTTGCGATTATCGAAAAATTACCGCCATCATGGAAAGATTTTAAGAAATACCTCAAGCACAAGCGAATGGATATGGGGCTTGAGGATTTGATAGTTCGACTTCAGATTGAGGAAGACAGCCAGGATTCTGAATGGAAATCGGCAAATGTGGGGGTATGATCATACTTTGTGGAACACCAGTGGAGTTTCTGTGCATTTTTAAATGTAACAGAAGGTGTTGCCAAAAGTGTTGTAAACACTGAAACCACATTTGCATGAGGTGTTGTCGAAAGTGTTGTAACACTAAAGGTAGACACCGTAACAAGTTGATCTAAAGTCTTACTAAAGATGTGATAACATCAAAGGTTACACACCTTGTAAAAGATGGAGTTGTTGGAACTAAGATCTGAAATCTGATAGAATGAGATTCTAACTTGATTGTCGGGATAATGTTCTAACAAAATAAAATAAAAATGGCCGAGAGCCATAAGAATTCTGGATGATCTTGTGTTAAACAAGATATCAGAAGTTGAAAGGGGAGCTTTACTTTTTAGCAAACCACATAAAGGAGATTGCATTGAAATGTGGGGGTGCTTTGGAAAAAGTAGAAGCACCCAATGAAATAAATTCAGCATTTATAATATAAGTGATGGTACGATCATCAAGAAATATTGTATTTATTAAAGGTGTCTTTTCTTGGAAAGGAAAGAGGTAAGTCTAGACTTTTTTGTCGTAGACATAATACCAATAAACAATTGATTTTGAAATGGGGTTATTTCGGTTGACTACGGAAAATCAAAGGAAAACCTTATGGATCCGCTTACGAAAGGCATAAATCGAGATTAATTGTATAAACTGTTAAGGAGAATGTGTTTAAAATCCACAACTTAAAGAATGTTCAAAGCGGTAACCCAACCTTGTGAATTGGAGATCCCAAGACCTTGGTTCAATGGGACAACTAAGTTATGAATGTTCAGTTGAACACTTGGAAAATGTGTTAGCTCATTCTCGATACATCCAAGTGAATGTAAACCTGCTGAATGTGGTGAGGTTAAGTTTAAGACTTTTAATGATTCCTATACCGAAAGGTGGAGTATGGCAGGATACTCTTCAATAGGAGATCACCTATATAAGTGAGAAGTAATGGCCGCTTCAAAGAAACACTTATGAATCTAAGATATGGTCCAGGGCCGAAATGGACACAACGTGAGAACAACAAGTGTTAGAGTTGTTATTGTGTAATTATTATTGTCTCGATTTACACAAACGGCTGAGTAATTCAAGACATCGCGTCACTAAGCAGCCAGTAAATCCGATAGTATTTTACTAAGGAAGGTTCAAAGCCACAAGCTACCTATCCTGATGCAATAACGAATCGCCGAGACTTTCAAGCGAATCTGCATACACACATGCATTAATTTCATTCATGTGGGAGATTGTTGGAATTTGGTCTTTGAGAAATGGGCGTTGACCCGATTTTGACCAAATAATTAAGTGGTTTCCATTAGTGAAAAATGGAATTAAATTATTTGTAAAAATTCTACTAAGAGAGTAGATGAGAATAGCATTTGGAATTTCTCAAAACCGATTCCGGGTGAATGAGAAATTAATGCTAGAAGTTAGCCACTTAATACAAATAAATGGTATGAAAAATGAAAAATGTGGGGAAGGAGAAATGCTCCATCCCACATAGGAAAAGGATGAAAAGTTTGCACACTTAATATATCACAAGTTGGACTTATGGGTTTGGGCCCTTGGGGCACCCAAGTTTTTAAAGGGGTGAGGACCTACATGCTTGTGGGTTTGGTTCAAAGCACACGCGCGCGTGCCGCCGCCTGCTCGCTGGCCGGCCCGGCCCGGGTCGTGGGTCGCGGGCTTGGGCTTGGGCTTCAAAGCCCTTATTATTTTTGGACCAAAAACCTTTAAAATAAATATTTAATTAATTTTTGTAATTAATTTAAAGGATTTAACTAATTTTTGTAATTAATTAAATCGGATTTCAACTTGGGAACGAGCACGGGCGGAGTCGTGCGTCCTGCCGTACCTGTCGAACCAGCGCACGGGTTAGCGCACGACCCGTGCGTCGGGTTGTGCGTCCTGCCGAACCTTCGCACTCCGACGCACGGGCAGGCGCAGGGCCCGTGCGTCAGGTCGTGCGCCGATGAACATGTGCGTCTGTCAGTGTAAAATGTGTCTTTTCGAGCCAAAAGACTTGATCATTCCATACGGGGCACCAGAGGCCTATATTATTCGACCCCTGATGACTGAATAAAGACACGAAATAATCAGCAACTTAAAATCAGTCATTGCATTCTGCATATTGTCTGATTTCCTCCTTAGCTTGAAAGTCAGAAACACTCCTTGTTCGGTGTGATTCCGATTTTTGCAAGTGCTGCTACTGTAAAGTCGTCGTATCTTAGAGACGAACGCCGGAACCATAAACACTTTGTATACGGGGCGTATTTCGTCTTGCAGAGACTGAATTTAATTCAGGCTTCGACTTAAAGCCTAAACACTTTATACACTTAGCCATTTTCTTGCTAAACAGAAATCATACACAATCTCGTGTAACTATTATAACACGTCACATACGCAAAAACTTCTCAAACAAATAGCTATAGAGTAAAAAGCAAAATATTCCAATTGGACTTCTTTTTCTTTGCGAATCATGAATGAGTCAACGACAAAATCTTATCAAACTTGAAGAACGAACCATGGAATGATGGAATGATAATTTTATTAGATATATATATATATATATCTTTGTTTTAACTTGTGAACATAAATCCTCAAATTCAGAGAAGGCGGAAGACCAAGCACAAAGAACACTATGGTTAAGAATAAATTAATTCTCGGATTTCGTTAATTAATCAAAGAAAAGAATGTTAGCATGCGCATAAGTGTCCTCGGACCCCACAAAAAGTCTAGATTAGGAATTTTTATTTCTGGGAAATAAAACTAATTTAAGATTATGTCAAGGGTATCTTTCATGTGGATCTATAAAGTGGTCTAGTAGTGGCCGAGCTAGTGGATAACAAATAAGATATATACTAATGATCAAAGTGTATAGTTTTATATGTATTTTTTATTTTCTTGACTTGGACATGGCAAATTTCAACAAAATGGAGTATTTGTGGATGAACATTGTGGACTAAAAGGGCACTAAGCTAAAAAAAATGTTATCAAGGACTATAAGTTGATGATAGTTTTAACTTGAAAAGTGGTGCTAATGATAAGTTTCATACTTTTTCGACAACTTGGTTTGTTAAATTGCATAATGATTATGGAAACTAAGTGTTTTAGATTTAAAAAAGAATAGATATACTTTTTGTACCATTGTATATATATCATTTCCCTATAGCATATTTGGAAGTGACCATTCATCTATGAAGTACGTGTGTATCATACTTCAATAGCCATAGTTCGTAGTGGTGATCCATTCTCGGGGATATAGTGTTCTAGGTCCTTTTTTAGTTTTTTTTAAAGATTAAACAACACTTAAACCTAGGGGTGTAAACGATCTGAGTCGAGCCTTAGCCTATTTACCAAATGTTTGCTTAATTTTATTTAGGCTCGAGCTCGAGCTCTTTTCAGATTTTAAAAACCTAGTTCTTGTTCATTTGTTAAAATTATTTAGTGTTTGAATTTGTTCATGAGCACGTTCGTATTCAGGGACGGATCCAGAAATGTTTTAGAAGGGGGGCACAAAATAAAATAAATATAAGATATAATTATAAAAAAAGCCTGAGGTTCAGACTAATTACAAAAAAATCCAGAGATTTTTTAAAATTGTAAAATATCTATTGAGTTTGATTCATATCTTATATATATATTTTTCTCTTTCATAAGCAAAAAATAGTTCAGAAAATCCCTAACTTTTATAAGAATATTACAGTTACCTCCTTAAATTAAAATCAAATCTCAAGTGTTTTTTTTTAATTTTCAAAATGCTACGAGTTTTTTGTAAATAGCCCAAACCTAAGGGAATTTTCTTTAATTATCCCTAAATATGATTATAAGTAATACATCCCAAAAACGATTGTTCTAACAATCAATTAATTACATCATTAAAGGGAACAGGCCACCTTTCTTATTCTTAATTAATATATAATTTATAATTAACTAATAATTAATAGTAATAGAAAGAAAATATTGTGGGGGCACGTGCCCCCACAACTGATAATGTGTGTCCGTCTTTGTTCGTATTCGAGTTCTTGTTCATTGCGTATTCGTGAACATTGAATAATTTTATTCGCAAACAATAAATAAACAAACAAGCTAAGCAAAATTACTTTTAACGAGTTCATGCATGTTCGTGAACTAATTCAACTTTAATCATGTGTTAATGATAAAAAATTTATACTCTAACTTTAAATCTTTAACTTAAACCTCTTTGAATCTTGCATTTTTTTATATAATTAATTCTATATTCCACTTCAGAAATCCATACCAACTCTGTGTTTGTTTCAGATCACTTTTGAAATGGACTTTTGGATTTAAAAGTCCATTTCAATAATAATTCATGTTTGGTGATTAATTTAGATTATACTATAAGTCAATTCTTAAAAAAGTCCATTCTAGAGAAGTGAGAATTAGAGGTTTTTTGAAAAGTCTATTCTAGATAAGTCTATTTTCAAAGAGTAGGTCTCTTGTAGGACCGTCTTACGGATCCTATTTCGTAAGACGGATCCTACCCACCCCACCCCCCTTGACTACACCCCATTGACCCCCACCATCCGCCTAGAGCCCAACCCACCCGCCTACAACACCTCACCCGCCCAGCAACAGCCCAGCAACCCGCCCCGCCCAGCAATAGCCCAGCCCACCCACCTACAACACCTCTTATTTAAAAACAAAACTGCTAAACAGCGAAATTGTACCCGCAACCTTAATAGGCTTAAGGTGGTGTTCTACCACTATACCACTAGTGCTTATTGTACAAATTTAGTATAACAATTTATATAAACTCATTCATAAATACGCCTGGTAATTAACAAAAAAAATTAAAAACGCCTATAAATGTAAAGGCTAAGAATCGAACCCAAGTCTATTAAAAAAATATGATACATTATATCAATAAATGGATACTTATAAAAGTGTTACTTTAACTACATCATATTTATTTTTTATTTTTTCTCTTTTTTTGTTCCTATTTTGTAACTGTATTAAGAAATCTGATACTTTATCTCAACAAACGGATACTTTTACTTATAAAAGTGTTACTTTAACTATATCATATTTATTTTTTATTTTTCCTTCTTTCCTTCATTTCTAATTTGTCACTATATTAAAAAACATGATACTTTATCTCAAAAACTAGATACTTTAACGTAAAGTGTTACTTTAATATGTTATATATATATTTATTAGAATATATTCATATTTGTGGCTATATTAAAAAACATAATACTTTATCTCAAACAATAGATACTTTAACGTATAAAAGTGTTACTTTAACTCTATTATATATATATTTATTATAATATATTCATAATTTGTGTCTATATTAAAAAATATGTTACTTTATCTCAAAAAACAAATACTTTTACTTATAAAAGTATTACTTTAATTCTATCATATTTATTATTCATCTTTCTTTGTATTTATTATTAAAAAATGTAATACTTTATTTAAAAAAATAAATATTTTTACTCTTAAAACATGATTTGGTCTCAAAAAATATATATTTTTACTCATAAAGGTGTTACTTTAACTCTGATATATTTATTTGTTCTTCAATGTAATGTAATATTTAATATCATAAAAGTATCATATTTAATATCAAATGTATCACTATTTCCAGCACAAGTATCAGTTTTTCAATGGAAAAAACATTAGTTGCAGGACTAGAGCGAGTACATTAAAAAATCCTATTTTTTGAATATGTAAAAATAAAAGTATCAATGTTCACCTTAAAAGTATCATATTTATTACTCAAAAATATCACTATTTTCGGATAAAGTATCACTTCCCCTAAAATTTTAAAAAAAAATTTTTTTAGTTAAAATAGATGACTTTGCCCCCCCCCAAAATTTTGATAAAAACTTCTAATAGTTGTCTTTTACAATATAAAAGCCTATTAATTATGGTTAATATATGAGTATTTTTTTTCATGGTTTAAATTTATATACTCGATCCGTTTTTCGCCCCCCCAAAGTTAAAATCCTGCGTTCGCCGCTGCACATGATGCATGTTATATGATATATATATATATATATATATACACGATATCAAATATTAAAAACAGTAAGCCCAAAAATTTATTACCATACATTGCATAGTTGATTGAAATAAATAAATACACTCCAAATATTAATCCTTGCACTTGTAGTTCAATCACAACTCACATACAAAAGAGTTTAGAACTCAATGTAAATTTTGGAGTGTATTTCTCATCGCCACTCAAAAGATTTACAATAAATAACTAGCATTCATTGTTTAATGTCCAAAATCCCAAGTAGTTACTACAACTCAAACAGAAACCATTTTCAAATTATCTACTCGGTGATTCTTTGCATCTCCATTCTCCATAACGTCAAAAAATTCCGTCATGTAGAACTCAAATTTACCGACCACACTTTCTGGCATCGACACGAGTACCTTAATAGCATCAAATTCTCCAATATCAGGCAAAAACAAGCAGTAAATGTCACTAGTTAAAGGACCCATGTGGAGAGGCTTCCCTTGTCCGAAATCCAAATCCTCCAATCCCAATTTGGACCATTGCGATATCACCAGGCTTGTCGATAAGTCTGTTCTCATCGTTTTATCCTCTAACAAATCAACCATGGACTGGACATAGTCATTTGTTATCAATGATTTCGCGTGTTGCACTAATTTCACCCCGTCGTGCAAGTTGGGTACAATTAATTCCTTAACCTGCGCCTCCGCACAGGCTAGAACAAACGCGTTCCCATAATACCCTTGTGGAATCTCGGAAGACAATTTAGGTCTGATATTGACCGAGAAGAGAAGTTTGACCGGAATAGAAAGAGGAAGTCCTAGAGATTTAACCCAACAACGCCACGTGTGAGAAGCTAGGACCTCGAAAGTGGTGCATTTTAGTGAGGGCATACATTGTCTTTTGAGGTGGAGAATTTGGGAGGGTGAAAATGTTATGGATACTGGGACAAGTGGCTGAGACTGCAAATAGTTGTGAATGTTGGGGCCTGTTTGGGAGTTTAGATCATTAGGGGAAATGTTGGTAAATCCTGGATGGGAAAAAGTTACTTGTGGTGGGCTACGGGGTTTCAACACGTGTCGAGAGTGGAATGGCGGGGTTGGTACATTCGTGGGACTGGATTGGCACGTGTGGGCCCAAGCATGTAACAATTGTGATGTGCCAATCCCATCACAAAAACAGTGGTTGATTGCAGTGCATAGAATCATACCTCCACATCGCAGATTAGTCACCTGTAAATAACAACAGTAAAAGGTAAAAAATTGTGCTAAGGCCTAAGGGTAAATATTTTATTTTTTAGCCCAAAAAAAAATGAAAAAAATAAGGGTCAGACAGCCAGAAAAGCTCACCAAACGACCGTGGTGAAAAGAACAAATGCGAGAAAGGCGATTGCAAGTTGATGTTTGCCATCAAAATAATGTAGGGTCACCTGCTTTTGTGTCTTTTAAAAATTATTATGACTATATTTTCTAGCAAATGCGAGATACATATTAATACAAAGATACTTGTAGATACACACAAGTATATAATACATTTGATGTACGAATGAAAAATAAATATTATTTTTTATAAATAATAAAACCCTTATGATGAATTTGGGCTTAATTACAATTTTAGTCCTCTAACTCTTGATGGTTAAACAATCTTAGGCCTGCAACTTTTTTATATGGTAATTTCGTTCATTGATTTTACTATTTAGTCAAAATAACAATTCTAATCCAATAATTTTTCGCGGTCACAATTATGTTGAGTATTTTGGCTAAAGAACAAGAGTATTGTGAGAACAAATACAATATTGAAACTCTCAGACAAAAATCGTACTAAATCACAATTTCAAAGACCAAAATTGCACAAATTAAATCTTATAGGAACAAAATTATGCACAATCAAAATCTACTGATCAAAATTGCTATCTAAAATATTTAAAAAAACTAAAATTGCTAGTCCCCTATATTTATGGGGTCAAATTTGCAATTAAGCCGATGATCACCAAATATGTTTATACGTTGCTAGCTTTATATGCAAGTATATTGTATAAAACATTGACGTCCGGGACCGAAGAGGGCGGGGAGTGATCGCCAATGCAAAGAGAAGACACGGACAATGAGCGACTCCTGACAAACTTCGGAGGGGGACATGAATGAGCCGACATCACACCCGAAAAAGAAGAGATTCTAAGACTGTAGGTATGAGACTATACAGTTGAAGAGAATTTAAAAAAATTGATAGGTACTACTTATACCAACAAGATGCATCTTCTTTTCTGGTATTCATCTAATAGAAACTCTGAAGTTAAGCGTTCTTGGCCATAGTAATTCGATCTGGAAGGCGGGCCATTACAAATATTAAATCCATTGGGTGAAAAATAAAAAAAGAATGGAAATAGTAATCCATCCATATATGTACAAATATATGTATAATTCTAATTTCAATGAGGCTAGCTATCTCCCAGATAATACACCCACATAAGATGATTGATAAAAACAGATGTTGGGGTTTAGGATTTAGGAATATATTCTCGGGGATGAGAAGAGGAGGATCCAACAGTCAGTGGCCGAGGGAACCGACATATGTTGTCTTCGAAACGTCACTATCCCGGAATATGATTGAATGAGATTGCTCTTTTTTCGATATTTTCTTTCTAAATAATCATCTAACATCCGAAAAAATAACTTTCCATAAATCGGAATCCAAAAAAACCTTCTACCACTATGCAATATTATTAGTAAATACGAATTTCTATCTTTGGTGTAACCATTTTTTATAACCCTTTTGGTAAAATGCATTCAGGAATTTGAGAATATATAAGCGTCAAATGACTATGATGTCACAAAGTGAAGTACCCTCATTAGAGAAAAAATGTGACAACGTACTGGCCGGTATTTTCCATGAAATAAGAATTTTTGATCTTGAATTGTCTTGAGTGTACTTTTTTTTAATTAAAAAAAGAAACTATTCCTTCGTATGTTACAATTATGGAAAAATATGAAATTAATTTTATTTCGAAGAGATATAATTAACTTTAAAGATAAAACGTATATTCAGAAAAAAAAAATAGTCTCCTGTTAGATGGATACCCATCTATCCATAAACGTATATTTCTAAGAGATATATTTATCCCTAAAGATAAAACTTTGTATTATATCACTGTCCAATATTACAAAACTTGAACTATGTACTAATATTTTTCAGAGGTACTGCTAATATCGGGCTTTGGATATTACAAAACCGTCATTGCTAATATAACAAAAATGCCACCAGGTAGGTTTTGGAATCCGTCTAAAGTAGTAGACGGTCGTACAAGAGTTTTTGTCTCAAAAATATTATTTTAGGACTAAAAGAAGTTTTTAAACAAGCCTTTTGCTATAAATTTTAAAGATTTATTGGTTGTAAGACAGTTAATGTTTAAAATCACAATTTTAATTTAGGTTTATTGATTTTTCAGTACCTGACATATATGCATTTTGCTAGTTTGATACATGACATTTCGGAGTTACCAATTTAGTACCCATAATTCACATTTTTTTATAAATTGGTACCTATTAACTTTTAAGGAAGAAAATGCCCCCAATATTTTTTTTTATTTTTGTTAAAAAGTTAAGTTTTAATTAGAAGTATTAAATTAAAAAAAATAATTAAGAAATAACTTATTATTATTTAAATTAAATTATTAAATTATTAATTATAAAAAATAATATAAATTCAATTAATTATTTTGTTTTTAAAAATCGATTAAAAAACTATTAAAAATTAATATATTAATCAAAAAAAGCGTTATAATTTTCTTATTTACTATTTTAATTTTAATTTTACTTTTAATTTTTAAAAATAGTTAATTAAACTAATTTTTCTTTTCGATTAATTAAATTTAATTTATTTATTAATTTACTAATTTAATGTAATTAATTTTATTTTTTCTAAAAATTCATTAATATTTTTAGAAACTTCTTTTTATTTTTATTAATTGAATTAATTAAAACTTTAATTGATTTTATAATTTAAATAAGTATACTCAGAAAATTATTTTGAGTATACTTATGTTTTTTGGGGCATTTTCGTCCTTAAAAAATGAACATGTACCACTTTATAAAATAATGTAAAGTATGAGTACTAAATTGGTAACTCGGAAATGTTAGGTTTCAAACCAGGAAAGTGCCTATAGGCCAGGTACTAAAAAAATCAATAACCCTTTAATTTAAAGGGTGTAACTGGTATTTTAAGGGTGAGAAAATTTCTATTTGAAGAATACTGTACTAGGACAACTAAATGTAGAAATGGCAGATATCCTTTTTCTGGGAAGATGGGTATATCAAATTGATTAATGATCTTCTTCTCAAAAAAAAAAAAAAAGGAAAAACATTAATATTACTATTAATGAAGAAGCTCGAGTTCGAATCTTGTAATAACGACCGAATTTTATTTATAAAAAAAATCAGTCATATTCCCTAATCTCTCCAAAGAAAAAAAAAGAATAAACCTTGTTTCTGCACACACCATTCAATCTGATAAAGCAACTTTAATTTGTAAAATAATCCTTGCATTTTAATGTCATAATTTCCAAACAAGAGGTGAAAATTATAATTAAAAAGCTGACCTGAATTACAAGAGGTGGAATATCCAAGAAACCAGGAGCTTCAACTCTGTACAAGAGTTTTCTGAACGACCTGTTTGGCTTTATTGCAAATTCAAGAAACTCCTCAACACTTAAATCCATTTTGGCTTCTGCAAAAAAAGCACCTTGTCCATTACAGTCAATTTCAAGCTTACGATCATCGTTTTCGACGCATCTTCTTAGCCTCCCAGCCAATGGATAGTACCCAACAAGAACCTCAGACAACGAGTCCTTAAGGGTTTCCGTGCTGACGGATTTTCTAAAAACATAGAGATATTTGATTGAGAATCTGAGGAATTTCTGATCATCAAGGTTGGAAAGATAGAGTGTGTGTTTTGGAGTTGGGCTTTTTGGGCAGATGAATATGGGCTGATTTTCATAGATACAATCTGGGAGTTGAGGAGATTTTAACATGGTTTCAAAACGGAGAGATATGGGCTAGATAGATATGGGGAAGTTACTGAGAGAATAAAATTAAAGGAGGTTTAATTGTGTATGGTTCAGTTGAAGATCTACGGTTGGATATAAGGAGGTGGTACTATAAGATTCTCCCCCCACCCCACCTCCAAAGAAGTAAAGCTAGAAAAAGGGAAGCCTCATCATAATATCATGAGCTTTACCTTTTAGACATGTCATATTCATATACCATGGACATTTTGCTACATGTGATCCCCACTCTCACATACATAAATTTGTATATAAATAAATACTCCCTCTTGCATGTTCTCACATACACAAATCAACAGATCACAAAATTATAAACCTTCAAAGCTGAGATCCGACTTAAAACATGAGCAATCCATTGGGATCGAATGACTCATTAATCAGCATATAAGAGCTAATAATATTAAATAAGGTGGGATTCACTATTTTAAAACTTGAAAGATATTAAAATTTGAAATTACTCACATTAACTGATATTAATTAATTTGTGTTGTCACACGCTAATTTAGCGGGGTGGGGATGGGGTGGTGGAAGAATAGCGTTATTGGTTAGGAATGACAATTTGATCTACCCCATTCAAGACCCAAAATGGCCCGTCCCACCCCGACTCTAGGTATCACCTTTGCCCCGTGACTACCCTCGTCTAGTATTATTATTTTTTCAAATATATTTAATATATGTAAATATATAATATATATTTTACATATATATTATATGTGATAATGTAATTTTTATGTACTTAAAATTACATATAACATACATAAATTGATAATGCCAATTTTTATAAATAATTTGCATTTATAATACAAAATATAAACTAAAACAACTTATTAATAATACAAAATACAAGATTAACATCTTATAACAATATAATTTTATTTATCATGGGTCGACCCACCCTACTTATGAGGTGGACGTGGTGGTTATGGGTCTTCAAGTACTTGCCCTGCTGCCTCCACCCACCTCATTGTCACCCCATTGTCTTCCAGAGACTGTTGTACTCGGTTCACTGTAAAAAGGAAAAGAAAAGGAAATCCTAGCTTTAATTTCATGAAAAGAATTTAATCATGAAATTAATATCCTATGGTCGTGAAATTTGTAAGAGACTAAGAGACATTCAGTGCTGTCCTAACTTGAAACATTAATTTAGGTCAATCACTGGCGGCCATTGGTACCGACATAAAATGCCCTCAACAACAAATATGCACTGTTAAAAATCAAAAGTTGATTGTTTGATGTAATTATTACAAGATCGCAACAATGTATAAGTAACGTAGCTTTTTGGACCTTTTATTCTTCTGTTTTTTTTTTTTTTCTCTTTTCAGTTCTTTTTTATAAACGATCCCTGAGTGTCCCCATTGGTCTGTCTATAGAGCTTCGTAAAGGAGGTGAATCGCGATATATGTCTCAACGAGTCAGGGCCCTGAGCTGCTTTAGATTGAGTCACCACACAAGAAGTCCTCCTCCAACCTGTTACCAGGCGGATTCGAACATCCACATTGTGGATGCCAACAAATCGGACATCACATCACTTAGGTCTTTTGCAAGATTCAAAATCTAACATATATGATGGGTAAAACTATAATTACATTTCTTTTATATAAATTTGCCTTTATTTAATTATTTACTTAATTATTAGGTCCGAATAATATCAATTGGTCCATGAAGCCAATGACATTATGAAGTGACCTATGAGACTCAGTTTACTATTTACAGTCAATGCGGCTCACTTTATTATATGAAGCCCACGAGGCTCATCATTCAAGATATAAAAAGTCCATCCATATTCCAGGGGCACAACTAGACGTGTAACTTTGGGGGGCCTAAGTATTTTTTTTCCTTTTTTTTGGGGGGAGGACTAAATCAATAAAAAATAAATATTTAGTACTAAAAAATAATATTTTAAAATAAAATATACATAGAAACAATTAATTTTCAATTTTTTTTTTGGGGGGGGAGGGGGGCGCATGTACAAAAGAGGATCTGCCCCTGCCATATTCATTTGTAAGTAAGCTGGATTAATTTCACTTAAATATTTTCTTATGGTCTGGATTATTTCTTCTTATATTTGCTTACTAAGCAGCAGAGGCCTATATGGGACAACCCAGAGTCCTAATATTGTGTGTGTTGCAGGCTAGTTTCCATTTGAAATTACCTTTGTCTTGGAATTATCCTGATAGTTAAAGTTTGAATTATTGGACTCTTAAACTATTTATTTTAACTTGAAGTGACCTGCATATTATAGTTGCATCAGTACACAAAACATTAGGACACAAATTGTTGCATGAACCCATATATGCATGGTTTAGGTGTCCGATTCTGAAAGTGTCATATTCTGATGAAAAGATTATTGCCCAACTGTCAATGAGTTTTGACATTCCTGGACTTTTGCACCACCAAAAATGAATTATAATGGTTGGTTTATCCCGCTTGATGAGATCTTGATGTGCCCTCGTATGATTTTAAATGTATTAGCTATATCTAAAACATGCATGATGGGTTAGAACCACTAGCTACACTGCAATCAATGACGGAGCCAGAAGACCCTAATAAGGTGGGCCGATAAACTAAAATAGAGTGAACGGGATAGAAAATCCGAAAAAAATAAAAAACAAATTATAACTCTTTTTTAGAAAAAAACATTCTCATTATTTTTTTTTTTAAAAAGGGTTGGGCCAGGGCCCAGGTTGGCCCAACCCTGAATCCGCCAGTGATCGCAACTAAGGCCTTGTATGGTTTCTATTTTATAGTAGATCCCCATTTTTTACTATTAGAGAATTGAGATATGTAAATCATGTTTGTTTTATTCAATTTCATTGGAAACACTATTTTCAACTTGTCATTTTCCAATTTCAATCATATATTTTCAATCCTAGAACATATATACTCAATTTTCAATCTTATATTATATTAGAAGGACCTACTACAACCATTTGCTCAATTCTAATCTTATATTACACAGGTGATCAGAGTCAGACACATTACTACCATCCACACCCACATAAATTACATCATTTTCAAATTAAAGTTTTAACGTGCATGGACATCATCATTATCAATTTCATCCAACTTTGTATAATTGTTTTTTCAACATCACTTAAGTGTCCAACAACTTACGTATCATATATACGAATTATCATACATCTTATCACATTTTCAATAAAAAAATTAAAAAAAATAGTAAAGTACTATGTATATTTTCAAATTTTCTCCCTACAAATTCTTAACCAAGTTTTTATAACTATACATATTTTTACTTTTGCACAAGTATCAATAAAAGGTTGAAAAATTATCTAAAAAATGAATTGTGACATTTCTCATTGCAATGAAAATTAATTATACAAGTGTTGTAGTACTCGCATATGTGCCCAATTTGTTTGAGAGCACAAATCTATTGGAATTTGTTTTGGTAAAATGGGTGTTGACCCGATTTTGACCAAATATTTAAGTGGTTTCTATTAGTAAAAAATGGAATTAAATTATTTGTAAAAATTCTACTAAGTGAGTAGATGAGAATAACATTTGAAATTTCTCAAAACCAATTCCGGGTGAATGAGAAATTAATGCTAGAAGTTAACACACTTAAAACTAGAAAATAGTATGGAAAATAGAAAATGTGGGGAAGGAGAAATGCTCCATCCCACATAGAGTAGATAGCCAAAGTTTGCTCACTTAATAAATGTCAAGTTGAACATATGGGTTTGGGCCCTTGGGGGCAACCAAATTTTTAAAGGGGTGAGGACCTACATGCTTGTGGGTTTGGTTCAGAGCACACACGCGTGCCGCCGCCTGGGCTTGGGCCCTTATTATTTTTGGACCAAAAATCTTTTAAAATATTAATTAATTATTTTTAAATTAATTAATTTAAAACCCAAATGGGGTCTTGTGGTAAATAAGACCAAGGCATTGAGGCCTGCTGGCACGCACACCGTAAGCATATTGCTATTCTTCACGTTCAATGCTTGAGAGTCTAAACACTTTACGTTCGATGTAGTTTTGACTTTTGTAAGTGCTGCTAAGTCGAAACAGATAAAAGTCATTGTATCTTAGGGACAAACGCCGGAACCGTAAGCACTTCCAATACAGGGCATTTTCGTTCTGCGGAGACTGTATAATACAGGCCTCGACTCAGCCTAAACACTTAGCCATTTTCTGGAAACAGTAAACCAGCCTACCAACAATCTCAAGACGAAAAGTTACTTTTTCTATTTAAAGAGGATGGCTTCAGTTTCGTTCACTCCAATGGCTACTGCACCTCCTCACGGCGAAAAGCCGGCCAAGTTCTCCGGCGTTGACTTCAGATGCTGGCAACAGAAGATGCTGTTCTACCTCACTACTTTGGGTCTGTCCAGTTTCTTGAAGGAGGACCCTCCTACCGTTGGCGATTAAGAATTCGACAACCAATGGAGAATCGATATGAATGCTTAGCATAATAACGATTTTCTCTATCGGAACTATGTTTTGAACGGGCTAGACGACACCTTTTATAATGTCTATAGCTCGTTTAAAACATCCAAAGAGTTGTGGGACTCTTTGGAGAAGAAATACAAAACAAAAGATGACGGCACAAAGAAATTTATTGTCGGCAAAATTTCTGGAGTACAAGATGGTTGACACCAAGACGGTGATCAGACAAGTCCAAGAGATTCAAATCATACTTCACGACTTAATGTCTGAAGGGATGATTTTGAACGAGTCTTTCCAAGTGACTGCAATAATCGAAAAATTGCCGCCATTGTGGAAGGATTTTAATAACTACCTCAAGCACACGCGAAAGAAATGGGGCTTGAGGATCTGATTGTTAGACTTCGAATTGAGGAAGACAACCGAAAATCCAAAGTAAAATCTAGTAAGTCTGGAATGGAGGCCAAGGTAAATCTTGCTGAATCGAGCACTAGCAAGAAACGAAAGCATTCCGGAAAAGACAAGGGAAAGGCCAAGAAATTCAAAGGAAATTGCTACAACTGTGGCAAACCGAACCACATGGCTAATGATTTCTGACACCCGAAAAAGGGCAATCAAAGTGGCAACCAACAAGCCAATGTGACGGAGGACAAGTCTGTTCCAATAGACATGTAGGATCTCAATCTCACCGCCATTGTGTTTGAAGCCAATATGGTAGATAACCCAACGGAGTGGTGGAGAGATATCGGGGCTACTCGTCATATTTGTGCCGACAAGGAGATGTTCTCCTCCTACACTCCGATAAATGGAAGGAAGCTTTTCATGGGAAACTCTTCGACTTCCAACATCATGGGGCTTGGCAAGGTTGTGCTGAAGATGACTTCCAGAAAGGAGCTTACACTTGTGGATGTGCTGCATGTCCCGGATATCCGCAAGAATTTGGTTTTTGGTCCTTTGCTTTGTAAGGCCGGGTTTATACTAGTGTTTGAGTCCGACAAGTTTGTAATGACCAAGAATGGTCAGTTTTTTTGTAAGGGCTACCTTGATAAGGGGCTCTTTAAGATGTCTATAATGTCTATTTTCCGCCAAGAGGCGAAGAATAATAATATTACTTCTGTTTACTTATTGGATTGTTCTAATTTATGGTATGATGTATTAGGACATGTAAACTTCAACATAATTAAAAGGTTAGTGAATCTGGAATTAATACCTACGTTTAAAACCGATTCACAAGACAAATGCAAAATTTGTGTAGAAGCAAAATTGGCCAAAGCACTGTTTCATTCGGTAATGAGAAGTACCAAACCACTCGAGTTAATTCATACAGATGTGCGTGATTTAAAACTTGTACAAACTCGAGGTGGAAAAAAGTACTTCATAACGTTTATTGATGATTGCACAAGATATTGCTATGTATATCTTTTAAAAAGCAAAGATGAAGCTTTAGTAGCTTTTAACACTTATAAGAATGAAGTTGAGAATTAGCTTAATTTGAAAATTAAGATGATTCGAAGTGATAGAGGCGAAGAGTATGTTGCTCCGTTTGAAGAATTCTGCTCGGAAACGGGAATTATTCATCAAACGACAGCTCCCTACTCACCTCAATGAAATGGTGTAGCAGAACGCAAAAATCGTACTCTTAAGGAGATGATGAATGCGATGTTGATAAGTTCTGGCTTACCCCAAAACTTGTGGGGAGGAAGCCATACTTTATGCAAACTACATTCTTAATAAGACTCCACACAAAGGTAAAAACAGAACTCCATATGAGTTATCAAAAGGACGTATACTGTCACATAAATACCTCAAAATGTGGGGTGTTTGGCTAAAGTCGAAGTACCTAAGCCAAAACAAGTTAGAATCGGTCCGAAGACGATTGATTGTGCTTTCATTGGATATGCTGACAATAGTAGTGCATATCGCTTTTTACTGCACAAGTCAGCTATTCCTGATATAAATGAAGGTATGATAATTGAATTAAGGAATGTTATATTCTTCGAGAATATCTTTCCGAATAAAGATAGGAAAGAAGAAAGTTCGAGTAAACAAACTTATGAAACTGCAAGG
This sequence comes from Rehmannia glutinosa, assembly GCA_016081115.2. Classification (NCBI taxonomy): domain Eukaryota; kingdom Viridiplantae; phylum Streptophyta; class Magnoliopsida; order Lamiales; family Orobanchaceae; genus Rehmannia; species Rehmannia glutinosa. The sequence continues at coordinate 23,457 of JABTTQ020001400.1, forward strand.
TTACCTCAAAGTGATGATGAAGAGGAACCAAGACGCAGTAAAAGGACAAAAGTAGCTAAGTCTTTTGGTCCTGATTTTCTAACTTATATGTTGGAAAATGAACCAAGAACTATTCTAGAAGCTTTGTCTAGTCCAGAAGCCCCTCTCTGGAAAGAAGTTATCAATAATAAGATAGATTCCATCATACAAAATCACACTTGGGAGTTAGTTGATCTCCCACCGGGTGCAAACCTTTGGGATGAAAGTGGATCCTTAAAAGAAAGTATAAAGCAGATGGATCTATAGATAAGTACAAAGCCCGTTTGGTAGCTAAAGGGTTTAGACAAAAGGAGGGATATGACTTTTTTGATACATATTCTCCTAATACGAGGATTACGTCCATTCGTGTTCTCCTTGCTATTGCAACTTTGCATAACCTTGAGATACATTAAATGGATATTAAGACTACCTTCTTGAATTGTGAGCTTGAAGAGGAGATTTATATGGAATGACCCGAGGGGTTCGTTGCACCCGGTCAAGAGTGAAAGGTGTGTAAACTTGTTAAGTCACTTTATGGACTAAAACAAGTACCTAAGTAATGGCATGAAAAGTTTGACCCAACTATGAAGTCAAACGGTTTCAAGATCAATGAGTGTGACAAGTGTGTCTACATGAAAGGTACTTCAAATGATTACGTCATAGTATGCCTTTATGTAGATGATATGTTGATTATGGATAGTAATCATGATTTAATCATGAATACTAAGAACATGTTAAAGAAGAACTTTGACATGAAAGATATGAGATTATCTTATATTATATTAGGGATTAAAATCTCTAGAACTCCAGATGGAATTGTCTTATCACAATCCAATTATGTCGAAAGCATACACAGAAATTTTAATGCTTTTGATAGTCCTCTGGCTAAGACACCTGTAGATCTAAGTCTACACTTGGCCAAGAATAGAGGAGAACCAGTTTCTCAGCTGGAATATACAAGGATAATTGGCAGATGATGTACTTAACAAATTGTACACGTCTAGACATTGCATATTCAGTGAGTAAGCTAAGTAGGTTCAGAAGTAACCCGAGTAAGGATCACTGGAAAGCCGTGACAAGGGTACTTAGATACTAAAATATACCATGAACTATGGAATACTTTATACGAAATATCCAACAGTATTAGAAGGATATTGAGATGCCAATTGGATATCAGACACAAAAGACTCCAAGGTGGATATGTTTTCACAATAGGTGGAGAAGCGATGTCGTGGAAGTCTTCTAACCAGACGTGCATAGCTTGATCCACTATGGAATCCGAGTTCATTGCTTTAGATAAAGCTGGAGAAGAAGCAGAATGGCTTAGAAACTTCTTAGAGGATATTCCTTGTTGGAATAAACCGGTGTCTGCTGTTTTGATACATTGTGATAGTCAATCATCAATTGGAAGGGCACAAAGTAGTATGTATAATGATAAGTCTAGACATATACGTTGAAGACACAATACCATTAGATTGTTGATTTCGAATGGATTATTTCAGTTGACTACGTGAAGTCAAAGGAAAACCTTATGGATCCGCTTACAAAAGGCATAAATTGAGATCAATTGTATAAACTGTTAAGGGGAATGTGTTTAAAATCCACAACTTAAAGAATGTTCATAGCGGTAACCCAACCTTGTGAATTGGAGATCCCAAGACCTTGGTTCAATGGAACAACTATGTTATGAATGTTCAGCTGAACACTTGAAAAATGTGTCAGCTCATTCCCGAAACTTCCAAGTGAATAAATACCAGATGAATGTGGTGAGGTTAAATTCAAGACTTTTAATGATTCCTATACCGAAAGGTGGAGTATGGCAGGATACCCTTCAATAAGATATCACCTATATAAATGAGATGGCCGCTTCAAAGAAACACTTATGAATATAAGATATGGTCCAGGGCCGAAATGGACATAACGTGAGAACAACAAGTGTTAGAATTGTTATTGTGTAAGTACTGTTATCTCGGTTTACACAAACGACTGAGCAGTTCAAGATATTGCATCACTAAGCAGCTAGTAAATCCAATAGTATTTTACTAAGAAAAAATCAAAGCCACAAGCTACCTATCCAGATGCAATAACAGTTTGCCGAGACTTTCAAGCGAATCTGCATACACGCATGCATTAATTTCATTCATGTGAAGGATTGTTGGAATTTGTTTTGGTAAAATGGGTGCTGACCCAATTTTGACCAAATATTTAAGTAGTTTCCATTAGTGAAAAATGGAATTAAATTATTTGTAAAAATTTTACTAAGTGAGTAGATGAGAATAGCATTTGAAATTTCTCAAAATCAATTCCGGGTGAATGAGAAATTAATGCTAGAAATTAGCCACTTAAAACTAGAAAATGGTATTGAAAATAGGAAATGTGGGGAAGGAGAAATGCTCCATCCCACATAGAGTAGATAGCCAAAGTTTGCTTACTTAATAAATGCCAAGTTGGACATATGGGTTTGGGCCCTTGGGGGCACCCAAGTTTTTATAGGGATGAAGACCTACATGCTTGTGGGTTTGGTTCAAAGCACACAAGTGCGCGCGCACGCCCCCACTGGTCGACTCGGCTCGGCTCGGCTGGGTCGTGGGCCTGGTCTTGGGCTCCAAGACCCTTATTCTTTTTGGAACAAAAACCTTTTAAAATTTTAGTTAATTATTTTTAAAATAATTAATTTAAATTCCAACTAGGGTCTTGTGGTGCACAAATTTGTCTTGTATGGCCACAGAGCTGAGAGAGCGCGCATGTCGCACCAGTCTTGCGGCGCGCACCGCAATACAGTGGGCATAACTCAACGCGCACATTTCGAACTGATGCACCTATTCGAGCTACCAGGTGCATTTTTTGGCTGTAGACATGTCTTTTCGAGCCAAAAGACATGTTCTTTTCATCCGAGCACCTTGATGCCTATAAAATCATACCCCTGCAGATGGAAGAACAATGAAATTACAAGCCTAAAAAACGAGTCATTGCATTCTGCATATTGCTATTCTTCCCGTTCAAAGTATGAAGTCTAAACACTTTACGTTCGCTGTAGTTTCGACTTTTGCAAATGCTGCTAAGTCGAAACAGATAAAAGTCATTGTATCTTAGGGACGAACGCCGGAACTGTAAGCACTGCGAATACGGGGCGTTTTCGTCTTGCGGAGACTGTATCTAATACAAGCTTCGACTCAACCTAAACACTTAGCCATTTTCTGAAAACAGTAAAACAGCCTACCAGCAAAATCTTAAACCAATTTGTTTAAAATACCTATCTTCATTCCTATAACACTCGAAGTCAATTAGAAGATATATACATATGAAATAACCATCATCCTTATTAATCCTTATAACATTAGGATTCCGATTTATCTCAAATATAAATACAATCTTAATCCATCTTAATTAAAGTGACTTGGACAATGACATTCGGTTTGAACGTCACAAAATTTCACGAAAATTCTAAACGTATGAACGTTTTCGTTCAATCCCACTATGTTTGTTTGATTTCATATTGATGTGACTTGTGACCTTTGTCATAATCTCATTAGGCATTTGTTTTATCATATGAATGTGAATCTTGATTATGGATTAATATTTCCGCACAAATCCATTTTTTCAATATTAGTTGGGGGCAAAAACTTGTATAGAACCATCTTACGGATCCTATTCCGTAAGACGGATCCCCACCCCGCCTAACCCACCCGCGACCCGCGACCCGTATTAAAAAAAATCTGCATCTAAATAAAAGTTGCATGCTGGGCCGCCCGCCCAAGTTGCTTGCCCCACCCGCGACCCGCACGCTAGGCCCAACAGACCCAGCCAAAGTTGGGCGCGCCCGCCCGCTCAAGACCCTTGGATGGGCTGGATCCACTTAATAAAAAAATTAACAAATTTGCACAAACTGGGAATTGAACCTGGGTCTATACCAAGACAAGGTGCTATTCTACCACTAGACCACTGGTGCTTGTTGTGCATATTTACTATAACCATGTGTATAACCATGAATATAAAGCTTCATTATCATCCTTTCATTTTAAAAATTTAAATTCTCTGAATATGAATGATACTTTATCCGAAAATAGTGATACTTTTGAGTAATAAATATGATACTTGTAAGGTGAACATTGATATTTTAATTTTTACATATTCAAAAAATAAGATTTTTTGATATACTCATTCTAGTCTCATAGCTAATATTTTTTAAATTGAAAAATTGATACTTATGCTGGAAATAGTGATACATTTGATATTAAATATGATACTTTTATGATGGACAATGGCATTTTAAAATTTTAAACTCTCTGAATAAAATGTAATACTTTATCCGAAAATAGTGATACTTTTGAGTAAGAAATATGATACTTTTAAGGTGAACAATATTCAAAAAATAAATTTTTTTGATGTACTCATTCTAGTCTCATAGCTAATGTTTTTTACCATTGAAAAACTAATACTTGTGCTGGAAATAGTGATACTTTTGATGTTAAATATGATACATTTGTGATACTTCAATCTAATGATTTTCTAATATGCGACTGTATTAAAAAAAAAATGATATTTTATCCCAAAAAATGGATACTTTTACTCATAAAAGTGGTACATTTAACTCTGTCATATTTATTTTTCTTTTTTCACTGTATTGAATACATACTTCGTGATTTATTTACAAAAACATGATACTTTATCTCAAAAAATGGATACTTTACTCATAAAAGTGTTACTTTAGCTCTGTCTTATTTATTTTTCCTTCGTGATTTAAAGTATCATGTTTTTTTAATATAGTCACAAATTAGAAATGAAGGAAAGAAGAAAAAATAAAAAATAAATATGATATAGTTAAAGTAACACTTTTATAATCCGTTTGTTGCGATAAAGTATCATATTTCTTAATACAGTTACAAACTAGGAACAAAAAAAGAGAAAAAATAAAAAATAAATATGATGTAGTTAAAGTAATACTTTTATAAGTATCCATTTATTGAGATAATGTATCAAGATTTTTTAATAGACTTGGGCTCGATTCTTAGCCTTTACATTTATAGACATTTTTAATTTTTTTTAATTACCAGGCGTATTTATGAATGAGTTTATATAAATTATTATACTAAAATTGCACAATAAGTACTAGTGGTGTACTGGTAGAACACCACCTTAAGTCTATTATGGTCGCAAGTTTAATTCCTCTCTGGAGCAGATTTTTTTTTAAATAAGAGGTGCGGCTGGTGGGCTGGGCTGGGCATGGGCGGGGCGTACGTTGGGCTGGGGGCTGGGCCACGGGGTGGGGCATTGGGCTGGGCTGGGGCTGGGGTTGGGGCTGGGGCGCGGGTTGCGGGTTGGGCTGGGGGATCCGTAAGATGGTCCTACAGGAGACCTACTCTTAGTTGGGAGGAGTGGATGAGGATTAAAAAGAATTGAAAGATTAGAGTTCAAATCATGACCACCACACTTGCAAATAGCGAACGATACCAATTGAGCTATAAGGCTCTTGGTTCCGTATATATCCATTGAAATAAGGAAATTTTCAAAATGAAAATTAAATGTATATATATATATATATATATATATATAGGGAGGTGATCTTGTGAGACCACTCCCCTAGGTAAGTCCATAAGACCAAATCCACACTATTAAGAACAGAAATCAACGGCTAGGATTTAAAAGAATCTATACAACTTTACATAACAAACTATACATAGCAGGGGGTAAAATAGTATACTGTTGAAATTAAAATGGTAACCGCATGCTGAAAATTAGGGACGTGATCTTCAATTGATCACGTCCCATAATCAGTGCTAATCCACCCGCGTCAACCCATTCTTCTTCACCACGACAATCTCTACCACCATTGACATCAATTCTTAAACCTTGAAAATTATACGATATACATTTGCATACAGGAAAAAACATATCATACATTTCGTTAATTGACAAGGTTGTCATCAATTACAGCAAAGGGATTGAACAATGGCACAAGATCTTCCCTCCCACGCGATCGGTGAATGTTCCCAAGGTAATTACTTACGATATACTTGCAGAAAAATTTAGGAGGAATCACCTTAACAAAACAGAACGAATAGTCGAACCAATTGTATGTTTGGGTATGTAATATGTATTTTTAGTATACAACAGATGTATATTTAGTGGCAAACACTGTATAAACGAATAATCGAACCAATTGTATGTTTGGGTATGTAATTTGTATGTTTAGTATACAACAAATGTATAAATAGTGTCAAACATTGTATACATGTTTTACATGTTCACAAATTTTGGAATTGTCTGTGCATTGTATATTTCTTGTTAGTTTGTATATGTAGTGAACAATGTTAGTATATTTAGTATATAAATCTTGTATTTGAATATTAATTAGTATACAACTAGTTTAGAGATTGCGTATATGTTGTCAACTGTTTTGCATGTATGTTTAACAAATTTAACTTGTATATATAGTCATTATTGTTGTGTGTTTATAATATAAACTTGTATGTATTGTAATATTAGTCCATAATTTCATTTTGTTATATTGGATATAAATTCCTCTGAGAAAAAAAATTGTATGGTAGTGTATACGAACGTATTTAATAATAATAACAATATGTATGTATATGGTTGCATATTGTATAAATAATACATCCATTTTGTTTTAATAATGCTATGCCTTGTTTTAATGTAAAATATACAGAACCAACAAACAATTTCAATGGACGTCAACGACTCGAAATCTCACCAGGCTCAACTAAATATTAAATACCAGAAGTAGAACAAGAAAAGATTCCACGAGTAGGCATGCATTTCACTATATTGGAAACCGGTATACAATTTTACAAAAAGTACGGAGTAATTAGCGGATTTGACATCAGAAGGAGCACGGCAAAGCGGTTCAAGAACGAAGTAATTCGTGTGCATTATGTTCTTTGCAATAGAGAAGGCTTCAAACACACAAAAAACAACATACCTATGGAGCATACAGATGAAGCCGATAACAGCCCGCCACATGGGTCACGAAAGAGGACTTCAAACCGTGTTGGGTGCGATGCACACTGTATATTCGAATACACCATAGCTGGCGCATATAAAATACGAAGTTTTGAAGAACGCCACACTCACCCAATGGCAATCGATACATTCAAGTAATTCCTAAAAGTTAACAGAAATCTGAACTTCGGTCACCATCAATTTATAATGAATTGCACAAAGGCTAATATAGGGAGTTCAAAACAACACAAATTATTCAAGGAGATGGTTGGCAGATTTTCACACGCCGGTGCACTGAAGATTGATTTTAAAAACTTCAAACGCGACTTGAAAGCCTATATATGCGGTGCAGACGCACAATTGGTGATAGACAAATTATTTAAACAAAAAGAGATAAATCAAGGCATGGCTTTCGAATACGCAGTGGATGAGGATGAACAACTGACGCGTCTATTTTGGGCAGACCAAAAATCCATAAGGAACTACGCCACATTTGGAGATGTGCTTTCATTTGATGCTACATACAATACTAACAGGTAAATCATTGTGGTTTACTTTCTATTTATGCGGTGACATGTACACTTAGTTGAAAGGATATGTATACTTATCTGATTAAAGTTGTACCCTTGATGAAATTTGTAAAATAACATGTATACTTAGTTGATAATATATGTATACTTGCCTGAATTTAGTTGCAGACTTTTAGAAGTTTTACAGAAATATATCATGTTTACTTAGTTGATGTGATTTGTATAATTATTTGTTCCATAATGAACAATGAATGATGTTTTACTGTATATTTAATACATTGGCATATGTAATTTTTCCTTTTAGGTTTGTATACTTATTTTCGGTAAATTGTTCATATAATTGAGTGTCATTGCATGCCAACTTGGGTTTATAATAATGTGAATACTGTGTATTGTTAAAACTGAAACAACTTTTATTTTTACAAAGCATCCATGTTTATTTAGTTGATGTGATCTGTATACATATTGGACTAACATTGTACACTTAGCCATGTGTTCCTGTATATTTAATACAATGTGCTCATATTATTTATTAACTTAAAATTGTATACTTATGGTGTGCAGGTACAAAATGGTTTTTGCTCCATTTACCGGAGTAGATAACTATCAATGATGTGTCACGTTTGGAGCTGGTCTTATACTAAAGGAGGACGAAGAATCATATACTTGGTTGTTCAGAAAGTTCTTAGAAGCTGTTGGTCGTGAACCTTACTATATAGTGACAGACCAAGATCCGACATTGAAGAATGCCATTAAATCTGTGTTCAAAACAACAATCCACAGGTTGTGTATGTGGCATATAATGGAAATGGTAAGCATTAAGGTGGGTCACACTCTATTCAAGGATAACAATTTCAGAAATCGCCTGAATTCAATCGCGTGGGACACCAACATTTCAACAATGGATTTTGAGAGTCAATGGGCTGATATTATGGCTGACTTTGGTCTATCATCGCATACATGGTTCGTACATATTTATGAGCTTAGAAAGAGTTGGATACCCGCATATTTTAAAGATATGCCAATGAGTGGTTTGCTCAAAATTACATCACGATCAGAGAGCACCAACAGCTGGTTTGGAAATTTTACAAATCCTGGTTCGAATTTGGTTGAGTTTTTCATGCACTTTCAAAGCGCAATGGAGTCCCAACGCCATGTAACCGATAAATTAGACCACGCATGTCAAACAGCTTTTCCAGAGTGCAAGACACGACTAGCCATAGAGAAGCACGCATCTTCAGTGTATACACACAAGGTATTTGCAGAAGTTAGCACAGAAATTGAAGCATTCGTCTATGATTGCACAATTACAGAGATAACTGATGATGCCACCAGGTGTTCCTACAAAATTAAAGACAAAATAGATAGTATTATTGATGTCATGAAATACAAGACGGAAACATTGATAAAATGCAGCTGCAAAAAACTTGAACAAACAGGCCTGTTGTGTTGTCATGCTTTTGTGGTCCTAAAGGACTATCCAGAGATTCCTAGGGAGTTTTTGGCACGACGATGGATGAAGTCTGCATCAATCACACCACACACGAAAACTGGCCAATTTATCAGTTCACCGGAGGAGACGAAGCAGCGGTAACACTAAACAACCTTTGGTCCAATTTCCACAGTTGCATTGGCCTAGTACAAGGAAATATTGACAAATTATCGAATTTATCATGTCTTGTGTCAGAAGAAAAGGTAAAATTATTAAAAGATCAGCCGCATGCACCATCTATGGGAAGCAAACAGTCGGTAATGGAAACCTATTGTGGCTCAACCTCACATCTTGATATTTCTGTATTGCCACCGAAACAAGCCAAAAACAAGGGGAGCGAAAGTAATGTGAGGAGTAGAATTCTAAGCCAAAGAGAGAAAGCCATCAAAGCAAGCACAAAACTCAAAAGAAAGTGTGGAACTTGTGGTGACATCAGAACACATAACAGTAGGACATGTCTAAAACGCAACACCACACCATAGTATAATGTTTTTTTATTTAATAAAGTTTTGGGTGAAGAATATGTTAGTGTGGTTTTATACTTTATGTAAGAACAATTTGTTACCTTTTAATTCTCTTTTGAATTGGTTTTCTGTTCACATATACATTTTGCATAACTTTTGGCTCGAAATACAATTTTACTACCTATACAAACCCAATTACCAAAACATACAAATCTACTGGTCTACTTAAACAAAAGTCTATTATACAATATACAGTTCAACTGAAATAACATACACAATTCCAATGCCCAAAAAAAAACATAATTGAACATAGCTAACAAAAATTAATTTAACTAAGTATACAATTTTAATTACCAAAAATACAACTAATGTCTACATAAACAAATAATAATCAAATGTCAAATGATACAGGTGAACTGACCTATTTACACGAGTCCATTATATAAAATATACAATTCCAATGGCAAAAAAAACAACTAAAACTTTACTAACTAAAAACAGGTCAGATTGTAGAAAATTACATAAATATGTTCAATTACAATTCAACTGATTTAATTAAACAAATATATTGATTTCAAAATACAATTCTACATACCTATTCATACATGACACCTACAGACTGTTCAAAAATCATAAACCATGTATACAGTTCCAACTAAAAAACCTACCTAAACTAAGTATATAATTCAAATTACCTAATTAAAAATACAACTTATCGACATGCAAAGAAATCTAAACTACATACACTACTAACAAATACAAATCAACATAAGCAATTATACAAATCCAATGCATTAGCTATTCAACTAAAATATAAAAGGAAAGGTTATCCAAAGTCACACGATTCTAAGACAATATTCGACTGCAAAAAAAAAAGAAGTGCTAAAAACCTTGAAATGTGTACGAACTCCAAAACACCAAACCATTACCAAAAACAACTAAACATGAACAACTAATATGTCAGTACAATCACCACTGCTATTTCCCATGCACTAAAACTACTACATCGGCTTCTTGCCAGTCCAATGCTTCTTGCATTCAGCCAGATTCTTCTCCCTTAACTCGTTCATGTCATCTAAGAAAATAGCAGCAGTGTACTTGGAACGAAAAGTACACATAAGACTAGCATTGCCTTTCTGTAGCCCAGGTGACCATCCTCTCAGACCTCCCCCCATGTACGTTTCCATATGCCGCATTGCAAAGATTTCGCAGTCAACCTTGTTTTTGGCATCTCTCCATGGCATAGAAATTCTTGATGGGCTAAGCTGCAATATATCCTGTCCCATATGCTCACAACCTCTGCTCATCAAGTACTGGGCGGAAAAACGTCCCTGATGCATAAGAAAACAGATGTTTAATGCATGTAATAAGTTAAAATGGATAATTAGGCATTCAAATTATCTAATTTACACAACTCCACCAGACTACACACACAAAAACATCAAACTAACTAAACATTTTAAAAATTCAAAGTTATTCAGGTCAACATAACAAAAAGTAAACAACTATATGAGCTAAGTATACAAATACACAACTATCCAATTTACACAACTCCACCAGACTACACACACAAAAACATCAAACTAACTAAATATTTTAAAAATTTAAAGTTATTCAGGTCAACTTAACAAAAAATAAACAACTATATGAGCTAACTATACAATTACTAAATACTAAAAATACAAAACTCACCAACTTTGCAGGCACATCTTCATACTTGTCGCACTTGGTTCCTCCAACCGAGGAATTATCCAATATCTGCATACAGCTTCTCTTCATGTCGAACACAATAACAAAGAGGTGTTCACTCTTACATATCGGAAAGAAAAACTGGATAAAACAAAAAAATCATTGTAAAATCTAACATACTATCATCAAAAACACAAGACATAAAAATAATACGAAAATAACTGTTAATGATTTTAAATGAAAAAAAATATACAATCTCATACGCCTACAACTTCTTTAGGATGGCATCACCAATCTCGGCGTCAAGACTCTGACAAAATAAGTCAAAGGATCTACTATCATCAGTTGCCTCTGAACTTGTAACAATGGAAAAAAGCTGCATGAAATGTGGCAAACATACACATCCATCAAATACGTAATACAAAACTAGTTAACTAATTATACATTTCAATATCAATAACTATACAAATCCGCTGAAATACATAAACAAACACACTGAAAAAGATATGATATTAGCCATTCCTGTAATTACAAAGCGGCTGAGCTATTAAAACAAATTCAATGTACTATCAAAACAATTAGATACACAAATAAAACAAGCAGACCAATGAATTAAGTCAGACAATCATATTTAATTAACTATACATTTCTATAATAAAACTATACAAATCCACTAAACTAAGTAAACAAATCTATTGGTCCAACTATACAATTAGTCATTCCTAAGTATACAAAACACATTCACTAAATAAACAACATCACCGTACTAAACATGCATTTTTTCCCATCTAAAAAAACATACTCGCCTAACTAAAACAAACAATACACTTACCTGATTAAAAAAAACAAACCATGTAAATTAGGTCAACTAAATCAACATATCAAATTACACAATTTTAACTTAATAAACACACAACCAAACAAACAAAAAATTTTCTGATTTCATGCATTGAAAATTAATGAAATTAAAAAAATGCCAGTACCGTTGAATATGTGGTAGCAAAAAATCTATAAGGCGAACTCTTGCTCCTTAACAACTCTTTAGCATTCAAAATCTTCGTCCATGCATCAATCAGTGATATGCTCAGGTAACTTCCAGGGCGCATCGTCACAAAGTCCTCCCTTGTTATGATCATGTCGCCAGCCTTGAACATTGCCTCGTCCCTGCAAGATAATGTCCAATGAGAAAAGAATAATCAGCCATTATAAAAGAATTTATAGTATATTTTATCATAAAATATAAAAATTACTTTTCAGCTTCCGGGTTCTCGAACAATCACTTCACAATCATGTTTTGCTGCTCGGTTAACTTCGACAATACATCAACCCGTCTCTCAACGAATGGGGACGTCAACGTCTCAGTTTTCTTTTTCTTTCGAGGTTCATTTTGTCGATAAACCGGCATCTTCTCGCTATTCTTTTTTAGTATCTCATTCCCAGCCAAACCCACGTCCAAACCATCATCAACGTTCATATTACTCTGATCCTAAAAAATCAAAATAAACTAGAATAAAAAACATATACAACAAAACATCAAAAATAACAGGCATGTAAAATGAAAATAAAATTACCCCAACATCGTCTACTTCCAAATCATCAGCCGTCTTCTCCTGCCCAGCCTGCACGTCCAATGTACCCGCAGCCACATCCTTCTCATAAAATCGAGAGGTCTCGACAACCGTGCCCTATTTATCAGTGGTGGGTTCTTGGGTTAAACCAAGACTAAAACTTGGCTTGTCAGGTTTGTCAGGCTTATCACCACTCCATTTCTCAAACTCGTCCCGCTTACATATAGCTGCTTCCATCTTCTCTAGCAGATCAATATTTTCAGGGTTGCTCCAAAAAGCTTCGGCCTGCTGACTCTCGCTTCCAACCACGTCATCTCCGCCACGTGTGCCCTCAACATGAACCGTCTTATAACATATCAAATTTTTCGCAAGCACTCCAATCTCAGAAAATTCAGGGACCTCAGTCACCTCAGACGGGGCGTCCCGTATCAAGGAAATTATTTCCACAACATCGGAAGCAAGACAAACAATCCTTAACTTAATCTTCGCAATGTATCCCTTCCAAAACACAAGTATAACTAATCAAATGGATGAACAAATATTACTATTTTATATAAGGAATGTGAAAATAAATGAAATAATAAAAACTACAAAAAGTATACAACATCTGAAAAATAAGTATACAACATTTGTCAACTAAATATACAGACCCTGTGCTATGAATTACAAAACTGCTACACATAAATACATATACAACAAATGTGATCTATGCATAGACAAAAGTATACAACAATAAGCATACAACAGTTCTCAACTAAATATACAATAAGCATACTACAACAAACATATATAATAATAAGTATACAACATCTAAAAACTAGATATACAACATGTGTCAACTAAATACACAAATACCTGGGCTATGAACTACAACCTGCTACACATAGAAATATATATACAACATAAGTAATCCATGTATACAACAAAAGTGAACTATCCATACAACATCCAAATATTCAAATCCAAAAAACTGTTAAAATACTAATTATAAAATTTACCTACACAACTATGTAACCAATGTGTACAAACATACTGATCTATCCATACAAACATTCAAATGTTTTTTCAAAATATGCAAACACTAATTATACAACAAATGTGTGCTAATTGTACATACAAAAATAGAATGTACACAGAATTTGCCCCATAAAATAACAATGAACTTATTGATGCAAGATTATTTATATACCTGTCCACCACCACCTGCCAACGAAGACCCGGGAAGAAATGACTGTTTCCCTTGATCGACGACCAATCCCTCCAACCGAGGTTGCAATGGAACCACACCAACATATGGAGCCTCCACATATCCCTGCCCAAATCCACCGTGTAGGAACTCTTTACGGATTCTTTTCTTAACCTTTTCCATCGTCCATGAAGCAAATGCCGGTAATGTCCTCGGCACATCTCTGCCTAGTACACTGACCCTGTCCAAGTAAAACATCTGCATAACATAGACAAAATTGTGAATGTGACAACACAATAAATGATCAAATTACCTTACAAAATCACATTTTAAAAATGCAAAACTGCAAATACAGGATGAAATTACCATTAACAACAGAACCGGCCCATTGAACTCATACTTGTTCGTCTCGTCCCATTTGACTCTTTTGGATAGAAGGGTGTTCAAGGTATAATCCCACCAATTGAACTCCCTTATTTTTGAAACATCGTCAAGGCAATTGAGAATAAGTGGATTGATGTATCCACTCTGTAAATTCCCAATAAGCACATTGTCAACGAGCGTAACAAAATGTCTACGAAACCAGTCCCCCCCCATCTATGCACTGCATCATCCTAACAACCAAATCACTTGCAGTCACCTTATGGAAATTTGGAAATATTGTTTTCCACTCGTCGTACAACGCACAATTTCCGAATTTTTTCTTCTTCTCAATAACAATGTCACCATCAGGGAACCCCAGGACCCTACCAACATCTTCCCTTTCGAGATGAATACGCCTACCATCCTCGAAAACCAGTTCACTACTTAGTGCATTGAAGTTTTCGGCCAGCCAGTATGTAAGCTTCTTATTAAAATCATCAATTTTTAAAGAAAATAGACTACCAAATCCCATCTCAATGACTGTAGACTTTTGTGCAGGTTTAAGGGCAGCAAGAGCATCTACAATAACCTTGGGTTTCACCCTTATTTGCATTCCAGGGTAATCCTGATCGATCCTTTGCCTCTTTTTAGGCTGCTCATTTTCGGAACTCTCCTCCTCACCACGGCCAACTTCTCTCTCCTCTTCTTCACTTGACATTTTTTAAAACAAAAGCTCCTATGTAAAAAAAATAGCACCAACTCATATGTCATATGCATTATGCATTAGCCTGTTTAAATCCAATTCAAAATTGTATATTTCACTTAGCATAAAAGGTATAATTGAAATTTGTCAATATCCCCATGTAAAAAAAACCCAACCCACATATAATCTGTACAGTTGGAATACACCAAAACCCCCAACAAAAAATAAGCACAAGATTCATATATAAAAAATTTATAAGACTTTCTGTTGACATTCCACATTAACTTGTATATTTAATATAACAAATTTGTATAAGTAATACAAACAATTCATATCTGTCGAATTTATACCGTTGCCTGTTTAGATACCACTAAATTAGGTATGTTTAACATTGCATATGTGTTTACTTAGTATATATCATCTGCAATCATCTTCCAGTTCACATACCACTACAAATTGTATATTTAGCATGACATATATGTACACTTAGTATATAACATCTGTATATTAGTCGGAGGACAATGTTTCAACTACCAACTATTTTTTTTTTTCCAATATAACAAAAGAATTTTTTTTAGCACAACTTATCTGTACACTTGGAATACACCATAAAACCCAACTCAAAAAACTACCAGATACGTATATGAAAACTTAACACATATACTTGTTTATATTCATCTTTATCTTGTATATTTAATTGAACAATACAAATTTTTTCCCTTGATTACAAAAAAACAAAATCCAACAGAAAAGGGCGCAAAAACATAAACAATGTTACCTTCAAAACACAAAAGATGAAGGATGTGGGTAAAATCTTAAAATACCTGAGAAAAATCGAGAAAGGCAACCGAACCCAAAACCCTAGTTCTTCTCCACGAAATCGCAGCCTCCGACCACCGAACGAACTTGGACGCAACAGGGAACACGAGAATGTGGAGAGGACGGTCAAAACATTTGCAGAGCACTTGCTACAATGGTGAAGACGACGGAAAATTTGATGTTCTGAAGGATAAGTTCAAAAGGGACGGTTTCCTTGTGCAATTTTGATTGTGAAAAGAGACCCAATGCAGAATGATTTGAAAAGGCGTGACTTGACTGAAAGTGGGTTTTTTGCCTCCTAAAAATCGGGTAGGTGGGAAAGGAAAGATTGTATTTTCCTAAAAAACAGGAAGTAACGTTTTTTTTTCTTATAACTGCTATACATGAAAATACAATATTACCCTTATATTCCAAAAATAAGAAAAATAATCACAACCATTAAAATATTTAAATCAAGGGTTTATAATTGGTCTCATGGACTAACCTAAAGGGATTGGTCTCATTTGAACCAATCCCTATATATATATATATATATGTTTAAAAAAAGTACTTTCTAGGAGAAATAATCTTCTTCTAATTCCAACAAAACTTTTATATTTCTTTCTACTATGAAATGACCTTTGTTTTATTTTTCTAAATTCGGTCATAGTATATTTTCTTTATACTATGCACTCATAAAAGCTTTTGCCAAGCAAGAAACCATAGTTCCCCCGCATCCCAAATAATCGCACCAACACCAGTCATATCTCTACCTAGGGTGGACAGAGGCATAGTCATTCAATTTCATCTTTATCCTTTTAAATATAGGGGTAGTTATAAAAAGTTCCATGAGGTTTGATCTAATTAAAAACAATTAGCTAACTTCTAAAATTATAAAAAATACTTTCGAGGTTTTATTTGTCTAATATTTATCTCCTTCATAAGCAAAAAACATTCCAAATCCCTCACCATATTTACAAAAATATTATAATTTACCCCTTTATTTTAACACGGAATGTCTGAATCAAACCTTAGGGACACTTTTTATAATTTTTTGAAAGTTAATTAGATTTTTTTTGTAATTAGGTCAAACATCATGGATACTTTTTGTAACTATCCCTTAAATTTATAATTCTTTTGTGACACAAACCATTACAAATAATTTATTTAACATGCAGTTACAGTTGAAGCCTATTAAATAAAGCTATGATAGTTAATTTTATAGTTAATTTATTTATAGTTCATGTATAAGCATCTGTTCCATATTGAGATTTCTATATCTATGATAGTTAATTTTAATTACTAAACAATTGACTAGACGCACTAAATAATTGCAGTTTTTGTCGTTTGCAAAATGAACTTTGAAAATATTCACATGAGAGGGTGAAGTGCAAAATATTCAAAATTTAGACATGCAATGGAGAAATTTCCAAAATTGAATACGCAAAGTGCAAAACTCGCGATAATTTGGCAAACAAAATTCAATTATTCCAATGAAAAATTGACAAACATTCTCGGTCAGAAAGAATTTAAAATTATGGCTTAGCCCGTTGAACTTGGGTTGGGTTGGCCTTGTCCAACCCATTTCCCAGAAGGGAATCCTGTTGGATCATAATCCAACATTGGGCTTATATGTGAAACAATTATGCATTGTGGACTGTCAATTAAGGTTAAGCCCATTTTATAAGTGATCAAATAAGGTTTAAGAAATTGGGCTTTAATGTATCTAATAGGGTGTGGGCCTTTAATATGTAGAGACTTAATGGGTTATTCCTATTTTAATGATGGACTAAAATATGATACCCAATATAACAGAGTTATATAAGGGTTATGTAGGTCCCAAGGGGTGTGAGTGTAAGGTTTAGAAGGGGGGTTGAATAAACCTTACCAAATTTTTCGATTTAGTCCTTTTAAAAGTTCAGAGTTGATACTACACAGCTGTGTCCTTAGTGGACAACCAATTTAGTTAATCAGTAGAGTTAGTCACTCAACGGACTGATCGATTTGTTGATAGAATAACTCAAATTGTTAAGACCGAATTAGCTCAAGCGTGGTTTGATTTATTGGAAGACTTAACACCCTTAATTATGGTTAAGCGAGAGATATAAAGCTTGATTTAGTACTTAGGAATTATCGGTTGGATAGCAAATATGTCGTGATTTAAACAAATAAAATGCAGGAATTAAAGTCTTTGAAATGTAAAAGACACGATAAGTTTTTATAGAGGTTCGAAGATGGGGTAATTCTTCTACTCCTCTCTTCTCCAACTCTGGAGGAATCCACTAGGTATTGATCAAGATATACAAAGTGGTAACAGTCCGGATACAAGTCTTGATCACACACGGTGACTTGATCCTTTGGGACTCGATCTGAGACGCCTTGATCACTCGGTGGCTCGACGACTCGGCTTCTTCACAGGCGTTGCGCTTGCTACTACTGACCCACTTGCTCAAGCTCTTTGGATTTGATCACTAAGCCCTCCAACAGCTCAAGACTTGGTTCAACCTTGAACCTTCTTACAATCCTTCGTGGAATGTAGACCCCTTGATTCTTCAGTAATTTCCTCTTCAACTGATTGAAGTTATCTTTCCTTCACATGTGAGTGTTGGATTGATGTTCTTCGTAGTGTAGGCTTGAGGATTGAGCGTTTAATAACTTGAGAACATTTCAGGTTACAAAATGTTTCTTTCTTGCTTGTATGGTCAAGGTAACCTATGTAATCTTCGTAACCTTTTCTCAGAGTTATTCCTCAGCCTTTTATAGTGATCTTTCAAAAATCTGCCCGTTGAAGAGATAGACTTATTTTTGAAAGTCACTTGTGGTTGTTGGCCTGTCTTGTTGCAGTCCTTGGAATTCCCATTTCCTCGTATGAATTGTTCTTCAGCTTTTCAGATCTCTGACACGGTGTAGTGCTTCCCATTGGTTTATTCCTTTTGCACGCTTCCGGGACTGAGCACTTCGAGAAAGGTAGCATGGAGATATTACTTGTTTAAGTAATTCTCTTGATTTATGTGCAACGGATCTTTTGATTATCTCGACTGATTTGCATTTCCTTGCTTTCCCCAGGTGACTTAGAGTCACTTCCAATCATTGGATGACTCTTGTCACTTCAACTTGAGACTTGGCTTTTCTTGAGTTGACTTGTCGATACTCCACTCACCGCATCTCATCTCGTTTGCTCCTTGATAGAGTTCCGTCTTCTCTTCTTTGCCATACTCATTTGTCTTGCGTGAGTCTTCCTTCTAGTCTCCGGTTGTCTTCTTGCATGTTTGGGCATAGCCGACTTAACTCACTTGACCAGCCCTATTTATTACAATGCAGTTTACAACAAAAATTGGGGTGCCAACTTCCTATTCTAAGTTTTACATGGCATTCATCAAAATCTAAACAATAAATTTCCCAACAATTTCCCCCTTTTTGATGATGCCAAAACTTAAAACATTCAAAATGTAAATAGCAAAGATACATACAGATAGTGCATTCACATAGAATGTATGCGTAGAATCAATTCTTTTTATTGATCATAACATTCTTGTTCTTTTACACAACTGTTTACAAGGTGTATCGGAGCAAACATTTATCTATAAAAAAAAATAAAGAATTTACAGCTTTATTGCAGAAGACTTACATAGTATGTATTTACATAGTAAAATACATGAAGGGGTGGACAGCAACACTTCATCTCCTTTCACGCCTCCTTCTTTCATCTTCCTCGATTCTGTCATCTTCTCGGTTTTCTTCTCTTTTTCTCATCTCCACCGACTTCTTCTTCTTTTCATATGCTTTAAGGCAGACTTCATCTCTTCTTAATCTCTCTTGTCTTTCCTCCCATAGCTGAGTTTGTCTCTTATTTTCTTCTTCTATTCTTTTCGCATACTCAACATTGCTTTTAGCCACTTGCAAATTGGCTACTTGGTCAAGACCACCCCAAGAGATCCCTCCTTTCTTGCCGGATCTACGTACTCAATATTTTTGGGCAGAGGCCTAGGTCCGAAACCTCTTCCTCCACCATCGCTTCTTCCTCTTCCTCTCGGGCGTGTATTGTCTTTGGGGTCTTCTTCTTTCCGGTGAGTGAGTGACCGGCGGAGTGACCAGCAGAGAGCGGTAGTCTCTCTGCTGTCGCCTTCTTCACATAACGTGAGACCCTTTTCCAAGTACAAGTCCCAAGCTTGAGCCATAGACATATTTGCAAAGTATCCTTGGATGCGGCGTTTTAAATTCATCAAGGCGATCGTGGCTCGGTCCCGACATCCGAGATGGCATAAGTGTCTCTGTCTCTTTGGAATGCCTCCATGTTGTTTCAAGATGTTCATAACCCGGGCATCCATTCTTCCTTCCACTTCCTCCATCCCTGCTTCAATTGTCTTTCTCTTTTCAAACCATAGATATAGCAGAGTGTTGGAGTGGCAGAGTCACGGGGAGTTTGTTTGCCGATAATCTCGGTGTGACAGGACCTTGTTGGGGGTTTGTGCAATCATCAAGGTCACATCTTCCCCCTCAACGGACTTTCCATTCTTTTGTTTTGACACTTCCTCATTTGTCTTTTCCTTCACAATTTGCTTCCTCCTTTTCGACTTCGGATCTCTTTAGCGCTTTAAAGTATTCCTCTTCCCTTTTTTTGGCATCATCAAAGGAGAGAGGAACACTGAAACATATCTTGGCAAGCGGGAAGTCGAGCCTGGCGATAGTCGAGTTCGTCTCGAGTCTGCTGCGGAGTATGCGGCACGAAATTCGAGCGAGTGGCGTTGGACTCTGCGAAATTAGCTTCATTTCAGCCATGAGAAGGCTGAATTTTCTATCCATATTTTCTTCCGCACGCAGGAGATCACTCTTATTTTGCTCACGCAAAGAACTTTATCTCGGAGTGTGAGCTTCATGCATGTGCTCAATGTGTTCTCTCAATTTCGTCTTTGCATCGGCATTCTCATTTCGCCATACCAACGACTTGTTGAACAATGTCCTGAAGTATCTAACTTGTTCCACACGCATTGTTTCTTCTTTGTTGCCACCATTCCCTTATCATGATTGTTATGTCTCTCAAGTCGTGATAAGGTTGGCATCTCTGTTGTCGATCGCATGTCCATAGAGGCCTGGTGCCTCTCCATCCGTTCAATTTCAAAGCAAATAATGCTTTGAACACCTCCCGAACTTCGATTGTTTCTTCCGTTGCGGTGATGGCCACGCAGCGTCAAAGTCATAGTCATTTGGAATGATGGTACTGACGGAATGACAGGAGCTGGTGCGTGGAAGCGCGTGCGAGTTCGTTCTCGACTCTTGGGGAGGTCGGGTACCTCCAGGGAGAAAGGAAATGATTCTCTGAGAGGAATCATCACGGCCAACCGGTATTTGTTCAATGATGAGAGGTGCGCGTGAAGTTCCTTCGAGTCGAACTGCTGCGGCTTGGGAGCTGCGCGATGGACTCTGTTTTGGTGGGGTCTGTTGTGAAGTGGACCCGACTTGCCGAGCCTCATTTGTCTCAACATCTTCGTTGGTCTCATTTGGTTTCACCAATTGAGTGGGTGGTCCTCGGCCTTATCGAAGCGTCATCGGACGATGATGAGATTTCCATTGGTGGCTCATCATCAAAATTGAAAGTTTGACGAGTAGTCTTGAGATTAGACTTGCTCGTCCGGGAACATCCGCTTGGTGAGTCTTTTGGATCATCACGGGGGGGATGACTCGGCTTCTTCGTCGCTTTCCGATCCCGAAAGGTTACATCGGGATTATCCTTGGAATCATGAAGCGCGCTTATCTCCTTTTCGGATGGATCAATGATAGCAGGAGGGATGTTCTCTACTTGACTTCTTTACCCCGGAAGTCTCAACCTCCCGTGGGCCTTCATTACCTCCCGCAGTCTGATCGCAATGAGGCTGGACTCCCTTTCGACAGTGTCGGTTTGTCTTAGGGTCTTTCGTGGTGGCATCCATTGGAGTCTCAACCCCATGGATTGCACTTTCATCGCCCCAGTGTTAACTCCGGGGTTGTTCCTTCCTCGTGTGCCTCATTTGCGCATCGGCGCGTCATTAGCCTTCGTGAGCGGTTGGCACCTCGGTGAGACAACCTCAACTGCCGAGCTTCGTTGATGGCAACTTGTTGTTCGTTTTGTGTTTGTATTTTCTCCACTTCGCCTCCTAGATTCATTGTGAAGTCATCTGCAGCATCATCAGGCCTTTGCGGTGGGAGGAGTTTCCCCCCCTCGGTGGTGCATCGGTGAGTGACTTGGAATGGGGTCACTCGTCTCGGACTCCCGGCTATTTTCTACCGAGTGTTCGGCCGTTGGGGCGGTGGTAAGACACCTTCGAGGGGTTGGCTCAAGCGGGGTCCCCACTAACCCGGTTTCATCGCGCCGATTCCTTAAATCCTTCTTCCGAGTGAGTGGGAAGTGGTGGCAAAGAACAACGGTGGCAATTTGTCGCACTACTCCCATTGGATCGATTTCAGTGTGTTTTGGAGGACTCTCCTGGTCCCTCCATCAAGCATTTCTCATGAAGAATCCGGGATTCATGCATTGCTTGCTTTGCATTTGCAACTTTTATGTGGCGGCGAAGCAGGTCAGATCCTCATCACTTTACGATAGAATGTCGAAGTGAGGATGCGTATGTTCGTGGTGCCGGTGAGGGCGGATCTTTGGCCTTCTCTCTTGCCTCGGCTTCCCTCTCGCCAATCTCTCCTTCTCCTTATCCTTGAAGATCTGCAGGATATCTCGTGCGAGTTTTCTTCATCCGATCTTTGAGATCACAGAGGTCACCCAAGGAAGTTCAGCAGATTCCTCTTCTTCTTCGATAAATTCGGCCGTTGGAACTGTTCCCTGGATCGACTCAACTTCCACTTCCTCCACTCTCGCAGGCGATTTTGGATGTCCGGATAAGGTGAGGATAGGATCATCACATCACTATCATCTCTATCACCTCTTCTTGTGTCTCGGTATGCGAACTACGATTGTGTCTTGATTTGCCTCTGCTTGACGCCTTCACAGACTTAGCTTTTTATCTATAATGTCTGGAGACTCTACTTCTCCAGCGATCTCCCAGATATCTGCTCGGTGAGTGGGCGACTCGGCCGGTTTCTCAAGCTCGGAGTGCTTGATGATTCTTCTTCGTCTCCTAGTTTGTACCAAAGGGATTTACGGTTCGAGAGAGTGTCTTCGAGTCTGGGCGGCGGGGGCGTCTTGGTGTTTTCTTCGAGGAGATGGCCGTCTTGGCTTATCAATTCTCCTCTTTTTGACGATCGAAGAAGGTATTTGAGAGTCCTTCTCAACCTTCTTTGGGCGGGAGACACGGCTGCGGGGCGGGTGACTCACCGGGGGGAGCGAGGTTTGTTTTTTTTCTTTTCGCAGAGCAGTGATCTTCTTAGTAGGCTGCAGGGGCGTGATTCTCTTTAGCGGCCGCAGGGGCGCTTTCTTCTTTGGTGGAGAAACAGTTTGTATCTTGTGGTGATTCCCCTCACTCGTGTCGACTCTCTTGGCGTAGGCTCTCTTCTCGTGTGCGCGAGAGAGGTTTGATCTGAACATCCTCTTGTTTACATGGAACGCCTTTCCACGTCTAAGAGGGACTCCTTTCACCTCCATCAGTAGGCCAATCACCGGGCCATATCCTAGGGATCCTCCAAATGCACCATCTTCCTTGAAGGATTTGTTCCCTACATTCGGCATAGTCATTTGTGAGACAAACAAACTCATTGATTTATTTTCCTTTCTTCAATGATCGCGGCCATTACGATCAACTTTGCTTTTGTGATTGGTTGGTCAAAGCGCCAAATTTGATGTCTATGCATTTGGCAACTATGTCCAACGACTTGTGGTAATCCTCCTTCGGCAGCCTCTTGTTCGGTGTGTAAACTATTTTATCAGCATAGTCGGGCTTGGCTATTTCCTTCCAAGCAACAGCCAGGTTTACATCAGCTTCGTTGATTTCTGATGCTCCTTTCATCGGTAGTGAGCAGTGTTGAGCCAAATCCTTGGCAGAGATGGTGAGCTTCTTTCCGTGAACATGTGACTTTAACCCTTCATCGTGAATCTCAGCGTTCACGTAGAACTGTGCGACCTCTTCCACATAGGTCATCGAGAACTCCATCGTCAGAAATGGTTTCAGCCCGGATGTTTCGAGCTTTTTAGCGATTTTCTTTATGAGGGCGTCATCGGACCCCTGTTTCACCATGCCGTCGAAATCCATAGTAGACCCGGTGTGGATTTGCTTTCCTAACTTGACAAAATCATAGGTTGATGCCATTTTTTAAGATTTCACCGAAGAAAACTTAGAGGTTGATTTGAAGATAGATAGGGTTTTGAGAGAGTTTTGCCTTTGCTTCTGAGAGAGATGAACGGTTTTGGTAATATGAGAGAGAGAAGAAAGAAAGCTTAAGTATGGTTTATGAAAGGACGTGCGGGTGGTTTTTGAAATGTGATCGGAATCAACGACTTAGATTTTGCACGCCGATTTAGCATTTAATGTCTCGTATTTAATGCGGCAGCATTTATATCCAATCATAAGCTTGGTGTGCGGCTTTTGCTGTACACGTCATAATTATCTTCGACGTAATTCTTAAAAACATTCCCGCTTAGAAAAACGACTGCGTTTTTGTCACTTTGCTCATAAATGACTCAGCTTTTACCCTCAGCTGGTTTAACTCTTCTTCTCACAGTTCTCTTTGTGACTCGGTTTGTCGGTGACTCGGTATATTTGTCTTTACGATACGGTGATTTACTTATTGATTTGTGAGTTGACTCTTTTTCCCGTTTTGTGTTCCATTTCTTTTCTTTGATTCTTCCGAGTGTCGGTTCACTCAATTAACCCTAACTCATGCTTGAGTTCTTCAAATCTTGACTCACATAATGGTTTTGTGAAGATGTCACCAATTGTTTATCGGTTGAAATATATTCCAAGATGATGTCCTTCTTTTCCACATGATCTCTTATGAAGTGATATCTGACATCGATATGCTTTGTTCTTGAGTGCAACACAGGATTTTGAGTGATTGCAATTGCACTTGTGTTATCACACATGATTGGAATTTCCTTTTCTTCAACTTCATAGTCTCTCATTTCTTTGTCTCATCCATAGGACTTGGGCACAACTTGTTTGCCGCAGCCTATGTATTCTCGCTTCAAATTTGTAGATGTGGCTATTGAATTTTGCTTCTTGCTAAACCAGGAAATCACTGTTTCCTAGCATTTGACATGTGCCTCGAGGTACTTTTTTCTGTCAACTCGCATCCAAAGATAGTCAGTCGAATAGCCAATTAGTTTGAATCCACCTTCCTTTGGATACCATAAGCCAACTTCTTGGCTTCCTTTCAAGTATCTCAAGATTCTCTTATTTCTTTGTCATATGGCTCTCTTTTGGAGCAGATTGAAATCTTGCACATACACCTACAAAGAAAGGTGATGATGTCCGCCCGCTTCTTTGTGAGATAGAGCAATGATCCAATAAGTGCTCGTATCTTGTTTGATCTATAGGCTTGCCATCCGCATCCATGTCCATTTTGGTGATGTATTCATTGGTATTTTCACGTAAGAGTTCTCCTCCATACCAAATTTCTTCATTAAATCTCGGTGTATTTTGTTTGACTTATGAAGGTTCCATCCTTGAGTTGTTTCACTTGGAGTCCAAGGAAGAATGTCGACTCTCCCATCATGCTCATTTCAAATTTGCTTTGCATGAGGTTTGAAAATTTTTCACATAGCTCTTTGTTTGTGGATCCAAAAATGATGTCATCCACATATATTTGAACAAGCAAGTATACTCTTCTTGTCTTGAATTCGAAGAGTGTTCTATCTACTTTTCCTTTTGTGAATCCATTCTCGGTTAGGAATTGTGACAAAGTATCATACCATGCTCGGGTGCCTGTTTCAATCCATACGAGCTTTCTTGAGTTTGTATACCTTATCTCCAAGAGTCTTCTGCTCAAATCCTGGAGGTTGTTCAACATACACTTCTTCTTCCAATAAACCATTTAGGAATGCACTTTTTACATCCATCTGATATACAATGAAATTCTTGTGAGTGCATAGGCAAGAAACATCCTTATAGCTTCCAATCTTGCTACGAGGAGCAAATGTTTCATCAAAATCTATTCCTTCTTCTTGGAAATATCCTTTGGCTACTAGTCTTGCTTTGTTTCTTACCACAGAGCCCTCCTCGTTCATCTTGTTTCTGAACACCCATTTAGTACCAATAACATTTTGATGGGTGGGTCTTTGAACTAATTCCCATACTTTATTTCTTTCAAATTGATTGACTCTTCTTGCATAGCTTGAATCCAATGTGTGTCATCCAATGCTTGTAACACATCTTTGGGCTCTATTTGCGAGATAAAACATGTGAACATAGCTTCTTGTTGAGTTCGGATCTTGTTTTGACACCTTCTCTTATATCTCCAATGACAAGTTCTCGTGGATGGTCTTTCGGCCATCTTACATCGAGTTGAAGTAAGTTAGTGGATTGATCGTCTAGCAAATTGTGTTGCTTTGATCGACTCTCTCTCGCACTCACTTAGCGCAAATTTTTCAGCATTTTATGAGACTCGGCTATCTCATCTTCATCCGAGTTTATAATTCCGGCTTGACTTGACAAAGATAGGGACTCTTCGTATGGTTGGATGATTCAAACTTATCGGTGACTCTTCAATGTCTTCTCCATTTACATTTGGCTCATCGAATACCACATGAATGGATTCTTACGCAACCATAGTCCTTTTGTTGAGTACTCTGTAGGCTTTGCTTTCAAATTTGAGTATCCCAAGAAGATACCTTCATCGGCTTTAGCATCGAAGGCCTTTAGATTGTCTTTGCCATTGTTGTGGATGAAGCATTTACATCCAAATATTCTAAAATATACAACATTTGGTTTTTCTCCTGTCCAAATCTCATAGGAGTCTTTGTCATTTGTCTGTTTATCATACATCTGTTTTTGAGTGTAGCAAATTTGTGTTGATTGCTTCAACCCAAAATCTTTTTGGTAACCCTGCTTGACTAAGTGAGTTCTATTCTTTCTTTCTCGCAACTCCATTCTCTTTGTGGAGTCCTTGCTGCAGATAATTCATGACCAATGCCATTTTCAATACAATATCGAGTTATTATCCCATTGACAAACACAGTTCCTGTCTCCGATCTTATTTTGATAATGGTTTGGCTCTTTTCATTTTGAATTTTCTTCATCAACTGTGGCAGTTTCTGTAGAGTTTCTTTCTTTTTACACATGAATATAGTCCATGTATATCTTGAGTAGTCATCTACTACCACCAAGGTGTATTTCTTTCCACTTATGCTAGCTGGTTCCACTAGGCCAAATAGATCCATATGTAGTAGATGTAATATTCTTGTTGAAGATGGGCAGGTCTTTTCTTTGAATGATGATTTGATCTGTTTTCCCTTCTGACATGCGTCACATATACTCTCCTTCTTGTATATTGAGTCTGGAAGTCCTTCCACAATACTACTTCTGGCAAGCTTGTTAATCGTTTTGAAATTCAGGTGACTCGGCTTTTTGTGCCACAACCAACTTGATTCATTGGTTGTGCTCTTTGCTAATAGACAGTCTTTGGGTGTAGCGGTTGACCAATCTACTACATACATGTTCTTTTGTCCGCATCCTTGCAACACAACTTCATTCGATTCAAGTATCCTTGATTTGGCATATACCCATGTTAAATCCAACATTATAACCCTTGTCACGAGTTGGTGATGCTTAGCAAATTGAAGTTGAGTCCTTCAACATATGCAACATCTGTGATTTCTAATCCATTTTTCTTGATGGATCCAATGCCTCTTATGTCACCTGGAGCTTCATTTCCTCCAAATATGACTTTTGCTCCTTTAACTTCCTTGAATTTTGACAGATTTTTCTTGTTTCTGTCATATGTCCGGAACAACCACTATCCATGTACCAGGTTCCTTGGCACTCAATGTTTTTCCTTGAACCTGCAATCAAGGAAATTAAGTTTTAGGTACCCATACTTATGCGGGTCCTGAGGGGTTAGAATTGTAAGATGATCCACCCAACTTATAGCCAAATGATTTGACTCTAAGGGGTTGCCATCTATCAGTGCCATAATCATAATTAATCTTGGCAAATTGCTTGGGGATTCTAGGTTCATAATTTTGTCTCTTTTGTCGTATGCTGTGTATGTGTTTTAGCAATCGCCTTCTTTGGGTAATTGTGGTGTCTCGAGTGTAGTGCCTAGGTGCATATGTGTGTTGATGAAAGCTCTTATACTTTTGGAATGGCCTTTGCTGAGTTCTAGGCCTTTGCCATTTGGGCTTATATTCCATAAGTCTATTCTGATAGTTCACATTATTCCAATCAGCTTGGCTTGGATATTTTCTACCATTCCCATCATATGTATTTCTTTTATAGATTTTCTGGGGTTTTTGGTAGCTCTGTTTCTTCTTTCTGAGTATTTTCTGTTTGGAGTTTCTTTGAGGAACTCATTGAATCTTTTCGGCTATCCTTTCAGCGCACTCAATTTCGTTTTCCTTTTCCTTTATAACCAAGGCCAGTTTGCTTGTAATTGTGCTTTGGAGTGAATGTGTGTGCACCATTTAGAGTTTTGGATTTTTTAGACTCTTCATTGCTTGAAGATCCTTTTTCCAAAATTACTTTTGAGGTTTGACATAGCACAGAGGAATTAAATCCTAAGCTGTCTTGTCTCCACATTCTCTTTGACTCATAATAAGATCATCCAATGATTTAGATGCCTTAGTGAATGAGGCAATAACATTTTTGAGGTCATTCTCCTCTTTTCTATGGCAGCTATTTCTGCTTTATTAGCTTGGCATTTTCGGCCTTTAAACTTTTATTCTCATCGGCTATTTGACTTAGAGTACTCGGCTCCTTAGTCATTTGTGAGTTTTGGCTCTGAGTAGGTTGTTTTCCTCATTTAGTAGTGTGTGTGAGGATTTAATGTGTTCAAAATCTTTCATCATTTTGCCTAATGAATCATAAAGATCGAGTGGGTGATGAAGTGTGTGTGTCTGATCACTATCACTAGAATCGAGTTTGATGAGTTAGAGTGTACCTCATCTTCTTGGTCGGAGTTGATCTTGTTCCTTGGCCATCAAACAGGATCATGGCTTCTTCTTGAGTCACTTGAGTAGTCGGCTTCACTTTGCTCTCGATCATTTGTATCTCTTGACTTGGCATTTGTCTCGTGATCTCTGCAGCCAACATTGACCTTATCTTTTCTTGTATTCTTTCTCACGAAGACCTTTCTTTCTTCTTCATTCCTGTATTTGTTGACTACAGGATATGGGCAATCAATGGCGTAGTGACCTGGTTGCCTACGGTTCAAAAGATAGATATTCAACCTTTTGATCAGCTCTTTCCATTCTTGGATTGTCGGCCCTTTGATATTGACTTTTGGATGCTCTGTTCTCTTGGTTGGCCTATCTTCCCTTGACTTGGAGGGAGCCGAGTGTCTTACGGAGGATTCGCCCTTGCCTCTCTTGTAGTTCTTATTGAAGAACTTGTTGAACCTTTTAACCATTAGGGCTATTTCTTCCGGATCAATGACTTTGACCTCGGCTCTCTTTCCATCCTTAACAATTAGAGCAACTGTTTTGGGTACAACTGTCTCTTCTCGATCTTTTCTTCTCGGCTCAAATTCGTAGGCTTTGAGATCTGAGAATAGTTCATGGTTGGAGGTCTTCGATAGGTCCATGGAATGTCTTAGTGCCATGACCTTCATTTCCCATTCAGCTGGGAGACTTTTTAGGATCTTCATACACATTTCCTTCTGTGTATATTCCTTTCCAAGTGCGAGATAGCTCGTTGGTGATTTACGTGAACCGAGCATCCAGTTGATCCAGGTTTTCTCCTGCGATCATTTTGAAATTCTCAAATTTTTGTTGACCATTGATAATTTATTTTCTTTGATTTGCTCTGAGCCTTCACAAATCAATGTTAGTTTGTCCCAAATTTCTTTAGCCGTTTTGCATGATTTGACTTTATTGAACATGGCTTTGTCCAAGGTTTTGTAAAGGATGTCCTTGGCTACATTGTCCAGGTTGTATCTTTTTCTGTCATCATTTGTCCATTCAGTTCTTGGTTTTTCAACCATAGTGGTCTAGGGCAACATCCTCTTCACCTTCATTTGCGACTCTTCTTACAAATTTGTGTTCACCTTTAAAATTTGCAGTGGTCCATCCTCTATCACTATCCACATCTCATCATGTAATCTTTGATAGATGAGCCCGCATACGAATTTTCCAATCATCAAATTCTTCAATTGTGAACATAGGGATGCGTGTCAAATTTGCTTCCATGATAATAAATTTTAATGATAAAAGGAGTTTTGAAAATTTAAGTACTAAAGCGGACTTTGAAAAGTTTGGAGATCTAGTTCAAGAACCGGTGCGGAAGGCTCAATGAACCAACCGCTCGATACCACTTGTAGGTCCCAAGGGGTGTGAGTGTAAGGTTTAGAAGGGGGGTTGAATAAACCTTACCAAATTTTTCGATTTAGTCCTTTTAAAAGTTGAGTTGAGTTACTACAATTGTTTGTGTCCTTAGTGGACAACCAATTTAGTTAATCAAGTAGAGTTAGTCACTCAACGGACTCGATTGAATTTGTTGATAGAATAACTCATTTGTTAAGATGAATTAGCTCAAGTTGTGGTTTGATTTTGAGAAGACTTAACACCCTTAATTATGGTTAAGCGAGAGATATAAAGCTTGATTTAATACTTAGGAATTATCGGTTGGATAGCAAATATGTCACAGATTTAAACAAATAAGATGCAGGAATTAAAGTCTTTGAAATGTAAAAGACACGATAAGTTTTTATAGAGGTTCGAAGATGGGGTAATTCTTCTACTCCTCTCTTCTCCAACTCCTGGAGGAATCCACTAGGTATTGATCAAGTATACAAAGTGGTAACAGTCCGGATACAAGTCTTGATAACACGGTGACTTGATCCTTTGGGAATCGATCTGGAGACGCCTTGATCACTCGGTGGCTTCTCGTACGACTCGGCTTCTTCACAGGCATTTTGCGCTTGCTACTACAGCCCACTTGCTCAAGCTCTTTGGATTTGATCACTAAGCCCTCCCAGCTCAAGACTTGGTTCAACTGAACCTTCCTACAATCCTTCGTGGAATGTAGACCCTTGATTCTTGATAATTTCCTCTTCAACTGATTGAAGTTATCTTTCCTTCACGGTGAGTGTTGGATTGATGTTCTTCGTAGTGTAGGCTTGAGGATTGAGCGTTTAATAACTTGAGAATATTTCGAGGTTACAAAATGTTTCTTTCTTGCTTGTATGGTCAAGGTAACCTATGTAATCTTCGTAACCTTTTCTCGAGTTATTCCTCGGCCTTTTATAGTGATTTTTCAAAAATTTGCCCGTTGAAGAGATAGGCTTATTTTTGAAAGTCACTTGTGGTTGTTGGCTTGTCTTGTTTGCGATCCTTGGAATTCCCATTTCCTCGTATGAATTATTCTTGACTTTTCGAGAGTTCGACATGGTGTAGTGCTTCCCATTGGTTTATTCCTTTTGCACGCTTCTCGGGGTGAGCACTTCGAGAAAGGTAGCATGGAGATATTACTTGTTTAAGTAATTCTCTTGATTTTTGCAACAACGGATCTTTTTGATTATCTCGACTTGATTGCATTTCCTTGCTTTCCCAGGTGACTTAGAGTCGACTTCCAATCATGGATGACTCTTTTGTCACTTCAACTTGAGACTTGGCTTTTCTTGAGTTGACTTGATCGATACTCCACTGTTTGCATCTCTCTGCTTGCTCTCCTTGATAGAGTTCCGTCTTCTCTTCTTTGCCATACTCAGTTGTCTTGCGGAGTCTTCCTTCTAGTCTCAGGTTGTCTTCTTGCATGTTTGGGCATAGTGACTTAACTCGGCTTGACCAGCCCTATTTATTACAATGCAGTTTACAACAAAAATTGGGGTGCCAACTTCCTATTCTAAGTTTTACATGGCATTCATCAAAATCTAAACAATAAATTTCCCAACAGGTTATGGTCCCTACGTCACACGTCTACGATATTCTATTCTGCTATCACATCGTCAGAAAGAAATCTACGGAGAAAACTAAAGGGTTCTCTGAAAAGCTTCGAGACGTGTAGATCTAGAAAGCCAGATCCCATGATTCAACTGTTATGGATTCAGGTACGCTTCTGCAATCTAGTCTTTGATTCTTGGTAATTCGATATGAACGCTCCTGGATTAAAGTGATATTATTCACTAAAGTTTATTCCAACAAGTGGTATCAGAGCCTATTCATCTTGAGTTATTGAGAATCGATTTATTTTTTGATTCAATGTTTCGGATTCTGTGTTTTTGTTTTGGACGTTACCGTTTGACCTTGAGATATACGCATGTATTTTTTGGAACTCCATTACAGTTAGTTTTTTGAAGAATTTTGATGATCTCGAATTTGGTTTTGGTTGAACTATAAAAATCTAGATTGTCTTGCGGATATCTGTTGTGGGTATAGAATATGGATTCTTGTATTCTTAATCCTTGAAGAATCTTGATATTACTTTAGTGATTATGGTTTTGGGTTTCCATTAAAGTTGCTGCAATTGTGGATTGAGATTAAAGGTTTAGAAAAACTCCTTTTATTTACAAGTTATTGATGCGGTTTTAAAGGATTTTTTTATTAAAAAAAAAAGAAAAAACCTCAAATTGAAACCCACTTGTCTGTAATCTCTTCTTTTTTATGGATTCAGATGGCATCAGCGCTATTTTTCCTTTTTGGGCAGATGAGATTTGGGTATTTTGAAAAGATGGTATTCTGGTCAAGAAAATTAAGAATTTGGGGTTGATTTACAGTTTTCAGAAGTTTTGAGGCCCAGGATTTCCATCAATTTGAAGAAGATGGCTTTTTTGCCCAAAACTTGAGTATTTTGGGGCTGTTTTGCAAATTTTCAGAAAATACAACTTTTGTTGTAACTCAATATTATTTGGGCTTTTCCGCTAATAAGATTTGATTTGGGCCCATTTAAGTTTAAAGAATTTAGGGTTTTATAATAAGGGTTATGATTTGGGGCTCAATTAAAGTTTATTTAATCCTTTTCTAAAATTGGCCTCAAATAATAAGGAAAACCCTAAATTAAGTTTAATCTTGGAATTTAATTTTAAATTCAAATATTGGTATGGATTTATATATTTTAAGACGAACTAATTGAAACAACATGTCACCAAAGTGACCTCTCTTGTGGAAATTAATTCGTTTTAGAATATAAAAGGTTGTGCGTGTGCAACGTATGTGAATATTAACCGGCCCAAAGGAAGGTGAATATTTATCAGAATTGCACGTGCACCTGTGGTGATAAGCACGTGATAATTATTCGGTTTTACGTATGAACATTAAATCGGCCCAAAGGAAGATTTATTATTTGATAAGTTCTTATTATCAGTGTTTGATTACCGCACCAAGATATTAATTACAAGTTAATATTTTGTCCAAAGATGAAATATTAATGGAGTGCCGGTATCTTGAGATGGGGTTTACCATTATTTGAATTATTAGGATTCCGAGATTTATGTGAGCATGATTTGTGTATTGTTTATTTTCTGGATTTAATTTCGTATACTCCTGCTTATATTTCTGTCAGCATCAATATATCTTTTATGTTAAAAGGACACTTTATCTAGAAAGGTCACTATAGTTAAGAAATTTTTTGCCGATTTGAAATTTTTTTTTGCCAAGAACGAAAGACTCAAATTAGTACGTTTCGGCAAATACGATCTCAATAAGGTATGAGAGTAATGACAATATTAAGAATAAACTATAGATATGTCTCATATCGCTTCAGAATTAAGAACACTTAAGTCAGGGGTCTTTGAGAACTAGTTTTTTGATATCTCATTCGACACAGTTTAGCCAATTTAAGGTGAGTCGACAGTTAAAAATGAGAGTTAGTCCCTAAATGAGTCATCTCATACTGTGCTCAGAAAGAGAAAAGGCTGAAGCAATATGAGACAAAAGGGCTAATATTGCCTTAACTTCGAAGTATAAAAGGCAAGAATTAAAAATGTAGAAGGATAAGGTACGCTGCTTAGTTATGATTTGTTTTGAGGTTAACTTAACTTCGGTTACATGGCACACATGTGGAAAGCTTTTAGTTCATCAACTCACACCAGTGTGTCTGTAAAGGGTTGTCTCCATTGCCAAAAGCTAAATGATGGTGAAAGATACATCAAAATAGGCAAAGACAAGACAATTATGGTTGAAATAATAGGAAAATATAGATTATTGTTAAGTACTGGATTTTATTTGAATCTAGATGAGATGTTTATTTGGAACTTGATTTCTATTTCTGCTTTGGACAAATTTGGTTATTCTTTTTCATTCAGAAATTGAAAATTTTGCTTGTCTCATGATTCAAAGTTGGATAGTTCCTGTTCTTTATAATAACCTTTATTTCACAGACATTATTACTTCATCCAATGTGTCCCTACATTTAAGTACACGAGGTATAAGTGGAAAAATAAACCAACAAAAGAGATTTGTAGTCAATTGGATTCCGGGCGTCTTAGAACTTATATATACAGATATTTGTAGACCATTCCTTATGGTTGCGTGGAATGGTCAACAATATATAATAAAGTTCATAGACGATATTTTATATATGGCTACAAGTTCTCATTCATGAAAGTCACGATCACCAGACGCATTCAAATACTATAAGGCTGAAGTTGAGATTCAACTCAACAAAAGGATTAAAAACGTTACATCTGATCGTGGTGGTGTATGCAACGACAGGTATGATGGTTCAGGTGAACAACATCTAGGATCGTTTGTTGATTCCTTGAGGAATGCAATATCGTCCCACAATACACTAAGTTTGGTTTGCCGTTATGAATAGTGTTGCTAAAGGACGGAACAAAATGCTTAAGGATATGGTAAGGAGTATGATTAGTCATTCTATCTTACCAGAATCACTCTAGGAAGAAGCACTTAAGACTGCATCATATATCCTTAGTAAGGTTTCCAACTAAAACGACTAACAGAATCTCTTATGAACTTTGGACGGGCAAAAACCTTAGACTGAAACACTTGCTGTTAGATAAATGTTTTTATCAAGATTTTGATGATTTTGTTTAACTGAGTTTTTACACCAAAACAATGTTCCTAAATGTGGTCCAAATACTCCCGATCGATTTAAAATATTTTTACTATTTTTTCGGAGTATTTCTTGAAGTTTATTTTCGATAAAAATTGGACAACACTTTTGTTTCATGCTCGACCAGTCGCCCTATAGGGCAACCTGTACCTGAGTTGAGGTTTGAAACAGAAAATGGGACGGAAGGGAAATGAGGGAGGGCGACCGGTATGGGCGACCGATATGGGCAACCGGTCGACCCAATGGGCGACCGGTGCCTGGAACGTGCCCTCAAAGAACAGAACTCTCTGTTTCATATTTTTGACACCCCCAACCGGTCAGACATAGGGGCGACCGGTCGGACCCCCCGTCGACCGGTCCCCCTGTGCAAGATAATGCGATCTAAATTTAAATTTCTATCTCTACGCGACTGTTCGACCTATGTTCTTTGACAGCAAAATTCAAACCGTTGGACATCCATTATCAGCAAGATTTACTTTATCAATTTTGTACATTATTTCTATATCGTGTGATCTTCTTTTTGTAGACAAAAGTGAAGATGGAGGAGCCTATGTTGGAGATCCAATCTTGAAGACTCTCCTATAAATAGAGGATGATTTAAAGACACAAGGGTAGAACAACACAAGCAAATACACAACAAGCAAGAAATCTGCAAATTTCTAAGCTTTCATATTAAACACTCTTGTTGTATTTATAGCCTAAGCATTTCACTTTCACATCTTGAGGTCTAGGCTTGATTCTTGATTACACTTGCACTCAAATTGTATTGTTCATTATAGAGTTGCAATCTTGAATTTTTGGGTTCATCATTCAACACAAGATATCCTTTTGAGTTTTCTTGTGGTAAGAACACACTTGGGTGATCTAGGTGTTAGGTGCAAGAAGATTGTGGTAATCTTCTTATTGAAGGGTTTGGTGCTCTTTGAGGTGTTGAAGAATTTGGTATTCTTCAAGGTTGAAGATTGTGGTAATCTTCACAAGGTGCCGTAGAAGATTGTGGTAATCTTCAACGGAGATTGAGGTAATCTCCAAAGAGGTGTTGTAAGGTGATGTTGTATTAATTGTGGTAATTAATAATTTTTTTTCTTTTTGAAATCCATCCCGGAGATACTGGGGTGGTAGAGGAATAGGCCCTAGGTGGATTGAACCTCTATAAATCGAGGCGTGTTTTTTAATTTCCGCACCTTTATTATTGTCTTTGATTGATCATTCAAAAAAGAGGGCTAATTGCGAAAAATCGACATAATCTATTCACCCCCTCCAGATTATCGTAGCCACTTGGACTAACAAGTGGTATCAGAGCCGAACTCTTTGGCTAGATCGTTCCGAGTAAAGAGGAAAAATCCATGGCTACGAACGAGAGCTATCTATCAACCGGCGCATCATTCAATAGACCGCCTCTTTTCGACTCCAATAATTATTCTTTTTGGAAAGATAGAATGTAATGCTTCTTACAAGGTTGTGGGTTTGATATTTGGGACACGGTTATAAACGGAGTATCCATCCCAATGAAGAAAAAGAAAGACGACACCCAAATTCCCAAAGCCCTCAAGGATTATGATGATGAAGATAAGAAAATATTCTCATTAAACGGTAAAGCTCTTAATATTCTTCATTGTTCTCTTACTGCTGCGGAATATAATCGTGTTAGAGGTATACGATCCGCTCATGATGTGTGGGAAAAATTAGAAAATATCTATGAAGGCACCAAGAAAGTTAAACAAGCTAGAAAAACAATGCTTGTTAAAGATTTTGAAAATTTCACAATGCTCGAGGGTGAAGGGATTTCAAAAATGGCTGAAAGGCTCAATAACATTGTAAATTCTTTGTGGGCACTTGGAAAAGTCATTTCGGAAGAATACAAAGTTACCAAAGTTTTAAATGCTCTTCCCGGCCCTTGGTCCGAAAAGGTGACGTCTATCATGGAAGCTCAAAATTTAGAAACTCTAAATTTTGATGAGCTTATTGGAAATCTTATCATCTATGAAGCATATGCAAATGAAAGGAGTAATTCAAAAGTATCCACCTCTCAACCGATTTTTATAACAACTTGGGATGAGGTCCTTACAACTTCCGACGATGAAGAAGCCGAACAATGTCTAATGGAAATCAAAGAAGACAATGAGGTACACTCTAACCCGTCTACTTCTTTTAGTAATGAATTGCATGATGATTATGATGAATTGCAAAATGATTTTGATGAGCTTCAAAATGAATTCCAAAGCTTGCTTTTTAAATATAAGAATTTGAAAAAGAAATTCAACACCATGAATAATGAAAAGAATAGTTTACATGCTTCTTATGAATCTCTTACTAGTGCTCATAGTGTTATACTTGATAAGGTTAGAATTCTTGAAGAAGAAAATAGTACTCTAGTTAAGGATATTGATTGCATGAAAAAGGATATGTTGAAGTTTAACTTGAGTACCGATAAAATTACCGAAATTCTTGATGTTTTGAAACTAGGATTTGGTTATAAGCCTAATTTTATTAATGTTAAGAAAAAGAACCAAGTCCCTATGCATGTTGGTCATTATGCTTCTAGAACTATTACATGTTTCTATTGTGGTAAAATTGGTCACACGACTAATACTTGTCGGGTTAAAAATAGTTCTAATTATTGTTGGAGAACTAAAAGTCTCAATGTTAATCCCAAAGGACCCAAACACTTGAGGGTACCACAAGAAAAATTTATGTTAGGTACTCGGCGCAATAAAAATCAAAGGAGTTTTAAATTGTCATATAGACAACAAACGATCGCGCCATATGATCAAACGAGGAGATATTACCAACAAAAATATTTTTGAAGAAGAAGGTATAATCAACAATGGGAAAGATATAACCCTTGGAAATGGAAAAATTGATAACTCTTATCCTCTTCTTGTAGTATGCATTGTCTTTTATAATTACTAGTAATCCCGCACATGCGTTGCACGTGTATTATTATTTTAATAATATTAATTTATAATGAACGAATCTATTAACATGAGCTGATATTTATTACTTTGTTTTAAGAATAATATTCACATAAAGTAAATAAAAATAAAAATTTATACATCAAATTTATATTTTCAATTATAGACTTAAATGTTAAATTTAGCTAGTTTAGAATTATCTCAGTATATTTACATCTCCATATTAATATGAGATCTATCACTCTCTTTCTCACACACACTCTACCTCTCTATAAAAACAATTACATGTATGTATATTTGTGGCACATATATTTTCATATTGAATTTATATTATTGAAAAAGTGAATACTTGACATTTTAATTATATATTTCTTAACAAAAATGTATTATAATTTTATCAAGTTTCTTTTAATTAAAAAAGAAATCTATCAAGTTTCCATAAATAATGGTAATGAAGGAATGCAATTTACGAATCAGAAAAACTTTCTCGTATACAAAATTCGTAGTTTTTTATGATTAGTCACTCTCGATATAACAATATATGATTGACTGTGACTGAATACTGATTTTTTTCCAAAAGAAGCTCAACATGAAAGAGATAGAGAGATTGTCCTGAACTTTTGTTGATCAACATCACATATCAAACGATCAAAGAGAATTGTTATTCCTACATGAGAAATTAATTATAATATCTAAATAATATAAATGATATATTACGATTTGATATAATTTTAGAGAAATATTGTAAAGTAAATGCATACTTATCGACTAATGTTTTTTGAATATAAACATGATACTATAAAAAAAGATAATAGAGAACGCACCATTGCTATCTATGTTCGTTCTCTGTTGTTTATTTAAAATAGTTATAGACCCCATGACTTTTCTCATTTTGATAAACAATAAATTGTTATAAATCACTAATCAATCAAAAGAGATTATACAACGCGATGGAAAGATTCATAATTCGAAAAAACTTATTTGTGAAGCGTTTTTTGGGAGAATCATCTGTGAAGTTTATATAAAACTGCAATGCACATATGAATTTTGTATTTGGTAAATATCTCAATAATATTTTTTCGTTAAAGGTAATACATATCTGTCCATTTTGAGTTGTATATGGTTTGGAAATATTCTGGTGTTGACCAAATTATTGCTCTTTTATTGTAATGTAATAACTTTGTAGATTGATAAATCTTAAATATTATGGTAAGTGTATTTCTAATTATACAGTTGCATAGCAATATCAAATTCGATTAAATATATAATAAATACTACATGATTTTTGATTTGCATGTGCATTCCGTATTTTTTCCTTTTTCAATTGGTATCTTTAGTAAATTGATTTATATTAAATATTGATTTATATTAAATATTTCATTTATATAATGAATTTGGCTAAAATATAAAGACTCTTTTTAAAAGAATTTGAGGGTTAGATGTCCAACGATCTTTTCTTCTTTTTTTCTTTTTCTTTTTTCCTTTTTTCATTAAGAGGTGCGATGATAAATACAAATTACAAATAAAACTAATACCAATAAATTATAT
The DNA here is from genome assembly GCA_016081115.2 of Rehmannia glutinosa. NCBI lineage: Eukaryota > Viridiplantae > Streptophyta > Magnoliopsida > Lamiales > Orobanchaceae > Rehmannia > Rehmannia glutinosa. The sequence goes on from JABTTQ020001400.1 coordinate 62,773, forward strand.
ACTAATAATTTATTGGTCATTTATTAACAATAATAATAAAAACACAAACTCGCGTGGCCATTGTCTGATCTAGTCATTGATTGACAATTAATGTGAATTTTCACATTAGCTTGACTATCATTCAAATCTTACCACATCTATGTGGGTTTAATTATTATATTTTATTTTGTACTTTATTCTTATATGTATTGCACATGTTAAGATAAACTTATCAAAATAATTCTTTAAAGAAAATCATAAAAATAATCATGATTATATATTAATTTTGGAAATATGTGTCATTGTTTTTAAAAAATTAGAATATACAGTGAAATATGAAATTTAAAACCCATTTACTTCTTAACATTGATTAAAAGCCATCTCTAGCGCTATACTTTATTTTAAAGGGGGGTGGAGTGAGGGTTTTCCTTTTGTTTCTTGTTATAGCAATTGTCAATTGTTTAAATAAGACCGTTACAATATACTACTACATTAGATATATAAGACATTACTATATTGATAGAGATCACATGTTTATTTTATAAAAATATGAGATATATGAATAAAAATAAATCTAAGCATTAAATTACATATTTTTTGTTAGAATTTTGCAGTAAAATAATTTATGAATTTAGCAAGTAGAACTGTGGGGGAAAAACCAATTATCAAATAATAATATTCATTATTAACAAATCTCGACGTTGACTTACCAAAATAAAACACTGCTAATTTTGGGTAACTCCAAAAAAGTATTGTTTAATTAGGAGAATTTCGGGATAGTTTTTCTATATTATTTTGTATATTGTATTTTATTTTTTGTTATTTCAGACTTCTAAAAATAACTTTAGTTGCATACTTTTATGAATTTAATAAAGCACAAGTATTATCATGAAGGATTTTCTTAATAAAAATACAAATCAAAGATAATCTTGAGGTCATGTTTGGTACTATCACTTCAATAGGTACTTTAGAGTAGCTTTTCAAATACACTAAACGACAGGTTAAACTTGTTCATGTCAATATGTGCAATTTTTAAATATGGACCTTTAAATGAATAGGGACTTGTGATAAAATCAAATAAGCGAAACTGTTGAGTTGTAAAATCAAATTCAATATTTTTTTGTAATGAATTTATTATGCAACAATATAATAAACAAAAATTCCAATAAATTCCTTACATAAATAATAGGAAGAAATCAAAACTGTAAAAATAATCAAAGAGACACTTATCCCCTCCATCTGAATTTAAATGTTAATTTTCAGAAAGAGAATAATTAAAAATAAACAAAACATAAATTCAAAATATAACTTAAAATAAGTACAACAAAACTATCGGGAATAAACAAAAAGAAACAAAATTTCTTTATTAAACTCACCAAAAAACTTATATACAATTTCAGTGTTCAATATAGAATATTAAAAACCTCTTGTTTAGTATAGAATCCGAGTTCAAAGCTAAAGCATCTCATAATCTTATGTAGCAAAATAAATAATAGGTTTCATCAAGATATAAAAAATATGAAAAATTAAATATTGTCACAATCAAGTATCAAGAATAAGCAAAACAATATAAAAAATCGAAATATTATACTAACCATAAAAGGTTCATGATGATCCAAAAATAAGATTTTCAAAAACTTTGATTTAATGCAAAATTCGGATTCGATCATGGTACGTAATATATGCAAGTTTTATGATGAAAGACTCCAGGATGAAACTTGAAGATGAAGCCATACAGAATTATATATGTATATATAGGTATTGGTTCAAATGTGACCAATGTTAGTCCAAGTGGCTACGATAATCTAGAGGGGGGTGAATAGATTATGCCGATTTTTCGCAAATCACCCTCTTTTTCGAATCAACAAGTAAATGACAAGAATGTAAATGCGGAAATTAAACAACACTCGTTGATTTAAAGAGGTTCAACCCACCTAGGGCCTAATCATCTACCACCCCAGTATCTCCGGGATGGATTTCAAAAAGAAAAAAAGATTTTATTAATTACCACAATTAATACAACACCTTGAGGATCACCACAATCCTCTTACAACACCTTCAAGGAGATTACCACAATCTTCCTTCACCACCTTTGAAGAGTACCACACTCTTCAAACACCTATCACCTAGATCACCCAAGTGTATTCTTACCACAAGAATACTCACAAGGATGTCTTGTGTTGAATGATGGACAAAATTCAAGATTACAACTCTATGAAACCAATACAAAGATTGAGTGCAAGTGTAATCAAGAATCAAAAAGCCTAGACCTCAAAGATGTGCAAGTGAAAGTACTTAGGCTATTAAAACAAGAATGTAAAAATGAAAGCTTGAACAATTTGCAGATTTCTTGTTGTGTATTTTGCTTGTGTGTGTTCTATCTTGTGTCTTCAATTCATCCTCTATTTATAGGGAAGTCTTCACCAACATAGGCTCCCAACACAGGCTCCTCTATCTTCACTTTTGTCTACAAAAAGAAGATCACAAGATGTAGAAATATTGTACAAAATTGAAAAGTAAATCTTGCTGTCAAAGAATTCAAACGGTATAATTTTGCTGTCACAAAATAACATAGGGCGACCGGTTGCCCTGTATAAGATTTCGAACGTTTGAAAAAGATAGTGCGATCCAGGTACGGGTCGGAGGGGGGGTGCGACCGGTCGCCCAGGGGTGCGACCGGTCGGCCCTCTCCTGGACCGGTCCCCCTCCCTCTTTTTTTAAGACCTGCATGTTCTGTTTCGTGTTTTCTTTTCTTCAGGTACAGGTCGACCATTTGGGCGACCGGTCGACCTTCAAATTGAAATGTTGTCCGATTTTTGTTAAAAATAAACTTCAAGAAATACTCCAAAAAATTAGTAAAAACATTTTAAATCAATTGGGAGTATTTAGACAACATTTACAAACATTGTTTTGGTGTAAAAACCAATATAAACAAAATCATCAAAATTGTTGTCCAATTTTAATCAATTTAAAAACTCTAAAAAATACTCCAAAAATTAGTAAAAACATTTTAAATCATTTAGGAGTATTTGGACAACATATAAAAACATTGTTTTGGTATAAAAACTCATTTAAACAAAATCATCAAAATCTTGATAAAAACATTTATCTAACAACCAATATGCTGGGGGAGACCATAGGGATTGATCTGGTGCGTCAATTCTATTTTTTGAAGGGTGTAGATTAATCCATTTTTTAAAGTATTTTTAATATTAAAAAACTGCCAAAAGGCTAGGATGGTAATAACACACCCACACGATTTTGATTAATTATGGATAGATTTGTAACCTCCTTTATTTTCGATAAATACACAAGTATGATTATAGGGGATTAATTATGTATAGATATTAACACCATTAATTTTCGGCAGTGAGAGATCGTGTCTGTTTGAGTGCCCGATTTTTTTTTGGGAACCGATTTTTAGGCTTAAAATTAATACCATCACTAATATCAACAATTGTGATACATGAAATAAAAGTAATTTATGCATCTTAAAAAATATTAGAACAATTCATTTCTAACACTAATTGATTTGTACTATACTTTAAGTATGCAACATACGTGTGTGAAATATGCATTATATATTTATCTAATATGCATGTAAATTGCAAAAAAAAAAAAATTAAAAAATTGATTTTTTAAATATGAAACATACGTATGTTAAATATGCATATTCATTTATTTAATTATGCATGTAAATTTAAAAAAAAATTGTTAGAACAAATTATTTTTTAACACTAACTGATTTGTAATATACTTTAAATATGCAACATACGTATGTGAAATATGCATCATATTTTTATCTAATATGCATGTAAATTGCAAAAAAATAAAAATAAAAATTGTTAGAACAATTTATTTTTTAACACTAGCTGATTTATAGTATACTTTAAATATGCAATATACGTATGTTAAATATGCATATTAATTTATCTAATTGTGCATGTAAATTAAAAAAAATTGTTAGAACACATAATTTTTAACACTAACTGATTTGTAATATACTTTAAATACGCAACTTGCGTATGTTAAATATGCATATTAATTTATCTAATTATGCATGTAACTTAAAAAAAATTGTTAGAACAACTTATTTGTTAACACTAACTGATTTGTATTATACGTTAAATATACATCATATGTATGGTAAATATACATATTAATTTATCTAATTATGCATGTAAGTCGCAAAAAAAAAATATATATAATTCTTATATTTAAGGTGTAGCAAAAATGTTCAATTTTTTTTAGACCCTATATATGCATCATACTTATACTAAATATATTTCGAATTTTTTTTATGCATTAATTTTTTTTTAAACATTCATACCATTGAATATAGTTACTTGTGTATAGGTTTCCTGTTCTTCTTCTGTATCACGATCGACAACTTTTTTTTTGGATAGAGATTAGAGTTTTTTGGAGGTGATTATCATTGGTTGCACCTCCTAAATTATAGGTAATAGATATGGTAAGTTAGAATCATGCAAATCTTGTTACTTGACCAATGTTTAGTGATTTACCTATATACCCTCAGCCGAAAATCATGTTAAAGAATGCTACTATATTTAATGTTTCAATCTCATCCATTCATTGTTAAATTGCAACGGTCTAGATGAGTCCCTAGGGTCTCACCCCAATATATGGTCTCACAAGAACCAACCCCTATATATATATACATATATATATATATATATATATATATATATTGATTAGTAATCCGAATAATTAAACTATGAATGATGACTATTAAAACTCATTTATGAAGGATGAATAGGATAAGCACATTAATATAGGCAGGATAAATGGATATATGTATTGAAGACCACCGATTTATCTTTGTTATGACTGAGTTTCACTTCTAAAGTATTATTGTTGCCCTCTCTTATAACCAACAAAAAATGATTGAACTTTGCTTTTTGAAATTTTACCCTGCTAATATGTTTTTATACCAACCGAGGGGTTTTATTCATAGATGATAGCTATTATAATTTAATTGAATTCGATGGTATATATAGAATTGATTTCTTAAGCAACTTAATAAGGAAAAAATATGATATTACATTTATTAAGTAATTAATAAGGAAAAGAAACTGACATAAATATTTATTAAGATATAAGGTAACATCTACAATTACACCATATTATCAAGGCATACCAACAAAGAAAAAATAATTGACAAAAATAGTTAGTGACAAAATTAGTGTCATTTAGGCGGGAAAACATTAGATCCAAACTTCTGCTATTATATATATATATATATATAGATTGCACATTTTCATGTCTTTAATTTTGTATTGTTTGATAAAATTCTTTATAAAAATGGTTCTTAAAAATGAGGTCTCAATTTTATATTCTAGTATTTTCAAATTTCAAAAGAGACCTTATATGGATTTTCAATAAGCACTTGATTTATGAAACTTTTGTTGATTCCTTAAATAGCATAGTATGTGCTACTTGTTCAACTTCTATGTTGTTCAATATTGTATATATTATTCGATATCACTATGCTCTTGTGCAAGATATTTTGTTAAGTTTTTTTTTTGCAGGAAATATTTTGGTTTTAAGGAACAAATGATCGTAGACTTATCCATGGTCATCTACGTCATAAAGTTTCAAGATTGTGAAAGGCATATTGGTTGACAAATTAATTCAAGGTATGTTTTTCAACTTTCATTATTCTTTAAGACTCGAAATTCTTCATGCTTTATGCCTATATGCTCGATTTCAAAACTATCCCAACGAATCTCATTAAAGTGACGTTAAAAGAAATTTTCAAATATTTGAAAGATACTTCTTCTTATGGCTAGTTTTATCCAAAATTTTAATACGTTAAATATTTTTCGGGATAACAAGTTTGGTGAAAATAGTTTCTAACAAATGGTCATTCATAACCAAACAAAATATATTGAGATTTAATATTTTTTAAGGGATTGTACTTCTTAAACAAAAATTTGAGATGTGTTTAATTCCGTCTCAAAGATAACTCGCAGACATTTGTTTTTAATCGTTAACCGCCAAGTCTCTTATCTCATTTCGAGCTTTTTTAGGCATAATGTATATTGAATGAGGTCTATGATTGCTATTTGCATGTTTTTAAAACTTAGGGGTGAAAAATCGGATTTTTTGTGCAAAATTCGGACGTAAAAGAATCGTATTCGTGCACAGTCGACAGAGAGGTCGAGGTTGACCCGATTGCGAGCAGAGAACCGGTCGCCCTAGGTGATTTCAGGATTAAAATGCTTTCTGTCCTTCATTTCATCAGTTTGGCTATTTTCTTCCAAAATCGAACCCCTTCGCATTTTTCACTCAAAATTCACTCAAAATGATTTTCTTCTTATAAAATATATATTTTAGAGTTTATGTAACTTCTATTTCATCCATATCATCCGACTTCTCCGATCAATTGGTAAGAATTTCTCCTTTTAATCTCAATTGGGTTGAACCTTTGAGAATGTGCTTGTATCTTGCTATTTTGATGAAATTCTTGTACTAGTATGATGTATATGTTGATTGTTGATGGATGAATGTTGTATAACTGAATTTGGTGATGAAATGTTTTGGCTTAAATGAAATACAAAGGCGTTATATATCTCTTGTTTTATTCGACACACGCCAAGTGTTCGACAAAATGTTTCTATGAAAAATTCATCACCTACATGATTCTCTTGATTTGAAAAGTCTTATAAGTTTATAGAGATCACGTTTTATCAATCAAATAAGCTTTTGCAAATCAAATGAGCAACTTTTCCCTTTTATTTGGAATTTAAGCTTAAATTTTCAAAACGCTCGATAAATCGATTAAGTTGCGCACTTTGATATAATTGTATGTTGTTTTTATCGTGCTAACATTCTTTTTGATGATTCCAAAGGGGGAGAAACAGGAATGCTCAAAGAAGCGGAAATAATCTCGCAAGAAAAGCTATAAGCTAAGGCTCTTAAAAGCCAAAAGCTGTGAATGATACTTAGTCCAATTGATGTATTATGGACTGTTATGCTTGACTAATGATGTCTTTGTGACAGGGGGAGCTTCTAAGCTCAAATAATTCAAGCTATTTTGTAAAAGCTAAGCTTTTAGCTTTTAGTTGGTTGCTTTTATACTTGTTCTTGATGTGCATATTGATAGGGGGAGCTTGTGCAAAAATGTTGTTGAAATATATTTGCTCCTATCCTAGTGTTTGTACTTATGACAAATGTTGATTGTTATGGATTGATGCTTTAGACCGGAAAATGTGTTTTGTTTTTAAAATCGATGTCCTAAATTGTTTTGGTTTGTAATCATCAAAAAGGCGGAGATTGTTAGATAAATATTTTTATCAAGATTTTGATGATTTTTTTAACTGAGTTTTTACACCAAAACAATGTTCCTAAATGTTGTCCAAATACTCCCGATCGATTTAAAATATTTTTACTATTTTTTCGGAGTATTTTTGAAGTTTATTTTCGATAAAAATTGGACAACACTTTTGTTTCATGCTCGACCGGTCGTCCTATAGGGCAACCTGTACCTGAGTTGAGGTTTGAAACAGAAAACGGGACAGAAGGGAAATGGGGGAGGGCGACTGGTCGACCCAATGAGCGACCGGTGCCTGGAACGTGCCCTCAAAGAACAGAACTCTCTGTTTCATATTTTTGACACCCCCAACCGGTCAGACATAGGGGCGACCGGTCGGACCCCCCATCGACCGGTCCCCCTGTGCAAGATAGTGCGATCCAAATTTAAATTTCTATCTCTACGCGACCGTTCGACCTATGTTCTTTGACAGCAAAATTCAAACCGTTGGACAGCCATTATCAGCAATATTTACTTTATCAATTTTGTACATTATTTCTACATCTTGTGATCTTCTTTTTGTAGAAAAAAGTGACGATGGAGGAGCCTATGTTGGAGATCCAATCTTGAAGACTCTCCTATAAATAGAGGATGATTTGAAGACACAAGGGTAGAACAACACAAGCAAATACACAACAAGAAATCTGCAAATTTCTAAGCTTTCATATTCAACACTCTTGTTGTATTTATAGCCTAAGCATTTCACTTTCACATCTTGAGGTCTAGGCTTGATTCTTGATTACATTTGCACTCAAATTGTATTGTTCATTATAGAGTTGTAATCTTGAATTTTTGGGTTCATCATTCAACACAAGATATCCTTGTGAGTGTTCTTGTGGTAAGAACACACTTGGGTGATCTAGGTGTTAGGTGCAAGAAGATTGTGGTAATCTTCTTATTGAAGAGTTTGGTGCTCTTTGAGGTGTTGAAGAATTTGGTATTCTTCAAGGTTGAATATTGTGGTAATCTTCACAAGGTGCCGTAGAAGATTGTGGTAATCTTCAAGAGAGATTGAAGTAATCTCCAAAGAGGTGTTGTAAGGTGATGTTGTATTAATTGTGGTAATTAATAATTTTTTTTTTCTTTTTGAAATCCATCCCAGAGATACTGGGGTGGTAGAGGACTAGGCCCTAGGTCTGTTGAACCTCTATAAATCGAGGCGTGTTCTTTAATTTCGCACCTTTATTCTTGTCTTTGATTGATCATTCGAAAAAGAGGTCTAATTGCGAAAAATCGACATAATCTATTCACCCCCCCTCTAGATTATCGTAGCCACTTGGACTAACACTTGCACGTTTGGGAATGTCCAGCTGAGGCAAGGCCTTACAAGCCTAATGAGAAGAAACTGGACTTAAGGACAATTAGTTGTTATTTTGTTGGATACTCTGAAAAGTCCAAAGGGTACAAGTTTTATGATCCCACAACCAAGGCTATTTCTGAGTCGATAAATGCCTGGTTCTTTGAGGATGTTGCGTTTGCGGGGGGAGATAGAGTTAAGGACTTTGTCTTTGAAGAGTAATACGTTGATATTCCCACAAGTGTTGTTGGCATTGATCGGAATTTCATTCCTGACCTTGTTCAAGACATAAATCAAGACAATGTCGGAGAACCTCCTATTTCAGAAATTATTAAAGATAAACAAACTCTACAACCTCAAGAACTCATGTCATTAAGAAGATCCACTACAGAAACAAGAAGTGCAATGCCAGATGATTACATTGCATTTCTCCAAGAAAATGAGGTTGACATTTGAATGATGGAAGATGATTTAATCAACTTCTATCAAGCCATGGAAAGTTCCAACTCTCATTAAGTGGATGGATGCCCATGAATGAATAGATTGAGTCCATGAGGGACAATGACGAGAACTTTTCCTATTACCTTAAGGTGTGAAACTCATTGGTTGCAAATGGATATTTAATATCAAGAAAGATTCATGAGGCAATGAGGGAAGATACAAAGCTCGTCTTGTCGCAAATGGTTTTACACAGAAATAAGGCATCAACTATAAATAAACTTTCTCTTCAGTTTCTTTGAAAGACTCTTTCAGGATTATAATGGCATTGGTGGCACACTTTGATCTTGAGTTATATTAGATGGAAATAAAGACGTCGTTTCTCAATGGTGGCATTAATGAGGCGATTTATATGGTGCAACCATAAAACTTTATGTCGGAAGACTCAAATGATATGGTTTGCAAACTTAAGAAATCCATCTATGGACTCAAGCAAACATCTGGACAATTGTATTTAAAATTTCATCAAGTGATCATCTTGTTTGGTTTTGAGATGAATTTGGTCGATGATTTTATGTAGCATAGGTTCTGTGGGAGCAAGTATATGTCTTTGGTTTTGTATGTCGATAACATTTTGCTTGCCATCAACGATATAAGCTTATTGCACAACACCAAGAGATTTCTGATTAAGAATATTGAGATGAAAGATTTTGGTGATGTCTCTTTTGTGTTAGGATAGAAATACAACGAGATCACTCTCGGAGTACTAGGGATTATTACAAAAGATCTATATCGAAAAGGTCCTTCAAAATGGCATGCAGAATTGTAAACCAAATGATAACCCTGTGGCTAAGGGAGACAAGTTCAGTCTCAAATGATGCCCTAAAAAGAATTCAAGGAAAATGAAATACAGAAGATTCCTTACACATCAGCGATAGGGAGTCTGATGTATGCTCATATATGTATGCATTCGGATATTGCGTACATTGTTGGAATGCTTGGCAGATATATGAGTAAGTCAGGAATATAAAATATTTGAAAAGCAGCCAAACAAGCCTATGGTACTTATGGATAAAGAAAGATTAGATGCTCACATATCAGAGGTCAGATCAGTTTGAGATCATTCGGTATACTGATTCTGATTTTATTGGATGTCAAGATAACATGATAATTAAGTTGGCCTATGTATTTTTGCTAGTTGTGGAAGAGTCCTAGACAGTCTTCTATATAGACTCTTCTATCATGGTAGAAAATTTCATAGCGTGTTAAGGGACATCCAAATCATAGATTATAGTTGTGAAAGTTTGTCACGAGCCTGCGTATGAAGATGGTACTAAAATACCACTAAGTTTGTGACATTGAGTCAGCAACTCTATATTCCAAACAACTAGAACTCGACAAAGACCAAAGATAAATAGATCAAGTTCCTATTGTTAAAGAAATAAGTCAAAGTGGATAGATGTCTATAGAACATATTGATACAAACTCCATAATTACGGATCCATTTACTAAAGGGTTGCCACCCAAAAGGTTTCACGAGCTTGTTGCTCATATGGGTGTCAAATCAGGTTCAGGATATACAATTTTTAAAGGATATTCAGTTCTAGTGGGAGTTTGTAATCATAATGTTCTTTATTGTAGAAACATTTTCTGTTAATTACTTCAGTTTAAGGATGTTTTATGGCTTTACTCTGCAGAGATAAAATTTCAGTATATTCACACTTTGATTCTGACATATGGTTTAATCTCACTAAGGTAAGGTGGACCAGTTGGAAATAGTCATGTTAATATCACATTGCATGAAATTTCCATGCTACACATCCACATCATGATTTATGTCTTTAATTGTATTGGCATATGTGACCATTGATGGGTCGAGTTACGATAAATGTAACGAAGGCCGCTTTGATCCTATGTTGGTATGATTAATGGACCGGATTGGTTACAGATACATTTGGTTATGACAGCAAAATTGAGCTCATATGGTTATTTTTACAATACATAATTATAAGGTTATACATATAGCCCAAGTGGGAGATTGTTGGATCATAATCCAACATTGGGCTTATATGTGAAATAATTATGCATTGTGGACTGTCAATTAAGGTTATGCTCATTTTATAAGTGATCAAATAAGGTTTAAGAAATTGGATTTTAATGTATCTAATAGGGTGTGGGCCTTTAATGTGTAGAGACTTAATGGATTATTCTTGTTTTAAGGATGGGCTAAAATAGGATACCCAATATAACAGAGTTATATAAGGGTTATAGTCCCGAGGTCACACATCTACGATATTCTATTCTGCTATCCCATCGTCAGAAAGAAACCTACGGAGAAAACTAAAGGGTTCTCTGAAAAGCTTCGAGACGTGTAGATCTAGAAGGCCAGATCCCAGGATTCAATTGTTATGGATTCAGGTACACTTTCGCAATCTAGTCTTTGATTCTTGGTAATTCGATATGAACGCTCCTGAATTAAAGTGATATTATTCACTAAAGTTTATTCCAACAAATCCACCCTTTACACTACATCGTCGCTTGCTAAACATATATTACATTTATTATTATTGTTATTATTATTATTATAATATTTTTTTGGACAAGCATTCTTAATTTTTTTAAGATTATACCAAGATTCGTGATGGCTGGGTAGTGTAAATCTGACAGTGCGAATCTAATGTGAAATCCACAAATCTTATAATAATCTCCAGAGCATTGATCACCGCAATATTAGGTATTAAAATATAGAAAAAAACTATTAACAATTTTGACGTATAGCCTCACTATTTGAGGAATACCAAGGTTTTTTACTCAACTTTTTTTACATGTCAAAATGTTGTTCAATATTAGATATTTTTTGTCCTTAATTTAATGAGCAAGAGTGCCGTTGGCTCCAGGGCATTGTCAAATAAAGCATTTACATGAAGATTATACGCATGTCAAGTTTGAAAACTAAAATCTTCATTTTGACTGCTTTGTTTCCTTTTCATTTTTCTCTTCAAATCAAGGAACATGATCTCCTCCAATATTAGACATAATATCTAATGACTGAGACCTGGGATTTATTTTTCCTTTTAAGATCTCTCTTTCAATTATTTCCCTTTTCCTTTTTATAAAAAATTAATTAAAGTTCAAGAGGGTTCGATTCCTTTTATGCTGAGATACTAGAAAAAATAATGCGAGGACAATCTAGCTACATTAGGGATGTGAAATGGACTACGTAAAGAAAAGAAGTCAAGAAATATAGTAGCCTCACTATTTTAGTGAAGGCCAATTTAACAATATTATATTGTCGTACTATATATAATTATATACACGACGATCAATTCAAATTCTTTATTTCGTATTATGGTTTTATTCTTCATTTTAACAATACTAGTTTTTGGCATGTGCAATGGACGAGGTATGAATTTGTGAATAATTGTGTTTTGTCGTTGTACGCTAGCTTCTCATCAAGTTTGTAGCCCATTATGTTTTGTCATGTTCAAGTCTTTGATTAGGATCCAACATAAGAGTCTTTGTTTTTCTGAGTTTGAAAGCTAATTGCTTGTAAGATAATTTCTGATATAAAGTTAATTATATAAAAATGAATATGAGCAATATCAACACACATATATACAGCACACATATAAAGTTAATTATAATTTCTTTTATTTTATTTAATAAATTTCTGTATTTGAATGATTGTTTTTTTTAATATTATATCATTTTTTATTTAACTACAAGTTTGAAGATCATGTATTTTAATTTTTAGATTTTTTATATTTAACCACGAAATTATTGTATCAATTTTTATATTAATTTATATTTAACCAAAAAAATAAGGTGACATTTTTTTAGAATTTTTCCGACGATAGTATTAAAATGTATATATTAATTTGGCAAGAAATTTCTAATATAATATCCTATAAATCTTTGATGAATTTAAATTAGAAAAATTCAAAAAATTAAACACATAAAATCAAATTTACAGAACATAATACTTTACACACTACAAAAAAACAAGGGAATTCAAATGAAAAAAAATGTTTGTATTTGGCCAGTTTCCATTGAAATTATTGATTCCAGCAGAAATTCCAATGGAAAAGCACCATTGGTATTATCATCGTTGGAATGAAAAAATTCCAATGAAAATTTCTATGGAAAAAAATATTCCAATAGTACCAAATGATTTTGCTTATCGTTGGACTTTCTTTTGAAATTTTTCAGCGGTATGCTGTAGCATTGGAATTTCCATTGGAATTTTAAAAATTCCAACAGTTTTTGATTCCGTTGGAATTTGATTGTTTTCTTGTAGTGACATGATCTGTTTTTGTAAATATACATTTCAGTTAAATTACAAACTTATTTGGCAAGTAATAATTAATATTATTTCCTAATTATTTAATTAATTCCTTTATAATTTTCGTATATAATTGAATGATACTATTCTTATTATTGCATTTTAATATACCTATTTATATATCGATTCAGTGTTCTGTTGATTGAATTTTTAGACTGAACGATTTAAATTTGGAAAGTTCATAAAAACTTGAAATCAAATTTGCAGACAACAGAATTTTTACATAATATGTCTTAGTATATATACGATTCAATTAAATTACAAACTTGTTTGGGAACTAACAGTTAATATTATTTCCTAATTATTTATGTTATTTTATTTATAAAATTCCTATAATATAATAGAATGATTCTGATTTTATGACTGTATTTTAATATGCTAACTAGAATTTTACCCGTGCGATGCACGGACTGAGATGTATTGTCGGGCATAAATTGCATGACTATAAGAATCATATTATAGATTAACATAACATATACAATACATATTTCAAATAAAACAATTTAGACGACCACATGTAAAACTACAAATTTTGGAATACTTCTTTGTACACAAACTAATATTTTCAAACCCCAACGATTGGTGACTCTGGAAACAACAACATATAATTGACCGTGACTGAAAACAAGAATTTTCAAATAAGGCCCGACATTAGAGAGAGATTGTCCTTGGCTCTTGTTTATAGTCATGGCATACGAAACGATCAGAGGAAACTATCTTCGCTGAAACTTGAAAGGTATACTTAGGTCGGATGGAGTTAGCGTCATTCGCGGAATCAATACTTTATGATCCGCATTAGTGCCAGTTAGAATCTTAGATTCAAGTACATACTTTCCAAGCCTCGTGATAACCAATCTCGTACCGTTACACAATCCAATTGAATAGTCTATGCTCCTCAATAGCATAACTGTAGTCCCAACTTTCAAGTGTAATTCATGATTAGGAACCCCGAAACATTTTATTCCATTCAGAAATTCTGGCGTGTTAAGATCATGCAAGAAATCAATATCTGTATCTGATTTGCATGTGCTATCAGAACTCAAAAAAGTATGGCCCTCGGATGAGTTTAAAGACATCATATACTGATTAATGGATTCAACAACATCGAGTGTAGGTGCCATAATTGCTCTTTCCTTCAGGTAGCTGGGATCATCTGTGGCATCTCTAAACATTGGGTACGTATCTTCAACAATAGTTGCAATTGGATCATTAGAGGCTTCGAGCAAAATATCTTCAGGAATATCAATAGTGGTGCAACCATCAGAGCCCGACATTGGAATTCTACGTTAAAATTGGTGTCTTGGTTCATCATTTTATTTTACTGGTCTTCATTTTATTTGAGATAATTATTTGTGTGTGATATTATTATTTTTAATCGTAGCCCATCCACGCTTCCCAACAAATGGTATCAGAGCCCGGGGTAAAACTCGGGTATATGTGCCTGTTCGTGATGGATTCGAGAGAGGACAATGGGACCATAATTATATTGATGACAAATAATTACACGATGTAGAAGCCAAGAATGGAGAATATTCTCTATTGCAGGGATCTTTATGATCCAATAGAGAATGATGGAGTTAAGCCAAATGATGAAGATGAGAAAGAATGGAACAAGTTAAACTAGAAAAGTATTGGAATGATTCAACATTTCATTAATCAAAGCGTGTTTCAGCACTTTACTCAAGAGAGGAAGCACGATCAAAACAAAACATACTTGATCTGACAACTTGTCAACTCAAAGTATAATGAGGAAAGTTCAGTTGTCGAACACTTGAGTGCTTTCCAGAGCATCTTAAATCAATTAACAACCGTGGGCTTAAAGTTTGATGACGAGATGCAAGAGTTATTTTTGTTGGGATCTTTGCTAGACGGTTTTGAGACATTAGCTGTCTCACTCAGCAATTCTGCTCCTAATGGTATTTTGACAATGGATATGGTCAAAAATAGATTGTTCAATGAGGAAACAAGATGAAGGATACAAGGTGCAGAAAGTTCCCGGGCTCTCGCTGTTGAGTCACGGGGGAGGCATAAAGGCAATGATCGAGATAGAGAAAACGGACGGTCAAAATCCCATGATCCAAGGAAGAGTTATTTTTCCAACAAACCTGAAACACGTGATAAAAGATTGCTATAAGAGAAACAAAGATGAGGGAGATCAGAAAAAGACAAACCAGAAAAGGTGGATAGTGACAATGAGGAGAACACGTCGGCCACTGTTTTTCTGGATGGTGATGTTGTTGTGCTCTCTTCCGAGAAGCACAATTAGTTGCACATGGCTAGTAAGAATGTTGATTGGGTCATTGATTCAATAGCCTCTTTTCATGCAACACCCAACAAGGAATTTTTCAGTACCTACAAAATGGGAGATTTTGATACTATCAAGTTCGGAAATAATAATCGAGCAAGTATTATTGGTGTTGGTGGTGTGTGCATCTGGACGAATACTAGTTGCATGTTGAATCTGAAGGATGTTCGCCATGTGCATGCCAGATCTACGTTTGAATCTGATTTCCGGAGTGGAGTTGGATCGTTCTACATTAGTTTTTCGGCAATGATAAGTGGAAGCCTACAAAAGGATCGATGGTGGTTGTGAGAGGAGCTATATTCAGTAATTTATACAAGACTCATGTATAAGTGTATTCTGCTGGACTAACTACAGCGAAGGACGTCTTCATCAAATTCATGGCAAGTGAGAACTCTTAGAGAGAAGGAGAGATTTTGGCAAGGAAGACCCTCATTTCTTTTGCCAAAGGTATGCCATTGTTTTTTTTGTAATTGTTGTTCTGAAGTATATAGAGGCTATGAAGTAATACTTGGTTTGCTAATGATGAGAGTAGCTCCTCGACAATAGTTAATCATGGATTCACAGATGTGTAGCAGACCAGTGCGATGTGTTCGCAGAAAAGTTTGTCCCGGAAGGTGAGTATGTTGAGTGCATAATCAAATTTATTCTACCGTGCAAGTAGAATGTGTTATCTCCACATGTGGTGGAGGGAGAGATTGTTGGATTGGGGTTCACCCACATGTGGTTGTCAAAGAAAAATGAAATCTTTCAGCAATTGTATTTGGGAGTTTCTTCAGCGGGGTAGGCACCGACTATTAATGAAAATAGCACAGATGTTTTGAAAATTGGGAGAAGCATTTGCCTATAAAAAGGCCATTTGAATGATGCAAAGAACACACTGAGAAAAAGAGAGAGGAACGCTAACAAGAGAGAGTTTGGTTTCAGGTTTTCTCGAGTGAGAGAATTTACTCCAATTGAGGGAGAGTATTTGCTCCAAAATAGTGATATAGAGATCACTATAAATATTTGACTGTGTATCACAAAATAGTGGGATTGAGTTTTTCTACATTGTTTGAGCTTTCAGGAAATTTGTGGATTTTTTTTGGGTATTTTATAGTATTGAGAGATACACCAAAAGAGAGTATTTTACCCATTGTTATAATTAACACAAGCTTTGGGCAAAAAGCTTGTGTTATTTTGTAATCACTATTTGTTACCGGATTCTTTGTGGGTATTTGCCCCGTGGTTTTTCCCTTATTCTTTTAGGGTTTTCTACGTTAAAATTTTGGTGTCTTGGTTTATCATTTTATTTTCTTGGTCTTCATTTTATTTGAGATAATTATTTGTGTGTGTGATTATTATTTTAAATCGGGGCCCATCCATGCTTCCCAACATTCAGACCACCTCCAGTAGTTTGCATTACTTTGGTGCAAAATCTGCACTACTTTGGTGCAGAATCCCGCTCTCTCTCCGGCAGTTTGCACCACTTTCTACACTAAACAAGAATATTTTTAAGATTCTATATTTTATTTATTTGATATTAATTTCTATTACTTTATAATGGATAACATATTACATATGTATAGTTGTTTTATTTAATTTTGATTATTCTAGTAATTTTATGTTTAAGTATTTTAGTTTGTGTATAGTTTAAATCTCATAGTAGTATTCAAAATTACACATCATATTATTTAAAAAAAATTATTACGTATAAGTGAATTAATTTTAATATTATTTCCTATTAGATAGTTGAAATATAAGATTAATTACAATCTTTAAAATTAAGTAAAACATATTAACAAATTAAAGAAAAACAAAATAAAAATAAAAAAAATAAAATAAGGTAAACAATCTTCTAGCGCATTGCTGGAGCAACCATACAAGCGCCCAATACTATTTTAACTAGCTTTTGGAGAAACTCTTATTATGTCACATACGTTGATAAGATCTTTTTTTTTGTTTTCTTTAAGGAGTCAAAGTTATTTGCTAATGAAAGGTGGAGTTTCCATCTCCCATTAATAAGTAAAACTGTTAGTCCTCGTAACAAGTGGTGGTTCGTGTTTTTTGTTGTTCTATTTTTCTTTTATCAAATAAATTTTCTCCGCTATGAGCGTTTAACGTAGATGATTTAGATGACCCATCAGAGAAGATTAAAGGCAGATGCAAGTACATACGTGATTTGTTTATAGCTATTGCAATTTTCTGATTCTACTGTATCAATTATATAGATATGTATAGGTTTAAAATATGTTTATATTTTAGATCTGTATCAATTGTAAAATTTTTCTCCGAATGAAATTGATTGATTCTTCAAAAATACATAAAATGCAAAAAAACAAAAGAAAGAAAGAAAGAAAAAAAAAAAGTGGAGTGCGAGTGAGAAGCGAGAGTACTGGTAATTGATTACCTGTTACAGTTGCCCTCGGGGCATATCACAACTGGTAAAGGACCTGAATGACGTATTGTCTGCTTGCTGACATTTACATCGTGGAGGTTTCACTACAAGAAATCTGCTGAATAGCGACAGAATTTAGCAACGGTCAATATCCGTCGTTAATAGGATGGCTTTACGACGGAATAATGACAGAGTTGTTCGCAAAATAATTTAAAAAATACTTCAATATTCAGCAACCGAATAACGACAGAATAACGATGAAATTACCAATAGATAACTATCTGTCGTTAATCCGTAGCTAAAATAATGAATTACAGATGGATTAGCGACGGATTTTATATATGTCGCTAACAAGGTGTTTAAAATTTGAAAAACTAGAAAAAATATTTTGTGACAGACAAAATCCATCACTAAACAATTCACATATTCAATTTAGCAATGGATATTATCCGTCGCTAATCTATAAATAAATTTTAATATAAAAAATTGGGAAAAGTATTAGGCGACGGATACTGTCATGCCCCAAACGGGACGCGACGACGATCCACAACTTAAATACAAATAACCAAACAGTCTAGACGAATATCATCGAGAACCCAATGAAACAGAGTCAAAATAGCAGCGGAAATAAAATAACAAGCACAACTTACAGTCCACAATCCATAATCCAAATTACATTCTCGAAAATCAACCAACGATAACAACTTAAAAGTCAAAGGGTCCTACGCCCTTCAGTTACAAACCGGAATGAAAAGAAAAATAGAATAGTCCAACAACAATCACAAGAAACGAGTCTATCAACAACAACAAGAAGTAGTAAATCCAACAAGCGGAGTACAAAGGCTCAATCCAAGGCCGGTTCAGCATCTTCAACGAAGTCCTCATCTAAGGGTTAGAAAAAGCGGTGGGGATGAGGCAGAAATCTCAGTGGATGGGGTGATCGTGTGCAAGTGTGGCGATATATAGTTAATGCGAGAAAACAGCTTGATTATATGAAAACGCGCGTGAGTATGATGCATGAATTCACACACGATCCACAAGCGTCATGATAACTATATTTAAGTAATATACTTATACGATTCAAGAAAAAGCGATTCATGGTCACACAGGACATTATTATGTGATTCAAAGCGGTAGGATTGCGTGCGGAAATGTAACGCCAATCCCATGCAAGGCAGATAATGGTTGCGTCACGGATTTGTAGCGCCAACCAAACGGTCCGATAACTCGAGAATCGTGTGGATCGACAGCCGATTCCTTCGTTCTTCCTTGTAACTCCCGAGCAAGATGGTCCAAGACTGTCACCTTATCGCTCCATAGGCAAAGACAAATCCACGGTAGAGCTAGCTAGGCCCGGATTGTCATAATAATGATTATACCTCAAGTACTACGACTCGCTTCCCTTGGACAAACTCCGTCCCTCAGTTGCGGGATTAGGACGATGGGGCCGGAAGAGTGGAATAGCAGCCGAGCTGCCGGTTCCATCCCCGACGTATCCATTCCATTTCGTGAGCTCGACACACCAAGTTGACTCAAGCAGGAAAGTAAATACAAGTTCAGGTAGTCAACCAGACAGTCGAGTATTATTGATTCAGGGAAGCAGTTCAGGAAAATTTTGAAACGCGAGTGGCAATTATGGCGTTGGTGGAGTTTTTGGATGAAGATGATTATCGGAAGGATAAGCAACCTTCGATATCTTGAAAGATTAGGTGGAACATAAGTCCCGTTATAGATTCAACATCGCAAGGCGAGGAAGTCGCTCCGCGATCGGATATTAATCGGTCAAATCGGTCCGATAAGTCAAGGGTTTTTGGGAAAATAAAATATTTTAATTAAATCTCCAAGTCAGAGGGTCCAGGGATATTTTAGTAAAATGGAAAATAATTTGGGTTAGGTCCTTTATAAAATAAAATTTACAATTTAGCCCCGTTTTGTAAAAACCAACACTTTTGGGGTTAAAAATTGAACAAATAAATATCCCGACCTTGAAAAATTATGAGGTCAGTTCCTAAATTCTCCAAATTGTCCAGAGATTCAGGTTTTTAAAGTTTTGAGGTCGAGGTTTTATAAAATGTTCACATTGGCCCCAAATTTGTTGAAATTGCCAATTCGGACCTTAAGTTTAAAATAATCGGAACTCACAAACCGGAAGGGCTTTTAATGTGATTCCAGTTGGAAAATGTCACTAAGGTTAGTGGGATATTGGGACAAAAGCAGTTTTTAAAATAAATAAGTGTAGGTCCTTTAACTTTTGAAAATATCATTTTTGTCCCATTTTGAAATAATTGCCTTTAAGGCTTTTAGGGGTCCAATTGTTATGAAATTTGAACCTTGGGTCCAAAATATAATTAAGTTATAGTTAAATTAGTATTTACAGGTGCATGGGCTGCATAAGTCCTGGAAATTTCATTTGGGTCCTCAAGTTTAATCTTTTACACTTTAGTCCCTCAATTTTAGTAAAATTACTTTCCAAGCCCTAAACACTTGGATTTTTGGAATACATTTTAAATATGTCATTTCCAGTACCTTAAGAGTAAAAATTTTAAAATTTAAAATTAAGGTCTGGTACAATTTCAAAATTTGCAAAGTAGCCCTTAAACTTTCAAAATTTTACAATCTAGTCCTTGGGCTTTTAAAGGTTGATTTTATTTATATTAAAACTCTTAAAACTTTATTAAAATGTCCAAAAGTCATTTTTGAACCTGAATACAGTCCCAAAAATCGAAATTTGCAGAGGGGTCCTTTAACTTTCATTTTCTTATAATTTAGTCCACCAACTTTCTATTTTTATATTTTTAAGTCCAAAATTGAAATTTAATCAATTATGCTCGACTTGTCCAGGTTATAAGTCATCCAAAATATAGATTTCAAAGATCATACACATGCATGTCCAATACATACAAGAATTCATCAAATAAAACATTAAATTGTACATGCATGCACCTACAATTCAATAAATAGCAATTTTGAGCAACTCTAGAGAAATTTCATGATTTGATACATAAAATTGACATGCAATACATAGATTATATATCTCAAGGGCTCATGTTCTAAATTCTACATGCATTTTAATAAAAACACCTAGAAGTTGGAAAGTATTTTTCCACCCACCTTAAAATTGGAAAATTGTGAAATAAAAGGATAAATTTCACAATTTTTGGATGAGGTCACTTAGGTCAGCCCCTAAGTCAAGAAATATCAAAAATTTGATGTTAGAAAAATGAGAGAAAAATTAAGGAGAAAAAGAAGGAGATAAGAAAATGAGAAAGACTACACTTTACCTTGTGTAGTAGGTGATTGGAGACTAGTTGAAGCTTTAAATTTGGAATTTTTGGTTCAACTCCAAAATCACCTAAGGTCAGCCCGTATTTCTCAAAAATGAAAAAAGGGTGTTAAAATTTGAAAAAAATAGAAAGAAGAGGAAAGAAGGGTTCTAGTGTCCAATTCTTACCTTGTAGTCCAAATTTCTCTACTAGTTCTTCTTCAAGTCTTCAAGTTTCACCACCATGCATGCATGTCTCCAAGTGGTCTTCTAAGTACCTCAAAATCCAAAATATAAACTTAAGTTAAAAGAAGAAGGTGATGAGTAGAAAGAATTTAAGTTGAATTGAGGAGTGAAATTTCTTACCTTGAGAAAAGGGGGTGTTCGAATTTTTTAGTTTTAGTGGTAAGATTGTTTGTTTTGGTTTAGATGTTTGAAGAAAGAAAGTATGTTTGATGTTAGGAAGAAGATGTTCTTGGAGTTATGAAGATGGGTTTGAAGATGTGAAGGACTTGGGTTTGAATATTTGAAGATGTGAAGAAGGGGTACTTGAAGATATGAAGAACTTATGTTGAAGATTTGAAGATGTGAAAAGTTGGTGTTTGAAGGTTTGAAGATATGAATGAATTTTGTTTGAAGATTTGAAGATGTGAATGAATTTTAGATAGAGTTTAGAGAGAAGGAGGAGAATTAGTTGGAAGATCAAAATGTGTTGGATGAAATTTTGAACCAAATTTTGTGAAAAAATGGCCTTGTGGGCGTGTGGTAGGGGAGTGAGAGGGAGAAAATTTTTGTTCAATTTTGTGTCTTGCAAATTGTCTCTTGCATGGAGACAATTAGACTAGTCAAAGTATGGGCAAGGTATGGAAAGAGAAGGAATGTTGGGAAGACTCCAACATGTTGGGAAAAATAGTATTAAAGAATTAATGTATGAGATGATGTGTATAATGTTTGAATTAATGGTATAATTATACACAAGATGACTAATATAAGGTGTAAGTGTACAAGAGTTGGATGATATTTTTACTCCAAAATCATCACCATGGCCGTCCATTATAAGGGCATTGTGGCAATTCCATATTTTTTTTTTGTCCCAAATTTGATGATAATAGATGAAATATATCAATCTCCAAAATAATTAGTGATTTTCTTGATCACTTATAAGTCTCATGATCACTTAATCTAAATCAAAATCTTAATTCTATAAGATAAAAGTCTCTAAAATAAATAGTCTCTTAAAAGGTGACTAATAAATACAAAAATACTAATAATGATCAATCAAGTGATCATATATGAGAAATAGAATTAATAAAGATCATGATCACAAGTAATAAATGAAATGAAATAAAATACAAAATATATATTATTAATAATTACCCGTCAAAGTGACGTGGTAAAACAGTCGATCAAATACATAGACGACAATAAGAGTCGATTATATGTTCGGAAAAATCGGGGCTTCACAGATACAATCCGTCGCTATATAATTAATATATTCTCTTTAGGGACATATCTAATCTGTCGCTAAACTATATAAATGAATTTTAATTTAAAAAACTGGAAAAATAATTTGTGACGGATAACATCCGTGGCTAATAACTAATATTTTCACTTTAGCCACGGATACAATCTGTCGCTAAACTATAAATTAATTTTAATATAAGAAACTGGGAAAAACATTTTGCGACGGATTTTATCCGTCGCTAAATCACTCACATATTCAATTTGTATCTGTCGCTAAACTATAAATGAATTTGAATTTGAAAAGATAGGAAAAATAATTTGCGACGGACAAAATCCATCGCTAAATAATTAACATATTCAATTTAGCGACGGATATAATCCATAGCTAAACTATAAATGAATTTTAATTTTTTAAATTAAAGTTTAAAGAAGAGAAACGACGTCGTCCCTTTTTTTGAAAATGTCCACACGATTAAATACAGAACCGATGTAAAATGATGTAGATATAATCCCCCACCCAAATCCGCAGATCAAAATTCCCCAGATTGAATATTTTTTATTCTTCTCCCCAAATCGGCGTTCGACCACCGTGATGTTTCACCACTATTCCCTCGGAGCACCTCCGCGTACAACTCTTCCCCACCACCAGACTTGAAGCGGACAGAGAGACATTCTTGAAGCAACCCAAGATTTTTCGCTGGTAAGATTCTTACACATTTTGTATATGCAGATCTAGAGTTTTGTAAATGTAATAGTTTTGAGGGGAAATCATGATTTAGCAACCCGAAATCTATGGAAGGGGGCAACTAGATTTGACAACTATTCACAAATTAGACAAATTTTATAAAAATTTGTATTTTATGTTTTGTATTATTATTGATATTTGTTATAGTTTATATAAATGTAATTTTCTAATTTGAACTGAATTTGTTTTACAGGTTTTTAATTATAAAAAAAATTACAAAATTAGCGACGTATATAATCTGTCGCTATTTTGCTAACTAAAAAAGATAAATTTGCGATGGATTTGTTCGTCGCTAAATTTAACGACGGACAAATACATCGCTATTATTAACAAAGAGAGAACATTAGCGATGGAAAAATCCGTTGCTAAATTTAGTGACAAACATGTCCGTCACTATTTCCGTCACTAATGTGTCATCATTTTGTTATTTCAGTGAATAATTGGCGATGGATTGTTATCTATTAGCGACGGATTTTTCCGTCACTATTTTAACGATGGATATTGTAATGCGTCGATAAGGAATTAACGATGAGTTAAATAGAGACGAAAATAATCCGTCGCTAATCCGTCGGAAATTTTAGTCACTATTTTTTGATTTTCTTGTAGTCTATGGCAGCTTAGGATTCTGACTTGTTGAAGCACATCCTGTTGCGCGTGGAAGCTATGATAGGCTTAAAAAATAGGATTTTATTGATTGAATTTTACTAGAGTTACACTCTTTTAGTTTACAATGTGGTTTTACTCACTTCACTCTTGTTGCTTCAACTACAACATGCCTCCTATTTATACAAGACAATAGATTATTCTAGACACAATGGTATACAAAGGGATAGTCAAAAATATTAAAAATATTTTCTAGTTTCCAAGACTTTATTCAATTCTCAAGGTCTTGACTTCAACTTCCAAGGCTTGAATATTTGACACCATTTTTCAATGTTTCATCCCAAGAGTCAAGATTGCAAATTACTTTAATTTAACACCCCCTCTTAATTTGTAGTCTTGATATGCTTCTTCAAATGTCCGAGGCTCACCTGTGAACAAAATAAGTTCACTTGTTCCTTAAATTTCCTTTAGTGAGCGTGTCTTTCTTATATGACTTTCATAATCAGATTCTTCCTAAATTCTTTGAGTAGAGACTTTCGGATCTTGCTTAACATTTTGAACTTGTGAGGAAGCTTGAGATGTTGAAGGATCCTCATGAGATATTGATTCAACGACTTGCTTTACTTTCCAATCCAAAGTTGTAGTTTCACTGAAGACAATATCTCATGAAATTGTAATTTTGTTTGTATTAGGATCCAACAAGCGGTAGCCTTTGGACTCTTCACTATAGCCAATAAAGAGAAGCTTTTTGCTTTTTTCATCAAATTTTTCACGGCTTTGTGATGGAATGAGAGCATATGATATGCTGCCAAACACCCTGAAATGATGAATTTTTGGGTTTTGCTTGTACCAAGCTTCATAAGGGTTTTTGTTTCGGAAAACCTTCGTAGGAGATCGATTGAGAATATACACTGTCGTGTATACCGCTTCTGCCCAGTATAAATTTGGAAGCCCTTTGCCTTTTAGCATGCTTCTGGCCATTTTAATAATTGTGCGATTTTTTCTTTCGGCAACGCCGTTTTGCTGAGAGGTTCTGCTCACAGTTAACTGCCTTTTAATCACATTCACTTTGCAATATTCGATGAAGAGATTATAGAGAAATCCATCTCCACGATCGGTCCTTAAAGTTTTAATCAAGAAACCACTTTGTCTTTCCACAAGTGCTTTGAATTGGAGGAAAGTAGAGAATGCTTCTGATTTTTTATTCAGAAAATAAATCCACATCATCCTTGTGAAGTCATCAATGAAGAGAATGAAATATCTCTTATTTCCAGGTATGGGTGTTTGCATTGGCCCACAAATATCTGAATGAACAAGCTCCAACGATGCTTTTGCTCGCCATGAATATTTTGGGAATGGGAGCTTATGCATTTTCCCGTAAATGCAACCTTCACAAACTTGATTTATTTTTTGAATATTGGAAGACCGATTACCATCTTTTACTCCTTGAGTAAATGAAGACCCTTGCTATTAATATGCCCGTACCGCAAATGCCATAGATTTGACAAATCTGCATTTTTAACTTTAAGTGCACAATTTTATTTGTATTAGGGTCCAACAAGTGGTAGCCTTTGGACTCATCACTATAGTCAATAAAGAGAAGCTTTTTGCTTTTCTCATCAAATTTTTCACGGCTTTGTGATGGAACGAGAGCATATGCTATGCTGCCAAACACCCTGAAATGATGAACTTTTGGTTTTTGCTTGTACCAAGCTTCATAAGGGGTTTTATTTCGGACATCTTTCGTAGGAGATCGATTGAGAATATACACTGTCGTGTATACATCTTCTGCCCAATATAAATTTGGAAGCACTTTGCCTTTTAGCATGCTTCTGGCCATTTCAACAATTGTGCGATTAGTTCTTTCGGCAACGCCGTTTTGCTGAGGAGTTCTGCTCACAGTCAACTGTCTTTTATTCCAATTCACTTTGCAATATTCGATGAAGGGATTATAGAAAAATCCTCCTCCACAGTCGGTCCTCAAAGTTTTAATCAAGAAATCACTTTGTCTTTCCACAAGTGCTTTGAATTGGAGGAAAGTAGAGAATGCTTCTGATTTTTTATTCAAAAAATAAATCCACATCATCCTTGTGAAGTCATCATTGAAGAGAATGAAATATCTCTTATTTTCAGGTGTGGGAGTTTGTACTGGCCCACAAATATCTGAATGAACAAGCTCCAACGGCGCTTTTGCTCGCCATGATTTTTTTTGGAATGGGAGCTTATGCATTTTCCCGTAAATGCAACCTTCACAAACTTGATTTGTTTTTTGAATATCGGGAAGACCAATTACCATCTTTTCCCCTTGAGTAAATGAAGACCCTTGTTATTAATATGCCCGTACCACAAATGTCATAGATTTGACAAATCTGCATTTTTAACTTTATGTGCACAATTTTCATTTAGCGGCATCATGAGAGGAAATATATTATTTTCCATCTTAATATTTGCTATGACATCATTCATCTTTTTGTCAAGAATTTGGCACTTCCCATCATCAAAGTGGACAAAGAAATCCTTTTGAATAAGCAGTCCAACACTAAGAAGGTTGTGTGAAAGATTTGACACATAAAGAACATCGATAATGAATTTTTTGTTACCTTCCTTAGTTTGGATATCAATAATGCCTTTTCCTTTTGCACTCCTTTGCGAGCCATCATCGAAAATTATTTGGGAGGTAATGTTCGGATTGAGATCCACAAAGATATCTCGATTTCCAGTCATATGGTTACTGCAGCCACTATCCAAATACCACATGTTTTGGATTCACAATTGGCACTTGAATAGAACAAATTTGGGCAATTGACACAAATACCCACCTTTTTAAGTCAATGTCAGCCTTTTACGCTTCCCGGTACAATTTTACCTAAATTTACGCTCACGCCCCTTTTTTTTACACAACAATACGCTCCAGTAAAAATTCCCGGACATTTTTACGCTTTGTTTCAACATTGTTTCTAACAAGTTTCAAACATAGAAACAACCAAGAAACAATATAGAAACAAAACAGAAACAATATAGAAACACCATATGAGCAAAAAGAGTTAAAAATAGGTAAAAATTGTATTTAAACATCAAAAACTTCATGGTAACAACAAAGAAACATCGGAACAACATTTAAAAGGGTATGGAAACAACCCAGAAACAACGTAAAAAATATTTAAAGCACCACATGAATAAAAACAACTTAAAAATAGGTAAAAATTGTATTTATACATTGAACACTACATGAAAACAACAACAAAAATTATTAGAACAACACCGAAACAATAGAAACAATGTACAAAATAATATATGAATAAAAAAAACATAAAAAATAGGTTAAAGTTGTTTTGAAACATTGAAACAACAAAGAAACAACATAGAAACAACAAAGAAACAAATTTAAACAACATCGAAACAACTTATATAACATGTAAAACAATGCAGGCAAAAAAAACGAAAAAAAATAAAAATAATCAAAAAATATACAGGAGCGTAAAAAAAAGGTGCAAAAGTAAAAAATTAGATACAAAAGTAATAGGAGCGTATTGTGTGGTATGAGGACCAAAATCAGCTTATTCCATGTAATTTCCCCAACAAATTTTCTTCTTTAGATTGCTCCAAAAATTTGGCTTCTTCTTTTTCTTCTTTTTTTTCTTTGTTTTGAAACCAGCAATCCTTTTGTGAATAGTTAGGAATTTTGCATCTTTTGCATTTAAAGAAATAATCTTTAGATTCATGATTTGACTTTTTGCAAATAACACAAGTGGGAGTATCACTGGAGCTTGACGATGACTTGCATTTCCAATTGCTTGTCTTTTCATTTTGCATCCACTTGCCATTTTACTTTTTGTAATTTAAGCCTCTTTTGAATTTGCCTCGATTGCTCAAACTTGATTTTAATGCTTGCTTGGATTGAAAAGCTTGTTCGGTTGATGGATAAGCCGAACGACTGATTCTTTGCTCTGTGCAAGAAACGATCCCGTCAACTCGTACATGGTTATTTTAGACAAATCTTTTGATTATTCGATAGCGGCAGCTGCATGGTCGAACTTGGGGGGAAGACATCGCAACACTTTTTTCGCCCCTTTTATCTTGGATCGTATCTACGCAACTTTTGATTTGGTTTACAATCTCTGTGACTCGTGATGAGAAATCACGAACCGACTCCCTTTCGTCCATTTTGAGATTATCAGAATCTCTCCACAATGATTGAAGCTTCAAGGCAATTGTTTTTTTCGGATCTTTGAAATTCATGCTTCAAAATTTTCCAAGCATCTTTGGCTTTTTTAACGCCAAAAATACGGGGAAAGATGGATTTTTCAACACCTTGTTGAATGTATCGCAGCGCCATTGCATCTTTTTTCTTGAGCTTTTTTTGCAATTTTCCAGAATCTCCTTCCTCTTCGGTTGGTTCTTCGTAATCGATCACATCCCAAAGATCCAAAGAGATGAAGAATGTTTGCATTTGACTACTCTAGTAATCATAATGTTCTCCTTCAAAAATTGGCATTTGACTAGGAGAATATGTGAATAAAGAAGATGCCATTTAGATCAACTGTTGCCTTAAAATCTGAACAACACTTGACAACATACAATCCAGAGACTTGCTGCAAATGTAGCAAATGGAAACTTCCCTGTCGTGTATAATTTCAACACGTAATGGACCTCTTTAATTGATAAAAGATATGTTGGGTGTAGTCCACTGACCAAAAAAAAAATTCAAATACTTTCTTGTTGCAAAACTACCGTGGGTTATTTAACGGCAAAAACTCATATAGGACCGTCTTACGGATCCTCTTGCGACCCGCAACCCGCCCCAGCCCCAACCCGCTTGACAGCTGTCAATTTAAAAAAAAAAAACCCAGCCCAGCCGCCCCACCCATAAAAAAATGCTCCACATGGGAATTGAACCCATGACCTTAATAAAGGTAAGGTGGTGTTCTACCACTAGACTACTGGTTCTTGTTGTACATATTTTGTATAACCATAAATATATCCATGAATATAAAGCTTCATTATCATCCCTTCATTTTAAAAATTTAAATTCTTTGAATAGGAAATTATACTTTATCCGAAAATAGTGATACTTTTATACTAAATATGATACTTTTAAGGTGAACATTGATACTTTAATTTTTACATATTCAAAAAATAAGATTTTTTAATGTACTCGTTCTAGTCTTGTAACTAATGTTTTTTCCATTGAAAAACTGATAATTGTGCTGGAAATAGTGATACATTTTATATTAAATATGATACTTTTATGATATTAAATATTACATTACATTGAAGGACAAATACATATATCAGAGTTAAAGTAACACCTTTATGAGTAAAAATATATATTTTTTGAGGCAAAATATCATGTTTTAAGAGTAAAAATATCTGTTTTTTTAAATAAAGTATTACATTTTTTAATAATAAATACAAAGAAAGATGAATAATAAATATGATAGAGTTAAAGTAATACTTTTATAAGTAAAAGTATTTATTTTTTGAGATAAAGTAACACATTTTTTAATATAGTCACAAATTATGAATATATTATAATATATATATATATATATAACAGAGTTAAAGTAACACTTTTATACGTTAAAGTATCTATTTTTTGAGATAAAGTATCATGTTTTTTAATATAGCCACAAATTATGAATATACTAAGTAAATATATATATGTAGGTCCCAAGGGGTGTAAGTGTAAGGTTTAGAAGGGGAGGTTGAATAAACCTTACCAAATTTTCGATTTAGTCCTTTTAAATATACAGAGTTGATACTACTGTTTGTGTCTAGATGGACAATCAATTTAGCCACTCGGTAGAGTTAATCTCTCAACGAGACTCAACCGATCTGTTGATGGAATAACTCATTTGTTGGTTCTAAATTAACTCAACTCGTGGTTTTGTTTTTTGGAAGACTTAACACCCTTAAGTTTGATTAAGCAAGAGTTTAGTGCTTGGTTTAGTACTTATAAATTATCAAGTGGATAGCAAATTTATCGCCAGATATAAGCGATTAAAAATGCAGGAATTAAAGTCTTTGAAATGTAAATGACACAATGAAATTTTTATAGAGGTTCGAAGATGGGGTAATTCTTCTACTCCTCTCTTCTCCAACTCTGGAGGAATCCACTAGGTAATGATCGAGTTATACAAAGTGGTAACATCCGGATACAAGTCTTGATCACACGGTGACTTGATCCTTTGGGACTCGGTCCGGAGACGCCTTGATCACTGTTTGGGTTCTCGTACGACTCGGCTTTTCACAGGGTTTTGCCTTGCTACTACTGACTCACTTGCGCAAGCTCTTTGGATTTGATCACGAAGCCCTCCAAAAGCTTAAGACTTGGTTCGACCTTGAACCTTCCTACAATCCTTCGTGGAATGTAGACCCCCTTGATTTTTCAAGTATTTTCCTCTTCAAGCGATTGAAGTTATCTTTCCTTCACGGTGAGTGTTGGATTGATGTTCTTCGTAGTGTAGGCTTGAGGATTGAGAATGTTTGATTTTTTCGATAATTGCTTGAACGTTTTTAGTTGGTCTCAGTAACTTGTGTCACTCTCATATATCTCATATCTCCTCAAATAAACTCCTCAGCCTTTTATAGTGATCTTTCAAAAATTTGCCCGTTGAAGAGATAGGCTTATTTTTGAAAGTCACTTGCGATCGTTGGCTTGTCTTGTTGCGTTCTTGGAATTGCCATTTCCTCGTATGAATTGTTCTTTCACCTTTTCGAGTTCGACACGGTGTAGTGCTTCCCATTGGTTCATTCCATTTGCACTGGGACTGAGCACTCGAGAAAGGTGGTATGGAGATATTACTTGTTTAAGTAATTCTCTTGATTTACAGGCAACGGATCTTTACGATTATCTCGACTTGATTTGCATTTCTTTGCTTTCCCAGGTGACTTAGAGTCAGCTTCCAATCATTGGATGACTCTTCTATCACTTCAACTTGAGACTTGGCTTTTCTCGAGTTGACTTGTCGATACTCCACTCAGTGCATCTCATTTGCTCCTTGATAGAGTTCCCGTCTACTCTTCTTTGCCATACTCACTGTGTCTCGCAATGAGTCTTCCTTCTAGTCTTGATTGTCTTCTTGCATGTTAGGTCGTAGCGACTTAACTCGGCTTGGCCAGACTCTAATTTTTACAATGCATTTTACAACAAGAATTGGGGTGCCAACTTCCTATTCTAAGTTTTACATGGCATTCATCAAAATCTAAACAATAAATTTCCTAACAATTTCCCCCTTTTTGATGATGCCAAAACTTAAACCATTCAAAAATGCAAATAGCAAAGATACATCTGAGATAGTGTATTGACATAGAATGTATGCGTTGAGAATCAATCCTTTTATTGATCATAACATTCTTGTTCTTTTTACACTGCTTGTTTACAAGGTGTATCGAGCACATATTTGTCTACAAAAAATAAAGAGTTTATAGCTTTATTACAAAAGACTTACATTGTATGTATTTGCATAATAAAAATACGAAGGGGTGGACAAAGAATACTTCATCTCCTTCATTTGTCTCCTTCTTTCATCTTGTTCAAAGATCTTCTTCTCTTCTTCTCTTTTTCTCATCGTCAATTTGCCTTCTTTTTCTTTTCATATGCCTTCATGGCAGCTTCATCTCTTCTTATTCTTTCTGTCTTTCCTCCCATAGCTGAGTTTGTCTCTTGTTTTTTCTTCTATTCTTTTTGCATACTCGGCGTTACTTTTAGCCACTTGCAAATTTGCTACTTGGTCAAGCTTGACCCAGATAGATCCCTCCTTTCTTTCCCGGATCTACGTATTCAATATTTTTGGCGAGGCCTAAGTCCAAGCTTCTTCCTCCACCACGCTTCTTCCTCTACCTCAGGCGTGTATTATCTTGGGTCTTCTTCTTTTTCGATTGAGTGACCGGCGGAGTGACCAAAGCAGAGTGTATTAGGTAGTCTCTTGCTGTCGCCTTCTTCACATAACGTGAGACCCTTTTCCCAAAGACAAGTCCCAAGCTTGAGCCATAGACATTTTTGCAAAGTATCCTTCGGATGCGGCGTTTTAAATTCATCAAGCGATCGTGGCTCTGTCCGACATCCGAAATGGCATATGTGTCTCTCTCTTTGGAATGCCTCCATGTTCTTTCAAGATGTTCATAACTCGGGCATCCATTCTTCCTTCCACTACCTTCATCCTCGCTTCAATTGTTTTTCTCTTTTCGACCATAGATACAAACGAGTGTTGGAGTGGCGAGTCACGAGGGAGTTTCTTTGATAATGTCATTTGTGTGGACCTTGTTGGGGGTTTGTGCAATCATCAAGGTCACATCGCCGATCCTTCCCCTCAACAAGCTTTCCTTTCTTTTGTTTCAACACTTCCTCGGTGATTTTCCTTTCGCATTGTTCCTTCCTTCTCAACTTCGGATCCCCCTTGCGCCTTTAGGTATTCCTCTTCCCCCTCTTTGGCATCATCAAAGGAGAGAGGAACGCCTGGAAACAGACTTGCAAGCGGAAGTCGAGCCTGGCGATAGTTGAGTTTTTTGTCTCAGTCTGGCTGCAGAGTATGCGGACGAAAGTCGGATCGAGTAGCGTTGGACTCTTGAAATCGGCTTCATCTCGGCCATGAGAAGGCTGAATTTTGTATTCATGGTCTCTTCCAAACGCTGTAGATCACTCTTGTTTTGCTCACGCAGTGACTTTATCTCAAGCAATGTGAGCTTCATGCATGTGCTCAATATGTTCTCTCGGCTTCGTTTTTGCATCGGCATTTTCGGCTCTCCATGCCATGACTTGTTGAACAATGTCTGAAGTATCTAACTTGTTCCACACGCATTGTTTCTTCTTTGTTGCCACCATTCCCGATCCCGAGTGTTATGCCTCTTAAATCGCCAGTGAGATTTGCATCTCTGTTGTCGATCGCATATCCATAGAGGCGATGCCTCTCCATCCGTTCAATCTCGTGAATAATGCCTTGAACACTTCGCGGACTTGATTCTTCTTCCGTGCGGTGATGGCCATGCGGCGTCAAAATCATAATCATTTGGAACAATGGTGCACGATTGAAAAACGGAGCTGGTGCGTGGTAGCGTGCGAGTTCATTTTTTCGACTCTTCATGGAGGTCGGGTACCTCCAGAGAAAAAGGAAAAGATTCTACAAATGATTCATCACCGCCAATCGGGATCTGCATTCGATGATGAGCGGTGCGCATGAAGTTCTTTTAGGAATCGACTCTGCTGCGACTTGAGGAGCTGCGCGATTGACTCCGGTTGTTGGTGGGGTTTGTTGTGAAGTGGACCCTTGCTTTTGCCGAGCCTCGTTGTCTCAACAAACCGGTGGTCTCGGTGATTTTTCCAATTGAGTAGGCGGTCCTCGGCCTTGCTTATCGATGAAGCGTCATCGGACGATGATGAGATTTCCATTGGTGGCTCATCATCAAAATTAAATGTTTGACGAGTAGTCTTGGGATCGGACTTGCTCGTGCTTGGAACACCCCATGGTGAGTCTTTTGGATATGTCACGGGGATGACTCAGCTTCTTCTTCTTCGCCCCGATCCCGAAAGGTTACATCGGGATTATCCGGGAATCATGAAGTGCGCTTATCTCCTTCTCGGATGGGTCGATGATAGCGGGAGGATGTTCTCTACTTGACTTCTTTACCCCGGGAAGTCTCAACCTCCCGTGGGCCTTCATTACCTCCGGCGGTCTCTCTGCGGCCGAGGCTTGGTCCTCCCTTTCGGCAGTGTCGGTATGTCTTAGGGTCTTCTGCGGTGGCATCCATTGGAGTCTCAACCCCATGGATTGCACTTTCATCGCCCAGTGTTAACTCCCGGGGGCCGTTCCATCTCGTGCCTCGATCGCATCGCAGCGTCATTAGCCTTCGAGCGGTTGGCACCTCGGTGAGAGCAGTCTCAATATCGAGCCGTTGATGGCAACTTTGTTCTTCTTGTGTTTGTATTTTCTCTACTTCGCCTCCTGGATTCGTTGTTGAGTCATCTGCGGCATTCTCCGACCTTTCGCTGCGGTGGAGGAGTTTCCCCCTCGGTGGCGCACCGGTGAGTGACTTGGAATGGGGTCACTCGTCTCCAAACTCATTGTTTCGATTGAGTGTTCGTAGTTGGGGCGGTGGTAAGACACCTTCAATAGGGATTGGCTCGACCGGGGTCCCCATTATCCCGTTTCATCGCCGATTCCTTATTGCCTTCTTCCGAGTGAGTGGGAAGTGGTGGCGAACAACAACGATGGCGATTTCTTTGAACCACTCCCATTGGATCAATTTCGGTGTGTTCGGAGGACTCTCCTGGTCCCTCCATCAATCTTTGCTCGTGAAGGATTCTTGATTCGTGCAATGCTTGCTGCATTTGCAACTCTTACGGGGCGGCGGCATTCTCAGGATCCTCATCACCGTCGAGAGAAGACATCAAGGAGAGGATGTGTGTGTTACGTGGTGCCGGGAGATAGGGCATATCTTTGGCCTTCTCACGTGCCTCGCCTTCCTCTCGCTTGCTTTTCTTTCTCCTTGTCCTTGTAGATCTGCGGGATGTACGTGCGATTGTCTTCATCCGATCTTTGGGAGCACGGTGGTTAGTCAAGGAAGTTTAACGATTCCTCTTCTTCTTCTATAAACTCGAGGCCGTTGGAACTGTTTCCTGGATCGACTCAATTTCCATTTCCTCCACTCTCGCATGAGACGATTTTGGATGTCGGGTAAGGTGGGGATAGAATCATCACATCACTATCCTTTATCGCTTCTTCTTTGTGTTTAATTTGTGTGGACTACGGTGTGTCTTCCCGTTGCCTCTGCTTGATCGCCTTGACAGACTTAGTCAAGTTTGTTTCATCAATTACATCCGGAGACTCTACTTCTCCAATAGTCTCGATATCTGCTCGGTGAGTGGCGACTCTCGGCCCGGTTTCTCAAGATCGGAGTGCTTGACAATTCTTCTTCGTCTCTAGTTTGTACCGGAGGGATTTACGGTTCGAGACGGTTTCTTAGTCTTGGGCGGCGGGGGCGTGCTAGTGTCTTTTTCGAGGCTGGCCGTCTTGGCTTCTCGATTCTCCTCTTTTGACGATCGAGAGAAGGTATTTGTGAGTCCTTCTCGACCACTGCTGCGCAGGGCGGGAGACACGAGCTGCGAGGGGTGACTCCGCTGCGGGGGGAGCATGTTTGGCTTTCTTTTTTGCGCAGGGGAGCTTTCTTCTTAGCAACATTGCGGGGGCGACTTTCTTCTTGGGTGGAGAGGAAGCATTTGTATCTTGGTGGTGATTCCCCCTCACTCGTGTCGCTCTCTTGGCGTAGGCTCTCTTCGTGCGCCGAGAGAGGTTTGCTCGAACATCCTCTTGTTAACGTGGAATGCCTTCCCATGTCTAAGAGGACTCCTTTCACCTCCATCACCGGCCGGCCAATTACTAGGCCATATCCTAGGGAACCTCCAAATGAGCCATCTTCCTTGAAGGATTTGTTCCCTACGTTCTGCAGATCTGCTTTGTAGACAAACTCAATTTGATTTATCTTCTTTTTCTGCGATGATTGCGGCCATTACAATCAGCTTTGCTTTTGTGATTGGTCAAAATTTGCCAAATTTGATGTCAATACATTTGGCAACTATGTCCAACGACTTGTGATAATCCTCCTTTGATCTCTTGTTTCTTTGTGTATACTATTTTATCGGCAAAGTCGGGCTTGGCTATTTCTTTCCAAGCATCGCCCAAGTTTACATAAACCGTTAATCTCGATGCTCCCGCCGGGTAGTGAGCAATGTTGACCAAATCCTTGGCGAGAGATAGTCACCGCTTTCCGTGAACATATGACTTTATTCCTTCATCGTGAATCTCGGCATTCACGTAGAATTGTGCGACTTCCTCCACATAGGTCATCGGATGTTCTAACGTCGTAAACGGTTTCGGCCGGTCGTTTCTAATTTTTCAGCGATTTTCTTCACTAGGGTGTCGTCGGACCCCTGTTTCACCATGCCGTCGAAATCCACCGTAGACCCGGTGTGGATTTGCTTCCTAATTTGACAAAGTCGTAGGTTGGTGCCATTTTTGGGATTTTATCAAAGAAAAACTAATAGATTGATTTGAAGATAGATAGGGTTTCGAGAGAATTTTTGCCTTTGCTTTTGAGAGAAAGAGATGAACAGTTTTGGTAGTGTGAGAGAGAAACGGCGAAAATGGTATAAGTATGGTTCATGAAAGGCGTGCGGGTGGTTTTGAAATGTGATCGAAATCAACGGCTTAGATTTTGCACGCCTATTTAGCATTTAATGTCTCGTATTTAATGCGGCAAAGCATTCATATCCAATCATAAGCTTGGTGTGCGGCTTTATGTCTGTACACATCATCATTATCTTTGACGTATTCCTTAAAACATTCCCGCTCGGTCAAAACGATAGCGTTTTTGTCACTTTGCTCATAAGTGACTCGGCTTATCCCTTAGGCGATTTAACTCTACTTCTCACGAGTTCTCTTGGTGATTCACTATCGGTGACTCGGTGTAGCTTTCTTTCCGTCTGGTGATTTACTTAGTGATTTGTGAGTTGACTCTTTTTCCTTTTTGTGTTCCATTTCTTTTCTTTGATTCTTCTGAGTGTCACTCACTCAATTAACCCTAACTCATGTTTGAGTTCTTCAAATCTTGACTCACATAATGGTTTTGTGAAAATGTCACCAATTGTTTATCGGTTGAGATATATTCCAAGATGATATCCTTCTTTTCAACATGATCTCTTATGAAGTGATATCGACATCGATATGCTTTGTTCTTGAGTGCAACACAGATTTTGAGTAATGGCAATTGCACTTGTGTTATCACACATGATTGGAATTTCTTTTTCCTCAACTTCATAGTCTCTCATTTCTTTGTCTCATCCATAGGACTTGGGCACAACAGTGCCCGCGTGACTATGTATACCCGGTGTTGAGGTGGCTATTGAATTTTGCTTCTTGCTAAACCAGGAAATCACTGTTTCCTAGCATTTGACATGTGCACGAAGTGCTCTTCTGTCCACTCTGCATCCAAAGATAGTCAGAATTTGAATAGCCAACTAGCTTGAATCCACCTTCCTTTGGATACCATAGGCCTACTTCTTGGCTTCCTTTCAAGTATCTCAATATTCTCTTATTTCTTTGTCATATGGCTCTCTTTTGGAGCAGATTGAAATCTTGCACATACACCTACAACAAAGGTGATGTCGGCCTGCTTCTTTGTGAGATAGAGCAATGATCCAATAAGTGCTCAGTATCTTGTTTGATCTGAGGCTTGCCATCCGCATCCATGTCCATTTTGGTAGACGTATTCATTGGTATTTTTCTGAAGACTTCTCCTCCATACCAAACTTCTTCATTAAATCTCGGTGTATTTTGTTTGACTTATGAAGGTTCCATCCTTCATTTGTTTCACTTGGAGTCAAGGAAGAATGTCGACTCTCCCATCATGCTCATTTCAAATTTACTTTGCATGAGGTTTGAAAACTTTTCACTGACTCTTTGTTTGTGGATCCAAAAATGATGTCATCCACATATATTTGAACAAGCAAGTATACTCTTTTTGTCTTGAATTCGAAAAATGTTCTATCTACTTTTCCTTTTGTGAATCCATTTTCGGTTAGGAATTGTGAAAATGTATCATACCAGGCTCTGGGTGCCTGTTTCAATCCATATAGAGCTTTCTTGAGTTTGTATACTTTATCTCCAAGAGTCTTCTGCTCAAATCCTGGAGGTTGTTCAACATACACTTCTTCTTCCAATAAACCATTTAGAAATGCACTTTTTACATCCATCGATATACGGTGAAATTCTTGTGAGTGCATAGGCAAGAAACATTCTTATAGCTTCGGTCTTGCTCTTTGGGGCAAATGTTTCATCAAAATCTATCCTTTCTTCTTGGCAATATCCTTTGGCTACTAGTCTTGCTTTGTTTCTTACCACAGAACCTTCCTCGTTCATCTTATTTCGAACACCCATTTGGTGCCAATAACATTTTGATGTATGGGTCTTTGCACTAATTCCCATACTTTATTTCTTTCAAACCGATTGACTCTTCTTGCATAGCTTGAATCCAATGTGTGTCGTCAATGCTTGTGACACGTGTTTGGGCTCTATTTGCGAGATGAAGCATGTGAACATTGCTTCTTGTTGAGTTCGGATCTTGTTTTGACACCTTCTCTTATATCCCCAATGACAAGTTCGGTGGATGGTCTCTCGGCCATCTTACATCAGGTTGGAGTAAGTTAGCTGGATTGATCGACTTGCGGTGTGTTCTTTGTGGTCGACTCTCTCATAATCACTTTTTGCAAATTTTCATTGTTTTTGAGATTCACTATCTCATCTTCTTCTCGAGTTGATAATCCTAGCCGGCTTCAAAGATAGGGACTCTTACGTATGGTTGGGTGATTGACTTATTAGTTGACTCTTCAATGTTTTCTCCATTTACATTTGGCTCATCGAATACCACATGAATGGATTCTTCGCAACCATAGTTCTTTTGTTGAGTACTCTGTAGGCTTTTCTTTGTTGAGTATCCCAAGAAGATACCTTCATCGACTTTAGCATCAAAAGCCTTTAGATTGTCTTTGCCATTGTTGTGGATGAAGCATTTACATCCAAATATTACGAAATATGCAACATTTGGTTTTCTTCCAGTCAAATCTCATAGAGAGTCTTTGTTAGTCATGTCTTTTATCATACATCATTTTTTGAGTGTAGCAAGCAATTTGTGTTGATTGCTTGACCCAAAATCTTTTTGGTAACCCTGCTTGACTAACATGGTCCTGCCGCTTCTTTGAGGGTTCATTCCTTCTTTCTCGCAACTCCATTGTCTTTGTGGAGTTCTTCTGCCGATAGTTCATGACCAATACCATTTTCAATACAATCTTGAGTTATTATTCCATTGACAAACTCGGTTCCTCTATCTAATCTTATTTTGATAATGGTTTGACTCTTCTCATTTTGAATCCTCTTCATCATTTGTGGTAGTTTTTGTAGAGTTTCTTTCTTCTTACACATGAATATTGTCCATGTATATCTTGAGTAGTCATCAACTACCACCAAGGTGTATTTCTTTCCACTTATGCTAATTTGGTCCCCTTTGGGCCAAATAGATCCATATGTAGCGGATGCAATATTCTTGTTGAAGATGGGCATGTCTTTTCTTTGAATGATGACTTGATTTGTTTTCCTTCTCGACATCGTCACATATACTCTCCTTTTTGTATCTTGAGTGCGGAAGTCCTTCCACAAGATTACTTCTTGCAAGCTTGTTAATCGTTTTGAAATTTAGGTGACTCGGCTTTTTTGTGCCACACCCAACTTGATTCATTTGTGCTCTTTGCTTGTAGACAGTCTAGGTGTTGCGTTGACCAATCCACGACATACATATTTCATCTACATCCTTGCAAGACAACTTCATTTGATTCAATATCCTTGATTTGGCATATACCCATGTTAAATCCAACATTGTAACCCTTGTCACGAGTTGGTCGATGCTTAGCGAGGTTGAAGTTGAGTCCTTCAACATATGCAACGTCTGTGATTTCTAATCCATTCTTCTTGATGGATCCAATGCCTCTTATTTCACCAGGAGCTTCATTTCCTCCAAATATGACTTTTGCTCCTTTTACTTCCTTGAATTTTGACAGATTTTCCTTATTTCTGTCATATATGTCCGGAATGCGACCACTATCCATGTACCAGGTTCCTTGGCACTCGGTTGTTCCTTGAACGCAATCAAGGAAATTAAGTTTTAGGTACCCATACTTATGCAGGTCTGAGGGGTTAGAATTGTAAGATGATCCAACCAACCTATAGCCAAATGATTTGACTCTAAGGGGTTGCCATCTATCGTGCCATAATCATAATTAATCCTGGCAAATTGCTTGGGGATTTTAGGTTCATACATTTGTCTCTTTTGTCTCGTATGCTGCATATGTGTTTTAGCAATTGCCTTTCTTGGGTAATTGTGGTGTCTTTGAGTGTAGTGCCTAGGTGCATATGTGTCTTTGATGAAAGCTCTTATACTTTTGGAATGGCCTTTCTTTGAGTTCTAGGCCTTTGCCATTTGGGCTTATATTCCATAGGTCTATCTTTGATAGTTCACATTATTCCAATCACTTGGCTTGGATATTTTCTACCATTCCCATCATATGTATTTCTCTTATAGATTTTCCGGGGTTTTTGGTAGCTCGCTTCTTCTTTCTGAGTATTTTTGTTTGGAGTTTCTTTGAGGAACTCGGTGAATCTCTTCTCATTTGTCCTTTCAGCGCACTCAATCGGGTGTTGTTTTCCTTTTCCTTTATAACCAAGGCCAGTTTGCTTGTTCTTGTGTTTTGGAGTGAATGTGTGTGCATCATTTAGAGTT
Source organism: Rehmannia glutinosa (assembly GCA_016081115.2). Lineage (NCBI taxonomy): Eukaryota > Viridiplantae > Streptophyta > Magnoliopsida > Lamiales > Orobanchaceae > Rehmannia > Rehmannia glutinosa. The sequence continues at coordinate 103,238 of JABTTQ020001400.1, forward strand.
TTGGATTTTTCGGACTCTTCATGACTTGAAGATCCTTTTTCCAAAATTACTTTTGAGGTTTGACATGGCACAGAGGAATTAAATCCTAAGCTGTCTTGTCTCCACATTCTCTTTGACTCATAATAAGATCATCCAATGGTTTAGATGCCTTAGTGAATGAGGCAATAACATTTTTGAGGTCATTCTCCCTCTTCTCTATAGCGGCAATTTTCGCTATTAATTTAGCATTTTTAGCCTTTAAACTTTCATTCTCATCGGCTATTTGACTTAGAGTCCTCGGCTCCTTAGTCGACTTTGAGTTTTGACTCTTGAGTAAATTTGTTTTCCTCATTTAATAGTGTGTGTGAGGATTTAATGTGTTCAAAATCTTTCATCATTTTTCCTAATGAATCATAAAGATCGAGTGGGTGATGAGGTGTGTGTGTCACGATCACTATCATCGAGTCCGAGTTTGATGAGTTAGAGTGTACCTCATCTTCTTGGTCGAGGTTGATCTTGTTCCTTGGCCATCAAGCGGATCAGGGCTTCTTCTTGAGTCACTTGAGTAGTCGGCTTCACTACTCTCGAATCATTTGTCTCTCTTGACTTGGTTTGTTTCAGCAGATCTCTGCGACAATCATTGCCTTTTTCTTTTCTTGTCTTCTTTCTCTCAAGACCTTTCTTTCTTCTTCATTCTGTATTTGTTGACTACGAGGATATGAGCGATCAATGGCATAGTGACCTGGTTGTCTCTGAGTTCAACATAGATATTGACCTTTTGATCGACTCTTTCCATTCTTGGATTGTCGCCCTTTGATACTCAACTTTTTGATGATTTGTTCTCTTGGTTGGCCTATCTTCCCTTGATTTGGAGGAGGGAGTGAGTGTCTTTTGGAAGATTCACCCTTTCCTCTCTTATAGTTCTTATTGAAGAACTTGTTGAATCTTTTGACCATCGGGGCTATTTCTTCCGGATCAATGACTTCTTTGACCTCACTCTCTTCCCATCTTTAACAATTAGAGCGGTTGTCTTGGGTACATTTGTCTCTTCCTGGTCTTTTCTTCTCGGCTCAAACTCGTAGGCTTTGAGGTCCGAGAATAATTCATGGTTGGATGTCTTTGATAGGTCCATGGAATGTCTCGGTGCCATGACCTTCATTTCCCATCAATTTGGAAGACTTTTTAGGATCTTCATACACATTTCTTCTGTGTATATTCCTTTCCAAGTGCGAGGATGACTCATTTGTGATTTACGTGAACCGAGCATCCAGTTGATCCAGGTTTTCTCCCGAGATCATTTTGAAGTTCTCAAATTTACGTACCGCCACCTTTGATAATTTGTTTTCTTTGATTTGCTCGAGCCTTCACAAATTAATGTCGGCTTGTCCGAGATTTCTTTAGCCGTTTTGCATGATTTGACTTTATTGAACATGGCTTTGTCAAGGTTTTGTAAAGGATGTCCTTGGCTACATTGTCAGGTTGTATCTTTTTTGTCATCAATTGTCCACTCAGTTCTTGGTTTTTCAACCATGGTAGTGCGGGAGCAACATCCTCTTCTCCTTAATTGCGACTCTTCTTACGTTTGTGTTCACCTTTAAGATTTGCGGTGGCCCATCTTCTATTACTATCCACATCTCATCATGTAATCTTTGATAGATGAGTCTCGCATACGAATTTTCCAATCATCAAATTCTTCAATTGTGAACATAGGGATGCGTGTCAAATTTGCTTCCATGATAATAACTTTTAATGATAAAAAGAGTTTTGAAAGTTTAAGTACTAAAGCGAGACTTTGAAAAGTTTGGAGATCTAGTTCAAGAATAACCGATGCGGAGGGTTCAATGAACCAACCGCTCACGATACCACTTGTAGGTCCCAAGGGGTGTAAGTGTAAGGTTTAGAAGGGGGTTGAATAAACCTTACCAAATTTTCGATTTAGTCCTTTTAAATATACGAGTTGATACTACACAATTTTGTGTCCTAGATGGACATCAATTTAGCCACTCAGTAGAGTTAATCTCTCAAAGACTCAACCGAGTTGTTGATGGAATAACTCATTTGTTGGTTCTAAATTAACTCAATTTGTGGTTTTGTTTTTTGGAAGACTTAACACCCTTAAGTTTGATTAAGCAAGCGTTTAGTGCTTGTTTAGTACTTATAAATTATCAAGTGGATAGCAAATTTATCGTGAGATATAAGCGATTAAAAATGCGAGGAATTAAAGTCTTTGAAATATAAATGACACAATGAAATTTTTATAGAGGTTCGAAGATGGGGTAATTCTTCTACTCCTCTCTTCTCCAACTCTGGAGGAATCCACTAGGTAATGATCAGTTATACAAAGTGGTAGCAGATCCGGATACAAGTCTTGATCACACTGGTGACTTGATCCTTTGGGACTCGATCTGAGACGCCTTGATCACTCGGTGGCTTCTCGACGACTCGGCTTCTTCTTCACAGGCATTTTGCCTTGCTACTACTGACTCACTTGCTCAAGCTCTTTGGATTTGAACACGAAGCCCTCCAAAAGCTTAAGACTTGGTTCGACCTTGAACCTTCCTACAATCCTTCGTGGAATGTAGACCCCTTGATTTTTCAGTATTTTCCTCTTGTTGATTGAAGTTATCTTTCCTTCACGGTGAGTGTTGGATTGATGTTCTTCGTAGTGTAGGCTTGAGGATTGAGAATGTTTGATTTTTCGATAATTGCTTGAACGTTTTTAGTTGGTCGAACTTGTGTCACTCTCATATATCTCATATCTCCTCAAATAAACTCCTCGGCCTTTTATAGTGATCTTTCAAAAATTTGCCCGTTGAAGAGATAGGCTTATTTTTGAAAGTCACTTGCGATCGTTGGCTTGTCTTGTTGCGATTCTTGGAATTGCCATTTCCTCGTATAAATTGTTCTTTCACCTTTTTCGAGTTCGACACGGTGTAGTGCTTCCCATTGGTTCATTCCATTTGCACGCTCGGGGGTGAGCACTCCGAGAAAGGTGGTATGGAGATATTACTTGTTTAAGTAATTCTCTTGATTTCGTGCAACGGATCTTTTCGATTATCTCGACTTGATCGCATTTCTTTGCTTTCCCAGGTGACTTAGAGTCGACTTCCAATCATTGGATGACTCTTTGTCACTTCAACTTGAGACTTGGCTTTTCTCGAGTTGACTTGATCGATACTCCACTCGCATCTGCATCTGTTTGCTCCTTGATAGAGTTCCCGTCTACTCTTCTTTGCCATACTTAGTCATTGTCTCGCAATGAGTCTTCCTTCTAGTCTTGATTGTCTTCTTGCATGTTAGGTCGTAGTGACTTAACTCAGCTTGGCCAACTCTAATTTTTACAATGCATTTTACAACAAGAATTGGGGTGCCAACTTCCTATTCTAAGTTTTACATGGCATTCATCAAAATCTAAACAATAAATTTCCTAACAATATATATATATATAACATATTAAAGTAACACTTTTATACGTTAAAGTATCTATTTTTTTGAGATAAAGTATCATGTTTTTTAATATAATCACAAATTAGAAATGAAGGAAAGAAGGAAAAATAAAAAATAAATATGATATAGTTAAAGTAACACTTTTATACGTTAAAGTATCTATTTTTTGAGATAAAGTATCATGTTTTTTAATATAGTCACAAATTAGAAATGAAGGAAAGAAGGAAAAATAAAAAATAAATATGATATAGTTAAAATATCTATTTTTTGAGATAAAGTATCATGTTTTTTAATATAGTCACAAATTAGAAGTGAAGGAAAGAAGGAAAAATAAAAAATAAATATGATATAGTTAAAGTAACACTTTTATAAGTAAAAGTATCCGTTTGTTGAGATGAAGTATCAGATTTCTTAATACAGTTACAAAATAGGAACAAAAAAAGAGAAAAAATAAAAAATAAATATGATGTAGTTAAAGTAACACTTTTATAAGTATCCATTTATTGATATAATGTATCATGTTTTTTGTTTTAGACTTGGGTTCGATTCTTATCCTTTACATTTATAGGTGTTTTTAATTTTTTTTAATTACCAGGCGTATTTATGAATGGGGTTATATAAATTGTTATACTAAATATGCACAATAAGCACTAGTTGTATAATGGTAGAACACCACCTTAAGTCTATTAAGGTTGTGGGTTCAATTCCACTATGGAGCTCTTTTTTTTTTAAAATAAGGTTTATGAATGAGGTTATATAAATTGTTATACTAAATTTGCACAATAAGCACTAGTGGTATAGTGGTAGAACACCACCTTAAGTCTATTAAGGTTGCAGGTTCAATTCCCCTGTGGCCTTAGCTGGTGGGCTGGGTGCGGTCTGGTGGGCTGGGTCGGGTGGGCTGGTGGGCTGGGGCGCGTGGTCTGGGTCAGCGGGTGGGCTGGGGCGCTGGTGGGTTGCGGGTAGGATCCGTCTTACGGAATAGGATCCGTAAGACGGTCTTACAAGAGACCTACTCCTATTTAACAAACCAAAATCGATTTTATCAATTTAATAGATTAAACTTTTTGAAAAAATGGTGTGAGGCAGAAGGATTATTGAAATGCTTTGTGTAACACAAAGCTATAGGACATAGGCTGAAATGATTTCTGCAACGGCTAGAATATTATGATGATTTTTTTTCCTTCGGCTCTGATACTAAATTTGTTGGGTGCAGAAGTTATGATAGACTTGAAAAAATAGGATTTTATTGATTGAATTTACTAGAGTTGCTACAGCACACTCTTTTATTTTACAATGTAGTTTTACTCACTTCACTCTTGTTGCTTCAACTACAACCTGCCTCCTATTTATATAAGACAATAGATTATTCTAGGCACAATGGGATACAAAGGGATAGTCAAAAATATTAAAAAAAATATTTCTAGTTTCCAAGACTTTATTCAATTCTCAAGGTCTTGACTTCATATTCCAAGGCTTGAATATTTGACTCCATTTTTCATTGTTTCATTCCAAGAGTCAAGATTGCAAACTACTTCAATTTAACACATCCCGTCATTCATTTCCTCCACAAAGCTCTAGAACAAGAGCAGTGAGAGCCCTCAAGTATGGGGTTCATCTTTTTTTTTTTTAATTACATGTTATAATCACTTTAAGTACAATTATATATTGATGTTGCCCTGACTATCCAAAAGCAAAAGTTGATGCACATTGAAGCTATTTCCAATTATTGATGCCACCACCCAACTCATCGCTATTTATTGAAAATAGTGATTATTGAAGCAAAGGACTATTGGTCGCGGTGTCAGGAATTTTTCAGTTTGGAGGTTAGGGAACTATCATTATTTTCGTGTCTTCAGTTAACCACACATGGCAGATCAATTTTTTTAGTATATTAAAAATCCTATAAGAAAGAAGAGTTTATCCTTATAAATAAGAATGCCTAGAGTTCATGTATGCATTCAAGATTTACATTGTTATTGAGATTAACTTTGTGCTCCAATGGTAGAAGTTTATGTTTTTAAGGTAAACTTCGTCCCTTATGGTACTACTTTGCTATCAGTTACCCAGGAGTATTTAACGAGCTTGCAAGGTGGTCCTTGCTGATTCACATGGGATTCCACGTGTCCCATGCTACTCGGGTCAGAGTGTAAGCTAGTGATACTTTCGGCTATTGGACTTTCGCTATCTAGGGTGCATCGACTGATCTGTTTTAAATTTAAAAAATTTGAATTGGCTCGGGTTCGATCCCATTGCATGTGTATACCCTTCCGTATTGTTTCCTCTAAAACAATGAATTCTATCGATTTTTTTAAACAGAGAAAATTATTTTGTTTGTTTTGACTCGTACAAAAAAGTTTTATTAATTGTTTTTAGAACCTTGTTATGCATTTCAGGCTGGTGTCAATGGAGCATAGGGGCCAAGGAAACATTTTAAGAAATATCTATGTATATCAGGACAAAAAAAGATTTAGAGAAACTTGTTTATTTTTCTTGGCTTTTCAACTGCGAATCCCTTATTGAAGTTTTATATTTAAGGTGTTCTAACATATTACTTCCAATGACAAATTATCCATTTAGTCTATTTTGCGACAGTAAAGGAATATACATGCTATCTTGTTTTCTCAGTTACAAAATTTCATGTTTTTTGAGTTTTGCATTACAAGGAAACAAGAAAATTCCAATGGAAAAAATCTGTTGGAATTTGGCCAATTACCGTTGGAATTATCGATTCCAACGGAAATTCCAACATAAAAGGCATCGTTGGTAAAATGACTGTTGGAATGACGAAATTCCAATGGAAAAATATTTCAACGGAATGTCCAACATTATTTATCCATTGAAATATATAACCGTTGGAAAGAACTCCAACATTTTTTCCAACACTAATTCCAATAGAGTTATACCATTGGAATATATTTAATCATTGGGAAAAACTCCAACGGTTATTCCAACGAAATTATACTATTGGAATTTAGTCCAATGGTTGGAATATATTCAATCAATTTATCTCCTTATCTAATATCTTTAACTTACCAGTAGGTCACCCATCATCAATTTGTCCCAAGTCAAGCATATTTAACCATGTAGTTTTAATATGATTGAAACCAGAAGAGAAGATATATTTTATTGATATGGATTATACTATCAAATCATTTAACCCCTATTGAAATTTTCCAATGGTATTGGAATTTCCAATGGAATTTTCCAACAACATGTTGTACCATTGGAATTTCCGTTGGAATTTTAAAAACTCCAACAAAAATTCCAACGAATAATTCCAACCTTTGGTTTACCGTTGGAATTTTTGTTGGAATTTTCCAATGGTATGTTTTAGCGATGAAATTTCTATCTGAATTTTAAAAATTCCAATAGTATTTCCAATGGTTTATTATTACTGTTGGAATCACTATTAGATTTTTCCAACGGTTAGTTGTGATGTTGGAATTTCCGTTGGAATTTTAAATTCCAACATGAATTCCAACATTTTATACCAACGGTTTTATTTACCGTTGGAATTTTCATTGGAATTTTCCAACAGTATATTGGAGCATTGGAATTTCCGTTAGAACTTAAAAAATTCCAATAATTTTCTATTTCGTTGGAATTATTTTGTTGGGATTTGATTGTTTTCTTGTAGTGTTGATATATAAGATAATTCAATAGATCGGTCCAACATTACCAGAATTAAAATGAATATATGGAATTGGATTCGAGCAAAGATTCCAGAGATTCGTGAGGATGCGATACAAACTTGAATTTCTAGACCAAAAGAAAATTGTAATTTGGAGTTGCATGAGCAGAAGAACTAGGTGGTAGTAAATGTGTGTGATTTATTGCCCATGGTTGCTTTGTGAGAGGAATTGTAATCTAAATTAATTGTAATGGGCGAGCACTAGAGGTGGAAATAGGTCATGCTACCCAACAAGGGCCTATGACCCTATCTATTATGATTCTAGCTTGGCCTATTTAACAATTGGGCCAGGTTTAGACCTTTTATAAAGCCTATTTAAATAGTTGAGGCAGACCCTACCTTTAAAAAAGTCTTTTAAGCTCAACAGATAGCATATTTAAAGCCTACATATATAATATATAATATTATATAGAGAATGTATATATTATATAAATAAATAATATTATATATAATAAATGTATGTATTATATTTTATATATTGAAGATATAAATTGTATAAAAATATTACACATACCTTATATATATAAATATTATATAACGACACTAATCATACACTTACTTGTATTTGGATCTGTTATTGTTATGGACTTATTGGATATTGTATCATAATATTTATGTACATTAAAGATGTAATGTAATGGATTCTATTGTCATGTGCATTTCATTGTTTTCATTATGAATCTTGTATTGACTATTGTGAGATTGTCATGTGTTTCTTGTAATTTAAATTAATTTTTTTAAATTGACTTTGATGCCTTAAACATTCTTTTAATAGGCTCAAGTTTGGTCTTTTACTTAAAAAAGCTAGGTCGAACCTAAGATAAAAGCCTATATTACATATAATAGGCCAGATTTGGGCTTAATTAAGGAGACTCAGGCCTTCCAACTCAAAGCCCAATCTGGCTTGGCCAGTGGTGGCCCTAAGGAGAGGCCCAAAGGGCGACTACCCCGAGCCTCCAAATTTTTAGGGTCTCTCTAGGGCTACCAAATATGTGTATATATGTATATATAGTTTGTATGTGACTATTTATTTTTCTTTCTTATACACTTATCAATTACGAACGAATACAGTTTTATAAAATCACAACCCTTTTTGTATTATGTTCCATATCCATGTATTTTATAACATGTATCTGAAGATAATATACAATCTGGTGAATATTCTTTTAGAGTTAACAAGTTTATAATTTTAGTGAATATTGCTATTGTTGTCTTAAAGAGCATATTTGCACAATTAGAAACATATGATAATCTTTTCCACTTCATGTTTGACTCGAAGAAGTTAAATTCTCTAGACAACTAAATTAAAAGAATGTTGTCAAAATGTTGAGAGTGTTTTAAAGCATGGTAACTCTCTAGATATTAATTTGGATGACTTATTTACTTACCTGAAAGTGTTACAAGTGACTTTAACAACACAATAAAAGATAACACTTCAAATATTAGAGTTTGTATTTGTTTTGGGTTGATATTCTAATATCTTGATTGCTTATAGAACATTGCATGTGACATATTTGCAAAAAGAGATTTCTCTAAGTTAAAATTATCAAAAACTTACTTATGGTCAACAATGTCACAAGAAAAACAAAATGCATTAGCAACCTTTGTATTGAAAATGATAAGTTGAATCATGATTATGAAAATATTATTGATGAATTTGCTTGTCAAAATGCTAGAAGAAGTCATTATAAATAATTTTTTGATAATTTTGTTTTGTTTATATTGTGCAATTGTATTGTCTGTGTTGTTACAAATTCAAGGGGGCCTTTTTTTCTCTTTCGCCCAAGGCCTTCAAAATGTCAGGACCGTTGGCCCATTTCCACCCCTAGCAAGCACCCCTTGTGCTCTGTTTTTTAAATTGGCTTGGCCTGATATATTTGTAGCTGGATTGTTCGAATCGGACTAGATATATTGAGAACATTCATTAATGAGTAGAGAGAGAAGTGTACTGTGTGCAACAGACGTTTAATGAAGAGTCTTAAACATACGTAGTTTAATAAATGTTTAACTGTTCTTATATTTCAAAAGTTTTTTTGGGTCAACCTGCTACTCTTTATGACTTTTTGGGTAGACAATGAGTCATTTAATAATCCATTTAGTTTAGATGATACTTTCCCCAAATAATTCTCCAAAACATGCTATAATCAAATTCAAAATTAAAAGTGTTCGCAAGGTCCTCCTCTCCCGTAGGGGTCTAGGGTTCTCTTCTAGGGCTTGGTTATGGTTTCTCCCTGATGTCAAATTCTATTTTCGATCCTTTTTCTCAGCCACCATCATCCCTGTTCACCCCACATCTACCACCTCATCCATACACTACCTCTCTTCGCCTTTTTTCCCCCATCACGTTTGTACTGGTTGTTTTTAAGGGTGTTCTTGAATTTAGGGTTTCTATTTTTTCTGTTTTCGGTCTCTAGGGTTTTCGTTTTTCGTTGTCGTCGAGTTTATCTTGTATTCTCTGTCTTTGGTTGATTGTGCAGGTTTTGTTCTTCGGCTAGGTGGAACTATGGGTTATGGAAAATCTAACAGATCAGGAATCGCAAGTCGTAGATCTGGACTATGTGTTAGGGGATGTTCAATCCGCGCAGGAGCCGCAGGGCCATTTCCTAGTCGAGAAACTCTGCACTCACAAATCTCCCAACTCGTTTTATCTTTTGGAGGTTATGAAAAAATCCTAGAAACCTAAGAAAGGATTCTCGCCGAGAGAATGGGGAAAGAATTTATATCTTTTCCGCTTCGACGATAAGCGGGAAAGGGAATGGGTGATCCAAAACCAACCGTGGCATTTCAAGGGTTTTTTGTTTGTTGTCCAACGTATCTTAGGAATGGAACAACCGTCGACTATCAATATCACAAGATCATCGTTTTGGACAAGAGCGTACGATCTATCGGTGGCCTGTATGAACGAAAATTTGCTAAAATTGATCGAACGAATTGGAGAATTTGAGACATGGGATCCACCGAAAGATGGCCTGTATTGAAAGTCGGCTCGGTTTAAAGCTTTGGTCGACTCACACAACCGCTGCCTTGGGACTTAATGATACGAATAAAGGGGAAATCTTTATGGATCCCAATAAAATACGAATCTTTACCTGTATATTGCTTTTGTTGTGGGGTTATTGGACACCACTTCTGTGCTTGCAAAGAATACGATAGTGAAGCCCCGAAAAAGCTCAAACTTCCACCTCACATCCCTCCATCTCCACCAAAAAACCATTCGATAGTAATCTAGCCCCACAACAATTAAACATTCCCTCATCCCCTATTCACAGACCCACTACCCATGCACATGCATATGAAACCCCTACATCCAACATGCCATCCTCTCCAACCAATAATAAGCTAGCCTTAATCCAAAATATTGAGACCCTATCCATCTCCACATCCACTCCACCCCCATCTCCAAACATTAATCATGCCACACCCTCACACACACACACACACTATTCTCGTCCATGAAACTATACCCCCCGGCCCACACTCCCCCACTGACCAAGAACACCCCCAACCTCCTAACCAACCAACCAACCACCACTACAACATAAATGACATTAGGTAACACAAATTTTGTAGCACTTTTTACATAAGGTACATATGTAACACATGTTTGTAGCACTTTTTACATTATAATATTTATGTAACACTTTTGTAGCACTTTATAAATATGTAACGCTTATATGTAACACTTTTAAATAAGTAACACTTTTTAAGTATCACTTTTTTTTGTTATTTCTTTTGTAACGCAAATAGGTATCACTTTATTTAAGAAGCACTTTTGGCAACACTATATTTTATTAATTGTAACACTTTTTAGGCTATATTTTAGTAACACAAAATTATATAACTATCATAAAATCATGTCAATAATTTATTTAATTAATTGATGTCACAAAATAGGTGAAGACAAAAAAAAATCACCAAATTAAACCTAAAAATTATAGACATCATGTACTATGTTTTTTTTACTGAATTTTTATTCTCTTTTTATAAAGTATTTTAATTTTGCTTTTATTTTTTACGGAGGTAATTAATTCCGTCGTAATACAGACGAAGAATGCGCATGTATGTATTTTATTATTATTATTATTATTATTATTATTATTATTATTATTATTATTATTATTATTTTTAATTTTTACTAACGGAGACTAATTTCATCGTTAACCTTTTTTTATTTTTTTACTTTTAAAAAACAATTACCAATGAAAATTGATGCTGTCGATAATCACTTAAGAATTTTTTCCATCGGTAAATTATTTAAATTTTTTACTGTTAGAACTTTTTTATCTGTTGGTAAATTAATTTTTTATTTTTATATATTTTTTACTTTTGCCGATTGAATATTGATCAGTCGATAAATTCATTTCATATATTTTAAACTTGTTGGAAAAAATTTAAGCACAAAACAGCAGGGATTATTTCTATTAATTCAGGAACAAGCAACAATAATATAATAACAAGCCAAAAAGTAAATTAGAGTCAAGTTTAGGATAGCCTTGGTCGAAGCACGCCGTAGCGCTCTCTTTAGAGAGGAAACGCCCCCACTGCACTGGTAAATTGTTGATAGCACGTCTCTCTCCCAAGATTCGACAACCCGTTGATTCTATCGTGTGCAGCGAAGAGAACCCCGAACCACTCGTTAACTCAATGCTCAAGACAATTGGACAATATATATAAGCTGCCGTTGAATTTTATTAAAAAAGGAGAAGCAGTAGTACAGATATTGTGATAATCTGTAAACTATGCTTTGTAAAAATAGAAGAAAAGGAGGCTTTAGCTTTTAATTTTTAGTTATAAAATAGCAAAAGGCCTTTTCTCATCAACACAACAGACGTCATATTCATTCACTTCTCCTTTTTGTTGATACATTTTTAATTTTTTTTGTCCTTTAATATATGACATAATATGATTTTCAAACTATATATTATATTATATAAAATTTGATATATACAATGTATAATATAGTTTAATACATATATTATATAATACAATCTTTATTATATAAAATATATTATATTTACGTATAATATAATTTTTATAAAGTTTTAATACATATATGTTTATGTGTATATATAAAACAAAGCAAAAGTTATAATAAGAATCAACTTAGCTTAGTGGCAAACTGTCACTTCCACACATAACAGGTCGTGGGTTCGAATCTACTTGGTAGCAAAAAATAGTATATCTACGAAGTGCTACATAAGATTCATATGTAACACTTAAGATGTATTTTTTTTAAAGTGTTACAAATATAAAAAGTGTTAAATAAGATTCATATGTAACACTTTAGAAATATTGCTTCAAAGTGTTACCAATAGAGAACTTAATGTAACACTTAGAAAAAATATCACTAAAAGCTAATAAAAGTGATACCTTAGACTATAGGTAGCACGGACAAGTGTAGCATCATAAAAGTGCTACCTATTGTCCATAATAATATTTTATGGCCATTAGGTAATATTTTTTGGGTGTTACCTAATATTATTTATGTTGTAGTGCACACTCATTTAAAACCATCACCACACAAATGCACAACCCCAACCATTAACTACCACAACCCCTAAACCCCATGCTCTGCCCACAACTCCGTCCACGTGGCGCTGAAAGCCATCCCGCACACCATCCAAAAAACCTACTTCATCCAAACCCTCAACTAATAAAAGAAAACTACCAAATTCCCTCTTTACTAACCCACAAACCGCACCTAACCCTCAGGAGAAAAATTCAAACGCTCTAATATTGGTGACGTCCCATGCAGCTATTATCCAACAGCGGAGACTGCCTCGGAGCAGTCCCGCCAAGCCCAATGAGTTGCTATAGTTGGAACTATCGGGGGCTTTGTAACCCTCGAACAGTTCAAGTGCTTAAACGAGAAATAAAATGAAAAAATCCCAGTTTGGTGTTCCTTATGGAAACCAAACTCTTTCATGAAGAAATGGAGAAAGTATGTAAGCAGTTGGACATGCAAAATTTTCATAGTGTGGATTGTGACATGAGCTCGGGTGGTCGAAATGCGGGACTTTTCCTTCTACGGAAAGATTCATTCCAAGTGAACTTTCAGTTTTCTTCTTTGCATGATATTTATGCCATCATCAGTGAACATGGGGTTAGAATGGAATGGAAACTCTCATGCATCTACAGGTGGCCAGAGGATAATTTAAAGATACAAACATGGCATCTTTTACGGGGTTTGTTTTCAAATTCAGAGAGACCATGGTTATGCGTTGGGGACTTTAACGAAATCCTATTTCATTATGAAAAATGAGCGAACGACCGAACGACCGAAGGAAGATGCAAAAATAGGAGCATTTCGTGATGCTATAGGATTTTGCGGGCTTGAAGACCTGGGATTCGAGGGTTTAAATTACACATGGACGAATGGGCAGGCGGGTGAAGCTAACATTCAAGAACGGTTAGATCGTTGCTTGGCTAATTTACACTGGATTACCCAAATTTCGGATTATAAGGTTGAGCACCAGGTTCGATATGCTTATGATCATTGCCCAATATTCATCTCATGGTCCAAAAGGGCGTTGCATAACAGGAGATGCCGACAAAGAATTTTTAGGTTCAAAAAAAATGTGGCTTGACGATGAATGATGTCGCCCATTTATCTAAAACATCTGGGCAGCTGCATCCACCAATCCTTCCCCGTCTACTATCAGAACAAAAATTCAGCAAACGAGCATTTCTCTTGTCGCATGGGAGAAAGAACACTTCGGCAACGTTAATCACCTCATTAATGTATGTAGAGGGAAACTAGATCGCATCCATCAGTTACCACCAAACACGGGCAACCTGGCAGCATCTAAGGTATTGGAACGAAAAATTGAGTCTCTTATGAAACGAGAGGAAACAATGTGGTACCAACGCTCTCGAGTTAATTGGTTAAGAGATGGTGACAAAAGTACAAACTTCTTTCATAAGGTGGCGAGTGGTAGAAAAAAAGGAATATAATTGAATGGATTCGGAATAAGAATGGAGACCGTGTGGACGAACCGGAGCAGGTCGAGAGGATATTATCAGAATTTTTCCATAACCTTTATTGTTCCACATCTGACTTGAGAATAGAGCAGACCCTTGATGCCTTAGACAAGAGAATCCCCGACGAACTCCACGACCGCCTAAACACCCCTTTCACTGAATCGAAAATTACGGAGGCCCTGGCTCAAATGCACCCATCAAAAGTCCCAGGACCAGACGGTATGCCTGCCCTTTCTATCAAATATTTTGGTCATACATGCGTTCCGATATTGCTGGTGTTATTCTTGAAATTCTTAATAATGGTGCGGATCCTACCCCCCTTAATAGTACCCACATTGTCCTGATTCCCAAAAAGACAAATCGAGAATCCCCTCGCGATTTTTGACCTATCAGTTTATGTAATGTAATTTTTCAATTATTACGAAAACAATAGCTAATAGGTTGAAAAAAGCCCTCCCCCATCTCATTCACTCGAGTCAATCGACTTTTGTTCCTGGAAGGCTTATCACCGATAACGCTCTTCTAGTTTTCGAAATTTTCCACGCTATGAAGAACAGTTTATCAAAAAATATGGACCTTTTGCTTTAAAACTTGATATGAGCAAAGCCTATGATAGAGTCGAATGGTATTTTCTTGAGCGTGCTATGCTAAAAATGGGGTTGGGGGACTCTTTTGTGTCACTGGTCATGCGTTGTGTCAATATGGTCTCGTATTCGGTCCTTACTAATGGCGTCCCAGGTTGTCTTTTAAATCTGACTAGAGGCCTTCGTCAAGGCGACCCCTCTCCCTCTATCTGTTTCTTTTTTGTGCAGAAGCTTTTTCGGCGCTTATTCGCAAATCAGAACTTTCAGGCGGAATTCATGGAGCAAGAATTTGTAGACGAGCGCCCACAATCTCACACCTATTTTTCACTGACGATAGTCTTATCTTCGGAAGAGCAAATGACAATGATATATATGAGATTAAGAACATAATGGAAATGTGCAGTGCGACATTGGCCAAATGGTAAACTTCGACAAATCTGAGGTAAACTTTAGCACAGAGGTGTCAGAAGCTGATGCAATTGATTTGGCTAGATTACTGGGTGTTCAATTGGTTGAGAAACATTCAGCCTATCTCGGACTTCCCGCTACAGTAGGATGGTCGAAAAAACTGATTTTTCAAAGCCTTTTGGACCGGGTCAGTAAGAAGCTAAAAGATTGAAAATCAAGACATCTTTCGATAGCCGGAAAAATGGTTCTTATTAAAAGTGTGGCGCAAGTGATCCCTACTTTCATCATGAGCTGCTTCTTATTACCCCAAAATACTTGCAATAAATTGGAATCTTTAATTGCAAATTTTTGGTGGGGACACAAACGAGATGAAAATAGGATCCATTGGAAGTCATGGAAATCACTGTGCTATGGAAAGATGGAGGGAGGTCTTGGGTTCAGGGAATTGAATTCTTTCAATAGAGCAATGTTTGCAATGTAAGGGTGGAGACTGCTTCGAGACGACACATCCCTACTTGCTAGAACACTCAAAGCTCGATATTACCCAAACGATACCTTCTTGACGGCTAAAATTGGATATAACCCCAGTTTCACCTGGCGAAGTATTTTAGCCAGACAAGAGATACTACATACGAGAATCAGATGGATTGTGGGATATGGTTCTAGCATACGGATATGGGATGACCCCTGGCTGATGGATAACATGGACTTTCGACCTCAGAATAGAGCAAATACTGAAAACGGGGAATTTCGAGTGCAAGACCTAATTGATATCAAGGACCACAGATGGAAGGAGGACCTTGTGAGGGAAATTTTCAGTCCGGAGGACGTAGAACATGTATTAAAAATTCCCATTCGAAATGTTTGGAGCAAGGATAGATTGGCTTGGAACTTCACTGCTAATGGCACCTATTCGGTTAAATCGGGCTATAAGGTGGCGATAAAATTGTCTGCAAATCTCATTAATAACCCAGGGACTTCAGGGAATCCCTCTCCAATTTGGAAATGGATTTGGAGCCTTCAAGTTCCACCTAAAATCCAGATTTTTATGTGGAAGGTTGCCTTAGGTATTCTTCCAGTTAACAAATTATTGGCACATCGATCAGTTGAGGTGACCCAATTTGTAGGAGGTGCGGCATGGCAGAGGAAACTATTGAACGCGCTCTCCGGGACTGTCTATGGAGTGCTTTTTATTGGCGTGCTTCTCTACTACGGTTGGATAAACTAGTGGCGGAACCCCAGGCGTCGATAGTCGACATGATGATGTTAATGGCAGAGGCAAAGGATGTTGAAATAGAAGGGCTGTTTGCATCGTTGATTTGGGCCATTTGGTATGCAAGAAATATCCTAGTATTTCAAGGGAAAGAATTGACCCACCTTGAGTGTTTCTCTATCGCCACTAAGTGCTTCAGATCCTACCGTGAGGTGAGTGATGCCCGTAGACTCAAACAGCATACTTCCCTAAGTCCAGATCAACATGAAGGAGAAAGTACTTCCCTTGGTACGATCTGAATCACGACAGACGCACCGGTGAGACAGGACAGTGGAGTGGGCATTGGTGCTGCTTTTCGCGTTCATACTGGACAAGTGGTGACTACTCTTGCGCAACATTTCCATCAAGCCTACCCCGTTGATGTAGCAGAGGCAATTGCATGCCAGAAAGCTTTCAAAATGGCAAGAAGCATACAATATTCTTCAGTGGTGGTCGAACTTGATTGTCTCACACTTGTTCATGGTATTAATAGACGCTTGGAAGATCTCTTCTACTTTAGCAACATTATTGCTGACATTCATACTCTCAGTTTAGATTTTTCTTCGGTTTTGTTTCATTATATTCCTAGGACAGCTAATGTACTAGCCCATAATTTAACGTGTTTTGCTTTTTTAATTGGTAGGAACGGTAACTAGGTGGGAGATGTTCCTGAAACTCTTCAGCAATTTTTTTCTTTGGAGGCTTTTGCCTAGTTGAATGCAATTTCATCTTTACCTCAAAAAAAATAAAAAACATTTAGGAAGAAAAATGTCCATATCAAACTCATGTTTAGAAAAAAGAAGGGGAAATGTACACAATTGCCCCACTTTCAGGAAACAATGACAACTTTTGATGCTTCCAGATACGTTTTTGACAAACATATCGAACATATTTCTTTTAATAAAATTTCAGTGAACAAATAAATTTTGTCCCCATTAAATAATCCATTTTATACTCGAAATTTTATAAAAAATCAAGAAATATACACATAAAATGACACATATTAAAACCAAGTAAATTAAAAATATTATAGAAACAACATGAATAAAAAAACACAATTTAATATTTGATCCAATGCATGAAAACATAAAAAAATGGAAACAACCAAGAAACAATATAGAAAAAAAAAACAGAAACAATATAGAAAATAACATATGAGCAAAAAGAGCTTAAAAATAGGTAAAAATTATATTTAAACATCGAAAACTACGTGAAAACAACAAAGAAACATCATAACAACATTAAAAACGATGTGGAAATAACCCATAAACAACGTAAAAAATATTAAAAACACTACATGAATAAAAAGAGCTTAAAAATAGGTAAAAACTGCATTTACACAATGAAAACTACATGGAAACAACAAAAAAAGTATTAAAACAAAATTAAAAATATTATAGAATAATACAGAAACAATAGAAACAATGTACAAAACAATACATGAACAAAAAATAACATAAAAAATAGGTAAAAGTTATTTTGAAACATCGAAACAACAAAGAAACAAATTTAAACAACATCGAAACCACATATACAACATATAAAGCGATATGGAACAAAAAAAAAAGAAAAAACATAAAAAAAGAAAACAAAAAATACGCAGGAGCGTAAAAAAAAAACAAACTAATGAGTACAAAAGTGATAGGAGCGTATTTTATGGTATTTTTACCAGAAAGTATGTATTTTTTGTAATTTCCCCAAAGAGAAGTGCAAGATAATTAGTTTGAATTTTTAAGTGGGCTTTGAAAACATTCAAAACAAGCTGTATTGGGGATATTTTCTCTGTAGATGTGGGCGACTCACATCCAAAAGATGGAAGGAGCAAGCAAGTGAAGCGAGTTAAATGACCAGCACTATTTCAGAGTCCTACGATGAAATAGAATAGTTGGTCTACCGATCTATTAAGCAAGGAAGCTAGCGGCTGCAAGCCAAGATGAGAGCTAGATCTCGCTAATGAGCTAAGGCAGGTATGAGCTACTCCTTTCTATTCCTCTATATGACCGGAATGAAACTACTCATACGACCAGGTTCGCTCCGCGAGCTATCAGCCACTCAAGATTAAATCCCATAGCGGTGTGATCTCCTTTAATGTCCACTTCTTTTTCATCTTCGGTTTCTTCTCTCTCTGGTTCGGGTGCAGCTTCAACCCCGTACACTGTAATTTATCCTCCTCTATAGGATTGAGACGGAAATACAAGCTTTCTTGTAGCATGCATGGGTTCGAAAACCTCTTTTGCTTGAAT
The DNA here is from genome assembly GCA_016081115.2 of Rehmannia glutinosa. Classification (NCBI taxonomy): domain Eukaryota; kingdom Viridiplantae; phylum Streptophyta; class Magnoliopsida; order Lamiales; family Orobanchaceae; genus Rehmannia; species Rehmannia glutinosa. The sequence continues at coordinate 121,826 of JABTTQ020001400.1, forward strand.
TCGACTAGATCCCTTCCCGCCTAGTGTAGTTCTCACTTTGGTAGGCTACCGGGGAAACTCGGTGGAGCCGCTGGTGGTTCTTTCTCTCTTTGGCCCTTTGTTGGTGCCCTAGTCGACCTCTTTTCTTTATCCATTCCACATTCCACTTTCTGTAAACCCCTGACTATCCTCCTGTTTCAATCTATTGTATTTACATATAATAAAAGAGTGCCTAGGTTTTTTTAGTACTTTTCATGATGTTAAAATATTTTTTAGCCATATTTTTTAAATACGTGTTTTTTTTAGCTATTTGACTATGTGAAAAGCCAAATTTGCCTTTGAGTCAATTTAATTGCACTAAAGCACTGGAGCGCCCATTAATGTAGCTCGACACTGTAGCGCCGAGTTACTGTAGCTCGACACTGAAGCGCCAAATTACTATAGCGCCGAGTTACTGTATCTCGTAATCCGATATCGAGTTACATGTAACTCAATTTCCGTGTCCATGACTTCTGTATTTGTGTTCTTTCTTCCTCGTAAAATTGGACGGAGAAGTTTAATATTTATACAAAGTTCCAGCTAATAAATGAGATATCAAAAGAGGTCAATACCATTTTCGAGATACCTGTAGATGGAATGCCTTCAATGTTGACCGGAATACTTTTAAAAAGTTTGAAAGAGAGAGTAAGAGGATATAGAGAGAGAAATAAGTAAAAGAAAAAGATAAATAGACAAATATCAAACAAACATGATAGAAGGATATGAATGTCTTTTGTTAAGCCAAAATGGCTAAAAAAAAATTTGATTTTAAAAGATGGCTAGTTTTCGTTTTAGAAGTGATTATTTTGACCTATTAGTTCATTACCACTATAACAAATTCTCCTTTACTCCCTCCTATTCACAATAAGTGTTCTTTGGCACATGAAAAATCTTCAAAAAGAATGTCTTTTTCACATTTTTAAGGCTAGTGAAAAAAATATTTTCCCAAATTACCCTTAAATGTATTGTTTTCCAACATATATTTATTTGTTCTAAAGTAGCATTTAGAGCCGTTTCTGGGGCGGTCGAGGCGGCGCCGCCGCAGAGGGCCCCCTTCCGGCGAGGGCCCCCGCCCCAGGATTTTTTTTAATGGATTAAATTTACATATATGTAAAATAAAAACCCAATAATTACCAAAACAAGAATCATGATTAAGCGGCTCACACACTCTTTTCAGGCATAGGGGTTGCGAGTTCGATCCTTCTTGCTCCCGAATTAGCACTTTTAATTTAGTATTTCATTTTCTTTCCCAACCAAGGCTACCCCATTCTACTTTATTCCAATTCCGGTTTTTAACACAAAAGCTAAGTTACTCCTCAAAAGCTCCCCAAAATTTAAAGACATCAACCAATATTTATTTTGGTAAGAATTATTCATCTTTAGTTGTTATATTTTCACCATTAGCATGATTTATATCAATATTTATTCTATTTTTCTAAGTGTTTCCTTTCAATTTTTATTTTTAATTTTAGGGATAATAACAAAAAAACCCTTTGAGGTTCGGGCTAATTAAAAAAAATTCAGATATTTTTGAAAATTACAAAAATCCTTTTGATTATTTCTTACATTTTTTCCTTTATAAGCAAAAAAATATTGCAAAAAAACTCATTGATCTTTATAAAAATATATAGTTACACCCATAAAGTTAAGACAAAATCAAATTTGAGGTTTTTTTTGTAATTTTAAAACATCTCTTGGTTTTTTCGCAATTAGTCCAAACCTCATGGGTGTTTTTAATTACCCCTAAATTTTAAGATATATTTAGATTTAGTTGTTTGATTTTCACCACTAACAAATGAGCATGTTTTGGGAATTTTGTAAGGAAATAGGTGTGAGGTTTTGGAGATTCCTCAACAGCCTTTGCCTTAGCCTTCTCCTTAGCTTTCTCCTCATCCCTCTTATCATATAGAATGGTTAAGCAACAATCTGGGCCGAGTGCGAAACTAACAGAAATGTTCCCTAGAAAGAGAATTTTAATATTTAAAATTGAATGACCTAAACAAAAAGATAATAATTTCTCAAAGTTCACAGGTAAAATTTTGTGAAAATTTCACTACAACTAAAAATATATTTTAAAATTGAATATCAATAAATAAATAAATATTAACTGAAGAAGTTGAAGGGTAATTAGATAGGTTATTTGGAAACAAAAGTTAGTGGAATGGGTTTCTTGGATCAAAAGATAATTTCATATCCTTTATGGATAAAATTTATTGTAATGTTAATTTTCCGTACAGTTTGCAAATACGTGATGGTGATAGCTTATAGATGTATGATAATATGGAACCAGACCAACTGAGCAAATATATCAAAGACCTTTTGAGAGAAGTGAGGAATAATAGCTCGTTTTCAAAATTTGTAGAGTTTCTGCAAGTAAATGATTGATTCGTTTTTAATACAAGCATCTTGCACATTCTTAAGATTGAATTATCTGGAAGCAATTATGCAAATGAATATCAAAGCAACGATACTTGGCTTTTAACATAGCCCGGTAAAATATACAACTTATTCACCTCAGCCAGGGTAAAGAAAACAATGGTAGATTGACTCTGGAGCCACTAGGCACGTGTGTTCTATCAAAGAAATGTTTAGTTTCTTTGAGCCAGTTGAACAGGGCGAGAAACTGTACATGGGGAATTCAGCTACCTCTGAGCTCAAAGGGAAAGGAAAAGTGGTTTTGAAGATGACATCTGGGAAAGAACTGACTCTCAACAATGTGTTGTATGTGTCAGATATTCGAAAAAAATCTGGTGTCTGGTTCGCTTTTAGATAAGCATGGTTTTCACATTGTTTTTGAGTCAGAACTTCCATATTCTGCGGGCTTATTTATAGAACTGAACAGTGAACAAGGAATTACTCTACGGGTCTTTTAGATGCTAAACTTGGTGTGCATACATTTGATACTGACTATACTATTCACATATACTATTTTTTTTCAGGAAACGTGACAATTGATATTCATCCACACACCAATTGTATATACACATGACGTAAACCATGTATATTACCGTGCTCCACATGATGTTCTTCTTTCTGCCATTTTTAATTTAAATGACACAGTTTTGATTTCTGCTCCAGAAAATTCTAAAGTGTGTGACATTAATTACTTGTATCCTTGAGGTTGATATATTGATACCATCTACACCTTAATAAGATGAATTAATACCTTAAATACAGTATATCACTAAACTATAAGTGACGTAAGATAACACCTTAAAAAATATTACCTAATAACCATAAAATGATATTATAGAATAGATAACACGTTTTATTATAATTGGTTGAGGGTTCCCTTAACCCTCCACCATAATCGGTGTTTTACTGAAAAACATAAAAAGAAAAAATACTTTTTATGGTGATGCATTTGTCTGTGCTACTTATAGTCGAATGTATCATTTTTAAAAGCTTTTAGTTACACTTTTTCAAGTGTTACATTAAGTCCTCTATTGTAATACTTTTTTTTAGCACATTTTCTCGCATTTAACAAGTGATGCGCACTAAATTTGTCAATTTTCTTGCAAGGAGCATCAAACCCAAGATCTGTGCTGCTTGGCAGTAGCAATTTGCACTGAGCTAAATTGATTCTTATTATATCTTTTGTTTGGATATTTATAAATACACATATATATGCTTATATATATTAAAAGTTATATTATCTACTTTATGTATTAAAGATTATATTATAGACAATATGTATTAAAAATTATAATATCGTTAGGAAATTTATTGAGTAGATTATGATGATACCATGTAAAACTTAAACTAGGAAGTTGGCACCCCATTTTCCTTGTAATTTGTATGGTTATAGATAGGGCTAGAAAAGCTGAGTCAAGTCAGCTATGCCAAGGATTACAAGAAGTCAACTGCGGACTATGTGAAGACTCTGCTGTGTGTCAGCTGAGTATGGCCATGAAGGAAGTCAAAGACTCTTTCTTTTGTGCACAATCAAACTCCAAGAGTGATTTTGGAAAAAAAGATCTTCAAGTAATGAAGCATCTCAAAAATCCAAAACACCAAATGTTGCACCCACATTCACTCCAAAGCATAATCACAAACAACTGGCCTTGGATACAAAGGGAAAGGAAAACAGCCAGTTGAGTATGATGAGAGGACTACTGAGAAGAAATCCAACCGAGTTCCTCAGCAAACTCCAAACAGAAAATACTTTGTGAAAAGCAAACAGAGCTACAAAAAACCCCAGAAATTTCATCAGAGAAATACATATGATGGGAATGGTAGAAACTATCGAAACTATGCTGATTGGAATAATGTGAAACATCATCAAAGACCTATGGAATACAAGCCAAAATGGCAAAGACCTAAACCTCAACAAAGGTCATTCCAAAGGCAAAAGAGCTATTATCAGCACACATATGTACATAAACACTCCACTCAGAAATACCACAACTACCCTAAGAAAGCAGTTGCTAAAACAAAAACACAGGCATACAGACAAAAGAGACAGTTGTATGAACCTAAAACCCCCAAGCAATTTGCTAATGTGCATTATGATTATGACACTGATAGATGGCAACCCCTTAGAGTCAAACCGTTTAGCTATAGGTTGGTTGGATCATCTTATAGCACTAACCCCTCAGGACCCATACAAGTATGGGTACCTAAAAACTTATTTCCTTGATTGCAGCTTCAAGGAACAGTTGAGTGCCAAGGAACTTGGTACATGGATAGTGGCTGTTCCGAACATATGACAGGAAACAAGAAAAATCTGTCAAGATTCAAGGAGATTAGAGGTGCAAAAGTCATATTTGGAGGAAATGAAGCTCTAGGGGAGATCAAAGGCACATGATCTATCAAGAAAAATGGATTGGAAATCACAGATGTTGCTTATGTTGAAGGCCTCAACTTCAACCTGTTAAGCATCAACCAACTATGTGATAAAGGCTACAATGTTGGATTCAACATGGGAGTGTGCCAAATCAAAGATGTTGAATCAAATGAAATAGTGCTGCAAGGATCAAGACAGAAAAATATGCATGTGGCAGATTGGTCTACTACTACCCCAAGCACTTGTCTATTAGCAAAGAGCACATCCGAATTAAGTTGGCTGTGGCACAAGAAGCTGAGTCATCTGAATTTCAAGACAATCAACAAGCTTGCAAGGAGTCATCTTGTATAAGGCTTTCCAGACTCAGTGTACAAGAAAGAAAGTGTATGTGATGCATGCCAGATGGGAAAGCAAATAAAATCTTCATTCAAGGATAGGTCAAGTCCTTCTTCAACAAGGATATTACATCTGTTGCATATGGATTTATTTGGTCCAGTTGAGCCAGCCAACATAAGTGGAAAGAAATACACCTTATATGGTGGTGGATGATTACTCAAGATATACATGGACAATCTTCATGTGTAAAAAGAAGAAAAATTTGCAGAAGTTACCTCAGTTGATGAAAAGAGTTCAAAATGAAAAGAGCCAAGCCATTATAAAAATAAGATCTGACAGAGGAACTGAGTTTGTCAATGGAATAACAACTCAGTATTGTATTGAAAATGGGATTGCTCATGAGTTGTCAGCTGCAAGAACTCTACAGCTGAATGGAGTAGCTGAAAGAAGGAATAGAACTCTCAAGGAATCTGCAAGGACGAAGTTAGTTGAAGCTGGATTGCCTAAGAGATTTTGGGCTGAAGCCATTAACACAACATGCTATACTCAAAATAGATGCATGATCAATAGGCAACTGACCAAGACTCCCAATGAGATTTGGACAGGGAGAAAGCCAAATGTTGGATACTTCAGGATATTTGGATGTAAATGCTTCATCCATAACAATAGAAAAGATAATTTGAAGGCTTTTGATGATAAAGCTGATGAAGGTATCTTTTTGGGATACCAGCTGAGAGTAAAGCCTATAGAGTGCTGAAAAAGAGGACTATGGTTACAGAAGAGTCCATCCATGTGGTTTTTGATGAACCTAATGTAAATGGAGAAGACATTGAAGAGCTAGCTGATAAGCTAAATCAGCCAACTATGCAGAAGAGTCCTTATGTTGAAGCTGAAGTAAGATCACTCAACCCAGATGAAGAAGAGATAGCTGAATCTCAAAGACATCAGGAAAGTCTGCAGCTGAATCAAGATGAAAGAGCTGCTCAAGACAACTTAGCTGCGAGACGGCTAAATCCAGCAGACTTAATCCAACCTGATGTGAGATGGCTGAGAGACCATCCACCTGAGTTAGTTATTGGAGATGTTAGAGATGGCATAAGAACCAGATCCAGAGCACAACATGAAGCTATGTTCACTTGTTTTATTTCCCAGATAGAGCCTAAAGATGTGTCTCAAACATTGGATGACACACATTGGATTCGAGCCATTCAAGAAGAGCTAAATCAGTTTGAAAGAAACAAAGCATGGGAATTAGTGCAAAGGCCAACCCATCAAAATGTTATTGGCACAAAATGGGTTTTCAGAAACAAGATGAATGAGGAAGGACCTGTTGTAAGAAACAAAGCCAAATTGGTAGCCAAAAGGTATTGCCAAGAAGAGGGTATAGATGTTAATGAAACCTTTGCTCCCATTCCAAGATTGGAAGCAATAAGAATGTCCCTTGCTTACACTGCACATAATAACTTCACTGTGTATCAAATGGATGTGAAGAGTGCATTTCTAAATGGACTGTTAGAGGAAGAAGTCTATGTTGAACAATCTCCAGGTTTTGAGCAGAAAACTATTGGAGATAAGGTCTACATGCTCAAGAAAGCTTTATATGGATTGAAACGAGCATCAAAAGCCTGGTATGATACATTGTCTCAATTCCTAACTGACAATGGATTCACCAAAGGCAAAGTTGATAGAACACTCTTCAGAATTCAAGATGGAGAGAGTACACTGCTTGTTCAAATATATGTGGATGATATCATTTTTGGTTCCACAAATAAAGAGCTGTGTGATAAGTTCTCAAACCTCATGCAAGGTAAATTTTAGATGAGCATAATGGGAGAGCTGACCTTCTTCCTAGGACTTCAAGTCAAGCAAATGAAGGATGGAACCTTCATAAGTCAAACAAAATATACCAGAGATTTAATGAAGAAATTTGGTATGGAAGAGAAGTCTTCTGTGAAAAATCCAATGAATACTTCAGTCAAGATGGACATGGATGCAGATGGCAAAGTTGTTGATCAAACCAGATATAGAGCCCTCATTGGATCATTGTTCTATCTATCAGCAAGCAGGCCAGACATCACCTTTGCAGTAGGTGTATGTGTAAGATTTCAATCTGCACCAAAGGAGAGCCACATGACTGTATCTAAGAGAATTCTAAGTATTTGAAGGAATGCCAGGAAGTCGGTTTATGGTATCCAAAGGAAGGTGGATTCAAGTTGATTGGTTACTAAGATTCAAACTATGCTGGATGTAGAGTTGACAGGAAGAGTACCTCAGGTACATGTCAAATGCTCGAAAATAGATTGGTTTCTTGGTTCAGTAAGAAACAAAATTCAATTGTCACATCCACAACTAAAGCAAAGTACATAGCTGCGGGCAGCTATTGTGCCCAAGTTCTGTGGATGAGGCAACAACTGAGAGACTATTATATAGAAGAAAGAGATTCCAATTATGTGTGATAACACTAGTGCTATTGCAATCACTCAAAATCCTGTTTTGCTTTCAAGAACAAAGCACACTGATGTCAGATATCACTTTATAAGAGATCATGTTGAAAAGAAAGACATCACCTTGGAATACATCTCAACTGACATATTCACAATACCATTATGTGAATCAAGATTTGAAAAGCCCAAGAATGAGTTAGGGTTAATTGAGCTGAGTTAGAAAACTCAGCAGACTAAATCAAAAGATGAGAAAATGGAAAAGGGAAAGTCCCACATTTCAGCTAAGTGAAACAGCCTTATCGGGAAGTCAGCTGTATTGAGTTAGCTGATAGCTGAGTTACTTCATGAGAAGAGAGAAGCAAAGTTAAGTCACTTTGGATATAAGCTGAATCTTTTATGAGCTAAGTGACAAAAACGCAGTCGTTTTAATTAATCGTGAATGTTTTTAAGGATGATGTCAGTGTAATAATGACAATCACAGTAAAAGTTGCACAATAAGCCATATGATTGGATATAAATGTTGTTGCATTTAATGCGGGGAATTAAATGTGGTTTTGAAGCTCTAATCTTAGCCGTTGATTTTGATCAAAAATTTCAAAATCCGAAAAACGTCCTTTCACGTCCCTTATATACAAAACTTCATATTTCTCTCTCCTCACGCGAACTATTCATCTTCAAGCAAAGGAAGTATTTTCTCTCTGAAACATTGTGCGAACCCTAGTTTTTCTCAAGAAAGTTTTTCTTATTTCAATCGGTAGAAACGTCTAAAAATGGCTCCAAAATTCGATTTCGTGAAGCTCTCAAAGAAAATCCACACTGGCTCTTCAGTGGATTTTGAAGGAATGATCAAGCAGGGTATCGATGAGACCCTAGTCAAGACAATAGCTGAGATGTTGGAGAAGTCTGGCCTGAAGGACATTTTGACGATGGAGTTCACTCATATGTACCTTGAAGAGGTCGCTATGTTTTACGTGAACGCTGAAGTGCAGGACAATGAAATCAAGTCTTCTGTCCACAACAAGGTCATTAAACTCAATGCCAAAGACCTTGCTGAGCAGTGTTTGTTGCCCATGGAGGGTTTGAAGGACATCACTGAGTAGTATGTTGACTTAGCTGCGGCTTGGAAAAAAGTTGCCAAGCCTGAGTGTGCTATGAAAGTAGTCTACACAGCCAAGACGGAATTGTTGAAGGACGACTATCACAAGCTGATGGATGCCATCTCAAAGTGTGTTGACATGAAATTTGGAAGCTTCAATCAGCTGTCTAAAATTAAGCTGATCGTGATGGCTGCGATCATGCAAGAAAAAAAAGTCAACTGGGCTGTGTTTGTTTATAGCAGACTCTGCCAAAATGTGTTGAACAAAACATTCAAGGAGGATGGGTACTTTGGATGCTCTTTGGGCTATGGCCTGGTTATTGGCCATCCTATGGAGGTGAAGGGAATTGCATTACGCCATGGCAAGCCCTTCCATGTCAACAAGAAGATGTTCAGGGGAAACCTCTCAGCAGCCCAGAAGAGAGATCATGCTAGAAGGGTCGATACGGTGAGGAGAATCGGTGATCCTCGAAGACACGGTGAGACCCTTCCACCAAAGAAGAAAGTCTGCGGTATCAAGCCATTCATTCGCCCGCAGCCCAAATCAAAAAAGCCCATGCTCCCGCTGCCAAGTCCAAAGCTCCTGCCCATGCAGCCGAGTCACCTGCCCATGCAGCCAAGACTCCTGCCCCCGCAGCCTAGATAGAGGAGGAACACCATATTCCCTCCCCTATCATAAAAAAGAAGAGGACTGCCAAGTCAAGAAAGGCAGCTGCCTCTAAGAAAAGTCCAAAAGCTTTCACTTTTGAGGAACCTGAGAATGTTGAACCAGAGGTTTCCCTGCTTCAATACAGGAAGAGATGGTTGTTCAAGCGATCTGAGCTTGAAAAGACAGCTGAATCCGGTACTCAACCAGAGAAAGAAACTGAGACTGTTGGTGATCAAGAAGAGCAGCCTCCGAAAGTTGTTGATGTATCGAAGCAGTCTGCTGATGGTAATCAGCAGAGACCCGCAGAAGACCCAGCTAGGAGGAAGACAGCTGAGGAAGTTACTGCAGCCGAGACAACAAAGTCCGTTGTTGAAAAAGTTATCTCCCCTCCTATAACTGATGCTGCTGCATCTGAGGAAGAGCAAGGTCTCTTACCTCCCATTCCGGAAACTGGAGATGAAGTCGATAATGATGATGATGTGATTATATACTCTCCAGTTTACCCTGGCATTCAAAGGCGCTTGAGGGAATGGAGGACATGGAAGCTGGATCACTCAAGGATGCAATTCACTCGCCCTGAGTTCATCGAGGAAGAAGAAGATCTTCTTCGATTCCTTGGTGTTGGTGATGTTCGATCCGCCCTGAAGGAAGCCAACTGTCTGGACATTCTCTGCATTCTTAAGGAGGAGGAGAATGAGAGAGCTGCCGAGCAAGCCCGAGCCTTGGAGAAATCTAAGATCTGCACATTCACAGGCGCTCTAGAGCATACTCATGAACATCTTCTACAATTCACAGACATGGATCCTGCTACTGCAGCAAAGTCGTCAGAATTGCAGCAATCTATGAAGGAATCTAGAGCCATGCACGAACTAAGCTTATTAGAAGGTCCAGGAGAGTCCTCCCAAACTCTTCTGCAGACTGATCCCTTGGGAGTGGCGCATCAATTTGCTACAACCATAGCTGTCACCACGTCCTCAGTGCATTCAACTGATGGATCCCAGGGCAATGGCGATGAAGCTGGGAATTTGGGCAACCAAGTTAAGCCTACCCTTGAAGAAGGTGTTAACACACCTGTCCCTGCGGCTGTACACTCAGAGGGCAAAGCCACGTCTCTGGAGCAGAGTGACCCCACTCTTATTCACTCAGCTAGTGTGCCAGCTGAGGGGGAAGCTCTCTCCACCACAACTAGGTTGGAGGTTGCTGTGGGAGACACATCAATGGAGTTAGGAGGCGAATGTGAAAAAGAATCTGAAAAGCAACAGAGTGACATTGATGAAGCTCGGACAGTTGTGTCTGTTTGAGCTAAAATGTCTACTGCTTTGAAGGCCAATGACACTGCTATCACAGCTGAGGCAAAGGATGGTGAAGCCTCGGGAGTTAACACTCTGGGCACTGAAAGTGCAATCCAAGGGGTTGAGACTCCTCTGGATGCCAATGTCCAAGAGCCTAAGACAGCTCAGTCTGTCAAAGGGAGTATAGAAGACCCTAAGATAGTTGAGACTGTCGAAGGGATAGCAGAAGGCCCTGCAGCAGTTGAGACTGCTGGGGGTATTGAAGGCCAACGGGAGGTTGAGACTTTCCTTGGTAAAGATGATAAAATTGAGAACATCCCTCAAATTGAAGGTGCAGCCGCGGAATAGGTTATTGGTGCCCTTCAAGATTCCCAAGAAAACATTGACACATCATTTTTGGGATCGGAAGATGAAGCTGAGTCCACTCAACATGATAATCCTATGATGGACACATCTGAGGATGTTCAGAAATCTCAGAGCCTAGTCAGTGAGAAGACGGCTCTTATGAGATTCAATTTTGATGATGAGCCTACTCCACAGGTCTCATCATCCTCCGATGAAGCTGGTGATACAACTGAGGACAAGATCACTCAATTGGAAAAACCCACTAAGATCGAGAAAGCTATTAAGATAGCTGAGGCTCAGTCAGCTGGGCAAAACATCTCAAATGCCCCAGCTGGAATCGAGTCATCTGCGCAGGATCCCATAGCTACAACAGTAAGACTTCCTCAGCTCAGTCACAGGCTCCCACAGTTGTGACCCCTGCCAATGAAGCTGCCGTAGGCGAGGCACAATGAGCTGAGTCATCGCAAGCACCTGAGCAACAAAAAAATCCCTATGTGCGCGATGATGCATTCCAAGACATGTTTCCCTCCTACAAAAATCTGCCTGAATTAGAAGAAGAGACAACTGCTGAAGAAAGGACATACACCATAAGGGAAGATCCAGTTATTCCCACAGACATGATTGTTCCAGCAAACTTCAATTTTGATGAAGAATGGCCATCAGCTGAATCCAACGCGCAAGCTGAGTTTCGTGACGTCTTCAAGAAAATATGTGAAGAGACTGAGAAGATAGAACGTCATCAGGCCTCTCTGGACTTATGTCTGGACAATCGACATGCCACTCTCACAGCCGATCTGAGAGGCATCCTGGTGAGACTAAGGGAATTGACTCAATAGCAGACTACAATGAGAATCGAGCAAGTCCGATATTTTAAAGCTTTATATGAAAGGATGCTCGTATGGAGTGCTGATAACTCCATGTACAGGCAGATGATGAAGGAGTACATTAAGAGGATTAACCAGTCTCACAAAACGGATATGGAGATGTTGCAGCATTTCCACAAGAATGAAATTGCTAGACTCGAGAACAACATGAATGACAAATTTAGTATTCTCATGGCTGAAAAGAAGATAGTCACAACCGAGTCTAAGGCCACACGCTCAGAATTTCGAACAGCGTATGGTGCATCAGACTCCAAACACAACTCAACTATCAGTAGACTGGACTTTATCCTCAGAGGAATGTTCCCTGCGATACCTCTCTCTTTTGGTGATGATGCCAAAAAGGGGGAAGATGAGTTCCTCAAGGGTTTGAAGGAAGAAATATTGAAGAAGGAAGTGGCATGGCTAAGGGGGAAGGAAGTTCGAAAGACTTAAAGCTGATGTTGGCTGAAACACTCAGCTAGGTGATGTCACTGCCTCTATTCTCAGCAAACTCCCTGTGACCTTACCAATCGATAAAGTTGTTGTGTCGATGGCAGACAAAAGAAAGATCATTAAAGTAGGATTTGAGGAGTTAGCTGAAAAGCAAGATGCTCACGTTCAGGAAATCGTGAAACAATTTGGTGGTCTACCAGCCCCAGAAAGGACCAGGATTCAATACCTGATGATGGATCTGAGCCTAGATCAATTGAGGAGTTTAAAACTCTTGAATCAGAAGGCTACTTCCAAGGAATGGCTCTGTCTCAAGCCTGGGATTTGTACTGGGAGAAAGGTTTAGCCTTGTGTAAAGAAGCTGATAAGCAGCAGACTTCCAGTAGTCACTCGGCTGGAAAGTAGAAGACTCCAGTATAGTACACTCCCAGAGGTGGAAATACTGAGTCAGGTAGAGGAAGAAGTGGTGATGGAAGAGGCTCCCAGCCTCGACCAAAACCAAATGATGTATCGTATGTGGATCCTGAGAAGAAATGCATTATCTACTGGGCTGGATATGATCACCTTGCCAACCGAGAGATTGAAAGAAAGAACGCTGAAGCTGCAAGGAGGCAAGAAGAAGAAAATTAATGGCAAACTAGAGAATGGCTCGAGAGGAAGCAAAGGGATGACCCTGCTGCCAAACGGGCCTACAAAAAGAAGAAGAGAGAAGAAGAGGAAAAGGGATGATCCAGACAGAAGAAGAGCTGATGAAGAAAGAGGAAGGAAGCAGCAAAGGCGTTGAAGTGTTGCTGCAAACCCCTTCGTGTATTTTTGTTGTAAATACATCTATGTAAGTCTTCTGTAATAAGCTTAGTGAATTTTCCTGTAATTTTCACTCTTTATGTATCTTAGCTTAGATATACTATGTTTTGACATGTATACATTTATGTTGCTTCGATACCGAAAGTAAAAAGCTGTGTAAAGGACAAGAATGCTATGATCAATAAAATGATCCATTTAAGCATACATTCTTTGTTACTGCATTGTCTGTATATATCTTTGATGTTTACTTTCTTTAAATTATTTTAAGTTTTGTCATCATCAAAAACGGGGAAATTGTTAGGAAATTTATTGAGTAGATTTTGATGATACCATGTAAAACTTAAACTAGGAAGTTGGCACCCCATTTTCCTTGTAATTTGTATTGTAATAGATAGGGCTGGAAAAGCTGAGTCAAGTCAGCTATGCCAAGAATTACAATAAGTCAACTGCGGACTATGTGAAGACTCTGCTGTGTCAGCTGAGTATGGCCATGAAGAAAGTCAAGGACTCGACTGAAGAAGAGTCAGCTGGGGAACAACTATAAGAGGAGTCAGTCAAGTCAACTCAAGAAGCCAAGTCTACATGTTGAAGTGACAAAGTGACAGTTAAGTCAACCCAATGATTGAAGCTGACTCAAGTCACCTGGGGTAAAGGCAGCAGTCTAGTCAAGACAACTGACTTAGATCTGTTGAGTAAAGTCAAGAATATTACTCAATATAGTAATACGTCAAAGCTGTCAGGTCTAAAGTGTTAGTCCCAGAATTGTGCAAAAGGAATGAAACAATGGGAAACACTGCACCTTGTGTTAGGCACCTGCAATGTTGCGAAGACATTTAATACGAGGAAGGGTCAACATCAAGGACTGCAGACCAAGACAAGCCAACGAACACAAGTGACATTTGAAATTAGCCTATCTCTTCAACGGGCAAAATTTCAAATGTGCACTATAAAAAGCTGAGGAAGTTATTGAGAAAAGGTTACTTGAACGACGAACAAGCAAGCAATATTCAAGCTTTTAACCTGCAATATTCTCATAAACATTCAAGCAATTCCTCAAGCCTGAAACTCGAAGGAAATCGATCCAACACAAGTTGTGAAGGAAAGACAACTTCAAATCTGTTGAAGAGGAAATGTTTGAAGAAATCAAAGGGGTCTACTTTCCAAGCTAGGATTGTAGAAAGGTTCCAGGTCGAACCATTATCAAGTTTGTTGGAGGGCTTCGTGATCAAATCCAAGAACTTGAGAAGTGAGTTGAAGTAGCAAGGCAGCTACTATGTGAAGAAGCTGAGTCGCAAGAGAAGCCACCTGTTTGATCAAGGCTGTCTCCAGACTGTTCACCGCTTTGTAAATTGATATGTTACATAGTGGATTCCTCCAGGAGTTGGAAAAGAGAGGATTAGAAGAATTACCTCATCTTCGAACCTCTATAAAAATATTTGTGTCATTTACTTTCAGCAAATTTACTTTCCTGCATATTCAATTTATATCTGTTAAGTATTATATTAGCTATCCAACTGATAAATAACCAAGTGCTAAAAATCAACTGTTTAAAACAAGCTAAAATCTAATCAAAGGGTGTTAAGTCTTCCGCTGTTAAAAATCAATCAACCAAGTTAAGTATTTGACCTAAGCAGGCGAGTTATACTATCAACAGCTTTATCGAGTCTGTTGAGTGGGTAACTCAGCTGAAAAGCCAACTTAGCTGTCTATCAAGGACACAACTGTGTTGAGTCAACTCTGTTGAATTATTTTGAAAGGACTAAATCGAAAATTTGGTAAGGTTTATTCAACCCCCCTTCTAAACCTTACTTCACACCCCTTGGGACCTACAATTATACACTAAATATATAAATTTGTATTATATACTATATATACTAAAAATCATAATTATATATTATATATTGAGGAACGTAATAAAAATAACAAATATAAATATAAAATAAATTTATCAATGGATTGATTTTCCATCGGTAAAAATAGAAGTATAAAAGTAAAAAATTAATTTACCAACGGATTAAATAATTCCGACAGTAAAAAAACAATAAATGTATAATGTAAAGGTAATTTACCAACGAAAAAATCAATAAGTAATTACCGATGACATTAATTTTTGTTGGTAAATGTTTTTAAAAAATTAAAAAAGGTCACCAATGAAATTAGTTACCTTCGATAAAAATTAATAAAATTAAATAATAATAATAATAAATCATTGCATTATCTAATTAAAATAAAGTAATTTTATGTTACCAAAATATAGCCAAGAAAGTGTTACAATTAACAAAAAAAATATTACCTAGATTGTTGTTTAATTAATGTGTTACCTATTTGTGTTACCAAAAAAATAACAGAAAAAGTGATACTTAAAAAGTTATACTTTTTTTAAATTGTTACATATAAGTGTTACATATTGATAAAGTGTAGCAAATTGGTACAATTTTGTATTAACTAATGTCATTTATGTTGTTGTGATATTTAAATATGCCTAGCCTATACGAACTTTTGTT
This sequence comes from Rehmannia glutinosa, assembly GCA_016081115.2. Classification (NCBI taxonomy): domain Eukaryota; kingdom Viridiplantae; phylum Streptophyta; class Magnoliopsida; order Lamiales; family Orobanchaceae; genus Rehmannia; species Rehmannia glutinosa. The sequence continues at coordinate 137,413 of JABTTQ020001400.1, forward strand.
TCTATATAACATATTCCATACCTACTTTTCGCACATACAATAAATTAACAATGTCATTAAACATTCTAAATTATCGAGATTGAAAACTGGAGTTAAATTGAAGGGTCATGGACACAATTGCCCAACATTTTGGGGGGAAAAAAAAGATACATTTATGTTCCCATTACTTTTGTATGCTCCCACCAATTTTTCGAACAATTTTATGCTCGCGTGAGTTTTTTCGAATTTGTTTACGTTATTGTTTTAAGGTTGTTTCGAACATGTTTCAAATATATTTATGCTAATAAAGTTTCAGTGAAATACAATTTCTTCCCCCATCAGATAATCAATTTTATACTCGAGATCTTATAAATAATAAAACAAATATACACGTAAACACAATTCAATTTTTTTTATCCAATGCATTGAAAACGTCGAAAACACATGGAAGTAATCAAGAACAACAAAACAACATTAAAACTATATAGAAAAAATCCAGAAACAACAGAAATAATATAAAAAACATCACATGAACAAAAATAGCTTAAAAATAGATAAAAGCTGCATTGAAACATCGAAAACTACATGAAAACAACAAAGAAACATCAGAACAATGTTAAAATTAAAAATAGGTAGAATTTGCATTTAAACATAAAAAACGTGAAAACAACAAAGAAACAACAAAACAACATTGAATACAATATATAAATAACCCAGAAACAATATATAAAACAACGCATGAACAAAAAAAATGTAAAAAATATGTAAAAACTATATTGAGACATCGAAACTATATAGAAACAAGCAAGCAATACTATATACAACATCGAAATAAATATTGGAGGTTCAAGGGGTGTAAGTAACGTTTAGAAGGGGGGGTTGAATAAACCTTACCAACTTTTCGATTTTAGTCCTTTTAAAATTATTACAGAGTTAATACACAACTAAGTCCTTGAGGGACAGCTAAGTTAGTTAATCAACACAGTTAGCCACTCAACAGACTCGATAGAGCTGTTGATAGAATAACTCAGCTATTTAGTCTAAACCTTAACTTGGCTGTGATAAGTTTTTTTGGAAGACTTAACACCCTTGAATTTGATTTAACTTTGTTTTAACACTTGACTTTAGCACTTAGTAATTTATCAGTTGGACAGCAAATTATCAGCAGATATAAAATATGTGTGCATGAATGTAAATATGCTGAAAATTAATGACACAAGTAAATTTTATAGAGGTTCGAAGATGGGGTAATTCTTCTACTCCTCTCTTCTCCAACTCCTGGAGGAATCCACTAAGTAATGATCAGTTTACAAAGTGGTTATATGTCTAGAGACAAGTCTTGATCACGCAGCTGACTTGCTCCTTGGACTCAGTGTAACGGCCCGCCTTAGCACTTAGTAATTTATCAGTTGGATAGCAAATTATCAGCAGATATAAAATATGTGTGCATGAATGTAAATATGCTGAAAATAAATGACACAAGTAAATTTTATAGAGGTTCGAAGATGGGGTAATTCTTCTACTCCTCTCTTCTCCAACTCTTGGAGGAATCCACTAAGTAATGATCAGTTTACAAAGTGGTTATCTATCTAGAGACAAGTCTTGATCACGCAGCTGACTTGCTCCTTGGACTCAGTGTAACTGCCCGCCTTCCAAATCAATGATTGTCCCCACAAACCAACACGAGTCTTTCGAGCGCGCTTTGTCCTCACTCACGCGCACCCTGAGAGCAGTTTCCCTGGGGGTCACCCATCATGACATTGTTCCAGGCCAAGCACGCTTAACTTCGGTGTTTTTACATGATGAGCACCAGAAAAGAAGATGCATCTTGTTGATATGAGTAGTACCTATCAAATCTTTTAAGCTCTCCTCAACTGTATAGTCCCATACCTACACAGTCTCAAAATCTCTTCTTATTCGGGTGTGGGATCAGTTCATTCATGTCCCTCTCCGCCTAGAAGCCGAGTTATACTATCAACAGCTCTATCGAGTCTGTTGAGTGGGTAACTCAACTGAAAAGCCAACTTAGCTGTCTATCAAGGACACAACTGTGTTGAGTCAACTCTGTTGAATTATTTTAAAAGGACTAAATCGAAAATTTGGTAAGGTTTATTCAACCCCCCTTCTAAACCTTACTTCACACCCCTTGGGACCTACAATTATACACTAAATATATAAATTTGTATTATATACTATATATACTAAAAATCATAATTATATATTATATATTGAGGAACGTAATAAAAATAACAAATATAAATATAAAATAAATTTATCAATGGATTGATTTTCCATCGGTAAAAGTAGAAGTATAAAAGTAAAAAATTACCAACGGATTAAATAATTCCGACAGTAAAAAAAAACAATAAATGAATAATGTAAAGGTAATTTACAAACGAAAAAATCAATAAGTAATTACCGATGACATTAATTTTTGTTGGTAAATGTTTTTAAAAAATTAAAAAAGGTCACCGACGAAATTAGTTACCTTCGATAAAAATTAATAAAATTAAATAATAATAATAATTAATCATTGAATTATCTAATTAAAATAAAGTAATTTTATGTTACCAAAATATAGCCAAGAAAGTGTTACAATTAACAAAAAAAAGTATTACCTAGATTGTTGTTTAATTAATGTGTTACCTATTTGTGTTACCAAAAAAATAACAAAAAAAGTGATACTTAAAAAGTTATACTTTTTTTAAATTGTTACATATAAGTGTTACATATTGATAAAGTGGAGCAAATTGGTACAATTTTATATTAACTAATGTCATTTATGTTGTTGTGATATTTAAATATGCCTAGCCTATACGAACTTTTGTTTATATATAACATATTCCATACCTACTTTTCGCACATACAATAAATTAACAATGTCATTAAACATTCTAAATTATCGAGATTGAAAACTGGAGTTAAATTGAAGGGTCATGGACACAATTGCCCAATATTTTGGGGGGAAGAAAAAGATACATTTATGTTCCCATGACTTTTGTATGCTCCCACCAATTTTTCGAACAATTTTATGCTCGCGTTAGTTTTTTCGAATTTGTTTACGCTATTGTTTTAAGGTTGTTTCGAACATGTTTCAAATATATTTATGCTAATAAAGTTTCAGTGAAATACAATTTCTGCCCCCATCAGATTATCAATTTTATACTCGAGATCTTATAAATAATAAAATAAATATACACATAAACACAATTCAATTTTTTTTATCCAATGCATTGAAAACGTTGAAAACACATGGAAGTAATCAAGAACAACAAAACAACATTAAAACTATATAGATAAAATCTAGAAACAACAGAAATAATATAAAAAACATCACATGAACAAAAATAGCTTAAAAATAGATAAAAGTTGCATTGAAACATCAAAAACTACATGAAAACAACAAAGAAACATTAGAACAATGTTAAAATTAAAAATAGGTAGAATTTGCATTTAAACATAAAAAACGTGAAAACAACAAAGAAACAACAAAACAACATTGAATGCAATATATAAATAACCCAGAAACAATATATAAAACAACGCATGAACAAAAAAAATGTAAAAAATAGGTAAAAACTATATTGAGACATCGAAACTATATAGAAACAACCAAGCAATATTATATACAACATCGAAATAAATATTGGAGGTCCCAAGGGGTGTAAGTAAGGTTTAGAAGGGGGGGTTGAATAAACTTTACCAACTTTTTGATTTTAGTCCTTTTAAAATTATTACAGAGTTAATACACAGCTAAGACCTTGAGGGACATCTAAGTTAGTTAATCAGCAGAGTTAGCCACTCAACAGACTCGATAGAGCTGTTGATAGAATAACTCAGCTATTTAGTCTAAACCTTAACTTGGCTGTGATAAGTTTTTCAGCGGAAGACTTAACACTCTTGAATTTGATTTAACTTTGTTTTAACACTTGACTTTAGCACTTAGTAATTTATCAGTTGGATAGCAAATTATCAGCAGATATAAAATATGTGTGCATGAATGTAAATATGCTGAAAATAAATGACACAAGTAAATTTTATAGAGGTTCGAAGATGGGGTAATTCTTCTACTCCTCTCTTCTCCAACTCCTGGAGGAATCCACTAAGTAATGACCAGTTTACAAAGTGATTATCTGTCTAGAGACAAGTATTGATCACGCAGATGACTTGCTCCTTGGACTCAGTGTAACGACCTACCTTCCAAATCTATGATTGTCCCCACAAACCAACATGAGTCTTTCCAGCGCGCTTTGTCCTCACTCACACGCACCCTGAGAGCAGCTTCCCAGTGGGTCACCCATCATGACATTGCTCCGGGTCAAGCACGCTTAACTTTGGAGTTTTTACATGATGAGCACCAGAAAAGAAGATGCCGCTTGTTGATATGAGTAGTACCTATCAAATCTTTTAAGCTCTCCTCAACGGTATAGTCCCATACCTACACAGTCTCAGAATCTCTTTTTATTCAGGTGTGGGATCAGTTCATTCATGTCCCTCTCCGCCTAGAAGCCTGCCAGGAGCCGCTCCTTGTCCGTGCCTTCTTGCACCGGTGATCACTCCCCGCCCTCTTTGGCCCCGGGCGTCACATGCCCACCAGCTTCCACTTGGTTTATCCCCGAACCACACCGTACTAGGAGAGGTCCCACTCTGACACCATCTGTAATGACCCGCCTTCCAGATCGATGACTATCCCCACAAACCAACACGAGTCTTTCCAGCACGCTTTGTCCTCACTCCCGCGCACCCTGAGACCAGCTTCCCAGGGGGTCACCCATCATGACATTGCTTCGGGCCAAACACACTTAACTTTGGAGTTTTTACATGATGAGCACCAGAAAAGAAGATGCATCTTGTTGATATGAGTAGTACCTATCAAATCTTTTAAGCTCTCCTCAACTGTATAGTCCCATACCTACACAGTCTCAGAATCTTCTCTTATTCGGGTGTGGGATCAGTTCATTCATGTCCCCCTCCGCCTAGAAGCCTACTAGGAGCCGCTCCTTGTCCGTGCCTTCTTGCACCGGCGATCACTCCCCGCTCTCTTCGGCCCCGGGCATCACACTCAGTCTGGAGATGCATTGGTCACACAGTTGGCTTCTCGTTCGACTCAGCTTCTTCACAGGGCAGCTTCCTTGCTACTTCACCTCACTTTCTCAAGCTTCTTGAATTTGATCATGAATCCCTCCAATAACTTGAGATTGGTTCGACCTTGAACCTTCCTACAATCCTCCTTGGAAAGTAGACCCCATTTGATTCTTCAAAAGTTTCCTCTTCAACAGTTTGAGGTTGTCTTTCCTTCACAACTTTGTGTTGGATCGATTTCCTTCGAGATTTAGGCTTGAGGATTTTTGCTTGAATAACTTGAGAATATTAACAGGTTACAGTTTTTGAATATTGTTTGCTCGTTCGTGGTTCAGGCTTGCAAGGTAACCAAGGTAACATTTTCTTAATGAAATTCCTCAGCCTTTTATAGTGAACTTTCAAAAATCTGCCCGTTGATGAGATAGGCTGATTTTCAAAATTCACTTGTGTTCGTTGGCTTGTCTTTTCTTGGTCTTCAGTCTTGAGATGTAGACCTTTCCTCGTATTAAATGAATGTCCAGCTTTTTATGTTCTGACACGAGGTGTAGTGCTTCCCATTGGTTTATTCCTTTTGCATGTTTCTGGGACTGAGCACTTTAAGACATGGCAGCATGGAAGCATTACTTATTTAAGTAAACTTCTTGAATTCTGTGCAACGGATTCTTTTCAGTTAACTCCTCTTTGCAACTGCCTTTTCCCCAGGTGGCTTGAGTCTGCTCCAATGATTGAAAGACTCATCTGTTACTTCAACTTGTGACTTGGCTTCTTGGGTTGACTTAACTGACTCTTCACACAGCTGTTCTTCAGTTGTTACGTCTTCAGTCGAGTCCTTGATCTTCTATCTTGGCCATACTTAGTTGTTCCTCAGCGGGGTCTTCACTTCACTTCTTCAGTTGACTTCTTGTATTCCCAAGCATAACTGACTTGACTCAACTCATTCAGCCCTATCTACTACAGTAAGAATTACAAGGAAAATGGGGTGCCAACATTCTAATCTAAGTTTTACATGGCATTCATCAAAATCTAAACAATAAATTTCCCAACAATTTCCCCCTTTTTGATGATGCCAAAACATAAAAAGATTAAATAAAATGTAAACAGCACAAATACATACATACAATGCAGAAACAAAGAATGTATGTGTTGAATAGATCATTTTATTGATCATATCATTCTTGTTCTTCACACAGCTATTTACAAGGTGTATCAGAGCATACACATATCTAGCAAATTTCACACATCTATGCTAGGATACAGATACAAAGTGAGATGATTAAAAAAAACACTTTAGAGAGTGTACAGATGACTTACAAAAATGTATTTACAAAAGTAAAATACATGAAGTGTTCACATCAACACTTCATCGCCTTCGCTGCCTCCTTCTTTCCTCTTCAGCTCTGTCATCATTAGCTCTCTTTCTTTTCTTTTCTTCTTCAGTTGCTTTCTTCTTTTCATAAGCTCTCTTCGCAGCTTTGTCTTTTCTTTTCCTTTCTTGCCTTATTTGGTCTTGTCTTTTGTTTTCCTCTTCAATTCTCTTCACATATTCATCATTCTTTCTAGCCACTTCCCGATTAGCTACTTCATCATACCCAGCCCAATAAATCCTTCCCTTCTTGCCTGGATCTACATATTCAATGTTTTTGGGTAGAGGTCTAGGTTAAAAACCTCTTCCTCCACCACTTCTTCCTCCTCCTCTGGGTGTATATTGTACTGGAGTCTTCTTCTCACCAGATGAATGGCTGCTGGTAGTCTGCTGCCTATCAGCTTATTCGCATAACTTCAGACCCTTTTCCCAGTACAAATCCCAGGTTTGGGCTATAAACATGTTCTTGAAGTAACCTCCGGATTCGAGCGTTTTAAATTATTCAACTGATCTTGGCTCGTCTCCGTCATCTGGAATGGGATCTGTGTCCTTCCCTGCCGGAATGCCACCGAACTGTTTCATCACTGCTTCAATGCGGGCATCCGTCTTTTTATCGAACTCTAATTGATCTGCTATTACAATCTTTCTTTTCTCTGACATGGGCACAGTAGAGTGTTCGATCGGCAAAGTTACTGGAAGTTTGCTGAGTATTGATGTTGTGACATGATCTTGCTGAGGGGTTTCAGCAAGCATTAAGGTCAAATCCTTGGACCTTTCCCCCTCAACAACTTTTCTCTTTTTCTTCTCAACAGTTGTTTCATCCTTTTGCTTCTCAGCTGTTTCTTCCTTTAATTTCCTCAGGTATTACTCTTCTCCCTTTTTAGCATCATCAAAGGAGAGAGGAACCACATGGAGCATTCCTGCAAGCATAAAATCCAGTCGGCTGAGAGCTGAGTTCTGCTTAGAGTCTGCTGCGGCATGTGCTGTTCGAAATTCTGAGCGAGTGGCCTTCAATTAAGCTGCCACCAGTTTCATTTAAGACATAAGAAGGTTGAACTTCGTATTCATGTTCTCTTCAACACACAAAATTTCTTTCCGATGGAATTCACGCAGTAACTCTATTTCAGTTGTATGGGAGGCATGCAATCTCTCCATATAGGTCTGCATCTTCTGCTTCATGTCCGCATTGTCAACACTCCAACCCAGCATTCTATTGTATAGTGCCTTGAAGTAGCGAACTTGCTCGAGACGCATGGCACTCTGCTGTTGAGACCATTCCCTTATCCTGACCACCACTCCTCTTAAGTCTGCTGTGAGAGTGGCATCTTTGTTGTCCAGGCGCATGTCGAGAGAGGCTTGGTGCCATTAAATCTTCTCAATCTCTTCACAGATCTTCTTGAAGATTTCACGCATCTCAGCTGTCTGACTTGAGTCAGCTGCCGGCCACTCTGCATCGAAGTTGAAATCAACTGGCACAATTGAGTCAGTAGGAATTATGGGTTCTTCTTGGACAGTGTAGTGCTTATGTTCTCTCGCAGTCTCTTCTTCTAGCACTGGCATCTCGAGAGAAAAGGGAAATACACCCTCAAATGCATCATCTCGGACGTGAGATATTGTGCACAAGGTGGTCACTGCTACAGCTCTGGTGGCTTGCGCAGTTGAAGTTGTTGCAGCTAGGGCAGTTGATTGTTTTTGCCCAGCTGACTGAGCCTTAGCTGTCTTAACAGGTTCCTCAGCCTCATTAGGTTTTTACATTTGAGTAGACTGGTCCTCGGCTGTATCATCAGCATCATCGGATGATGATGAAACCTGGGGGCATGGTTCATCATCAAAGTTGAACTTTTGACGAGCAACTTTAAAAGTTGCCTGTCTCGTCTGTGGAAGAACATCCTCAGCTGAGTCCTTTTGATGAACAATAAGATTGGACTCAGCTTCGTATTTAGATCCCAGAAAGGATATATCAGGGTTTTCCTGGGAATCATGAAGAGCACGAATCTTCGGGTTGTCCTGGGAATCATGAAGAGCACTAATCTCCTTTTTAGATTCAGCAATGATGACAGGAGGGATGCTCTTATCTTCTTGAGTTTTACCTAGGGAAGTCTCAACCTCCTTTGGGCCTTCAATACATTTAGCAGTCTCAACTGCAGAAAGGCCTTCTACATTCCCTTTGACAGACGCAACTGTCTTAGGGTCTTGGACAGTGGCATCAGAAGGAGTCTCAACCCCTTGGATTGCACTTCCAGTGCCTAGAGTGTTAACTCCCGGGGCTTTTCCAACCTGTGCCTCGACTACATCAGTAGCGTCCTCAGCCTGCAAAGCAGTTGGCACTTCAGCTGGGACAGACTCAACTATCCGAGCTTCATCAGTGTTAGTCTGCTGTGGTTCGTTTTCCTTTTCCACTTCGCCTCATTTCTGCAATGTGGAGTCATCTGCAGCATCCTCCGACCTTGTTGCAGTGGAGTAAGTTTCCCCCTTAGCTGGCACACTAGCTGAGTGACTGATGGTGGGGTCACTCTTCTCCAGAATCTCGGCTGCTTCCGTTGAGTGCTCAGCCATGGGGGCAGGTGGTAACACACCTTCAATAGGGGTTGGCTCAACTTGGGTGCCCAAATTCCCAGTCTCATTGCCAAGTCCCTTGGACCCATCTTCTGAGAGTACTGGGGACGTGGTCGCAGCAATAACTGTGGCAATCTGCTGCACTACTCCCAACGGGTCTATCTCTAGGAGAGATTTTGAAGATTCTCCTGGTCCTTCTATCAACTGTTGCTCGTGCATAAGCCTGGATTCCCTTAGAGCTTGCTGCATTTCTGACTTTTCTTGTGCAGCAGCGGGATCCATGTCTTCATCACTTCCGGAGAACACATCAAAATGAGGGTGAGTGTGTTCTAGAGTTCCAGTGAAAGGACATATGTTTGCCTTCTCCAATGCACGGGCTTGCTCTTCAACTTTGTCTTTCTCGTCTACCTTTATGATACGGAGGATCTCCATGCAATTCTCTTCATCAAGAGCCTGTCGTGCAGTGGTAATTCTTAGGAATTGCGTTAATTCCTCTTCCTCTTGTATAAACTCAGGGCGTTCGAACTGCACCCTGGAGTTGCTTAGCTTCCATGCCCTCCATTCACGCAGACGGCGCTGAATGTCTTGATATACGGGTGAGTACATGATGAGATCATCATCCTCATTTTCTTCTTCCTGACCTTCCTTCTCTGGAATGGAAGGTAGCATACTCTGCTGCGCTTCGCCTTCAGCAGCATCTATGGCAAGTGGAGACACAGTCCTTTCAGCAGGAGATTCTGTTGTCTCAGCTGCTTCTTCCTCCTCAGCTGTCCTGACTACAGCTGGGTCTTCTAGGGGCCTCTGCTGATTGCCTTCAGCAGACTTGGCTGTTTCGTCAACAACTTCTGGAGACTGCACTTCTTCAGCAGTCTCAGGAGTTTTCTCCATCTGAGTTGCAGATCAGCTGTCTTCTCAAGCTATGAAAGCCTGGAGATTCTCTTCCTTCTCTTTATCCTCACTAGAGGAATTTCTGGTTCAGATTCCTCTTTTTCAGGTACCTTGGCGGCAGGGGCCGGAGCATCTTTCTTATATGGAGTTGCCTTTCTAGGCTTGGCAGTCCTCTTCTTTCAGATGGTTGGAGAAGGTATTTGGGATTCCTTCTCCACCTCGGCTGCTGGGGCTAGAGACACGGCTGCTCGGGTAGGTAACTCGGTTGCAGGGGCAGGGGCGTCCATTGACTTTGCTGCAGGGGCAACCTTCTTCTTTGCAGCTTTCTTCTTGGGAGGAGAGGAAACAGCTGTGTCCTCGGGGTCAGCTGATTCCCCCTCACTTGTATCTGCCCTTTTCGCATGGGCTCTCTTCTGGGCTCCTGAAAGGTTAGCCCTGAACATCTACTTGTTTACATGGAAGGGCTTTCCATGTTGAAAGGGAATGCCCTTCGCTTCCATCAAATGCCCAATAACTAGGCCATAGCCAAGTGATCCTCCAAAGGATCCATCTTCCTTGAAAGATTTATTTACAACATTCTGGCAGAGTCTGCTCGACACGAACTCAGCCCAGTCACCTTTCTTCCCTTGAATGATCGCAACCATGACGATCAGCTTAGTCTTTGATAGTTGGTTGAAACTTCCGAACTTCATGTCCACATATTTTGAGACGACATCCATCAGCTTGTTATAGTCGTCCTTCAGCAACTTGTTCTCAGCTGTGTAGACTACCTTCGCAGCACACTCCTGTTTGGCTACTTCTTTCCATGCAGCAGCCAAGTCCACATCAGCTTCGAAGATTTCCGGCATACCCTCAGACGGTAGCAAACAGTGCTCCGCAAGGTCCTTAGTAGTGATCATGATGTCCTTGCGGTGGACGGTGGACTTGATATCTTCGTCCTGCACCTCAGCATTTACATAGAACTGTGCCACCTCTTCAAGATAGATGTGCGAGTACTCCAAAGTAAGTAAAGGTCTTAGACCGGCCTTTTCCAGCATATCAGCTATCTTTTTCACTAGGGTTTCATCGGAACCCTGCTTTATCATTCCTTCAAAATCCACAGTCGATCCAGAGTGGATTTGCTTTGATAACTTAACAAAATCAAGCTTTGGTGCCATTTTTAGGGAGTTTTATCGAATAAAACTAGATAAATTTGCTTGTGAACTCGTAGGGTTTTCGAGAGAAAAGGACTTGCTTTCCAATGTTTGAAGATGAACAATTTTAAGTGTGAGAGAGAAAACTGAAAAAATGAGTATATAAGGGTTATGGAAGGACGTGTTTTCGGTTTTTGAATGTTGATCGAGATCAACGGCTCAGATTTAGCACGCTGATCAGCATTTAATTCCCTCCATTTAATGCGGCAGCATTTATATCCAATCATATGCTTATTGTGCAGCTTTTAACTGTACTTGTCATTATTACATTGACGTCATCTTTAAAAACATTCACGCTCACTAAAAACGACTGCGTTTTTGTCACTTAGCTATTTAATGACTCAGCTTATGTCAAAAGTGACTTAACTCAGCTAACTCAATACAGCTGACTTTCCGATAAGGCTGATTCACTTGGCTGATGAGAAAATCTTGTTCATTTCTTACTTTCTATCTTTCATCTCTTCTTATTGAGTCTTCTGAGTATTAACTCAGCTCAATTAACCCTAGCTCATGCTTAAGCTCTTCAAATCTTGATTCACATAAGGGCTTGGTGAAAATGTCAGCTAATTGTTTATCAGTTGAGATGTATTCCAAAATGATATCTTTCTTTTCAACATGATCACTTATAAAATGATATCTGACATCAATGTGCTTTGTTCTTGAATGCAACACAGGATTTTGAGTGATTGCAATAGCACTTCTGTTATCACACATAATTGGAATCTCTTTTTCTTCAATTTCATAATCTCTCAGCTGTTGTCTCATCCATAAGACTTGGGCACAACAGCTGCCCACAACTATGTACTCTACTTCAGCTCTGGATGTGGCTATTGAGTTTTGCTTCTTGCTAAACCAGGAAACCAATCTGTTTCCAAGCATTTGACATGTACCTGAAGTACTCTTCCTGTCAATTCTACATCCAGCATAGTCTGAGTCTGAGTAACCAATAAGCTTGAATCCACCTTCCTTTGGATACCATAAGCCAACTTCCTGGCATACTTTCAAATACCTTAGGATTCTCTTAGCTACAATCATGTGGCTTTCCTTTGGTGCAGATTGAAATCTTGCACATACACCTACTACTGCAAAGGTGATGTCTGGCCTGTTTGCTGTTAAATAGAGCAGTGATCCAATAAGTGCTCTGTATCTTGTTTGATCTACAGCTTTATCATCTGCATCCATGTCCATCTTGACTGATGTGTTCATTGGTATTTTCACAGAGGACTTCTCTTCCATACCAAATTTCTTCATTAAATCTCGGGTGTACTTTGTTTGACTTATGAAGGTTCCATCCTTCAACTGCTTAGCTTGAAGTCCTAGGAAGCAGGTCAACTCTCCCATCATGCTCATTTCAATTTTGCCTTGCATGAGGTTTGAGAACTTATCACACAACTTTTTATGTGTGGATCCAAAAATGATGTCATCCACATATATTTGAACAAGCAGTATACTCTCTCCATCTTGAATTCTGAAGAGTGTTATGTCCACTTTGCCTTTGGTGAATCCATTGTCAGTTAGAAATTGAGACAATGTGTCATACCATGCTCTAGGTGCTTGTTTCATTCCATATAAATCTTTCATGAGCTTGTACACCTTATCTCCAATGGTCTTCTGCTCAAAGCCTGGAGGTTGCTCAACATAGACTTCTTCTTCCAACAGTCCATTTAAAAATGCACTTTTCACATCCATTTGATATACAATGAAGTTCTTGTGTGCAACATAGGTAAGAAACATCCATATTGCTTCTAGTCTTGCAACAGGAGCAAATGTTTCATCAAAATCTATTCTCTCTTCATGGCAATACCCTTTGGATACTAATCTTGCTTTGTTCCTTACAACAAAACCTTCCTCATTCAACTTGTTTCTGAAAACCCATTTTGTGCCAATAACATTTTGATGGGTTGGTGTCTGCACTAATTCCCATACCTTGTTTCTTTCAAAATAATTCAGCTCTTCTTGCATGGCTTGAATCCAATGTGTGTCATCCAATGCTTGGGACATATCTTTTGGCTCTATTTGGGAAATAAAACAAGTGAACATTGCTTCTTGATGAGCTCTGGATTTGGTTCTCACACCATCTCTCACATCTCCAATGACTAGTTCTGGTGGATGGTCTCTCAACCATCTCACATCAGGTTGAAGAAAATCAGCTGGGTTCAGCTGTCTCGCAGCTGTGTTGTCTTGAGCAACTCTTTCATCATCATTCAGCTGCAGATTTTCCAGTTGTCTTTGAGATTCAGCTATCTCATCTTCACTCTTTCTTCAGCTTCAACATAAGGACTCTTCTGCATAGTTGGCTGATTTAGCTTATCAGCTAACTCTTCAATATCTTCTCCATTCACATTAGGTTCATCAAAACCCACATGAATAGACTCTTTTGTGACCATATTTCTCTTGTTCAGCACTCTATAGGCTTTACTTTCAGCTGAGTATCCCAAAAAGATACCTTCATCAGCTTTAGCATCAAAAGCCTTTAGATTATCCCATTGACAAACTCAGTTCCTCTATCAGACCTTATCTTTATAATGGTTTGGCTCTTTTCATTTTGAACTCTTTTCATCAGCTGAGGTAACTTCTGCAAGGTTTCCTTCTTTTTGCACATGAAGATTGTCCATGTATATCTTGAATAATCATCCACCACCACTAAGGTGTATTTCTTCCCACTTATGCTGGCAGGTTCAACTGGACCAAATAAGTCCATAGGCTTCTCTTTGAATGATGATTTGATCTGCTTTCCCATCTTGCATTCATCACAAACACTTTCTTTCTTGTATACCAAGTCTGGCAATCCTTCCACAAGATGACTCCTTGCAAGCTTGTTGATTGTCTTGAAGTTCAGATGACTCAGCTTCTTGTGCCACAACCAACTTGATTCGGCTGTGCTTTTTGCTAACAAACAGGTGCTTGGTGTGGCGAAGAGACCGATCTACCACATACATGTTCTTTTGTCTGGATCCTTGCAGCACTATTTCATTTGATTCAGTATCTTTAATTTGGCACACTCCCATATTGAATCCAACATTGTAGCCCTTGTCACAGAGTTGGCTGATGTTTAATAGGTTGAAATTTAGACCTTCAACATATGCAACATCTGTGATTTCTAATCCATTTTTCTTGATGGATCCAGTGCCTCTATTTCCCTTGGAGCTTCATTTCCTCCAAATATAACTTTTGCTCATCTAATCTCCTTGAATTTTGACAGATTTTTCTTGTTTCCTGTCATATGTCTGGAACAGCCACTATCCATGTACCAGGTTCCTTGGCACTCAGCTGTTCCTTGAACCTGCAATCAAGGAAATTAGTTTTTAGGTACTCATGCTTGTCTGGGTCCTGAGGGGTTAGTGCTATAAGATGATCCAACCAACCTATAGCCAAATGACTTGACTCTAAGAGGTTGCCATCTATCTGTGCCATAATCATAACTCACTTTGGCAAATTGCTTGGGGGCTTTAGGTTCATACAACTGTCTCTTTTGTCTGTATGCTTGTGTGTGTGTTTTAGCAATTGCCTTCTTTGGGTAGTTGTGATATTTCTGAGTGTAGTGCTTGGGTGCATATGTGTGCTGATGATAGCTCTTTTGCCCTAGGAATGACCTTTGCTGAGTTCTAGGTCTTTGCCATTTAGGCTTGTATTCCATAGGTCTTTGCTGATATTTCACATTGTTCCAATCAGCTTGGCTCGGGTAATTTCTACCATTCCCATTATTTGTGTTTCTTTGATAAAACTTCTGGGGTTTTTGGTAGCTCTGTTTATTCTTCACAGAGTACTTACTATTTGGAGTTTGCTGAGGAACTCTGTTGGATTTCTTCTGTTGCCCTCTCAAAGATACTCAATCGGTCATTTTCCTTTTCCTTTGTATCCAAGGCCAGTTTGTTTGTGATTGTCCTCTGGAGTGATTGTGGGTGTAACATTTGGTGTTTGGGATTTTTGAGATGCTTCATTACTTGAATATCCTTTTTCTAAAATCACACTGGGAGCTTGACTGTGCACAAAGGAATTGAATCTTATGCCTGTCTTATCTCCACACTCTTTTTGGCTCATAATAAAGTCATCCAATGATTTGGATGCCTTTGTAAATGATGCAAACACATTTTTGAGGTCATTTTCCCTCTTTTCTATAGCAACTATCTCTGCTTTTATTTTAGCATTCTCAGCCTTCAGCTCTTTGTTCTCATCAGCTATGTGACTTAGAGTACTCAACTCCTTAGTCAGCTATGAGTTTTGGCTTTTGAGCTGGCTGTTTTCCTCGTTTAATAGTGTGTGTGAGGATTTAATGTGCTCAAAGTCTTTCATCATTTTTCCTAATGAATCATAAAGATCAGTGGGTGATGAAGTGTGTGTGTCACAATCACTATCACTAGAATTTGAATGAGATGAGTTAGAGTGCACCTCATCTTCTTGGTCAGGTTGATCTTGTTCTTTAGCCATTAGACAGATCATTGCTTCTTCTTCATAATCACTTGAGTAGTCAACTTCACTACTCTCTGAGTCTGCTGCTTCTTTCGACTTATCTGTCTCAGTAGCCAACATAGCCTTTTTCTTTTCCTGTCTTCTTTCTCTGAAGACCTTTCTTTCTTTCTTCATTCATGTATTTATTTACTGGTGGATAGGAACAGTCAATTGCAAAATGTCCTGGTTGTCTGCAGTTCCAACACAGGTTCTCAGATCTTTGGTCATTTCTTTAAGTCCTTGAATTATCAGCTCTCTGATATTCAACCTTTTGATGCTCAGCTCTCTTGGGTGGTCTATCTTCCCTTAACTTGGAGGGAGTTAAATGTCTCCTGGAGGTTTCACCCTTGTTTTTCTTGTAGTTCTTATTAAAGAACTTGTTGAATCTTTTAACCATAAGGGCAATCTCCTCCTGTTCAATGGCTTCCTTGACCTCAGCTCTTTTCCCATCCTTGACTATAAGTGCAACTGTCTCCTCTTGATATTTTCTTCTCAGCTCAAACTCATAGGCTTTGAGGTTTGAGAATAACTCATGATTGGATGTTGTTGTGAGGTTCATTGAATGTCTCAGGGTCATGACCTTCATTTCCCATTCAGCTGGGAGGCTTCTTAAATTTTTCATACACATTTCTTTTTGTGTATATTCTTTCCCAAGTGTTGATAGTTCGTTTGTTATTTTAATGAATCTAGCATCAAGCTGATCCAAGGTTTCACCTACAAGCATTTTAAAATTTTCAAATTTTTGTACAACAACAGACAATTTGTTTTCTTTAATTTGCTCAGATCCTTCACAAATTAAAGTTAATTTATTTTGTTTTGCAGTTTGGCAAGATTTGACTTTGTTGAACATTGCTTTGTCCAAGGTTTTGTAAAGTATGTCCTTGGCTACATTGTCCAAGTTGTATCTTTTTCTATCCTCATTTGTCCACTCAGTCCTTGGTTTCTCAACTAGGGCTGGTCTTGCCTCAGCAACAACTTCTTCTCCTTAAGTTGCAACTGCTCTCCGTACGGCTGTGTTCACTTTCAATATTTGCAGTGGCCCATCCTCTATCACTATCCACATTTCATCATGTAAAGTAGATAGATGAGCCTGCATACAAATTTTCCAGTCATCAAATTCCTCAATAGTGAACATGGGAATGCATGTCAAATTTGCTTCCATGACAATAAGTTTGCTGAAAAAATATCATTTGAAAGAGCAAGTGTTAAAAGTTTCTTTGAAAGATTGGAGATCTAGTTCAGTAACCAGTGCGGAAGGCTCAATGAACCAACCGCTCTGATACCATTTGTAGGTCCCAGGGGGGGAAGTAAGGTTTAGAAGGGGAGGGGTTGAATAAACCTTACCAACTTTTCGATTTTAGTCCTTTTAAAATTATTACAGAGCTAATACACATCTAAGTCCTTGAGGGACAGCTAAGTTCGTTAATCACCAGAGTTAGCCACTCAACAGACTCGATAGAGCTGTTGGTAGAATAACTCAGCTGTTTAGTCTAAACCTTAACTTGAATTTGATTTAACTTTGTTTTAACACTTGACTTTAACACTTAGTAATTTATCAGTTGGATAGCAAATTTTCAGCAGATATAAAATATGTGTGCATGAATGTAAATATGATGAAATGTAAATGACACAAGGAAATTTTATAGAGGTTCGAAGATGGGGTAATTCTTCTACTCCTCCCTTCTCCAACTCTTGGAGGAATCCACTAAGTAATGATCAGTTTACAAAGTGGTTATCAGTCTAGAGACAAGTCCTGATCACGCAGTTGACTTGCTCCTTGGACTCAGTCTGGAGATGCCTTGGTCACACAGTTGACTTCTCGTCTGACTCAGCTTTTTCACAGGGCAGCTGTCTTGCTACTTCAACTCACTTTCTCAAGCTTCTTGGATTGATCACGAATCCCTCCAATAACTTGAGATTGGTTCGACCTTGAACCTTCCTACAATCCTCCTTGGAAAGTAGACCCCTTTTGATTCTTCAAAAGTTTCCTCTTCAACAATTTGAAGTTGTCTTTCCTTCACAACTTTGTGTTGGATCGATTTCCTTCGAGATTTAGGCTTGAGGATTTTTGCTTGAATAACTTGAGAATATTTGCAGGTTACAGTTTTTGAATATTGCTTGCTCGTTCATGGTTAAGGTATGCATGGTAACCAAGGTAACCTTTTCTCAATGAAATTTCTCAGCCTTTTGTAATGAACTTTCAAAAATCTGCCCGTTGAAGAGATAGGCTAATTTTCAAAAGTCACTTGTGTTCGTTGGCTCGTCTTTTCTTCGTCTTTAGTCTTGAGATGTAGACCTTTCCTCGTATTAAATGAATGTCCAGCTTTTCAGGTTCTGACACGAGGTGCAATGCTTCCAATTGGTTTATTCTTTTTGCACGCTTCTGGGACTGAGCACTTTAAGACATGGTAGCATGGAAGTATTACTTATTTAAGTAAACTCCTTGACTTCTGTGCAACGGATTCTTTTCAGTTAACTCCTCTTTGCAGCTACCTTTTCCTCAGGTGACTTGAGTCTGCTCCAATGATTGAAAGACTCATCTGTCACTTCAACTTGTGACTTGGCTTCTTAGGTTGACTTAACTGAATCTTCACACAGCTGTCCCTCAGCTGTTACGTCTTCAGTCGAGTCCTTGATCTTCTATCTTGGCCATACTCAGTTGTTCCTCAGCGGAGTCTTCACTTCACTTCTTCAGTTGACTTCTTGTATTCCCAGGCATAGCTGACTTGACTCAGCTCATTCAGCCCTATCTATTACAGTAAGAATTACACGAAAAATGGGGTGCCAATATTCTAATCTAAGTTTTACATGGCATTCATCAAAATCTAAACAATAAATTTCCCAACAAATATGAAACAACAGAAATAACATATAAAACAATACAGGAACAAAAAAATTGAAACCAGTGTAAAAAGGGCAAAAAAATTAAGCAGGAGCATAAAATTATCCAAAAAACAAAACAAGGAGCATAATTATTCCCGGAAAGTAGGACAAATGAAATTGTCAAATAGGTCCACTTCAATAATTTAAAACGAACTTAGCGGAAACAAAATTCTCTCTCTAACCTTATTTCTCTTCTCCTTCTCTCTATCCCCAAGAAAAGAAAACCCTAGCATATTCCTCCCCTCTCTCTCCCTTTTACAGCCGCCCCCTCCCCCTCCCTCCTTCCCCCTCCCCCTCCATGTTTTCTTTTGAAGGGACACCAATGGCGGTCCCTTGGGCGTATGAAGGTGGCCGAAATTTTTGTTCCAGGGCAAAAGTGGGTCGGAGCTTCACAGAGGTGTCTCAGAGCTGAGAAGACGATGGGCTGCGACAGTAGATTTGGGAAAGGGGGAGGCAATTTTTTGTTTTTTTCTCTAGTTTGTTAGCTATAACTGTTGTTTTCTTATTTTGTTTGTATTTCTTTTCCCGGTTGATTTGCGAAACTCGTAGGCAGATCAGATTTTTCTATTTTGCAGTATGTAGTGGTTGCTCATGCCCGGTTTCAGTTTTTTTTTGGTGTGTTACAGTCTCCTTTAAGGAGTGCTGAAGTCTCCCGGCGTGGAGTGGTTTAGTTTGGGATGGGTAGTTTTTTAGTCCATGTTGTGAATCTGAATTGGGCTTACCAATTCCCCGCTTGGCTTTTAGTTAGTCTTGTCGGCTCTTAGCCCGTTGGCTACGATTGTAGTTGTAATTTTAGTTTTTGAGTTGTCATAATATAATTCTATCGTTCGAAAAAAAAATAGGTTCACTTCAATTGGAGCCGTTTGAAGATATTGGGCCTGTACGTTTTGAGAAGGCTTATTATAGATAGGCCGAAGATATATAGCCCATTAAGATTCTATTTTCATACTGTGAAGTCAACTAAAAGCCTAAAGCTTGTCTTAACAGAAAGCAGAAGCCCCAATCCTAACCCATTTTTCTCAGCCCGTGAAAAATATAGCACCGTTTAAGTTTAAAACTTGGACCGGAAATTTCAAATTACGTATTGCGAGACATTAGACTATCCACATTAGAAACACATTTACATTGTGCATGCATCAACAACCTCGTAAGTGTTCTTTTACATAGAAAAATTCTTTTTTTTTAACCAGATTAAATATATATTAATGATTAGAGCAGTTACAAATTAGGGGTGGCATTTTGAGTAAACAGGTTGGGTTCGTGTTTGATTTCAGGTTGATTTTGGATTATGCTTAAAATACATCAAAAATTAATTAAAATATAAACTAATTGTGTTTTAGATAAATTGGTAACATCGTGTCAGATTCGTATTAGTCGTGTTTGGGTTTCTCGTGTTTGTGTTTGAGTTTCTCTCAATAACTTTGGGTCGATTCATGTAAGATCATCTCTCTAGAGATTGCCACCCCTATTACATATGCAAGACATAAGAGCCCCAACATGATCTTGTTAGGAATTATTTAATTCCTAATATGTGGGCAACATATTTAATTACAATTATATTTGTCATTTAATTATTACTGGACTAATTAAGTGATCTAAATCCGGTGGAGTCCTAAGGCTATTGAATTTGATATGGAAACAAAGAGTAGATACCTAATAGGAATCAACTTAGGGGATTATGGGAACCCTAATTTGATACATATATAAAGAACTTTATGGTTATGGTCCCCAATATACTAAATGTAGGTCCCAAGGGGTGTGAGTAAGGTTTAGAAGGGGGGGTTGAATAAACCTTACCAATTTTTCAATTTTAGTCCTTTTAAAATATTACAGAGTTAAATACACATCTAAGTCCTTGAGGGACAGCTTAGTTAGTTAACCAGCAGAGTTAGCCGCTCAACAGACCCGATTGAGCTGTTGATAGAGTAACTCAGCTGTTTAGTCTAAACTTTAACATGGCTGTGATGAGATTTTCAGCGGAATACTTAACACCCTTGAATTTGGTTTAAGTTTGTTTTAACACTTGGTTTTAGCACTTTGTTAATTATCAGTTGGATAGCAAATTATCAGCAGATATAAAATGATATGAAAAAATTAAATGCTGAAATGTGAATGACACAATAATTTTTATAGAGGTTCGAAGATTGGGTAATTTTTCTACTCCTCTCTTCTCTAACTCCTGGAGGAATCCACTAAGTATTGATCAGAGTACAAAATGGTTATCAGTCCAGATACAAGTCTTGATCACACAGCTGACTTGATCCTTTGGGACTCAGCCTGGAGATGCCTTGGTCACACAGCTGGCTTCTCGTCCGACTCAGCTTCTTCACAGGGCGGCTGCCTTGCTACTTCAGCTCACTTGCTCAAGCTTCTTAGATTTGATCACGAAGCCCTCCAATAACTTAAGACTGGTTCGACCTTGAACCTTTCTACAGTCCTCCTTGGAAAGTAGACCCCTTTTGATTCTTCAAAAGTTTCCTCTTCAACAGTTTGAAGTTGTCTTTCCTTCACAGCTTGGTGTTGGATCGATTTCCTTCTAAATTTAGGCTTGAGGATTTGCTTGAATAACTTGAGAATATTTTTTAGGTTATAAAATGAATATTGCTTTCTTGCTCGTAGTTCTGGTAATCAAGGTAACCCTTTCTCAAAGTGATTCCTCAGCCTTTTATAGTAAACTTTCAAAAATCTACCCGTTGAAGAGATAGGCTGATTTTCAAAAGTCACTTATGTTCGTTGGCTTGTCTTGTTGCAGTCCTTGATATTGACATTTCTCATATTAAATGAACATTCAGTTTTTCAGAGTCTGACACAAGGTGTAGTGCTTCCCATTGGTTTATTCCTTTTGCACGCTTCTGGGACTGAACACTTTAAGACATGGCAGCATGGAAGTATTACTTGTTTAGGTAGTATTCTCAACTTGTGTGCAACGGATTCCTTTCAGTTGACTCCTCTTTGCAGCTGCCTTTTCCCCAGGTGACTTGAGTATGCTCCAATGATTGAAAGGCTCATCTGTCGCTTCAACTTGACTTGGCTTCTTGAGTTGACTTGACTGACACTTCACACAGTTGTATCATAGCTGATACTTCTTCAGTCGAGTTCTTGACTTCTCCTCCTTGCCATACTGAAATTGTTTCACAGAAGTCTTCATTTTAGCCTTGATTGACTTCTTGTATAACCTGGGCATAGCCGACTCGACTAAATGCATACCCTATCTATTACAATACAAATTACAAGGAAAATTGGGTGCCAACTTTCTAGTCTAAGTTTTACATGGCATTCATCAAAATCTAAGCAATAAATTTCCCAACAATTTCCCCCTTTTTGATGATGCCAAAAATTAAAACATAAATACAAAAAGTAAATAGCAAAGATACATACAGACAATGTAGAAATAGAGAATGTATGCGTAGAATCAATCTTTTTATTGATCATAACATTCGTGTCCTTTACACAGCTGTTTACAATGTGTATCAGAGCAACATGGCATTCTGTATCTACGCAAAAATATAGAAATTATAGATTCTTATTCCACGTACATATGCATTTACAATAGTAAAATACATGAAGGGGTGGACAACAACACTTCATCGCCTTCGCTGCCTCCTTCTTTCCTCTTCAGCTCTGTCGTCCTCTGCTCTCTTTCTCTTCTTCTCATCTTCAGCTGCTTTCTTTTTCTCGTAGGCTCTTCTAGCAGCTTCGTCTTTTCTCTTCCTTTCTTGTCTTCGTTGTCTCTCTTCCCACAGTTGATCTTTTCTCTTATTTTCTTCTTCAATCCTTTTGACATAGTCAGTATTCTTCCTCGCCACTTCAAGATTTGCTATGGCATCAAATCCAGCCCAATAGATCCCTCCTTTCTTCCCTGGATTTATGTATTCAATGTTTTTGGGTAGAGGTCTAGGTCTGAAACCTCTTCCTCCACTGTTTCTTCCTCTTCCTCCGGGGCGTGTATTAATCTTTGGAGCCTTCTTTTTTGATGATGACTTGTCGCTTGTAGTCTGCATTGTTGCCCGATGAGTCTTTGCCTATCAGCTTCTTCGCACAGCTTAAGGCCTTTTTCCCAATACAAGTCCCAGGCTTGGGCCATGGACATGCATTCGAAATATCCTTTGGATTCGAGCGTTTTAAATTCATCAACTTATATGGGCTCGTTTCCGACGTCTGAAATGGCATCTGTGTCTCTTCCTGCTGGAATGCCTCCGTATTGTTTTAGTATATCCATCACACGGGCATCCATTTTTCCTTCTACCTCCTTCATCTTTGCTTCTACGATTTTTCTCTTCTCAGGCATAGGCACAGTAGAGTGTTGGAGCGGCAGAGTCACTGGAGGTTTGTTGATTATGTCAGCTGTGACAAGGCCTTGTTGAGGAGTTTTAGCAAACAGTAGAGTCGTATCTTTTGAACCTTCCACCTCAACTGCTTTTCCCTTCTCTTTATTTTGTTCTTCAGCTGTTTTCTTCTTCTTCTCAACAGCTGCGTCCTTCTCTTTCTCAGTGGCTGACCCTTTTAACGTCTTTAGGTATTCCTCTTCCCCCTTTTTGGCATCATCAAAGGAGAGAGGAACCCCTGGAAACATGCCGACAAGCATGAAATCTAGGCGGTGATATTTGAGTTTTGCTTGGATTCTACTGCGGAGTATGCTGTTCGAAATTCTGAGGGGGTGACTTTTAATTCGGCTGTCACTAGCTTCATTTCAGCCATAAGAAGGCTGAACTTTTCATTCATATTCTCCTCTACGCGTAGAAGTTCTTTTCGATGAAATTCTCGCAGCAGTTCCATTTCAGTGGTATGAGAGGCATGCATCCTATCAATATTTTCTTGCATTCTCCTCTTCATATCAACATTATCGGCGCTCCAGACCAGCATCTTATTGTACAATGCCTTAAAGTATCGAACCTATTCGAGCCGCATTATACTCTGCTGCTGACACCATTCCCTTATCCGTACCACAATCCGTCTTAAATCTGCTGTGAGAGTGGCATCTCTACTGTCCAGTCGCATATCAAGTGATGCTTGGTGCCGTTCAATCTATTCAATCTCACCGAGTATTGTCTTGAATACCTCACGTACCTCAGCAGTCACCTCGGTTTGAAGAAGATATGGAGCGATATTTCAAAAGAGCCTTAGAACCACCATTTTCTGCCGGAAAAAGGATGATAACACCAAATCAAGTAGGAACGAGTTTGATGCAAAAAAACTTCCAACAGATCCAGGGCTGAGAATTTCGATTTTGGATTATAATCCAAACATTCGAGATGAAGTTCGATGGGCTTACATATTGAAGGGTCCTTGTCAACCCCTGAATCATAATTTTCCATTTACAAATTTGGGAAAAAATCAAGACGTTTCAACTTTGATTGGTTTACTCAGTATGCTAAGTGGTTGGAACGCAGTATATCCAAGGATGCTGCATTTTGTCTTTGTTGTTACCTCTTTAAATCAAAATCTGGGGAACAAACAAGAGGTGACTTTGTTGGTGAAGGATTTAAAAATTGGAAAAAAAGTGAAAGACTTAAAGAACAGGTTGGTGGTCCTAATAGTGCTACCAATCAGGCTTGGGCTCAATGTGAAGCTTTGGAAAATCAGAAGCAACATATTCAATATGCTTTTGACAAGCAGACAGACCAAACTCGAAGAGAGTATCGAATACGACTAAATGCATCGATTGATTGTGTTTGATTTCTTTTGCGTCAAGGGCTTGCATTCCGCAGGGATGATGAATCAAATAACTCAATGAATCAAGGTAATTTTCGAGAGATTTGAAGTTTTTAGCTTATCATAATGATGATATTAAATATGTTACATGTGGTGCTCCTGGAAATCTCAAATTGATATCGCCTAGTATTCAGAAGGATATTTTGAATGCTTCTGCAGTAAAAACCATTAATATCATAATGGAGGAATTAGGGGATGCATTATTTTCTATTTTAGTTGATCAATCTCATGATATTTCAATGAAGGAGCAAATGGCAATTGTGCTACGTTTTGTTAATAAGAATGGTTGTGTTGTTGAGTGTTTTGTTGTTGTTGAACATGTTACTAGCACCACAGCTCTTGCATTAAAAGAAGCAATTAACTGTTTATTTTCTAGGCATAACTTGAGCATTTCGAGGTTACGAGGACAAGGTTATGATGGAGCTAGTAATATGCAGGGAGAGTTTAATGGCTTAAAAGCACTTATTTTGAAGGAGAATCTATGTGCTTTTTACATTCATTGTTTTGCTCATCAACTTCAGCTTGCTCTTGTGGCTGTTGCAAAAAAACACATCCAAGTTACAACACTTTTTTTCAGTTGGTAGTGTGATAAATGTTGTTTGGGCTTCTTCTAAACGGTGTGACATTCTTCATCAAAAACAAGCAGAGAGAATTTTTAATGCTCTTGACAACGGTGAAATTTTAAGTGGAAGAGGTTTAAATCAAGAAACTACTCTCAAATGCCTTGGTGATATACGATGGAGCTCACATTATGATACTTTAATTAGCTTGATCACAATGTTTTCTTCTACAATCGAGCTTCTTGAGATAATTATAGAGATGGCATAAGTTTTGAGCAAAAAAGTGAGGCAAACAATTTGTTGGGATTGATGCAATCATTTGATTTTATTTTTACCTTACATTTGATGAAAGTCATATTAGGAATTACGAATGAATTGTCAAAGGCATTACAGAGGAAACATCAAGATATTGTCAATGTTATGACTTTAGTGAAGGTATCCAAGCAACGACTTCAAACGATGAGAGAGGAAGGATGGGATTCTTTTTATGATCAAGTTTCTTACTTTTGTGAGAAAAAAAATATTGATATCCCGAAGATGGAAGATGTATTTGTAGCTCAATGTAGGTCAGGACATAAAGCTCCAGAAGTGACAAATTCACATCATTTCCGAGTTGACTTATTCTATTCTATTATAGATGTGCAACTTCAGGAGTTAAATGATCGTTTCACTGAGACAAATACAGAATTGTTACTTTGTGTAGCTTGCTTATGTCCAGATAATTCATTCTTGGCCTTTGATAAGGAAAAAATGATTCGTCTTGCAAGATTTTACCATCAAGACTTCTCTGCTGTGAAGATTGAGGCACTTGATAATCAACTTGAAACTTATATTCTTGATATGCATTCTACCAAGGAGTTTGAAGGACTAAAAGGCATTGAAACTCTTGCACAGAAGATGGTAGAGACAAAAAGCATGTGGTGTATACATTAGTCTATTTGCTTATAACACTTGCATTAGTTCTTCCAGTTGCAACTGCTACAGTTGAAAGAGCATTTTCTGCAATGAATATCATCAAGAATCGCCTACGCAAACGAATGGGAGATCAATGGATGAATGATAATTTGATTGTGTACATTGAGAAAGATATTTTTGATAGTGTTGTTAATGAGTCTATTATGCAAGTATTTCAGTCTATGAAAACTCGTAGATTTCAATTGTAGATGTTAGATTGTTAAAGTAATAGAGAATTTATTTTTAATGTATTTTGTGCCCCCCCTGTACAAAATTCCTGGATCCATCCCTAGATGAATGGACATTGACATACGGGTGCTCATGTATGTGAATGTTTACTGTTTTATATTAATATTATTTTGTGGGAGTTAATTTTTGACAATGGTGGTAATTCGATATCCTAATTTATGTTTTTTACTTTTTCTAGATTGATGCAGTAGGCCTTGAGAATATGTAATATTTTTAATTTTCCGAGGCATGTATTCATTGAGCCGATTTTGGAGGCTATGTAACATCAATTTTACGAGGATATTTTTTGTTTTACCATCATTGGTCTAAACTATCTCCACATGATGCACCATATGTCAATGTCGCCTATTGGGGCTATATTTGTTTTTCGTAATTACTTATATCGCATGGATACATGCATGATGTATTTATGGACTTTGATAATTTTATTCATGGATCAGTAATTTTTATTGTTATCTTCAATTCGGTGGGAGATGATTACTAGCCTTGGTGGCAAATTTTCGATCTCATTGAATTGAAGAAAATAATAAATATTATTTGGATCCAGAATAAAATTTTTAGATCAGTACCTAATTGTTTGCGCAATTTATTGAGATGTGTTTAGACCAAACTCACCTACTTTAGTTTAGCCAATTTAGCATGAACATAGACAAAGTATCTAGTATTGTCCGGCTTAGACGCGGACAATATTTTTATGGATTAAAGAAACTATTTGCGCTTTATTTGTTTAAGCTGCAAATATAATAACTTAATTGCCCAAAATAATCGCAGTTGAGATGCCGATGATATACTTATGGATCAAGAATTAATTATGGGCTTTAATTTGTTTAAGCTGCAAATTTAATAAAAGGGTTTAAGCTCTATTTTTGGAATTTGAGCTTACTCCCAAGTAAATACTCTAGTTATCCAAATTCGCTATTTGAGTTGAACTAAGGATATTAGTTACTTGCGTTATTATTAATGAAAATTGCCTTTCTGGAGGCTAATTATAAAAAGTTGAGAAATACACAAGTGAGTGCACTTGTCGCTTGTGCTGACCGATATAAACCAACTCGGGTGAATATTGGAACAAGTATAATGTAGCTTGACAAAAGTAAAAGCTAAAACTAGAACTATAGATTGATCCATAAAGTGACAATAAGTTATGTCACCTTACTGAATGAGGCAATTAAGTATCAACAATTATTAAGTGCACTTATGAGATTGGGTAACTTGGCTCGTAATTGTACTGAGATGAAGTCTGACTAATTATTTGCTCTCTTATTTTCGCTAATATTTTCAAATCTCTCCATGGGTGGATTGTAGATATTGGTTGACTTAACATGTGGTTTTGAGATTGAGCAAATGTGTATGACTATTATCGGGTTATGCAGCTATAGAGTGCACAAGAGGAGGCTAAAAAGAGTTACCTCAAGCTCAACAGTTGGTGAGTAACTTGATGTGTCGATATAGTCTTACTCGGATAAATGCACTTGTAAGATATTTGTTGAGTGAGAAGACTTGTCCATCTTTTTTTTTTGTGATGCTTGGCTTTAGATAGTATTTCTTTTACATCTTCTAAAGATATTGTGGAACGTGAGGTTAGGAGGACGACTGTATTAGCTCGAGGAGGCTTTATTGTCTAACTCGCTAA
This sequence comes from Rehmannia glutinosa, assembly GCA_016081115.2. Classification (NCBI taxonomy): domain Eukaryota; kingdom Viridiplantae; phylum Streptophyta; class Magnoliopsida; order Lamiales; family Orobanchaceae; genus Rehmannia; species Rehmannia glutinosa. The sequence goes on from JABTTQ020001400.1 coordinate 164,914, forward strand.
GGTCAATCTCCCTCTGAATAATTATTTTTCCAGCGGGATAAGCTTGCTGGAAGAATGTAAGATGAATACTTTTCCTATAAAGTTAAGTCCACTAAATTGAGTGCAAACTTATGAGTGGGAGGCACAAATTAACGCATTATATTTTCTTTCATTGCTATTTATGCTATAAGTTAGTACATTCTCACTCTCATCAGTTAGAAGCGCCAAATTGCTTTGAGCGATTCCTAACAGATGGAGATGTGCTAATAGGGAGCGAAAATAGTGTGTCTAATTAGTTTGGACACACAGTTGAAGGAAATAAAGTTTGCGAGTTGAATGATGGTTCTAAATACTTTGTAGCTATATGAGCTCGCGAAGAAGGGACAACCACTTCAAAATGGTTAGAATTATGATGGCACAAATTGATTTGTGTGTTTTGTTCCTGCCTACATCATAAAATATGTGTCTCCAAATGATTCTTCAACCTTGTATGAGCTTTAGTTTGGTAACAAGCCCAAATTAGTGGGTTTGTGCCTATGTAAGTTCGAGAATATGTGTTCTCAAGTGGAGAATCAAGTCGCACGGTTTAGGTTTCCCTTCAAAGGGATTTCTTGAGCACATGTGAAGTCATAAGAAATCTTGAAACTATGTGAGTTGCAAGATCCTTAGGAGGCGCTCATTTCTCTAGCGAGGATGTTGTATTTTGTACTCATCTAGTAATCGCTAGGATAGTGGGAGCGACACTAAGTCATTGGGAGCTAGTGTCTCACATGCAAAGGATTCTCAAATTCCACGAGTAAAAGGAGTGAATATAAAATATTCCCCATCATCTATATGAGATTGCATGGGTATCCTTCAGAATTACTTTTGTGGGTGTTGATGAGTCGATAGAACATGTGACTTCACTTGATGCCCTAAGTGGATAGTTGTTGCGAAGGAAAAGATGAGTCAAATGACTAAGAATAAATTCTAAGAGCTTGTTAATCTTCTGTCTAGATGCAAAACCATTTGAAACATGTGGTTTCGAAAGGTCAAGTGCAATATAGATGGGTTGATTAATATGCGTGAAGCTCGACTAAGGACGAAATGTTTACGCCTGTAGAAGAGCGTAAATTTTTTGAGATGTTCTCCCGAAGTGGTGAGATTGCCTCAATTCGTCTGATATGTTATCTATTATTGCTACTTTCATCTAGATTTGTCCTGGATGATTGATATTGACATAGTTCAGTGAAAGTTGAATCAGGAGATCTATGTGGATCACCCGATGAATTCAACAAGTGGAGTAAGAGCGCATTGATTGCTGATCAAAAAACTCCAACTATGACTTGAGTCATCATTGATTTCATCGAGCTATCATTTTGGTAGGCCTATGATGGTCAATTAATTCACTAGGCATATGTAGAGTTGTATCTCATTGTATATGGAAAAAATGCGATGACTGGAAAGAACATGGAGTCCATGCCACTCAGTGTTGGTTGTCTTTACACTGCATGGTCAAAGATCATATTCTTAGTCAAGAAACGATATCTTCAGAAGAAGAAAAGAAATACTAGCTAGTTTATGTAAGCACTGTCGAATGTCTGATGTGTGCGATATGCATACTCAGTAAGTCATGTACTTCGCAGTGTGATTGGTGAGTGGATATCGAAGTGATCCATGCACTACTGTGGTGCCGATAAATGGATACTTAGATATCTTAACAGATTGGTCTATGATTTGCTAGAGGCAAATTTGACATCATGAAATGATGCGCATTGCGCGCACATCCATGATGTATTTTGTTGTCTTTGTGATAGTAAAACCACTTTGGTGTATGGTTTGGGCGCCAAACATGGATGGTAGACCAAACATATTTACTCGATGCTTTACTTCACTTAAGATTTTTTGCGCGTAGTTAATATTGTTCTCAGGCATACTTCTAGGAGCGGTGTGGGCGTTTATCCCTTTTACGAGCCTTTGTTTGGAGATATGCTCCAAAGACATGTGAGTCATTAGGGATTAAGTAGAATTGATTATGTGGCCTTTGAGAACATATTGTGATTAATGAGATATGTTTGATTCTCATTATGTGTTTGGTACTGAATTTGTGAGTTGTCACCAGACGTTGATTGGCCCTATCACACAGGCAATCGCCCTGACGCTAAGAGAGCGAGCAGGATGAGACATAAAAGATTGTGTCGCATAAGGAGGTTTGGGAATGATCGCCTTCGCGCTAGAGAAGTGAGGAAGGTTAATAAGTATAATTAACAATCGCCTTAACTAGAGGTTAAGATGAGATCCGAGTTGATCGATTATGAAGTATGTCCAAACTTCATAAAACCTATTTGTAGCCAAATGTGCGAGCTATTTTATGACACTTTGGCAGTGTTAGGAAATTTATTTTATAGATTTTGATTGATGCCATGTAAAACTTAAACTAGAAAGTTGGCACCCCATTTTCCTTGTAATTTGTATTGTAATAGATAGGGCTGGAAAAGCTGAGTCAAGTTAGCTATGCCTAGAAATACAAGAAGTCAACTGAAGACCGAAGTGAAGACTCCGCTGCAAGACAACTGAGTATGGCAAAGAAGAAAAGTCAAGAACTCGACTGAAGATGTATCAGCTGTGAAACAACTGTGTGAAGAGTCAGTCAAGTCAACTCAAGAAGCCAAGTCTCAAGTTGAAGTTACAGATGAGTCATCCAAAGATTGGAAACTAACTCAAGTCACCTGGGGAATAAAAGACTGCAGTCAAGTCAAGACAACTGAACGAGATCCGTTGATGAAAGTCAAGAATGTTACTCAGAATGGTAACATGTTAAAGTTGTCAGAGATAAATTGTTAGTTCCAGTTGTGTGCAAAAGGAACAAACAAATGGGAAGCACTGCACCAAGTGTCAGATACGCTGCAATACTGCAAGACATTAAATACGAGGAAATGTCAAAATCAATGACTGCCACAAGACAAGCCAAGGAACACAAGTGACTTTTGACATTAGCCTATCTCTTCAACGGGCAAAATTTCAAAAGTTCACTATAAAAGGCTGAGGAAACTCATTGAGAAAAGGTTACCTGAACCACGAACAAACAAGCTTTATTTTGAGCATCTAACCTGCAAAAATTCTCAAGAATATTCAAGCAAAAATCCTCAAGCCTACAACTCGAAGGAAATCAGTCCAACACTAAGATGTGAAGGAAAGACTACTTCAAACCTGTTGAAGAGGAAATCTTTGAAGCATTGAAGAGGGGTCTACTTTCCAAGGATGATTATAGGAAGGTTCAAGGTCGAACCAGTATCAAGTTATTGGAAAGCTTCGTGATCAAATCCAAGAGCTTGAGAAGTGAGCTGAAGTAGCAAGACAGCTACCCTGTGAAGAAGCTGAGTCGAAAGAGAAGCCAGCTGTGTGACCAAGGCTGTCTCTAGACAGTTCACTACTTTGTAAACAGATCTATTACATAGTGGATTCCTCCAGGAGTTGGAGAAGAGAGGATTAGAAGAATTACCCCATCTTCGAACCTCTATAAAAATTAACTGTGTCATTATTTTTCAGCAAGTTACATTTCTGCATACTTGCATCATATCTGTTGATAAAAACTCATATTTGCTATTCAACTGATTATTAACTAAGTGCTTAAAAAATCAAGTGTTAAAACAAACTTAAAATAAATCAAGGGTGTTAAGTCTTCCGCTGATTAAGCCAATACAGCTAAGTTAAAGTTCAAGTTAAACAGCCAAGTTATTCTACCAACAGCTCTATCGAGTCTGTTGAGTGGCTAACTTAGCTGAATTGCCAACTTAGTTGTCCCTCAAGGACAAAGCTGTTTGAGTTAACTCTATTATAATTTTAAAAGGACTAAAATCAAAAAGTTGGTAAGGTTTATTCATCCCCCCTTCTAAACCTTACTCACACCTCTTGGGACCTACAAGTGGTATCAGAGCGGTTGGTTCATTGAGCATTCCGCACTGGTTACTGAACAAGATCTTTATCTTTTCAAAAAGGTTTTAAACACTTGCATTTTCAAAAATTTTCATTTTTAGCAAAGTTATTATCATGGAAGGAAATTTGACACGCATTCCTATGTTCACTGTTGAAGAATTTGATGATTGGAAAATTTGTATACAGGCTCATCTATCTACCCTACACGATGAAATGTGGCTTGTGATAGAGGATGGGCCACTGCAAATATTGAAAGTGAGCACGGCTGCAATAAGAGCAGTTGCAGCTGAAGGAGAGGAAGTTGCTGCTGAAGCAAGACCAGCCATGGTTGAAAAACCAAGGACTGAGTGGACAAATGAAGATAGGAAGAGATATAACTTGGACAATGTGGCCAAGGACATACTCTACAAGACTTTGGACAAAGAAATGTTCAACAAAGTCAAATCTTGCAAATCTGCAAAAGAAATATGGAATAAACTGACTTTAATTTGTGAAGGATCAGAACAAATTAAAGAAAATAAACTGTCTGCTGTTGTTCAAAAATTTGAAAATTTCAAAATGCTTGCAGGTGAAACCATGGATCAGCTAGATGCCAGATTCACTAATATCACAAATGAGCTTTCAGCTCTTGGGAATGAATACACACAAAAGGAGATGTGTATGAAGATCTTGAGGAGCCTCCAAGCTGAATGGGAAATGAAGACTATGGCCCTGAGACATTCCATGGACCTCTCAAGAACATCTAACCATGACCTATTCTCAGACCTCAAAGCCTATGAGTTTGAGCTGAGAAGAAAAGAGCAAGAGGAGACAGTTGTACCCAAGACAGCTGCACTGATAGTCAATGATGGAAAGAGAGCTGAATCCAAGGAAGCCATAGACCAGGAGGAGATTGCCCTAATGGTTAAAAGATTCAATAAGTTCTTCAATAAGAACTATAAAAGAAACAAGGGTGAGACCTCCAGGAGATATTCAGCTCCCTCTAAGTCAATGGAAAATAGGCCACCTAAGAGAGTTGAGCATCAAAGGGTTGAATATCAGAGAGCTGATAACCCAAGAACAGAAAGAGCTGAGAACCTGTGTTGGAACTGCAGACAACCAGGACATTTTGCAGTTGATTGTTCCTATCCACCAGTCAACAAATATAGGAATGAAGAAGAAAGAAAGGTCTTGAGAAAGAAAGACAGAAAAGAAGAAAGCCATGTTGGTGCCGAGCTATTTGAGACAGCCAAGTCTAATGAAGCAGCAGACTCAGAGAGTAGTGAAGCTAACTACTCAAGTGACTCTGAAGAAGTGGCCATGATCTGCCTTATGGCTAAAGAACAAGATCAACCAGATCAAGAAGATGAGGTACACTCTAACTCATCTCATTCGGATTCAAGTGATAGTGATTTTGATACACACACTTCATCACCCACTGATATTTATGATTCATTAGGCAAAATGATGAAAGATTTTGAGCACATAAAATCCTCACACACAATTCTAAATGAGGAAAACAGCCAGCTTAAAGGCCAAAACTCACAGCTGACTAAAGAGCTGAGTACTCTGAGTCACATAGCTGATGAGAACACAAAGTTGAAGGCTGAGAATGCCAAAATGATAGCTGCTATAGAAAAGAGGGAAAAAGACCTCAAGAATGTGATTGCCTCATTTACAAAGGTATCCAAATCTTTGGATGACCTTATCATGAGCCAAAAAGAATGTGGAGATAAGACAGGCATATGATTTAATTCCTTTGTGCACAGTCAAACTCCAAGAGTGATTTTGGAAAAAGGATCTTCAAGCAATGAAGCATCTCAAAAATCCAAAACACCAAATGCTACACCCACATTCACTTCAAAGCACAATCACAAACAAACTTGCATTGGATACAAAGGTAAAGGAAAACAGCCAGTTGGTATGCTGAAAGGACAGCTGAGAAGAAATCCAGCAGAGTTCCTAAGCAAACTCCAAACAGAAAGTACTCTGTGAAGAACAAACAGAGCTACCAAAAACCCCAGAAGTTTCATCAGAGAAACACACATGTTCGGAATGGTAGAAACAATCCAAGCCAAGCTGATTGGAACAATATGAAATATCAGCAAAGACCAATGGAATACAAGCCTAAATGGCAAATACCTAAATGTCAGCAGAGGTAATTCCAAAGGCAAAAGAGTTATAATCAGCACACATTTGCACCCATGCACTACACTTGGAAACATCACAACTATCCTAAGAAAGAAATTACTAAAACACACACACATGCATACACACAAAAGAGACAGCTGTATGAACCTAAAACCCCCAAGCAATTTGCTAATGTGCACTATGATTATGGCACTGATAGATGGCAACATCTTAGAGTCAAGTCCTTTAGCTATAGGTTGGTTTGATCATCTTATAGCACTAACCCCTCAGGACCCAGGCAAGTATGGGTACCTAAAAACTAATTTTCTTGATTGCAGGTTCAAGGAACAACTGAGTGCCAAGGGACCTGGTACATGGATAGTGGCTGTTCCAGACATATGACAGGAAACAAGAAAAACCTGTCAAGATTCAAGGAGATTAGAGGTGCAAAAGTTTTATTTGGAGGAAATGAAGCTCCAGGGGAAATCAAAGGCACATGGTCTATCAAGAAGAATCGATTGGAAATCCCAAATATTGCATATGTTGAAGGCCTCAACTTCAACCTGCTAAACATCAGCCAACTCTGTGACAAGGGCTACAATGTTGGATTCAATATGGGAGTATGCCATATCAAAGATGCTGAATCAAATGAAATAGTGCTGCAAGGATCAAGACAGAAGAATATGTATGTGGTTGATTGGTCTATTGCTACACCAAGCATTTATCTGTTAGTAAAGAGCACAGCCGAATCAAGTTGGCTGTGGCATAATAAGCTAAGTCATCTGAACTTCAAGACAATCAACAAGCTTGCAAGGAGTCTTCTTGTGGAAGGATTGCCAGACTCAGTGTACAAGAAGGAAAGTATATGTGATGCATGCCAGATGGGAAAGCAAATAAAATCTTCATTCAAGGACAAGCCAAGTCCTTCTTCAACAAGGATATTACATCTGTTGCATATGTTAGCTAGCATAAGTGGAAATAAATACACCTTAGTGGTGGTTGATGATTATTCAAGATATATATGGACAATCTTCATATGCAAAAAGAAAGAAACTTTGCAGAAGTTACCTCAGCTGATGAAAATAGTTCAAAATGAAAAGAGCCAAACCATTATAAAGATAAGGTCTGATAGAGGAACTGAGTTTTTCAATGGAATAATAACTCAGTATTGTGTTGAAAATGGTATTGCTCATGAGTTATCTACATCAAGAACTCCACAGCAAAATGGAGTAGCTGAAAGAAGGAACAGAACTCTCAAGGAAGTTGCAAGGACCATGTCAGCTGAAGCTGGATTGCTTAAGAGATTTTGAGCTAATGCCATCAACACAGCATGTTATACTCAAAATAGATGCATGATTAACAGGCAATTGACCAAGACTCCCTATGAGATTTGGACGGGGAGAAAGCCAAATGTTGGATATTTCAGGATATTTGGATGCAAATGTTACATCCATAACAATGGCAAGGATAATTTGAAGGCTTTTAATGCTAAAGCTGATGAAGGTATCTTTTTGGGATACTCAACTGAGAGAAAAACCTATAGTGATGAATAAGAGGACTATGGTCACAGAAGAGTCTATCCATGTGGTTTTTGATGAACATAATGTAAATGGAGAAGACATTGAAGAGTTAGCTGACAAGATGAATCAGCCAACTGTGCAGAAAAGTCCTTATGTTGAAGCTGAAGTAAGAGCAATTAATCCAGATGAAGATGAGACTGCTGAACCTCAAAGACATCTGGAAAGTCTAAAGATGAATGAAGATGAAAGAGCTATTCAAGACAACTTAGCTGCAAGACGGCTGAATCCAGCTGACTTGCTCCAACCTGATGTGAGATGGCTGAGCGACCATCCACCAGAGTTAGTTATTAGAGATGTAAGAGATGGCATAAGAACCAGATCCAGAGCTCAGCATGAAGTAATGTTCACTTGTTTTATTTCCCAGATAGAGCCAAAAGACGTATCTCAAGCATTGGATGACACACATTGGATTCAAGCCATGCAAGAAGAGCTGAATAAGTTTGACAGAAACATAGTATGGGAATTGGTGCAGAGACGAACCCATCAAAATGTTATTGGCACAAAATAGGTTTTCAGTAAGAAGATGAATGAGGAAGGATCTGTGGTGAGAAACAAAGCAAGACTAGTAGCAAAAGGATATTGCCAAGAAGAGGGTATAAATTTTGATGAAACTTTTGCTCCTGTTGCAAGATTGGAAGTAATAAGGATGTTTCTTGCCTATGCCACACACAAGAATTTCACTGTATATCATTGGATGTGAAAAGTGCATTTCTAAATGGATTATTGGAGGAAGAAGTTTATGTCGAACAACCTCTAAGCTTTGAGCAGAAGACTATTGGAGATAAGGTGTACAAGCTCAAGAAAGCCTTGTATGGACTGAAACAGGCACCAAGAGCATGGTATGATACATTGTCTGAATTTCTAACTGACAATGGATTTACCAAAGGCAAAGTTGATAGAACACTTTTCAGAATTCATGATGGAAAGAGTATATTGCTTGTTCAGATATATGTGAATGACATCATTTTTGGATCCACAAACAAGGAGTTGTGTGATAAGTTCTCAAAACCTCATGCAAGGTAAATTTGAGATGAGCATGATGGGAGAGCAGACTTTCTGCCTAGGACTTCAAGTCAAGCAATTGAAGGATGGAACCTTCATAAGCCAAACAAAATACACCAGAGATTTAATGAAGAAACTTGGTATGGAAGAGAAGTCTTCTGTGAAAATTCCAATGAACACATCAGTCAAGATGGACATAGATGCAGATGTCAATGTTGTAGATCAAACCAGATACAGAGCACTCATTGAATCATTGCTCTATTTTCCAGCAAGCAGGCCAGACATCACCTTTGCAGTAGGTGTATGTGCAAGATTTTCAATCTGCACCAGATGAGAGCCACACGACTGCAGCTAAGAGAATCCTGAGGTATTTGAAAGGATGCCAGGAAGTTGGCTTATGGTATCCAAAGGAAGGTGGATTCAAGCTTATTGGTTACTCAGACTCAGACTATGCTGGATGTAGAGTTGACAGGAAGAGTACTTCAGGTACATGTCAAATGCTTGGAAATAGATTGGTTTCCTGGTTTAGCAAGAAGCAAACTTCAATAGCCACATCCACAGCTGAGGCAGAGTACATAGCTGTGGGCAGCTGTTGTGCCCAAGTCTTATGGATGAGACAGCAGCTGAGAGACTATGAGATTGAAGAAAAAGAGATTATAATTATGTGTGATAACACTAGTGCTATTGCAATCACACAAAATCCTGTTTTTCATTCAAGAACAAAGCACATTGATGTCAGATATCATTTCATAAGAGATCATGTTGAAAAGAAAGACATCACTTTGGAATATATCTCAACTGATAAGCAGTTAGCTGATATATTCACTAAGCCTATATGTGAATCAAGATTTGAAGAACTTAAGAATGAGCTAGGGTTAATTGAGCTGAGTTGACACTCAGAAGACTCAATCAACAGAGATAAAAGATAAGAAAATGAGAAAAGAGCAAGTTTCACACATCAGCCAAGTGAAACAGCCACATCGGGAAGTCAGTTGTATCGAGTTAGCTGACAGCTGAGTCACTTAATGAGAAGAGAGAAGCAGAGTTAAGTAATATTTTATATAGGCTGAGTCATTTATGAACTAAATGATAAAAACGCAGTCGTTTTAAATGAGCGGGAATGTTTTTAAGGATGACGTCAGCGTAATATTGACGGGTACAGTAAAAAGTTGCACAGTAAGTATATGATTGGATATAAATGCTGCTGCATTTAATGCGGGGAATTAAATGCGGTTTGACGTCTTAATCTAAACCATTGATCTCAATCAAAAATTCAAAATCCATAGAACTGTCCTTTCATAACCCTTATATACGGATTTTCAGTATTCTTTCTCACTTACTGAAATTATTCATCTTCAAAAGCAAAAGCAAAACAAGTTTTATTCTCTCTCGGAAACCCCAAGTATACTCAAGCAAGTTCTTCAGTTTTTAATCGGTACAACTCTCTGAAAATGGCACCAAAGATCGACTATGTTAAGCTCTCAAAGCAAATCCACTTAGGATCATCCGTAGACTTCGAAGGAATGGTGAAGCAGGGTTCTGATGAAATCCTTGTTCAGAAGATCGCTGAAATGATAGAAAAGTCAGGTCTCAAGGCTTTTCTAGCCATGGAATACTCTCACCCTTACCTAGAAGAGGTCACAATGTTCTATGTCAACGCGGAGGTGCAGGACGAAGAAATCAAGTCTTCTGTCCACAGCAATGACATCAAAATAAGTGCTAAGGACTTTGCTGAGCACTGCTTATTGCCTTTTGAAGGGCTAAAGGAGATACATGAAGCTGATGTAGACTTGGCTACTGCGTGGGAAGAAGTAGCCAAACCTGAGTGTGCTGCTAAGGTAATCTACACAGTTGACAAGAAACTGCTGAAGGACGACTATCACAAGTTGATGGATGTCGTCTCAGAATATGTAGATATGAAGTTTGGTAGCTTCAACCAGCTGTCAAAGACTAAGCTGGTCGTCATGGCTGCGATCATGCAGGGCAAGAAGGTCAACTGGGTTGAGTTCATCTACAGCAGACTCTGCCAGAATGTTTTGAACAAAACCTTCAAGGAAGATGGTTCCTTTGGATGTTCTCTCGGATATGGCCTTGTGATTGGCCTTCTGTTTGAAGTGAAGGGTATTGCCCTTCGACATGGCAAACCCTTCCATGTCAACAGAAAGATGTTTAGGGCAAACCATTTAGGTGCCCAAAAGAGAGCCCATGCCAAGAGGACGGATACAAGTGAGGGGGAATCAGCTGACACCGAAGACACAGCTGCTACCCCTCCTCCAAAGAAAAAAAGCGCCCCCCGCACTCGAGAAGAAGAAGACGCCCCTACTGCCTAAAAAAAAAAAAAGGATGCACTGCCCTGCAGAGTCCCCGCCGTGCGTGCAAATGAGACTCGTGCCCTTGCAACAGAGACTGAGAAGGAACCCTCAATCCCTTCTAAAGTCGCAAAGAAGAAGAGGACTGCCAAGTCCCCATCAATGATGAAACTACTGAATCAGAACCAGAAATCCCTCTGGTTCGTCCAAGGAAGAGAAGACTTGTTAGGCGATGTGAGTTGGAAAAAACAGCTGAGTCTGCCACTCAGTTGGAGAAGGAAGTCGAGACTGTTGGAAATCAAGAAGATCAGTCTCCAGAAGTGATCGATGAAACCACCAAGTCTGCTGATGATGATCAGCAGATACCGTACGAAGACCCAGTTGTGCGAAAGACAGCTGAAGAAGGTGAAGCAGCTGAGACAACTGAGTCGGTCATTGAAAAGGTTGTCTCCCCACCTACATTAGATTTTGTTGCCTCTGAAGAAGAGCAAAGCCTTCTACCTCCCATTCCGGAAATAGGAGGTGAAGGAGAAGATGATGATTACAATGTTATCATGTACTCTCCTTTGTACCCAGATATTCAACGACGCCTAAAAGAATGGAGAGCATGGAAACTGGATCACTCAAGGGTGCAGTTCGCTCACCCTGAGTTCATAGAAGAAGAAGAAGAGTTGCTACATTTTCTTGGTGTTGCAAATGTTCGACAGGCCCTTAATGAAGATAACTGCATGGATATCCTCTGCATCATAAAGGCGGATGAAAAGGATAAAGCTGAGGAGCGAGCCCGAGCATTGGAAAAGTCGAAAATATGCGAATTTATAGGCTCCCCAGGTCACACTCATACACATCTTGATGTGTTCTCTGAAAGTCCGATATGCAGCAGGCTATAAGGGAATCCAGAGTTATCCATGAGCAGTAGTTATTAGAAGGACCAGGAGAATCGTCTCAATCTCTCCTGCAAATTGATCCTCTGGGAGTGGTGCAGCAGACTGCTACAAACATTACTGCAGTCACGTCCCCTGTGCAATCGGAGGATGGATCCAAGGGCACTGGCGATGATACTGGGATTTTGGGCACCCAACTTTAGCCAACCCCTGAAGAAGGTGTTTTACCACCTGCCCCAACGGCTGAGCACTCAAAGGAAAAGGCCGCGAGTCAGGAGCAGAGTGACCCCACTGTTAGTCACTCAGCTGTTGCGCCAGCTGCGGGGGAAGCTCTCTCCACCACAACAGGGTTGGAGGATGTTGTGGAAGACTCAAACCTGCAGAAAGGAGGCAAAGTGGAAATAGAAAAAGAACAGCAGCAGAGTGACATTAACGAAGCTCGGACAATTGAGTCTGTCCCAGCTAAAATGTCAGCTGCTTTGAAGGCCAATGACACTGTTCTTATAGTCAAGGCACAGGATGGTGATGCCCTGGGAGTTAACACTCTGGGCAGTGAAAGTGCAATCCAAGGAGTTGAGACTCCTTAGGATGTCATGGTCGAAGACCCTAAGACAGCTGCGACTGTCGAAGGGAACATAGAAGACCCTAAGATAGTTGAGATTGTCGAAGGGAACCCTGAAGGCCTTGCAGCAGTTGAGTCTGTTGGAGGTATTGAAGGCCCAAGGGAGGTTGAGACTTCCCTGGGTACTGGTCAAGAAACTCAGAACATTCCTCCCTTGGACAGTGTTGAAGCAGAACAAGAAATCAATGCACTTCACGGTTCCCAAGAAAATCTTGACACATCCTTCTTGGGATCTGAAGACAAAGTTGAGTCCACTCCAATTGCAAATCCTTCGGACCCAGCTGAGGATGTTCTCAAAACTAAGAGCCAACTAAGTGCCAAAGTGGCTCGTACAAAATTTAACTTCGATGATAAGCAAGCCCACAGGTCTCATCATCATCTGATGACGCTGATGATGCAGCAGAGGAACAGGTTCTTCATTTAGAAAAATCAACTGAGACCGAGGATGCTATTAAGACAGCTGAGGCTCAGTCAGCTGGGCAAAATGTCTCAACTGCCTCAGTTGAGACCCAGTCAACTTCGCAGGCTCCCACAGCTGCAGTAGTAATGACTACACCAGCTCCGTTTTAGGCTCCCACAGATGTGATACATGTCGATGAAGCTACCGCGGCTGTGGCAAATAGAGTTGAGTCATCGCAGGCACAAACCTCGCAAACCATCCCATACGTGCGCGATGATTCCTTTCAGGAGATGTTTCCTTTCACAAAGATCCTACCAGAGTTAGAAGAAGAGTCCATTGCTGAACAACGAAGATTAATTGTAAGAGAAGATCCAATCATCCCCACTAACACCATTGTTCCAGCATATTTTGACTTTGATGAAGAGTGGCATGCAGCTGAATCAAGTGAGACAGCTGAATCAAGAGATTGAGAAGATTGAAAGACATCAGGCCACACTAGACTTAAGAATTGACAACAGGGATGCTACCCTCACAACCGACTTTAGAGGGATAGTAGTACGGATCAGGGAATGGTCTTAATAGCAAACTGCCATGCGACTCGAACAAGTTCGTTATTTCAAAGCATTATATGGCAGAATGCTCGTCTGGAGCGCTGATAATGCTGATATCAAGCAAAGAATGCATGCATACATCGAAAGGCTACACGAGTCTCACAAGACTGAAATGGAGCTGCTGCAAGAATTGCAGAGAAAAGAAATTATGCGCCTTGAGAACACAATGAATGAAAAATTCAGCCTACTCATGGCTGAAATGAAGTTGGTGACAGCCGAGTCCAAGGTAAATCGCTCAGAATTTAGAGCAGCTTATGCAGCAGCTGACTTCAAACAAAATTCAGCTCTAAGCAGACTCGACTTCATGCTCGCAGGCATGTTCCTTGGGGTTTCTCTCTCTTTTGATGATCCCAAAAAAGGGGAAGAGGAGTCCCTAAGGAAATTAAAAGAAGAAAAACTAAAGAAAAATGTAGCTGAGAAGACAGACGCAGCTGCAATGAAGGGTAAAGCAGCTGAGGGGGAAAGTTCGAAAGATTTGACGTTGATGATAGCTGAAACCCCTCAGCAGGGTCATGTTACTGCCTCCATCCTGAACAAACTCCCCGTAACCCTACCCATTGAGCACTTTGATGTGCCAATGTTGGAGAAAAGAAAATTCATTGAAGTATGGTTTGAGGAGTTCTCCAAAAAGTAGTATGCCCGCGTTCAGGAAGTGTTGAAACAGTATGGTGGACTTCCAGTTGGAAAAGATTAGGATGCGATTCCTGATAATGGATCTAAGCCTAGATCGGTTGAAGAGTTCAAAACCCTTGAGTCATAAGGCTATTTCCAAGGAATGTCACTAGCCCAAGCCTGGGATTTGTACTGGGAGAAAGGTCTACCATTGTGTGAAGAAGTTGAAAAGCAGCAGACCTCCAGCAGTCACTCAGATGGTAAGCATAAGACTCCCATGCAGTACACACCCAGAGGAAGAGGGAGAAGTGGTGGTGGAAGAGGTTCCCGACCTCAACCAAAACCCAAGAATGTTGAATATGTAGACCCTGAAAAGAAAGGAATGATCTACTGGGCTGGGTATGATGAATAGGCCAATCTGGAAGTGGCAAGAAAGAATCCAGTGGCTGTAAGAAGACAAGAAGAGGAAAACGAAAGTCAAACACAGCAATGGCTTGAGATGAAGCGAATGGATGATGCTTCCAAACGAGCTTATGAAAAGATGAAGAAAGCTGAAGAAGAAGAAAGAAAAAGAAAGAGAGTTGATGACAACAAGAGAGCTAAAGAAGAAAGAATGAGGCATCGAAGGCGCTGAAGTGTTGCTGCGAACACCTTCAGGTTTATTACTGTTGTAAATACATTCTAGCAGGTCATCTGTAACAAAATACTTAGTGATTTTCCCTGTAATTTTTCACTTTGTATTTATTCTTGTATTTTAGCATAAATGTACGTTTTGCTTTGATAAAGAATTCTCTAATACCAAATGTAAATAGTTGTGTAAAGGACAAGAACACTATGATCAATAAAATTAACGATCTATTCTAAGCATACATTCTTTGTTACTGCATTGTCTGTATGTATCTTTGTTGTTTATATTTTGTTGAATGTTTTTAAGTTTTAGCATCATCAAAAAGGGGGAAATTGTTAGGAAATTTATTTTATAGATTTTGACTGATGCCATGTAAAACTTAAACTAGAAAGTTGGCACCCCATTTTCTTTGTAATTTATATTGTAATAGATAGGGCTGGAAAAGCTGAGTCAAGTCAGCTATGCCTAGAAATACAAGAAGTCAACTGAAGACTGAAGTGAAGACTCCGCTGCAAGACAACTGAGTATGGCAAAGAAGAAAAGTCAATAACTCGACTGAAGGTGTATCATCTGTGAAATAGCTGTGTGAAGAGTCAGTCAAGTCAACTCAAGAAGCCAAGTCTCAAGTTGAAGTGATAGATGAGTCATCCAAAGATTGGAAGCTAACTCAAGTCACCTAGGGAATAAAAGATTGCAGTCAAGTCAAGACAACTGAACGAGATCCGTTGATGAAAGTCAAGAATGTTACTCAGAATGGTAACATGTTAAAGTTGTCAGAGATAAAGTGTTAGTTCCAGTTGTGTGCAAAAGGAACAAACCAATAGGAAGCACTGCACCAAGTGTCAGATACGCTGCATGTCATTAAATATGAGAAAATGTCAACATCAAGGACTGCAACAAGAATGGGCAAAGTTTCAAATTTTCACTATAAAAGGCTAGGAAACTCATTGAGAAAAGGTTACCTGAACCACGAACAAGCAAGCTTTATTTTGAGCATCTAACCTGCAAAAATTCTCAAGAATATTCAAGCAAATATCCTCAAACCTACAACTCGAAGGAAATCAATCCAACACTAAGTTGTGAAGGAAAGACTACTTCAAACCTGTTGAAGAGGAAATCTTTGCAGCATCAAAGAGGGGTCTACTTTCCAAGGAGGATTGTAGGAAGGTTCAAGGTCGAACCAGTATCAAGTTATTGGAAAGCTTCGTGATCAAATCGAAGAGCATGAGAAGTGAGCTGAAGTAGCAAGGTAGCTGCCCTATGAAGAAGTTGAGTCGCAAGAGAAGCCAGCTGTGTGACCAAGGCTATCTCTAGACTGTTCACCACTTTGTAAACATATCTATTACATAGTGGATTCCTCCAGGAGTTGGAGAAGAGAGGATTAGAAAAATTACCCCATCTTCGAACCTCTATAAAAATTAACTGTATCATTTATTTTTCAGCAATTTACATTTCTGCATACTTACATCATATCTGCGGATAAAAACTCATATTTGCTATTCAACTTATTATTAACTAAGTGCTTAAAAAATCAAGTGTTAAACAAACTTAAAATAAATCAAGGGTGTTAAGTCTTCCGCTGATTAAACCAATACAGCCAAGTTAAAGTTCAGGTTAAACCGTCGAGTTATTCTATCAACAGCTCTATCGAGTCTGTTGAGTGGCTAACTTAGCTGAATAACCAACTTAGTTGTCTCTCAAGGACAAAGTTTTTTGAATTAACTCTGTTATAATCTTAAAAAGACTAAAATAAAAAAGTTGGTAAGGTTTATTCAACCCCCTTTCTAAACCTTACTCACACCCCTTGGGACCTACAGGGAGTGACTACGAGTAGCACGCAGGTCAGGCGCTTGAATAGCAACTGGAGTAAGATTTGTATGATGTCTACAGCGTGACATGCCTAAATTGAGTCGGAGCTCCATCATAGCATGTATTCATACTACATATGCCTTGAGTCGACCGTCTATGGGAAAGTGACTGAATGGGTCCCTACTTCGTCACTGTGTGAGCCCGTATTATTTTTTTGTACCCTTTGGGACCTTGGACCATGTCATGAGGTGTAAGCTTGATGACGCTACTTTAGCATGTATCCAATGGCCATGTGTGATTCGGTCTGTCGGAGCATGTCTAGGAAAGCTGTCAAGACCAAGTTAATTGGCATGTGGGGCTGAGGAAGAATTAAGTTGGTAACGCACTTATGTTCTATTATTCATAGCCGGGAGACTATGTCGAAATGTGTTTGATTAGTCATGAATATAGAAACATATTTGAGTGAGTCGAGTATGCTCCATTTATTTCATTGAGGGATCTAGAGATGCTTGACTGGGTGCGACCACTTGGTTTGGGGTACATAGCGAGTTATTGAGTTGTAGGGTTATGTTAGTTTGGTGATGACTTAATATAACTCTCCTCACCTTTGCTTTTTCGCTTGGTCGCCTTATACCGTGAGATGAGAACTATACCATGTGATTCGAATGAGTCGAGTCAAATAAGAGTGGGAGAAAGACGTGAGATGAGAACTATGAGGATGTGATTCTAACTGAGATATGGGATTGAGATATACATATTGATATCTCTCCCTACAAAATCAGTCTAATTAAAAACAATCGTCCCCTGACATAGAAAGAATAATCTCTCTCTTAAAATTTCTCTCTACGATTTTCTTCTTGAAGTATCACCAAAGTCTCCAAGGGTTTAAGGTCTGCACATCCAAGTAAATAATTAAAGTAATTATTTACACTAACGAGAAAGACAGTTCGTGATTCTGTTCGTGGTTCAACCAATTTATGTGATTTGTTCGTTGCTCGTGATTCAACCAAGAGGAGCCTTGTATATGGCTTAATCATGGAACAAACGGAGGCTTATAGACGGGCTTAATCCTGACTATGTGGATCGGCAGTTCCGCTGCAAATAGGTATACTCGATTCACTCTATATGTGCAAATATGTAATTTATGTTTCGATCCTTATTTGCTAACATTGTCAAATTCCAACAGATCTGGCAAAATCACAGTCAATGATTAAATGCCAAATATTAAAGAAATGAAGAAATTGGCATCATACCTCAGTCTCAATTCTCCCCACAACCCAACCTGTCTTTCATCATCCAACATTCATATTGATCGTTCATCACCCATCTTCCATATATCGAGCCCCTTTATATGTCCTTTTCATAAAAGTTTTAGTGCGTAAATATATTAATATATTTACTTATTTGTAAATTCATTAAAAAGGTGTACGTCTTTAACTTTTTGTTAGAATTTTATAGTTGAAAACTTAAATTCAAACATAAACAAATTGTTAATGTTACTTAATTGGCAAATTTGGTCTTTAAGCACGGTGCAAGTTCTAGTGTTGTAACACTGCAGTGCAACACCTTCTGCGCAGAATCTGGGTTGATATCTTGCCAGATTCTTTGTTTCTGTTTTATGACAACTGGTGTATTTCGAGTAGCTTGCTGATTATCTGGGATTCCCTATCTAAAAATATTCAGCCTATTTGATTGCCATTTAAACTCCTTCCTTATGTATTTGTTCATACCCATAAGGAAAGATTTTATCTCTTGTTGTTTACCTTTTATAGCTTTGCTGGAAATCTGCGTGTCGCTTGATTTCAGCCAAGAAATGATTATCCAGAAAAATACTCTTTGAGCTTATTGTTCTTCTTCAAGAAATATTTGTGTCATAATTCTAGTCTTCGGGAGAAGACGGTGAAGATCTACGCTGTGGATCGACTCAACCTCTCAAGGGATTTGAAGTTGGAGGGATTCCAATAAGGTTGAGATTTTTGGAAGAATCGATCAGAATATTAGTTTTATACGAGTGTTGGTGTATAAGATAAAGAGGGAGTCTTTATGCTTTACGTAAATCCAGTCGTATTTCTAATAACTGTTCATGCATTAAGATTGAGGAATCTAAGCACGTTAAAAATACTGGTGTTATTTTCTATTTCAGCTGAGCTAGTGTGTTGTATGCTTCAGTGTTACAACATTAACATATAACATTGCTCGAATCCGAACATCCAGGGTTTTTGTATTAATATATTGATTAATACGGCAATATATTTTATCAATTAGCATCAAGAGCCTAACACTAATTCTTATTAGTGAGATCCTATTTATAATTGTTTCTAACATGTCTTGTTTTTATGAAGAAAGTTCAGTTTCACGCCCTCAACTCCTTGACAGTTTTGAAAAATCTAAAAAGCAAAATAACAGAAGAAGCAAATCCCCAAATATTAGCAAAAGGATTCAATGCAGAGAATGTGGTGGCTTTGGACACATCCAGGTTGAATGTGCAAATACTCGAAAGAAGAATGGAAAATCATTCACCCTCATTGACAAAGAGGTTGGTTGTAATGAAACGCACCCCAGTGTTATTTCTGGTGTTACAACACCAAGCAGGTATGACACTAACTTTTCTTTTGTTGAAAGATGTCTAAACTCTGTGATTCCTACAGAGAAAAACAACTCAAGTGATGAACACTCTGAGGATGACTCTGAAGTTGATGAAGAATCAAGGAATGAAGAACTAAGGAGAGTTTACCAAAATATTACGAAAAATGCTTGGTTGTCTTGAAGAAAAAGGAGAACCTGGAAAAGAAAGTAGTGTGTCTTACTGCTGAAAGAGACTCACTCAAAGGTGAAGTCATAAAATTTGAAAGGATAGCAACAAAAAGAAAGAAAGAATTAACCAAGGTGAAGAAAGATCTAAGCGAGATGATGGCCTCTGTTAAGAAGCTAAACACTGGTAAGGGAAAATTGGATGAAATTCTATCTCAAGGAAAATATCATCAAGATCGTGCAGGTATTGGTTTTGGTTCTAATTCTAACAAAAACTTTGCTAAAAAGGATAAAAATTCTGAAAATGCTTTTGTTAAAGAAGGAAATTCATCTAATCATGTTGGAAAAAGAAATGGATTTGTTCCTATTTGTCACTATTGCAATCGTTCTGGCCATATAAGACCTAAGTGTTATCGTCTTCAGAAACACTGTAGGCAAGCAGAGTGCAATCTCATGTGTTCAAACATCACCAAAGAAACACTCCTTGTTTTAAAATTAATTTATCCAACAAACCCAAGAAAATTTGGGTTAGGAAAAAATGAGTTTTCTTGTAATGTTACTCACACATCTTTAAAAGTTAATGTTACTGAATCATGGTATTTTGACAGTGGGTGTTCTCGTCATATGACTGGAGAATTGGAAAAACTCATTGATTTTGAAAAACATGAAAATGGTTTGGTCACTTTTGGTGATGGTGCTAAAGGAAAGGTTTTGGGAAAAGGGACGTTCGTAGGACTTCCTCATTTGAAAAATGTCCTATATGTTGAAGGCTTGAAAGAAAATCTTATTAGCATTAGCCAGTTGTGTGATTATGATTTGTATGTCAAATTTGATAAGAATGTTGGTAAAGTCTTTGATAATTCTGACAATTGTATTCTGAATGGAAACAGGTCCTCCGCTAACTGTTATTTATTGCATTAACAGCTGCAGTGTTACAACACTGAGTGTCATAACACTACTCTGAGTGAATCTGAAATATGGCATCAGAAAATGGGTCACTTGAATTTTCATGGCACGTATAATCTGATCAAAATAGGAGCTGTCTTCGGAGTTCCTAAATTGAGTATGAGAATCATTAGAGATGTGAATGGGACTACTAAACCTTGTATATTCTATTTATCTGATGCTCACACTAACTTGACTGGGTTTAGTGATGTTGATTTGAAAGGTGATGTCGATGACCGAAAGAGCACTCCTGGAGGATGTGTCTACCTTAGTAACAATGTTTCATGGTACAGTAAGAAATAAAGTTGCGTATCCCTATCCACTATTGAGTCTGAATATATAGCCCTTGGGAGCTTTTGTTCTCAAATGTTGTGGATGAGATAAATGTTGACTGACAATGGGGTTGAAAAGAAAACTCTTACTGCTTATTCTGATAATTCAAGTGCCATAAATATTTCTAAAAACCCAGTGCAACACTCCAGAACAAAACACATCGATATTCGACACCATTTCATTAATTGTTATCATTGATTTTGACACCACTGAGAATCAAATTGCTGATATTTTCACCAAAGCCCTAGACTTTCAAAGGTTTAATTACTCGAAAGTCTGCGGGTGTGTTTTTCGACCGAGTGTGGGTTTCAGTGTTGCAACACCATATGCATCATTCTTTTTTCTTGATGTGTTGCAACCTCTTGTTGATCTTAATTCTTTTGCATTAGTCATTTTGCATTTTTAAGATCATTTCATTGGCTTATCGTTGTTTTAGTGTTGTAACTCTATTGAGTACTCCTTTGATGAAACCCTTGCCTAAAATTAATTGTGGATCAAATTGCAAACAGAATGATTTTTCCCATGTGAAAGATGTATTTTTTGAGCCTTTGGCAGAAAAAGCTGCCTATACATTGTGTGTGAAAGCTATTCAGTTGTAAACTATTCTCTGTTCTTTTATATGCTTGAAACATGTTATGATCTTCTGAGAAAGAGCTACCTGTGTTTTGGAGCGAAAGCTACCGACTGGCTAATTGTTCCACTGTTGATTCCTTTCACTCAAAAGATTTTTTAAATGGGAAAAGGATTTTGATCCATTGACTTTGTATGGCGATGTTCTTCAAAAAGGTGGTACAACACTGGGTTGCAGCACCAAAACGCCTGAGGCCTTTTTATTCCTGTCAGAAATAAACTCATCATTCTAGACATCCCTCAGGATCATTTTTGGGCTTGTGGAATATATTTTCTCTCTTGATTCGATGTGGTGTATTATTTTTGCAAATATTTTTTTCATTAAATTTGTCTTTAATAAATGGTATTGTTCATCTGTGCTTATTCTGGATTAATTGCACGCCTTAAATTATGGGACTTTTCCAAAAATATTTGAATTTCATATTTGCAGTTGTGAAATTTTATTGGAAACTACCATGTTAGCCGCCAATAGTATCTCTCAAGTTGGAAGTATACATATTCTTGAAGGAGATTGTTTTGACCAAAAAATAGTCAAAGTTTGGTTGTCTTCTTTTGTCTTTTTTTGGTCAAAAGAGGAAGAGAGGAGATTCAAGTGAGGTGAGACCCAAGTAAGGGGGAGCAAACTGAGTCAAGTGAGATGGTGAGATGAGACCCACTTGAGGGGGAGTCCGAAAAGTCCTGTGATGAGGAAGAAAATGATGATGCTGCTTCTGAGAGGGAGTTTGAGTTTGAAGATGAGAATGAGGATGATGCTGACTCTGAGGGGGAGTCAAAGAAAGAAAGTGGATCTGTTTAAGACCATTGCATGCTTGTGTTTATCTTGTCTCTAGTACGAATGATAAACTAGTTCTATTGGACAATGTGTTGGATGAATTTGAATTATGTATGCATGCTTTTTGAACTATGCTAACTTGCAGGGCTTTGTGATTCCTAGTGTTGCATCTTTATCTATATCTGTTTTGATGTTATCCAGTGAATTGTTGTATTGACCAAAAGTGCCAAATGGGAGATTGTTAGTGTTACTTAATTGGCAAATTTGGTCTTTGAGCACGGTGCAAGTTCTAGTGTTGTAACACTGCAGTGCAACACCTTCTGCGCAGAATCTGGGATGATATCTTGCCAGATTCTTTGTTTCTGTTTTATGGCAATTGGTCTATTTCGAGTAGCTTGCTGATTATCTATGATTCCCTATCTAGAAATATTCAACCTATTTAATTGTCATTTAAACTCATTCCTTATGTATTTGTTCTTACCCATAAGGAAATATTTTCTCTCTTGTTGTTTACCTTTTATAGCTTTGCTGGAAATCTGCATGTCACTTGACTTCAGCCAAGAAATGATCAGTCCTGCCTTGTGAGGATTGGTTTTCGTTCTCTATAAAAAAGAACTCAACGTTTGAAGAAGATTATCCAGAAAAATTCTCTTTGAACTTATTATTCTTCTTCAAGAAATATTTGTGTCATAATTCTAGTCTTTGGGAGAAGACGGTGAAGATCTACGGTGTGGATCGACTCAACCGCTCAAGGGATTTGAAGTTGGAGGGATTCCAACAAGGTTGAGGTTTTTAGAAGAATCGATCAGAATATTAGTTTTATACGAGTGTTGGTGTATAAGATAAAGAGCGAGTCTTTATGCCTTACGTAAATCCAGTCGTATTTGTAATAACTATTTATTTTCTAATATTGGATTGTTTCTTCTCTGGGCATGGCCTCGTGCATTAAGATTGAGGAATCTAAGCACGTTAAAAATACTGGTGTTATTTTCTATTTCCGCTGTGTGAGTGTGTCGTATGCTTCAGTGTTACAACATTAATATACAACACTGCTCGAATCCGAACATCCAGGGTTTTTGTGTTAATATATTGATTAATAGGGCAACATATCTTATCACAAATAATATAATATTCCTCTTATTTTCATTCTCTTAATAACTAATGCGCAAAATTTCATTATAGACATTCGGATTTCGCGAAATAGCGTAGGAAAAACTATATATAAAAAAAAGAAACTAACTAAAGTTTTTAACGTGCATGGATGAAAATTAAGAAACAATCTACGTAATATATTTCCTGTCTTCAAGAATCGGCGTATTTCACATACTTAGGGATTTTTAATACAACCCATAATTATTCATTTATTTTTGTAATTTTCTATTGATGAGCATTTTACAAATTATACATATATTTTTTTGAAATTAACAATTCAAATCATCGGCTACCTAGATTACATGATTTTTTGGAATCCATTAGTATTGCGTTTGGACCTTGAAACTTAGATGTGAAAAAATGGAGTGAAGAATGATAAAAAAAATCGAAAATTATATTTTAAAGCGAGATATATAATGACTTTTTTATAATATTTTCCTGATTAAAACTTAAGAACGACCAAGTAAAAAAGAAAGTAGGTCAACAACTGTAATTGACAAAGAACAAAGAAAGTGCTAGTAATTAATCTATATGTTGAATCTAAGCTCAAATGGCATGGTATTTATCTTCAAACCTACTAAACTTGATTGGATTTTACATTTTATACTTTGCTTGTCTCCACATCAAAGCTTGCATTGGGGGTGGGGGTTGAGAAGTATAGACTTTAATCACAAAGACAAGATTAAAGAATAAGAAGTTAAAATACATTTGCTTATCCTTGGCTCAAAAATTACTAAGAAATTTTCTTAGGGTGTCAGAAATTGACCCAGCGAAAATTTTCCGACGTAGGTTAATTTCAACAAGTAGGTATAAATCAAACAGTTTCATAGTTCTGTTAGTTAAAGCACATATCTATAGTATCCGTCCTGCACAAATAATTGAAAATTACATTTGTATATATTCCATACACATTTTGTAATACTCCATACTTTTGAAGTAAAATGCTTAGTACATGCAGGATCGACCTTGAATTTTCAGGGGGCCATGGCGACAAGAAAAAAAGAGCCACCTATATATAAAAAGAAAAATAACTACCATAAAAAAACATCAAGCTCCAACGATGGACTTTTTTCATCATCCAGAATATTCAACAAGTGCAACACTTACAAACATATACGAAAAAAGTATCAAATGTTAGAAATCGAAATCACAAAGGCATGCTTTAATTCACAAAAACCATAAAAGCATGCAACAACCAATCTACCATGACAATCCGAGAGAGAAAGAAATTAATCCTAATCGCGGAAGCGTACCTGAATCCATCAGGGAATTAGGGCTTGAGAATTATGGATCTGGTTTGGTCTTCCAGACAAGCGGTTCTTCTTGAGAGACTTGAGAGTTCTGTATCTAACGTTCTGTCTTACGTCTCTTGAAGGAGAACAAATGTTTCTCTTATTTAAGAACCGTCGCTCGGGGACCATAACCGTTTTGGATAAGTATCCCCTTTATTTTCTATTTGGTCCCTCAACAAATAGAAAATCTCTTAATAGTATCTACACATTTAATCCCATAACAATTTTATACCCTTTTAATCCAAAATTAAAACTTTAGTAGATCACTTTAATGGGATTAAACCGTAAGACAACTATACACATTTAATTAACATATGTAAGTCCAAATTAAATATTTTCCAACAATCTCCCACTTGGACTACATATGTTACCAAACAAATGTGCAATACCTTATGAGCTCAAACCTTGCTGTCACATATAAGAGTATCCCTTAACAATCTCGTCCATTGATTGTACTAATGCAGGACTAAAGAGGCTTTCATTACTTTATGCGTGAATAAACCCATCAATAATCACATATACCAGCACAACCAAATGACATAGATCAATCATGGGTGCGTAGCATGGAAATTACTTGTAATGTGATCTAACATGTCTATTTCCAACTGGTCCACCTTATTCCTTAGTGAGATCAATCATAACCAAAATGACAGAGTGTAATAAACGGAATACTTCATATCTGTACAGAAATATCCAAATACAAAAAATGTGTCCAAAGTAATGTATAGAGCAATAAAATGACAGACTCCCACTAAACCAAAGTATCCTGACACTGTATTACACCCATACGAGCAATATGCTCGTGAAAGACCCTGGGTGTTAATCCTTTAGTAAGCGGATCCGCAATCATTGAGTCTGTCCCGATATGCTCTATAGTTATCTGACCACTCTGTACCCTTTCCTTCACAACCAGGAACTTTATGTCAATGTGCTTTGACTTAGTAGAGCTCCTGTTGTTATTAGAATATAGCACTGCCGAGTTATTATCACAATACAACATTAATGGTCTTTCTATATTCTCAAGAATGCGCAGCCCAGTGACAAAATTTCGCAGCCATATTCCATGATTGTATGCCTCATAGCATGCTACAAATTCAGCTACCATGGTAGAAGATGCTACAAGTGTCTGTTTAGCACTTCTCCATGAAATGGCTCCCCAGCCAATAAGAAAATGTAGCTCGAAGTGGATCTCCTACTGTCTTGGCATCCATCAAAATCAGAATCAGAATACCCTATGATCTCCAACTGATCTGATTTTCTGTATGTGCTCATCACCCGTTTGGCTGCTTTCCAGTGATCCATACCAGGGTTACTTAAATATCTGCCCAACATACCAACAACAAACGCTATATCAGGTCTTGTGCAGACCTGAGCATACATAAGACTCCCAACAGCTGAAGCATAGGGAATTTTCTGCATTTCCTTAATTTCCAGATTTCCTTTAGGGCATTGTTCGAGACTAAACTTGTCTCCCTTAGCTATGGGGTGTCTCCTGGTTTGCAGTTCTTCATGCCAAATCTTTGCAACACTTTTTCTATGTAGCTCTTTTGTGATAATCTAAGAATACCCCGAGAATGATCTCAGTGTATTTGAATTCCCAGAACAAAAGAAGCTTCCTTAAGATCTTTCATCTCAAATTTCTTTGATAGAAATTTCTTGGTATCGTGCAACAATCCTGAGTCATTAGTAGCAAGCAGAATGTTATCCACATACAAGACCAGAAAAATATACTTACTCCCACTGAACTTGTGATACACACAATCATCAACAACATTAGTCTCAAAACCGAACGAGACTACTACTTGATGAAACTTGTGATACCACTGACGAGAAGCTTGCTTGAGCCCATAGATGGATTTCTTTAATTTTCAAACCATAGACTTTGGGTCTCCAGACATAAAGTTTTCTGGTTGCAACATATATATCGTCTCATCAATGTCTCCATTGAGAAACACCGTCTTTACATCCATCTGATGTAACTCAAGGTCAAAATGTGCAACTAATGCCCTAATTATCCTGAAAGGGTCTTTCATGGAAATCGGAGAGAAAGTCTCTTTGAAATCAATGCCTTCTTTCTGAGTAAAGCCTTTAGTTACAAGACGAGCCTTATATCTTTCCACATTACCCTTCGAATCCCTCTTGGTCTTAAAAATCCATTTGCAACCAATATGTTTCGCACCTTCAGGTAATGGGACAAGATCCTAAACTTGATTGTCTTGCATTGACTTATACTCTTCATTCATGGCATCAATCCACTTTTGAGAGTTTGGATCCTGCATGGCTTGACGGAAATTGATAGGATCAATTTCCATCAATCCATTATTATCCTCATTTTCTTGAAGAAATACCACATAATCATCCGGAATAGCATTTCTCTTTTGTCTAGTGGACCTCCTTAATGGCACTAGTTCTTGAGGTTGTTGAGTTTGTTCTTCCTGAATAGTTTCAACCTGATTGGGGAGTTCTTCAACATTATCCTGTTGAGGTTCGGATCTACTTCTCGGCTAATGACGGGAATAGAAACCTGAACATCATCAGAAGCAGTAGTAGGTGTCGAGATCGACTCCTCCTCAAAGGTAATGTCTCTAACCTTATTTCTCCCCCCAAACTCAACATCCTCAAAGAATACCGCATTTCCCGTCTCAAAAATAGACCTTCTAGTGGGATCATAAAACTTAAAACCCCTTGATTTTTCTGAGTAACCAATAAAGTAGTTGCTAACTGTTTTGGAGTCCAATTTTCTTTCATTTGGCCTATAAGGCCTAGCCTCAGCTGGACATCCTCATATGTGAAAGTGGTTTAGACTCGGCTTTCGCCCAGTCCAAAGCTCAAAAGGTGTTTTAGCAGCTGCTTTAGTTGGTACCCTGTTGAGAATATAAGCTGCAGTCTTTAGTGCATCTCCCCAGAGTGATTCTGGTAAGGAGGATTGACTAATCATACTCCTCACCATATCCTTTAGAGTCCTGTTTCGTCTTTCAGCAACACCATTCATGCTAGGCGTCCCCGACATGGTGTACTGTGGGACGATTCCACATTCCTCTAGTAAGATAGCAAAAGGCCCTGGACGTTGTTCTTCTGAACCATCATATCTGCCGTAGTACTCACCTCCACGGTTAGATCTGATAGCTTTAATTCCTTTGTTGAGTTGATTCTCAACTTCAGCCTTAAAAACCTTGAACATATCCAGTGCCTCTGATTTTTCATGAATTAGATATAGGTACCCATATCGTGAGTAATCGTCTATGAATGGTACGAAATATTGTTGACCATTCCAAGAAGCCTTAGGAAATGGCCCACAAATGTCCGTATGTATCAATTCTAAGACGTCTGAAGTCCTGTTGGCACCTAATCTCTTTATTTTGGTCTGTTTTCCTTTAATACACTCAACACATACATCAAGATCCGAAAAGTCAAGTGTATCTAAAATACCGTCTGACACAAGTCTCTCAATCCTGGTTTTTGAGATATGACCTAAACGCTTGTGCCATAATTTAGCTGAATTTTCTTTATTTAATTTTCGCTTAGTACCTCTTGATTCAACATGTAGGGATTCATTATATGAAGCAATAGTATCTAGCATGTATAGATTGTCATAAGCACTTAACGAACCGGTACCAACAATATTGGAATTTAATGAAAGACTAAACTGACAATTTCCAAATGAACAAGAAAACCCATATTTGTCCAATAAGGAAATAGAAACCAAATTCCGCCTAAACGACGGTACAACAAAAGTGTCTTTCAAATCCAAAAAGAAACCAGTTCCTAATAACAACCTAAAATGCCCTATTGTCTCCATTTCCACCGATTTGCCATCACCCACAAAGATGTATCTTTCACCATCAGTTGGCTTTCGGTAGCTCAGGCAACCCTGCATTGAAACACTTATGTGAGTAGTAGCACCAGAATCTAACCACCAAGTGTTTTCAGGTACTGAAGCTAAATTAACTTCAGAACAGACCAAAGCAAGAAATGTACCTTTCTTCACACGCCAAGCGCGATACTTGGTACAATCCTTATTTTTGTGTCCAGGTTTGCCACAAAAGAAACAACCATCCTGAGTTTTACCTTTCTGTTTCTTTTGTGCTGGACCCTTATCATTAGCAGCTTTCTCAACATCATTTTTCCTTTTGCCCTTATCTTTAGAAGTACTGGCCAGTTGAGCAATATCAGTTCTTTCTTGCTTCAACCTTTCTTCCTCTTGCACACAGTATGAAATGAGCTCATTAAGAGTCCACTTCTCCCTTTGACAATTGTAACTGACCTTAAACTGACTGAATTGTGCAGGATGCGAAATTAACACTAAATGCACGAGTAAGTCCTCAGACACCTCGAGCTTTAGTGCCCTTAGCTTTGAAGCAAGATGAGACATCTCCATGATGTACTCCCTTATATTTCCCTTGCCCTTATACTTTAGTGAGATCAAGTGGTCGTAGTAACTTCCTCAGAAGTTATGCCTCGAAAGGCTTCTGGAATGCCGCGCTTAATGATCATCAGACTAACGCAATTTGAGCGCTCCCACTTCTCAAAGTTCCGCTTTTCCTCTGCAGAACTTGCATCCGTAAGAGAAGGGGGTTGCTCAACCCTTAGCGCATAGTCCAGATCCATGCAGCCCAAAATGATCAGAATGTTTTCTTTCCAATCCTTAAAGTTCGACCCATTGAGCATGGGAATATTGTTGGTGTTAGCAGAAATAGAATTAGCAGACATCATAGCTGAATAGAGAACAAAACCAAAATTAACCGTCATGCTCACATTAAACCAAATAATCAATCATTAAATTTAAATAAGTTGGTAACATCTCGAGGCACCTAACACAACATTAATATCAAGTCTTTGGACAGTAATATTAACTTGTAAGTGGCTACCTCTTGTAGCGATCAAACACTGACAATAAATCATGTCAAGCAATATTGTCTTCCTTTGGGCCGACAAATCACTTACATGGATAACCTTATAATTGCAACGTATTTACCACCACATGTGTTTGTGCATTTCGGGCCAAGCATTAACCTTCCTTAGGGCCGACTAATACCCGCATGAATATACACAAACACAAACATCCAATATTCTTAATGAATAAATCTACACAAGAGAGGTCACTTTGGCGACTTTTGTTTCAATAAATTCATTTTAAACATCTGACAAAAAAATTGGGGACATGAGATGCACCAAACAAATTTAAAATAAAATGATCGAACATGTATTTGCACAAAATACACATATATCCTTAGTGATTGGGGTCACTGTAACAATATACAAAAAAGTCTATTGAGCCCAAAACTAAATTGAATCCATTAAACTGTGAATTGGGCCAAGAGAAACATTTTATATAATAAAGGCCCCAAATACAAAGAAAATGACTAAAATGTCATCATCTTCTACAATTACCAATTCTCGAAACCCGATGTATAAGAATCACAAATTTCAATTGCTGCAACTTTTTTTTTATAAATGAAACCCACAATTCCTTAGAAATGAAAGACCCCAAGTTTCGAGATTTCTCAAAGGAATTATGCTTCAGTAATCCAAATCCATGGAACTCATCATAAAGACAAGGTCAAATAAGAATATTTTATAAATACAGAGATGGAGATATTGATTTCGTGAATCAAAAGAAAACCAAATTCCAAGATCTTAATCCACAAATCCATAAGGACCTTCCAAAACCAGAATTTTGAAAACGATTCTGAATGCTGAATCCATTCATCTGTATTACTTAAAGTCGAAAACAAGAAAGGGATAACAAATTCCAAAATTCTGATTTATACCATAGAACATAACTGATTCCATCCAAAAAACTGAACATGAAAATTAATCCAGAAGTTCACAAAACCCTAATTTTATTTCACGAAGAACCATAATATAACCCCGAAATTCTTCGCAATTCTCAGACAATCATGAGTAGAGTGGCTCTGATACCACTTGTTAGAAATCGAAATCACATAGGCATGCTTTAATTCACAAAAACCATAAAAACATGCAACAACCAATCTACCATGACAATCCTAGCGTGCACTGAGTCCATCGGGAATTAGGGCTTGATCGGATCGATAAGCGGTTCTTCTTGAGAGACTTGAGAGTTCTGTATCTAACGTTTTGTCTTACGTCTGTTGAAGGAGAACAAACGTTTCTCTTATTTAAGAACCGTCGCCCGGGGACCATAACCGTTTTGGATAAGTATCCCCTTTATTTTCTATTTGGTCCCTCAACAAATAGAAAATCTCTTAATAGTATCTACACATTTAATCCCATAACAATTTTATACCCTTTTAATCCAAAATTAAAACTTTAGTAGATCACTTTAATTGGATTAAACCGTAAGACAACTATACGCATTTAATTAACATATGTAAGTCCAAATTAAGTATTTTCCAACATCAAATAGTCATATATAAAATCTATATCTCCTAGCAGCTGAAAAGAAAAATCATCAATAAGGTCATCATCAAAATCAAGTTTTTCAAACAAGTTATTTTCAATACATAAAATTGGCAATCCATTTAATCTTTCTTGAGACATAGTTGAACACAAGTGTGATTTTATCAATTTTGGTTTTGAAAAACTTCTCTTTGTTGATGCTACATTAACTGTTACAGTTAACAAAACTATATAAGAAGTGAAAGTATTTGGAAAATAATACAAAGCTTTTACAATTTTAATAAAATCTTTCATATGCCTTTTCTAATTTTTTTAAAAAAAGAATTTGTTCTTGAGTAGATATAGAATATATATGAAACAAAAACATGTTTATTTTACTTTATATTTAGAAGTTTGATTAATTTTCTTATTACAAATTTGAAAGCAAAAGGCCTTTTGGTATTTTTCTATTGTTGTCATTTGGTATTTTTTAATTTTTGGGGGCCCCTATAATTTTTTTTAAAGAAACATGTATATCTATATAAAGGCTTATTTAAAATTGTGCCCCCTCAAAATCGGGCCCATATGCGGCCGCCCTCGATGACTATCCTCAGGGCCAACACTGAGTACATGTATTATAGTTATCCATATAATATTTCATTATAAT
The DNA here is from genome assembly GCA_016081115.2 of Rehmannia glutinosa. Taxonomy (NCBI): domain Eukaryota; kingdom Viridiplantae; phylum Streptophyta; class Magnoliopsida; order Lamiales; family Orobanchaceae; genus Rehmannia; species Rehmannia glutinosa. The sequence goes on from JABTTQ020001400.1 coordinate 196,276, forward strand.
AATTTTTATAATATTTAAATAATCTAAAAGTTATCCAAACAATTTATAGGTGTTTACTAAATATTACATAACTAATAAAATAAGAACACTAATAATTTATAAAAACACTAATTATTATTAAATAATGGAATTTTACTTTGTGTCATAATTATAAATTTAAATAACACTAATTTGAATTATTTTTTATAAAGTCTAAACATTATTATCAGTAGATTCCTATAAAATAATGTCAAATTAAGTCGCATGTTTACTTCCGAATAATTATTTTACATTCATGTTTTACATGTATGCATATTTTACACATACAGTAACAAATCCGTATATTCATGATTTCCATGTATTTTATTGATTTTTAGCCACAAACTTTTTCATATATTTATAATATACTCGTATGTATTAAAAGCTGAATTTTTCCCATCCTGAATTTAACCAAGGCTTGATAGCAATTATGTGTGTGGTAATCGTATATCTTTTAATTAGGATTGTGCACGAGACTTGGAGATTACTAAAACCAAACCGATATTCGGACCGAAAAATATCCGAACAGGAAATATCCGTTGACTTTTTGACTTTCCGGAACTAGACCATCCCGCAAATATTTCTGGTACGGTCCTGGAGATTTTTCGAATACCCCATATCGAGAACTGTACCGAACCACTTCGAACCGAGGACCTGAAGCTAGGACCGGTTTCAAAGTATACATATACATTATTTTTATTTTATTTATATTTTGGGTATTGAATTGACTACAAATTAATTATTCGAAATTATATTGAATATAAAACATATTTCTAAAAAACACATAATACTACAACTATTATGAACTTCTTAAAACTTTAATATTAATAATACAGTAAATTGTTTGAAATTAAAATTAGTTAAATATTTAGTAAATTGTACTTAAAAGAGAAACATACTCTAAACAAGTAATAGTACCATATTATAGCAATATATATTTATATATGGTTTTCTTAAAATAATATTTCATTTTTTACCACATCAAAAAATTATAAATATAATTTTATTGATTATGCTAAGTTATTAAGTATGAAATATTGAGATTATAAACTTATATAAAATTTTGTTTCATATTAATTTATCAAATTTTGTAGTTAATTATATTTATCCAAAGTCAATTAGTCAATTGAAGGACAATGGCTCATGATAATAGAATATTATTGTATTCTAAATGTTATTAAGTTTAGAATTTAGAATTGTATTACCTTATAAGTTATATAGTTTTAGCATCTATTTTGATACTACACTAAAAAGAAAAAAAAAAACTGAAATTATATCTCTTTGGTGATTTTTATATTGATTTTAATTTCTTTTTCAAATTTGGGTATTTTATTTATGACTAATATCTGAATCTTCGTCCTGAATTGTACCATACTGTACCGTTCCATTAATTAGAACCGAATCTGCGTCCCGAACCATCCTGAACATTTGGTATGGTTCGGGCCGGAGATTTTATTCTCTGGTTCGGTTTTAGATATTTGTTTTTAGAATCTCCAAACTTTGGGATGGTCATGGAGATTTCTAAATCTCCGAACCGTCACATCCTGTACATACCTCTACTTTTAATAATCTAAATCTCCGAACTGTCCAGGAGTGAATAGTGAAGCCTCGAGGTATTATATATTGTGATTGGGGGGTGCCTTTGTGGGTTCCAACCCTTAAAACTCAGTCGACTCGGTTTAAGCATTGAAATCCTCGAAGACTTGTTATAGAAATTCTTATCTTTGTTCGCACTCTTAATCCAGTTATACTTAGGCTTAACGTATTAAATTTGTTTTGAGCTCCTGGCCCATCAATTTGCTCTTTCGGCAACCTTTGCATTGAAATTATGAGTTCATCGTATTTCAAAGCTATTATTGCTTCTTGGATGATCTTTTCATGTAATTGATAATTGCAAATTTGCCGACCAAAGAAAAATTAGCTACAAATATTTTTTTTCCCCCAACGTGGCTGAAGATCATCAATGGGGACCCCCGAAATCCCATGTCAAAGCCTACGATCACAAGCATGACAAGCTACAAATTAATATGCTTGGTTAAACTTGAAGCAATATGGGAAGGAAATAGTTGTTAAATGGTTAAAAATTCTTAAGATTATGTCAGAGGTCTATGATTTGATTCTCATCACTCCCCCTTATCAGAATTTGTACCTTAATAAAAAAGCTAGGAAGCAACATTTTTCGGAATACAAATACCCGCACTACAATAGATCTCCGTTGCAACCAAAAATATTATTGTGGGTCAAGAATTTAAAAATAAGATAAAACTCTTGTTAGACGGTTTAATAGGACAAAATTTGTTAGACGGATCCCAAAAACTGATCCAATGATGTTTTTATTTTATTAATAGGGACCGGTATTAGCAGTCTCTCTGAAAAGTATTAGCACTCTCTCTGAAATATATTAGTACGTAGTTCACTAGAAAGTATTAGTTTTTGTAATATTGAACAGTGATATAATATCACAAGAGTGCTGAAAAGTATTAGGTTTTCATCTAAAAAGTATTAGTAGTCCATCTGAAAAGTATTATTACGTAGTTCACTTGAAAATATTTAATAACCCCCTAAAAGACATTAGTTTTTCCCATCAAAAGTATTAGTATAGTCCTAGTTAAACGTATTAGTAGTTTCCCTGAAGAAAATATTATTTTCTCCTGAAAGATTTTCAGTAATTCACCTGAAAAGTTTTAGTTTTTCTAATGAAAAATAATATTTGTAGTTCCACTGAAAAGTATTAGTAGGTACTCTAAAAAATATAAATATTCCGTTGGATCGTCACTGGGTCGCTTGGCTGCTTTGTCCGCGGGTCGGGTAGATCCATTAGGTTGGACTGTCTAACTAGAGACTACCTCCAAAACAAATATCATTTGCCTTCATTGAGGACTTTTCGGAGGATGCAATCCCATGTTTCCTTTTTCAATCAAAGATAAAGAGGTTATACTTACTAGAGGCTTGATCTGGAGAGAGTTTGATTAAATATATTGAAAAAAATATATATGAAATTTTATATTTTAATAACTATTTTTAGTGTTCAACTTTTTAATAAAATAACTTAGATTGTCAAATGTTTTTTTTTTTTTGACAGCAAAAATTAGAAAGTTTATTAATCAGAAAGATCATCCAACAACAAATTCTCAATACTTCCACACTAAAGGACTAACACAAGATAAAGATCTTTTAGCTAGTTCATGAGCAACCCTATTCCCTTCATGCCGGACGAATGTCACCAAAAAATCGGGTTCACCATCAAGTAACTGACGACATTCATCAAGAATAGCATCAAATTCTTGAAGAAATGCCATCCACCACAATTTTTGTATCTGTTTCAATGGCTATTTGCTTCATTCCCAAATTAATAATCCATGATGATGCTTCTCTCACCCCTATTGCTTCCGTCTCCTTCACTTGATAATTTCCCTGAAAAAAAATGCAACGAGCTACCAGAAAAACACCATTATAGTCCCGAATAACCATACCAATACCAGTTTTTTTCGAATTATGACAACAAGAAGCATCAACATTATACTTGAGAAAAGGAAAAGAAGGTCTCTGCCACCATGACTTCTTCCTCAAAACCTTGTTCCTCTGCACAGGATTTTTACCCTCCATCTTCACAACTTTCCATTCTAGAAACATATTATTTGCTGCTATAACAGTCCCAACAACTGATTCATGTTTTTTCTCCCATAGCTCCATGTTTCTTTGTCTCCAAATGCCCCACATAACCATACAAACTTTTTCCACCCATTCCTCATTAGGATAATGAATTAAATTACTAATGAACTATGCTATATCCTCTGACTTCTCCATACAAAACTCAACCATTACCTTCAAAGTTGCATATTCCCAACATTTGACAGCAAAATCACAAGTAGTGAAAATGTGCCAACAAGTTTCAAGTTCTTTATTACATATAACACAACAATTTTCCACCTCGATTTTCTTTCTCGCCAGATTACATATAGTCGGAAGACAGTCCCTACTCACCCTCCACAAAAAGTTCTTCACTTTAGGAGGAATCATAATATCCCACAGCTTTTTCCAATGCTCATTTTCTCCTCTTTGATCAACTGAAGCTAAATTCCAAGCTATTCTATATCCACTTTTGACAGTATACCTCCCTTTCATATCAAAATGCCACACTTTTGAATCCTTTTCTACCATCTCAGTTAGAGGTATACTAGAAATCCTCTCCACATCCTTTTGACAGAGAAACTCCTCTAAAAGCTCCATATCCCATTCTCTGTTTCCCGATATAAACAGCTCGTTCACAACAATACTCCTCATTTCTGGTATAAGAGGCGATTCAACAAAGAAATTCTCATCATCCCTCTACCATGGATCTCCCCAAACTTTAGTTTTATCACCTTTTCGAATCCTCCACCTTACTCCTTTTTGCAGCACTACTTGAGAATTCCAAATGCTTTGCCAAGTGAAACTAGGATTATTACCTAGTTTAGCACTTAAAAAATCCCTCCTAGGAAAGTATTTGGCTTTGAAGATTCGAGTAACCAATGCATTTGGATCTTTAAGGAATTGTTTCCCCAATAATGCTACATTAAAACAAAATAAATTTCTAAAACCCAACCCTCCATCCTCCTTTCTTGCACATAGCCTATCCCATCTCAACCAATTAATCCCTCTTGACTTATCTTTATTTGAACCCCACCAAAAGGAATTCATCATCTTTTCCACTTTATCTAGTAAGGAAGCAGGTAACATGAAAGTACTCATACAACACGTAGGAATCGACTAAGCCACATATTTCAACATAATTTCCTTCCCCGCTCTAGATAAGCAACTTTCCATCCTTGAATGCACTTCCAAACTCTATCTTTTATATGTTGAAAAATGAACCTCTTCTTCCTACCAATGAGGGATGGTAATCCCATATATCTTCCTGTATTTAATTGTTGCCACTCCCAATTCCCTGCAAATATCATCTTTTCTTATTTGAGATAAATTGTTACTATAAGAATCCCAGACTTACCAAAATTTACACTTTGACCCAAAGCTTCATAAGACCGATCCAACAACACCTTAACTTGAATACATTCATCTGTTGCGGATCGAAAAAACAACAAGCTATCATCAGCAAATAAGAGATGTGAGATTGACGGGGCTCTTCTACAAATTTTATTACCATGGATCAGCTCTTTTAACTCAGCATCTCTAATAAGTAATGACAACCCTTCTGCACAAATGATAAATAATATAAGTAGATAAATAATATAAGTAAATATGCTATTTCTCTATTTTTACTAGTTTTTTACAGTTTAAAATTGTAGATAAATAATAACAATGCAATACTTGGCACGATCGCATTGCAATATTGGTCGTGCCATCGTGCTATGTGGCACTATGGCACGATCATAATTATAAGCAACCTTGGTCGTGCCATTGTGCTATGAGACACGATGGCACGATCATAATTGCAACCTTGGTCAAAATAACTCGATCGTGCCATGTGACATGATCGAGCATACCATCGTGTCATCGTGCCATCCATCGTCTTTTTCCCCAAACCATAACAGAACCAGAAAAAAAACTCCATAATTAAACCAAACTCACTTTTACTCAATGTTATCCAATAATTACGCGGACTAATGTAATTATAAATACGAAATTAAAGTAAAATATTATATTCGAAATAAAATAAAAATATTTATCTCTTCCTCCATTTGCCAGAATTTCTTTCGCGGTCGCCACCCCTTGTGGGTGTATGATTTTGTGGTGTATTCTGGAAGGAGACGGAGTGGTAAGAATCGAACCCCCCGACTGACCTCTGAGTACGGCGTAAGTCTTAAGCTCTTTAATTTCTTTGTTCGATTCCAAAATGTTAAAACACATTAGAAGTGTCCAAAAGATAAAATAAATAATAAATATTAATATTAGTACGTCATATTCATTTGAATCAAAATAGTGGCAGTGTTGTACTTCATCATCACTGATCCACACTCTGCGCATGATTGCGACAACATAACGAACCACAAGATTATATCTTAAATATCTTCCCCCTTGAGAATAATATATTACTATTAGACCCGTAATATCTTTTAATTGCAGGCGAAAAGATCAAAACAAATGTGACGGGATTTATTGCAGCAGATCCTCCTGATCGACTCAGTAAAATTCAAGGAAGTTCAGCTGAATTTAGTTGTCAATTGACCTAGTTCATCCATAATTTGAAGCAGCTGAGTGAAAGATGGGGATCCATGAGAGAAGTTAGGGTTAAATTTTAGAAAAAGGAGGGAATTGGTGGAATAATGAAGAATTTTGAGCTCTGTGATCTGATTTGAAGAGATATCTGGAAAATTTCAGTGCAAAAGTATGTAAATGTTAATCTACTTTGCTTTTTGTTCTGAAATGGTCGAGTTATTTATGTATACTTGTTTGTTGCTTTCTGTAAAATTTCGTGTTTTGTGCATAACTGTATTTGATTGTCTATTTTCCCTATTTTCCTTGTTCTGTTTCTTTGTTTTTCTCCTTTTAAATGGTTTGGTTTGTAGTGGGTTTAAATTTGTAGTTTGAATTTTTGGAAGTGGAGTAAATTGGAAAATTCCATCTGAACCCAAAACTTTCTTTTGTTTCGTTTGCCCCATTTGTGTTTGTGTTCCCTCTCTTTTGATAACTTTGATTTCATGTATATATACATGATTTATGGATTGGCCTGAATTATCGGCATATAACTATGCAAACAACACATCAAAAGCCGAAATACTCAAATTCTGGTTTTGTTGTAAATATGGAAAGAAGATGAGTTGAAACTTGAATCTTAATGTTACTTTATGATGGTATGGGAGTTTTATTCAATATTTCATTTGGATTGATGGATTTGAAGTTAAGTATTTTAATCCTTAATAACTAATCTATAGGGCTTGTTTGGATAATCTTATAATAGAATGAATTTCTATCTAATCCTTGAATTCCTATTTTAAGCTGTTTTTTTAATTATTGTAGTGGATTTCAAATCCACCTTAGGTGGAATCCTTTGAAACCATCCCCAAATCCTCCACTCAAATTCAAATCCTTCCGTCCAAGTGCAAACCTTAGAGATTTTTATGAATGCTTCACCTAAACGGACCAAGTTTTCTTTGCTGGGTAATATAGCGATTTTGGTAATTCCGGAGAAGTTTAGAGTGGGTAACAGTCTTACAGTTAATTAACTGGTGAAATTCCAGGGAGTGTGACAAAATGTGGGCTTTTAAAGAGTTCTTGATCATCTCGGAAGAAATGGTATTCAGGGTTTAGTTAGGTAGATTTATGGGGAAATGAAGAAGTTAACAATGGTGTTTCTTGATTAAAGATTTGTTTAATGCTCAGTTCCTGTGATATTTCGGCTATAGATTTTGTTAATGTTCCACGTAGAACTGCTAAGCTCCCGTAGTGGGTCTTTTAATTTTCTTTTTCTTCATTCTTCGGCTTTTGGCCTTTTTGGAAATTTTTTACTTTATGGCAGCATAGTACATTCACTATTGCAAATGGATGGCAAAATGCTGAATCAATTTTATTGTGCTGGTCCAAGACTACCACTTGCATGCTTCAACAGTTAGGTGATTGATCATTAATGCCAGATAGATGTAACATTGAACTGGTTTCCCGCTGCAAAGCAGGGAAGTTTTTTTAATGTCCTAACAAGTTTGATAACCATGAAATTTAAAAATACGCATTGTTTATGACTACTTTTTCTATGTCATATGATCTCAGGTGAGTAATGATCTCACTCTCAGTTTTCAGTCAAATGGTGTTTTTTATTTGCATCAATCCTGGATTACATGCAGGCTTATTTTGTCTGATAACTTCCTTCTGACATATAAGTATAGTTTTATTGCAAGATTACTCAGGAAATTTGATCTGTGAATAGACTATTTATAATAATCTGTTGCTTCTCAATTTGTCTAACTACAATTTCTGTGATGATTAAAGTAATATGGCAACTCCAGTAGAACCTCCAAATGGGGTTAGATTTCAAGGAAAGCATTACTACTCAATGTGGCAGACACTTTTTGAGATTGATATAAAATATGTGCCAATCAAGCCTATTGGTCGAGGGGCCTATGGTGTTGTGTGCTCTTCTGTAAACAGGGAAACCAATGAAAAGGTTGCCATCAAGAAGATACATAACGCTTTTGAAAATAATATTGATGCACTGAGAACCTTGCGTGAACTGAAGCTTCTCCGGCATCTTAGACATGAAAATGTGATAGCCCTCAAAGATGTCATGCTGCCAATACACAAAGGAAGTTTCAAGGACGTCTACTTGGTTTATGAGCTTATGGATACTGATTTGCATCAGATCATTAAGTCTTCTCAAACACTTTCAAACGACCATTGCCAATATTTCATCTTCCAGGTACTTCTCATAATGGATATTTTCATTCCTGTTCTTTAGCTTCAAACTGACAACATACCACCTATTTCTGAATTATGAAGGCAAGACCCGTCCTATATACTAGTATATAATTTTATATGAGATGGCTCATTATTTAGGTGCACCACAGTGATTTCACCTGCCTATGAATGTGTGTGAACCACTCATGTATAATGGAAGGTCCCACTGTAATTGGATAATTACAATAGCGTGGTAATGCAATGATGAATTATGCCAATTCTCTTGTAACTCTTGCTTATATTTTCGTGATCCAAAAATATATCTGCAGCAAGATAGAAAAATGAAACTGTTTGAACTTTTCGCCTAATGATTGAATGAGCTGCTTTGAGTGGTCTTCTACTACCTTTAATGGTTTTCTATTTAAAATTTAATTGGCTATATTCTGATGCCCGTATCTTGTTATTAATTGATGTCTTTGAAATGCTTGGTGGGAGTCATTTTTGTTGTTATCCTGAATGTTTGTATTGCCTTATCCGCAAGTATGGATGAGCAATGAGTCCTTTTGTGTCTCTTCCAAGAAATCATGCCTCTAAAAGAAAGTTAAGAAACAGAGAAGAAATCTTTCCATTTTCTTGCAAAGAATAGCTGTTCAAAGTAAAATCAACAGATAGAACCATGATACTATGATTCAATTACTTTTTCTTCTTTTAACATTTTGAGTTTTGTCGTATTGAACTTCGATTCTTTAACCAAACAAAACCTCCACATCCTCATGGCTCTCTCACCTATTATGTCATTATTCTTAACTCATGCAGTTACTAAGAGGTCTGAAGTACCTACACTCGGCAAACATTCTTCATCGCGATTTGAAGCCTGGAAACCTACTCATCAATGCAAACTGTGATCTTAAAATATGTGATTTTGGGCTTGCTCGCACAAACAGCAGCAAAGGTCAATTCATGACCGAATATGTAGTCACTCGCTGGTATAGAGCCCCAGAGCTCCTTCTTTGCTGTGACAACTACGGAACATCCATCGACGTGTGGTCCGTCGGTTGCATCTTCGCAGAACTTCTTGGTAGGAAGCCCATATTTCCCGGTACAGAGTGTCTTAACCAGCTTAAATTAATAGTCAACATCCTCGGTAGTCAAAGGGAAGATGATCTTCAATTTATAGATAACCCAAAGGCAAGAAAGTACATTCAGTCTCTTCCGTATTCCCCTGGAGCCCCGTTTTCCAGGCTTTATCCACAGGCCCATCCGCTGGCTATTGATCTGCTACAGAAGATGCTCATTTTCGACCCTTCAAAGAGGATCGGTGTAACTGAAGCACTTCAACACCCTTACATGTCTGCCCTATATGATCAAAGATGCGACCCACCCGCACAGGTCCCCGTCAATCTTGACATAGATGAGGATTTTGGGGAAGAGATGATAAGAGAAATGATGTGGAAGGAAATATTGCATTACCATCCCGAAGGTGCTGCAGCTAATATAGAGTTCAGCATGTAAATCTTCTTTTCTTTATGAGTGAGTATAAATATTTGCTGCTATGTTTTCTTTATTCCAATAATCATTAGAAACAATGGATTAGCAGTTTGGGCTGGCTAATGTTCTTGCTATAGTCTGCTTATGGAAGCTGTTCCTGGGTTCGAACTTGTTATTACAGGTGCCTTTTAATCTGTACATATGTTTGTTGTATGCCTAGAATTTTGTTGTTGTACATTAGTTATTAATGCTATTAAGATTAGACCATTTACTCTATGTGGTGTTGTCCCAAAGGATATTAAGATTTTCTATTTCTGTGATTTTCTTCAGCTATTTGCATACATTCTGTGTTCCATAAACATGCTGGATAACAACACACTGTATTTATCTTGTGTAGATATATGTCAATATTTACCTCTGTTGGGACAGAACCATAACATCATTATGTTTTGATGGACCCTTTTAGCAATTTTAGTGATTTATTGGTGAAAGATGCATGTGGCATTACAGTCTGCTGTGCTTCAACTGGGTTTCCTCTTTGTCGTCTGTCTGCCAATTTCTCCAACTTATGCTTTATGGATCCAGGATCCTTATATTCTTGAAAATACCTTGCATAGCCAACCTTAATGCTTGGATTTATGTAGGGATGACAATGGGTTTGGGTAAGATCCGACCCAACCCAAATAGTGTGTGTCTGGGCCAGACGAAGGGTTATAGGTTTTCAAGCACGCACAGTTCTGGATGGGTAACGGGTTTAATAGTACCTGATCCAGACCCAACCCATATAATTAATATTTATATACTCTAGTACTAAGATTTGTTGATTTCTTTGCTTTTTAGTAATATTTATTGGACAATTCACGTATTATGCACAAAACTATATAAATATCTCATTTGATATAATTTGCAATGTTATGAGTAAAAATTATATAAATAAGACCAAATTTATGAAGTAGACGGGTCTAGCGGGTCTAGTGGGTACGACCCGTCAAACACGGGTATGCATTGGAGCAGGTATGTATGTATCTAGTCTGAGGCGAACTGGAGCTGGTTTTGTATTCTTAGTGTCAATGGCGGAGATAGGGGTGGCCAACTTCCCGTCATGTTTTATCACATATATTATAGGGTATGGTGATAAATTGAATAAATTACTAGAATTCTTTATATGAATGGGAGGAGAGAGAGAAAAATAGATAATATGATTTGGTATTGGGAAGTGTGATAGAGAAAGGGAAATGTGAGTTAATTTTAGATGAAATGAGATTTTTTTTTATAAAAAAAATACTTTCTTTCACAAGCAGTCATACATTTCACCAATTTTCGGTTCAAAGATAAATTTTTTGAAAAATTTCTCACAAGCTACCGCAACCATTGTTTGATGGGCTTTTGACACAATTGCACTACTTTTTGGAGACAATGACAACTTTTTATGCTTCCCGATACTTTTTTGGACAAATTTATGCTCCCGCCAAAAAATTACGAATGTTTTTACGTTATTGTTTTAAGATTGTTTCGAACACGTTTCAAACATATTTCTTCCGATAAACTTTTAGTGATTTTTTTTTGCCCTTGTTAAATAATCCATTTTATACTCGAAGTCTTATAAAAAAATCAAGAAATATACACATAAAACAACTCATATTAAAACCAAACAAATTTAAAATATTATAGAAACAATATGAATAAAAAACACAATTCAATTTTTGATCCAATGTATGAAAACATAAAAAACATGGAAACAACCAAGAAACAATATACAAACAAACCAGAAATAATATAGAAAACACCATATGAGCAAAAAGAGTTAAAAATAGGTAAGAATTGTATTTAAACATCGAAAACTACGTGGAACCAACAAAGAAACATCAGAACAAATTATATCAAAATAAAAAATATTAAAAACATCACATTAATAAAAAGGGCTTAAACATAGGTAAAAATTGTATTTACACATTGAATACTACTTGGAAAAAAAATTAGAACAATATTAAAAATATTATAGAACAACACAGAAACAATAGAAACAATGTACAAAACAATAAATGAACAAAAAATATCATAAAAAATAGGTAAAAATTATTTTGAAACATCGAAACAACATAGAAACAACAAAGAAAGAAATTTAAACATCGAAGCAACATATATAATACGTAAAACAATGCAGGAGCAAAAAAAACGAAAAAACATAAAAATAATCAAAACAATATGTAGGAGCGTAAAAAAGGAAAAAATAGGTACAAAAGTGATAGGAGCTTATTTTGTGGTATATTTACCGAAAAGAGGGTATTTTATGTAATTTTATCTTGTTTGATTGTGAATGAAATAAAACTCATGACATATTTCAGCCCGTGTAGCAATCCAGTTAGCTTTGGAATATTTATTCCACCCAAGCCCTATGATTGTACAATTAAGATTGAGGAAATTACACCCCCTGATTTTTAAAAAAAAGACAAAAATACCACCCTATCACTAATATACCCTATCCGGTCCTAAACTTCCCAAATATACCCACCCTTTACTTTTCTTATCAGGTTTTTTACCCTAAATCTCGTAAATTGTTGCATTCACTTGTTTTCAGCCGTTTGCTTTGTTCTACATAATCCCCAGTACCAGCACCACCGACCGACATCCATTTCCCACTTACATCATCAATTAAACCCTTTTGGATCGATTATATTCATGAGAAGAGAAAACAGAGAGATGGTGGAGTTTGAATGTGAGATTGATCCAGCAAGTCCTAGCAGCTCCGCGGAGTTGGAGGAATTTAGTGAGGATAAAACCCTTAGCTACGACGATCTCAAGCGGCGGATGTGGAAAGACCGTATGCGCATGCAGAAGCTCAAGGTCAAGCGCGACGATATCGACGAGGTGGAATCGCAGGCCAAGCTCGAGCAATCGCACCGTAAAAAAATGTGTCGAGCTCAGGACGCCATCCTCAAATACATGGTCAAAATCATGGAGGTTTGCAACGCCCAGGGTTTCGTCTACGGCATCGTGCCAGAGAAGGGGATGATTTTGGGTTTGATTTGAGCGAAGATTTGGAAAAAGCATCGGTATCCGCTGATTTAGGGAAAGATGATAGAAATTTGATTTTTTTTTTGACAGATGAATTGATTTTAAATTTTTGTAAAGTTTCTTAGCACAGATTAGGAGTCGCGGTCGTGTCGAAGAAGATGATGAATGTTTCGAATGGGGCGACGGGGATTGGGGAGAAGATTTTGTGGTTGACTTCGAGTTTGCATCCGACAGGGTGAGACTCTGCAACTGTTTGATGAAATGTCGAGCGAAGACTCAGAGGTTAAATCTAATTTTTTGTGTTCTTTTATTATTTTGTGATTTGAAGTTTTTCATTTGTTTCGATGTTGTTTCGAAGTTGTTTCTTTTATGTTTCTGTATTTCCATTTATTTATTCTTTTTTATTATTTTTGATTTGTTGTGTTATGTATATGACTGTGTATCTTTTTTTATTTATTTTGTAGTGAATGTGGGATTTTTTGTTGCTTGTTATGCCGAGCACTTTATTTGTGGGAAGACTATGGACGTTGAAGCATTTGAGATAGAGAATGAACAAGCAAGGCTCAGTCATCTGCTTCACAATCATGCTAAGTTGAAGCTGCAAAATGGTGATGACGATGACAACAACATTGAGTTTCTACCTCTACTTCCTAATGATTTTAGAGAATTGTTGTTATGTAAATCTTAATGATGATGTAATCAGTTGAAACATGTAAGAAACATAAATGAAACATGTAAGAAACAATTGTGAAATAGGGTATCATGTGAGAAAAGTTTGTAGTAAATTACTTTTAAATTTAGAGAAATAGTGTAGTTTTTCCCCATATACTCTTCATTTTTTTTTGTCATCCTTGTAAATGTTGATCTTTGCTTCATTTCGATGTCTGCATGTCCAATCTTGAACTAAAGATCTCACGTACTCTAGCAAAGTTGTTACTAGTAAGTCTTTCCCCGCTACAGTTGATGCATTCAATAATTCTACGATGTTGGAAGTCAATACAAAGTATTTTTTGGTCTGACAGTGGAGTCGTGTCCATTTCTCGTAGCTGATGATGGACAAGTAAGCTCCAATTTTCTGAATTGAATTTGTTGTTCCAAGATTTCATTTAGGGTGCTGAATGTGCAGTCCATTGGAATAAGTATTCTTGTTATTTCAAAGTTGGTATACTCTCTATTTTCTTCCCATTGTCCATTGTGGCATACCACAACTGAGATTTTTTCTATTCAACTGTGGAATTCAATGCAAAGTTGGCTAAGTGAAACATATAAGAAACATAAATGGAACAAGTATGAAACAACAAAGAAACAACAAACATGTTTGAAACAACAAAGAAACAAAAAAAAAAACCAACGCAAAAAATTTGACGTATACCCGTAGAAGGCCGGCTCCGCCATGGAGCCGCCAACGAAGACGACCGGAAAAGCTGAAGGAGAGCAGCCGACGATCGTGTTTCTTAACCTATACTTACTAAAATTGATTATTCATTGAAAACTTTAACAATCACATCAACAAAATCAAAAATCCAACCCTGGAAGCCCACCCCACAAAAAGAGAAAAAGAAATAAATCAGAGCCACATTGAAAACAACCATTTCGACAAATTGAATATTCTCGAGCTAGGTTTCTACAAGAATTAATATAGTAAAATAAAATTATACTATATTATTAATTTATTTTCAATTAATTTATTAAAGTTTAAATGGTTCAAGTGCAACGCACGTGCACCTTACTAGTTACAAAAAGATCCAGAGATTTTTAAAAATTACAAAAAAACCCCTTAAGATTTGATTATGTCCTACATTTTTCCACTTCATAAGCAAAAAATATTTTAAAAGTCCCCCTAGCATTTATAGAAATATTATGGTTACCCCCTTAAATTTAAGACATAATCAAAATTGAGGGTATTTTGTAATTTGAAATATATATGTAGATTTTTTCGTCATTAGCCCAAACCCTAGGGGAGTTTTTGTAATTATCCCTTCTTTTTTCTCGTCATGGAAAAGGCCTGGTATTGGACATGCTGATAAAGTGCTACATACACAGAAATTTAGAATGCGTATTACCTCACATAGTTGCACAACATTTATGTCTTTAATGCCTTGTTGATACCAAATGACGAAGGCCAGGTAATTAGGGTAGTTACTGTTTTCGTCTATCTTAATTGTAATATTTTTGTTTGGATAGCTCCATGGAACCCTATAAAATACACGAATCAGTTTTTATCATTATATCCTCTCATTTTTGCATATTGTGAAAAGATACATAAAACGTGTTTGTGTTTTTATTGTTTGTGGGGATAATGAAGTGCTATAACATAAGCATGTGTTCAGATGGGAAATCCTTAAAGTAATTACGAGAAAAATAACAGAATAGAAAAGTTGTGGCAGTTCCAGGTCAGTAATTCATAAACATGATGCTTAAGAAAACTGGGAAATTACCATTAGAAGTGATTCATACAAAACAATGACGTGGCTATATTATAAAGTATTAGGGTAAAATACCCTTGAAGTTTAGTCTAATCATAAAAGAACCTAGCTATTTTTTAAAAGTACAATTATCACTTTGATATTTGTTTCTATTTTACAAACTGCACTCTCAATAGGGGTATTCGTTAAGTAAATAAGAACTCAATGGTTTTTTTGTAATACCTTAAGGTGTATATGTAATTTTGAAAGATTATTGAGTTTTTTTTGTAATTCGGCCAAACTTCAGGGGTAATTTTTATAATTATTCCAAAGTATTATTTTGGACACATTAGTATTATGTTTGAGTTGTATCCATCTTCATGAAGCTTAGCTACCATACCGTCTGTTTATTTTCCTTGAGGTGATGATATTTTACCTGATAGCAAGCGCCATATATATCTTACTCCATCTCGATAGAGATCTGATGCAGCAGATACATTGTCCACTGTTAATTGTTGCACGAAATGTCAAGCCAACCTAAAGTGTACCTTATTTCCTACTTATTGTGTTTTTCAAGACCTGTATAGTGATTAGATTGTGGGTGTTGGCAAACTTCATGGAAGGCTTTATGTTTTGCAATAAAATCACTCTAGTAACGTTTCACTTTCTAGTAATACTCTTTTTCCTCATACCCCTGTTCCCACTTCCATTTCATGTAATAGCAGTTTTGAGACTTGGCATAGCAGACTTGGGCATGCCTCTCTTTCTTTGTTACAACATTTAAGTTTTTTGAAATCTCAATGTACGAGACAGTTAAAACCTTGCAATCGTGTGATGTACTGTTTGCCATTAATCAAAAAAATATAGATATCCTTTTTTCTAACAGCAACATTCAAACCTCTAAGATTTTCAAGCTCCTCCATGTGGACATTTGGAGCCCTTATAGGGTTTCTTGTGTCACAAATACTCCTTTTTTACTGACCACTGTTTATGATTTTAGCAGGGCAACCTGGACTTTTCTCATGTCTCACAAGGATCAGTCCATTAAGTTTCTCAGACAGTTCTTTTTTATGGTCCAAATTCAATTCCAAACATATATCAAAACAATTAGGACTGATAATGGATTAGAATTCCTTAGCTTGGATTGTCAGCAACTTTTCAGTCCTATGGCATTATCCATCAAAGAACCTGCACCTACACATCCCAACAAAATGGGGTTGTTGAAAGAAAACATCACCACCAACTAGATATTGCAAGAGCTCTCATGTTCCAATCGCAAGCACCTCCCAGGCTTTGGCCATACTCTATGCTAACATCTACATATCTCACAAATATGCTTCCTAATTCAGTGTTACAGTGGAAAATACCTTTTGAGATCCTCTACACCAAGCCTCCAGATTATGACCTTCTTAGACCCTTTGGTTGTTTAGCATATGCCACTAATGTTCTGCCTCACAAAGACAAATTCACTCCTAGAGCTCATAAATGTATCTTCATATGATACTTGCCTAATCAGAAATGTTTGAGACTTTATGACACGGAGTCATACAATATTCTTATTTCCAGGGATGTTTTCTTTGTTGAGGATCAGTTTCCTAGTACTCCATCTTCCTTTCCCAGTGCACATACCCCTTTACCATTTTTGTTTCCCACAGATGAGTCAGTACCTGTACCCAAAGTGTCATCACCCTCTCTCCCATCTAATTATGATTCACATTCGTCTACTCAGGATAATGCTCCTATCCCTCTCAGAAGAAGAACTTGAATTACATCCAAACCTGCCTACTTGAATGATTTTGTTACAAATAATGCTCTTGAGTGTTTGCCAACATCTCCCCCTGTTTTTCCTATGTCAGTGCCCACATCTCACAAACTTGCACTTAAAAACTTTTCCTTCTCATGTTTCCCCTTTATTTGATCCTGCATATATGGCTTTTCTGGCTAATGTTGATGCACTCCAAGAACCCCATTCTTATTTAAAACTAAATCTAATCCACATTGGATTGAGGCAATGAATAAGGAGTTGGAAGCTCTTGAAAATAATGGGACTTGGACTCTTACTGAACTACCTCGGGGTAAAAAGGTAATCGGTTGCAAGTGGGTCTATAAGGTTAAAATGCATCCCGATCGCTATAAAGCTAGGTTAGTGGCTAAGGGATACAACCAAGTTTTGCGTATAAATTACTTTGACATTTTCTCACCCATGGCCAAACTTGTTATTGTCAAGTTTCTCATCGCTATTGCTACACGAATCAGTGGAGCTTGCATCAGTTAGATATAAATAATGCGTTTCTCCATGGAACTTTGAATGAGAAGGTTTATATGGCGCCTCATGAAGGTTATACTGTGGCTCAACCTGGGCAAGTTTGTTTACTCAAGAAGAGTTTGTATGTGTAGGTCCCAAGGGGTGTGAGTGTAAGGTTTAGAAGGGGGTTGAATAAACCTTACCAACTTTTCGATTTAGTCCTTTTAAAACGTTCAGAGTTAATACTTCACAGTTGAGTCCTAGATGGATAGCGAAGTTAGTTAATTTGCAGAGTTAGTCACTCAACAGACTCGACTGAGCTGTTGATAGAATAACTCAACTGTTTTGACTAAAAACTTAACTCGACTGTGAAATGTTTTCAGCGGAAGACTTAACACCCTGGAATTTTGTTTAAGTATGTTTTAATACTTGGTTTTAGCACTTTGTTGATTATCAATTGGATCACAAATTTATCAGCATATATTAAAGTAATGTGCAGAAATTAAAGTGCTGAAATGTAAATGAAACAATAGATTTTTATAGAGGTTCGAAGATGGGGTAATTCTTCTACTCCTCTCTTCTCCAACTCCTGGAGGAATCCACTAAGTATTGATCAATATACAAAGTGGTTAACAGTCCAGATGCAAGTCTTGATCACACAACTGACTTGATCCTTTGGGACTCAGTTTGGAGATGCCTTGGTCACACAAAGGCTTCTCGACGACTCGGCTTCTTCACAGGCAAAATTTGCGCTTTGCTACTACTATGACCCACTTGCTCAAGCTTATTGGATTTGATCACGAAGCTCTCCAAAAACTTGAGACTGGTTCGACCTTGAACCTTTCTACAATCCTCCGTGGAATGTAGACCCCTTGATTCTTCAAATGTTTCCTCTTCAACTGATTGAAGTTGTCTTTCCTTCACAGGTAAGTGTTGGATTGATTTCCTTCGTAATGTAGGCTTGAGGATTGAACTTGAATGATTTGAGAATATTTTTGGTTACAGATATTGCTTTTCTTGCTCGTATTTGTTTTATGATTTTCAAGGTAACCCCCTTTTTCTCAAATAGATTCCTCAGCCTTTTATAGTGTTCTTTTGAAAATTTGCCCGTTGAAGAGATAGGCTAATTTTCAAAAGACACTTGTGGTCGTTGGCTTGTCTTGTTGCAGTCCTTGGAATTGACATTTCCTCGTATGAATGATTCTTCAGCTTTTCAGAGATCTGACATAGGTGCAGTGCTTCCCATTGGTTTATTGCTTTTGCACGCTTCTGGGACTGAGCACTTTAAGAAAGGCAGTATGGAAGTATTACTTGTTTAAGTAATTCTCTTGACTTCCGTGCAACGGATCTCTTTCAGTTGTCTCGACTTGACTGCATTTCCTTGACTTCCCCATGTGACTTTGAGTCAGCTTCCAATCATTGGATGACTCATCTGTCACTTCAACTTGAGACTTTGCTATCTTGAGTTGATTTGACTGACACTTCACTCACCGTATCTCACCGCACCTTGCACCTTGATCGAGTTCATGTCTTCTCTTCTTTGCCACACTCAGCTGCCTCACAGCGGAGCCTTCCTTTTAGTCTCCAATTGTTTTCTTGCATGTTCAGGCATAGCTGACTTAACTCAGCTCGACCAGCCCTATCTATTACAATGCAATTTACAACAAAAATGGGGTGCCAACTTTCTATTCTAAGTTTTACATGGCATTCATCAAAATCTAAAACTTAATTTCCCAACAATTTCCCCCTTTTTGATGATGCCAAAACTTAAAACATTCACACAATGATTAAACAGCAAAGATACGTACAGACAATGTAGAATCACAGAATGTATGCGTAGAATCAATCTTTTATTGATCATAACATTCTTGTTCTTTACGCAGCTGTTTACAGAGTGTATCAGAGCTTAAATAGAACTTAATGTAACCATGCTTTTCTATATCTACGCAAGTATAAAAATTATACAATTTTATTCGATGTACAGAAGACTTACATAAAGATGTATTTATATAGTAAAGTACATGAAGGGGTGGACAACAACACTTCATCTCCTTCGCTGCCTCCTTCTTTCCTCTTCTTCAGCTCTGTCTTCTTCTGATCTATTCCTATTCTTCTCATCTTCAGCTGCTTTCTTTTTCTCATATGCTTTTCTGGCAGCTTCATTTCTTCTATTTCTCTCTTGCCTTTCTTCCCACATCTGAGTTTGTCTTCTATTTTCTTCTTCAATCCTCTTCACATACTCAACATTGTTCTTAGCCACTTGCAGGTTGGCTACTTCATCGAATCCAGCCCAATAGATCCCTTCTTTCTTGCCTGGATCTATATATTCAATGTTTTTGGGCGAGAGGTCTAGGTCAAACCTCTTCCTCCACCACGCTTCTTCCTCCGCCTCGGGCGTGTATTATCTTGGGGCCTTTTTCCAAAATTTGTGAGTGAGTGACTAGCAGAGTGACCAGAGCAGAGTGACTCCCGTGGTCTGCCGCTGTCGGTTCTTCACATAACTTGAGCCCTTTTTCCCAATACAAATCCCAGGCTTGAGCCATGGACATGTTTGCGAAGTAACCCTCGGATGCGAGCGTCTTAAATTCACCAATAGGTCTTGGCTCGGTTCCGACATCTGAAATGGCATAGGTGTCTTTGTCTGTTGGAATGCCTCCATGTTGTTTCAGAATATCCATAACTCGGGCATCCATCTTTCCTTCCACCTCCTTCATCCCTGCTTCAACTATCTTTCTCTTTTCAGCCATGGGTACTGCAGGATGTTGGAGCGGCAGAGTCACAGGAAGTTTGCTGATGATATCAGCTGTGACAAGACCTTGTTG
Organism: Rehmannia glutinosa; assembly: GCA_016081115.2. Taxonomy (NCBI): domain Eukaryota; kingdom Viridiplantae; phylum Streptophyta; class Magnoliopsida; order Lamiales; family Orobanchaceae; genus Rehmannia; species Rehmannia glutinosa. The sequence goes on from JABTTQ020001400.1 coordinate 216,597, forward strand.
GGGGGTTTTAGCAATCATCAAGGTTATATCTTTCGAACCTTCCCCCTCAACAGATTTTCCTTTCTTCTCTCTTCTCTGTTCCTCAGTTGTCTTTCCCTTCACAGCTGCGTCCACCTTTTCAGCTTCAGATCCTTTCAATGCCTTTAGATATTCCTCTTCCCCCTTTTTGGCATCATCAAAGGAGAGAGGAACCCCTGGAAACAAGCTAGCAATCATGAAGTCTAGGCGGCTAATAGCTGAGGTATGCTTCGAATCTGGCTGCGGAGTATGCCGCATGCAGTCGGAGCGGGTGGCGTTGGATTCAATTTGTCACGGCTTCATTTCAGCCATGAGGAGGTGAACTTCCTATCCATGTTCTCTCTACGCGTAGGAGCTCTTTCTTATTATATTCACGCAGCAAAGTTTTGCATCTCGTGGTGTGAGACTCATGCATTCGATCGATGTTCTCTTGCATTCTTGTCTTCGACGCATTCTCGGCCCGCCGACTAGCAATTTATTGAACAATGTCCTGAAATATCGAGCTTGTTCTACGCGCATTGTTTGTTTGTTGTTGCCACCATTCCCGGATCTCGAAAATTATTCCTCGCAGACGGCGGTAAGATTTTGCGTCTCGTTATCCGACCTCATGTCGGTGAGGCCTGGTGCCTCTCCATCTTCTCTATCTCGCAAATATGGCCTTGAAAACTTCTCGAACCTCATTTGTCATACTGTCTCACGGTGGCGGCCAAAGCCGTCAAAGTCAAAGTCTCTTTGGGACGATGGTGTCTATTGGAATAACGGGATTAGGTTTATGGAAACGTTCTTGATCTCGAGCTGATTCTTCAGGAAGGTCAGATACTTCCAGAGAGAAGGGAAACGATTCTTCAATCGAATCATCACGGGCAATGGGAATCTGCTTTATGACAACTTGTGCTCGTAAAGTTCCTGGTGGAGTCGATCCCTGCTGCTGGGGGGAGCTGCAGTGATTGACTGTTTGTTGTGGTCATTGTGAAGTTGACCCAGCTTGCTGAGCCTCAGCTGTCTTAACAACTTCGTCGGTCTCAGCTAATTTTTCCATATGAGTTGACTGGTCCTCGGCCATATTAAAAGAGTCATCGGAAGATGATGAGATTTCCAAGGGTGGCTCATCATCAAAATTAAAGGTTTGGCGAGTAGCCTTAAGGTCAGGTTTACTCGTGCTTGGGAGAACATCCTCAGCTGATTCTTTTAGATGGGCAATAGGGGATGACTCAGCTTCGTCTTCACCTTCAGATCCCAGAAAGGTTACATCAGGATTTTCTTGGGAATCGTGAAGATCACTTATCTCATTTTCAGATGGATCAATGATAGTAGGAGGGATGTTCTGTGCTTCCGTCTCTTTACCCCGGGAAGTCTCAACCTCCCGTTGGCCTTCACTACCTCCTGCAGTCTCAATCGCAAAGCAAGGCCTGACGGTCCCTTCGACGGTGTCGGTGTCTTGGGGTCCTACGAGGTGGCATCCTTTGAGTCTCAACTCCATGGATTGCACTTTCATTGCCCAGTGTTAACTCCCGGGCGGTTCCTTCTGTGCCTCATTCGCATCGCGAACGGCGTCATTAGCCAGAGAAGTTGGCGGTTGGTGAGAGCGATCTTAAGCTATCGAGCCTCGTCAATGACAACTTGTTGTGTATCCATTTATTGTTCCTTCTCCACTTTGCCTCCAAGATTCGTTGTGGAGTCAGCTGCAGCATCCTCCGACCTTGCTGCAGTGGAGGGAGTTTCCCCTCAGTTGGCACACCGGTGAGTGACTTGGAATGGGGTCACTCGTCTCGGACTCATTTGTTCCCTTTGAGTATTCAGCCGTTGGGGCAGGTGGTAAGACACCTTCATTAGGGGTTGGCTCGACTGGGGTCCCCACAATCCCAGTTTCATCGCCAACTTTAACACCTTCTTCTGAGTGAGCAGGGGAAGTGGTGGCAGCAACAACTGTGGCAATATGCTGCACCACTCCCATCGGATCAATCTCCAGCTGTGATGTGGAGGACTCCCCTGGTCCTTCCAATAACCATTGCTCATGTAGGGCCCTGGATTCCCGCATGGCTTGCTAAATCTCCAATTCTTCTGTAGCAGCAGCAGGGTCCAGATCCTCATCACTCCCAGAGAGGATGTCAAGGTGAGGATGTGTATGATCAGTGGTTCCAGTGAAGGGACAAATACTGGCCTTTTCTCGAGCTTCAGCTTCCTCTGCCAGTCTCTGCTTCTCCTTGTCTTTGAAGATCTGCAAGATATCTGTGCAGTTTTCTTCATCCAGTGCTTGGACCACGTTGGTCAATCCAAGAAAGTTCAACAGTTCGTCTTCTTCTTCAATAAACTCTGGTCTTTGGAACTGTTCCCTGGATCGACTCAGCTTCCACTTCCTCCACTCTCGCAGACGATTTTGGATGTCTGGATATGGTGGGGATATGATCATTACATCATCATCATCTTTATCATCTTCTCCCTGTTGTCCCTCGTTCTCAGGGATTGAAGGTAGCAAACTTTGGTGCTCCACACCCTCAGTAGCGTCTGTTACTTCTTGTGTCTTGTGTCTCACTGCTCGACTACAATTTGTGTCTTCAATTTGCCTCTTGATCGGCTTGGAAGACTTGGTTGTTTCATCTATAATTTACGGAGACTCTACTTCTCCAACAGGTCCCGTGTCTGTTTTCACTAAAGGCCGACTCGGCCCGGTTTCTCAAGCTCGGAACGCTTGAAGATTCTTCTTCTTTTAGTCCTTACTAGAGGGATTTCTGGCTCGGACACGGTTTTTTTAAGTGCAGGGGCGGGGGCGTCTTTGTCGTCTTTTTCAGAGGAGCTGGTCATCTCGGCTTATCAGTCCTCATTTTCTTGATAACCGGAGAAGGTATTTGAGGCTCTTTCTCCGCTGCAGCTGCAGGGGCAGGTGACTCGGCTGCAAGGGCAGGTGCATCTTTTGTTTTCTTTTTCTTTGCTGCAGGGGCAGCAATCTTCTTTGTAGCTGCAGGGGCAGCCTTCTTCTGGGGAGAAGAGGAGACAATCTGTTTCTTGGGGTGGTGATTCCCCCTCACTCGTATCAGCTCTCTTGGCATATGCTCGCTTCTGTGCTCCGGAAAGGTTAGACCGGAATATTTTCTTGTTGACATGGAATGCCTTTCCATGTCGAAGAGGGACTCCTTTTACTTCCATCATCCGGCCAATCACCAGGCCGTACCCCAGGGATCCTCCAAACGAACCATCCTTCTTGAAGGATTTATTCCCAACATTTTGGCAGAGTCTGCTGTATACAAACTCAGCCCAGTTCACCTTCTTTTCTTCTATGATCGCAACCATCACGATCAACTTAGTTTTGGAAAGCTGATTAAAGCTTCCAAATTTGATATCAATGCACTTGGCAACAATATCCAGCAGCTTGTGGTAGTCTTCCTTCAACAGCTTATTCTCAGCTGTGTAGACAACCTTCGCAGCACAATCGGGCTTGGCTACTTCTTTCCAAGCAGCAGCCAGGTTAACATCAGCTTCATAAATCTCCGGCACTCCTTCCGCGAACAAACGAAGCGATGATCGCGGATCTTGGCGGTGATGGTGAACTCTTTTCCGTGAACAGAGGACTTGATGCCCTCATCGTGAACCCGGCGTTCACGAGAATCTATGCGACCTCTTCCACGTAGGTCATCGGAAACTCCATCGTCAAAAATGGTTTTGATCCGGACTTTTCGGCTTCTCTCGCTATCTTCTTCACGAGGGTGTCGTCGGACCTGTTTGATCATGCCGTCGAAATCCACAAGAGACCCGGTGTGGATTTGCTTTCCCAACTTGACAAAATCATGAGTAGATGCCATTTCTCGATGTTTTACCGAATGAAACTTTGAAAATGAACTTGAGGATTTATAGGGTTTTGAGAGAAAATTTCTTTCTTTGCTTTCGAGAGAGATGAACAGTTTTGGTAAAGTGAGAGAAAATTGGAAGAAACAGTATATATATGGGTTATGAAAGGACGTGCGGGTGGTTTTTGAAATTTGATCAAGATCAATGGCTCAGATTTTGCACGCCGATTAACATTTAATTTCTCGCATTTAATGCGGCAGCATTTATATCCAATCATAGGCTTGGTGTGCAGCTTTTGACTGTACATGTCATAATTATGCTGACGTCATTCTTAAAAACATTCCCGCTTAGTAAAAATGACGCGTTTTTGTCACTTTGCTCATAAATGACTCAGCTTATTCCTTAGCTGCTTTAACCCTTCTCTCTTTGCACATGGGTACTCAACTGTCAGTTAACTTGACGCAGCTGATTCTCCGATATGGCTGATTCACTTAGCTGATTCAAGAGTTCAACCCTTTTTCATCTTTTCATGTTCCATCTCTTTTCTTTGACTCTTCTGAGTGTCAACTCAGCTCAATTAACCCTAATTCATGCTTGAGTTCTTCAAATCTTGATTCACATTATGGTTTTGTGAATATATCAGCTAACTGCTTATCAGTTGAGATATATTCCAAGGTGATGTCCTTCCTTTCTACATGATCTCTTATGAAGTGATATCTGACATCAATGTGCTTTGTTCTTGAGTGCAACACAGGATTTTGAGTGATTGTGATTGCACTTGTGTTATCACACATAATTAGAATTTCTTTTTCTTCAACTTCATAGTCTCTCAGCTGCTGTCTCATCCATAAGACTTGGGCACAACAGCTGCCAGCAGCTATGTATTACCTTCAATTTGTAGAGGTAGCTATTGAATTTTGCTTCTTGCAAAACCAGGAAATTAACCTATTTCCAAGCATTTGACATGTACCTGAGGTACTCTTCCTGTCAACTCTACATCCAGCATAGTCAGAGTCTCAAGATTGAAATCCACCTTCCTTAGGATACCATAAGCCAACTTCTTGGCTTCCTTTCAAATATCTCAAGATTCTTTTGGCTGCAGTCATGTGGCTTTCTTTTGGAGCAGATTGAAATCTTGCACATACACCTACAACAAAGGTGATGTCCGGCCGCTTCTTTGTGAGATAGAGCAATGATCCAATAAGTGCTCAGTATCTTGTTTGATCCATGACCTTGCCATCCGCATCCATATCCATTTTGTGATGTATTCATTGGTATTTTTCTGGAAGACTTCTCTTCCATGCCAAATTTCTTCATTAAATCTCTCTGGTGTATTTTGTCGACTTATGAGGGTTCCATCCTTGGTGATTTACTTGGAGTCCAAGGAAGAATGTCAGCTCTCCCATCATGCTTATTTCAAATTTGCTTTGCATAAGATTTGAGAATTTATCACACAACTCTTTGTTTGTGGATCCAAAGATGATGTCATCCACATATATTTGAACAAGCAGTATACTCTTCCCATCTTGAATTCTGAAGAGTGTTCTATCCACTTTGCCTTTGGTAAATCCGTTCTCAATCAGGAATTGTGATAATGTATCATACCATGATCTTGGTGCCTGTTTCAATCCATATAAAGCTTTCTTGAGTTTGTAGACTTTATCTCCAAAAGTCTTCTGCTCAAATCCTGGAGGTTGTTCAACATATACTTCTTCGTCCAATAACCCATTAAGGAATGCACTCTTTACATCCATTTGATATACATTGAAGTTCTTGTGAGCAGCATAGGCAAGAAACATCCTTATGGCTTCCAATCTTGCCACAGGAGCAAAAGTTTCATCAAAATCTATTCCTTCTTCTTGGCAGTACCCTTTGGCTACCAATCTTGCTTTGTTTCTTACCACAGAACCTTCCTCATTCATCTTGTTTCTGAATACCCATTTAGTGCTAATAACATTTTGATGGGTAGGTCTTTGAACCAATTCCCACACTTTGTTTCTTTCAAATTGATTCAGCTCTTCTTGCATGGCTTGAATCCAATGTGTGTCATCCAATGCTTGTGACACATCTTTTGGCTCTATTTGTGAGATGAAACAAGTGAACATAGCTTCTTGTTGGGTTCTCGATCTGGTTTTTACACCTTCTCTTACATCTCCAATGATTAGTTCGTGGATGGTCTCTCGGCCATCTTATATCGGGTTGGAGTAAGTTAGTGGATTCGATCGTCTTGCAGTGTGTTATTTTGATCAGCTCTCTCATCATCACTTAGATGCATATTTCCGGTTGTCTTTGAGACTCGGCTATCTCATATTCATCGGGTTTATAATTCGACTTGACTTCAACATATGGACTCTTCGCATGGTTGGCCGATTGACTTATCAATCGACTCTTCATTGTCTTCTCCATTTACATTGGGTTCATCAAACACCACATGAATGGATTCTTCTGTAACCATTGTCCTCTTGTTGAGCACTCTGTAGGCTTTGCTTTCAGCTGAGTATCCTAAGAAGATACCTTCATCAGCTTTAGCATCAAAAGCCTTTAAATTATCTTTGCCATTGTTGTGGATGAAGCATTTGCATCCAAATATTCTAAAGTATCCAACATTTGGCTTTCTCCCTGTCCAAATCTCATAGGGAGTCTTTGTCAGCTATCTGTTTATCATGCATCTATTTTGAGTATAGCATGCCGTGTTTATTGCTTCAGCCCAAAATCTTTTAGGCATCCCTGCTTCAGCTGACATGGTCCTTGCTGCTTCTTTGAGAGTCCTATTCCTTCTTTCTGCAACTCCATTTTGCTGTGGAGTCCTTGCTGCTGATAATTCATGACCAATACCATTTTCAACACAATACTGAGTTATTATACCATTGACAAACTCAGTTCCTCTGTCAGATCTTATTTTGATAATGGTTTGACTCTTCTCATTTTGGATTCTCTTCATCAGCTGTGGTAGTTTCTGCAGAGTTTCTTTGTTCTTACACATGAATATTGTCCATGTGTATATTGAGTAGTCATCTATTAGCACCAAGGTGTATTTATTCCCATTTATGCTAGCTGGTTCAACTGGACCAAATAGATCCATATGTACCAGGTGCAATATTCTTGTTGAAGATGGACATGTCTTTTCTTTGAATGATGATTTGATCTGTTTTCCCATCTGGCATGCATCACATACACTTTCCTTCTTGTATACTGAGTCTGGAAGTCCTTCCACAAGATTGCTCCTTGCAAGCTTGTTAATTGTTTTGAAATTCGGGTGACTCGACTTCTTGTGCCCAATGCCAACTTGATTCTCATTGCTTTGTGCTCTTTGCTGCTGAGACAAGTGCTTGGTGTTGCAGTTGACCAATTTACCACATACATGTTCTTTTGTCTGCATCCTTGCAACACTACTTCATTAGATTTAGTGTTCTTGATTTGGCACACTCCCATATTGAATCCAACATTATAGCCCTTGTCACAGAGTTGACTTATGCTTAATAAGTTGAAATTGAGGCCTTCTACATATGCAAAATTTGTAATTTCTAATCTATTTTTCTTGATGGATCCAATGCCTCTTATTTCTTCTGGAGCTTTATTCCCACCAAATATGACTTTTGCACCTCTAGCTTCCTTAAATTTTGACAGATTTTTCTTGTTTCCTGTCATGTGTTTGGAACAACCACTATCCATGTACCAGGTGCCTTGGCACTCAGCTGTTCCTTGAACCTGCAATCAAGGAAATTAGGTTTTAGGTACCCATATTTGTCTGGGTCCTGAGGGGTTAGTATTGTAAGATTATCCAACCAACCTATAGCCAAATGATTTGACTCTAAGAGGTTGCCATCTATCAATGCCATAATCATAATTAATTTTAGCAAATTGCTTGGGGATTTTAGGTTCATACAACTGTCTCTTTTGTCTGTATGCCTGTGTATGTGTTTTAGCAATTGCTTTGTTTGGGTAGTTGTGATATCTCTGAGTGTAGTGCCTAGGTGCATATGTGTGCTGATGATAGCTCTTATGCCTTTGGAATGGCCTTTGCTGAGTCTTAGGCCTTTGCTATTTAGGCTTATATTCCATAGGTCTTTGCTGATAGTTCACATTATTCCAATGAGCTTGGCTTGGGTACTTTCTACCATTCCCATCATATGTGTTCCTTTCATAGAATTATGGGGCTTTTGGTAGCTCTGTTTCTTCTTTGCAGAGTATTTCCTGTTTGGAGTTTGCTGAGGAACTCGGCTGGATTTCTTCTCAGCTGTCCTCTCAAAGACACTCAATCGGCTGTTTTCCTTTTCCTTTATAACCAAGGCCAGTTTGCTTGTGATTGTGCTTTGGAATAAATGTGTGTGCACCATTTGGAGTTTTGGATTTTTGAGATGCTTCATTACTTGAAGATCCTTTTTCCAAAATCACTTTTGGAGCTTGACATAGCACAGAGGAATTAAATCCTAAGCCTGTCTTATCTCCACATTCTCTTTGACTCATAATAAGATCATCCAATGATTTAGATGCCTTAGTGAATGAGGCAATCACATTTTTGAGGTCATCCTCCCTCTTTTTCTGTAGCAGCTATCTCTCCTATTAACTTAGCATTTTCAGCCTTTAGACTTTTATTCTCATCAGCTATGTGACTTAGAGTACTCAGCTCCTTAGTCAGCTGTGAGTTTTGGCTTTTGAGTAGGTTGTTCTCCTCATTTAGTAGTGTGTGTGAGGATTTAATGTGTTCAAAGTCTTTCATCATTTTGCCTAATGAATCATAAAGATCAGTGGGTGATGAAGTGTGTGTGTCACAATCACTGTCACTAGAATTTGAGTGTGATGATTTAGAGTGTACCTCATCTTCTTGGTCAGGTTGGTCTTGTTTTTTGCCCATTAGACAGATCAAGGCTTCTTCTTCAGAGTCACTTGAGTAGTCAACTTCACTACTCTCCGAGTCTATTGTGTCTTTTGACTTGACTGTCTTAGCAGTCTCTGCAGCCAATATTGCCTTTTTCTTCTCTTGTCTTCTTTCTCTGAAGACTTTTCTTTCCTCTTCATTCCTGTATTTGTTGACTACAGGATATGGGCATTCAATGGCATAGCGACCGGGTTGCCTGCAGTTCCATCAAAAATTTTCAACCTTTTGATCAGTTCTTTCCATCCTTGGATTGTCAGCTCTTTGATACTCAATCCTTTGATGCTCTGTTCTTTTAGGTGGCCTATCTTCCCTTGACTTGGAGGGAGCTGAGTGTCTTCTGGAGGATTCACCTTTGCCTCTTTTGCAATTCTTCTTGAAGAATTTGTTAAATCTTTTAACCATCAGGGCAATCTCCTCTTGGTCAATGACTTCCTTGACCTCAGCTCTTTTACCATCCTTAACTATTAGAGCAGCTGTTTTGGGTACAACTGTCTCCTCTTGGTCTTTTCTTCACAGCTCAAATTCGTAGTCTTTGAGATCTGAGAATAGCTCATGGTTGTATGTTTTTGATAGGTCCATGGAGTGTCTCAGGGCCATGACTTTCATTTCCCACTCAGATGGGAGACTTCTTAGAATCTTCATACACATTTCCTTCTGTGTATATTCTTTTCCAAGTGCATATAGCTCATTGGTAATTTCTGTGAACCGAGCATCCAGTTGATCCAAGGTTTCTCTTGCAAGCATCTTGAAATTTTCAAATTTCTGTACAACAACAAATAGTTTATTTTCCTTGATTTGTTCTGAGCCTTCACAAATCAAGGTTAGCTTGTCCCAGATTTCTTTTGCCGTTTTGCATGATTTGACTTTGTTGAACATGGCTTTGTCCAAGGTTTTGTAATGAATGCCCTTGGCCACGTTGTCCAGGTTATATCTTTTCCTGTTATCATTTGTCCATTCAGCTCTTGGTTTTTCAACCATAGCTGGTCTAGGAGCAGCATCCTCTTATCCTTCTGCTGCAGCTCTCCTTGTGTGTTCACTTTTAAGATTTGGAGTGGCCCATCTTCTATCACTATCCACATTTCATCCTGTAATGCTGATAGATGAGCCTGCATACAAATTTTCCAATCATCAAATTCCTCAATTGTGAACATAGGGATGCGTGTCAAATTTGCTTCCATCATAATAACTTTGCTGAATAAAGGAGTTTTGAAAGATCAAGTGCTAAAGCAAGCTTTGAAAAATTTTGGAGATCTAGTTCAGTAACCAGTGCGAAGGCTCAATGAACCAACCGCTCTGATACCACTTGTAGGTCCCAAGGGGTGTGAGTGTAAGGTTTAGAAGGGGGGTTGAATAAACCTTACCAACTTTTCGATTTAGTCCTTTTAAAACGTTCAGAGTTAATACTTCACAGCTGAGTCCTAGATGGACAACTAAGTTAGTTAATCAGCAGAGTTAGTCACTCAACAGACTCGACTGAGCTGTTGATAGAATAACTCAGCTGTTTTGACTAAAGACTTAACTCGACTGTAAAATGTTTTCAACGGAAGACTTAACACCCTAGAATTCTGTTTAAGTATGTTTTAATACTTGGTTTTAGCACTTTGTTGATTATCAATTGGATAGCAAATTTATCAGCAGATATTAAAGTAATGTGCAAAAATTAAAGTGCTGAAATGTAAATGACACAATAGATTTTTATAGAGGTTCGAAGATGGGGTAATTCATCTATTCCACTCTTCTCCAACTCCTGGAGGAATCCACTAAGTATTGATCAATATACAAAGTGGTTAACAGTCCAGATGCAAGTATTGATCACACAGCTGACTTGATCCTTTGGGACTCGATCGGAGATGCCTTGGTCACACGGTGGCAACACGACTCAGCTTCTTCACAGGGCAGCTGCCTTGCTACTACATCCCACTTGCTCAAGCTTCTTGGATTTGATCACGAAGCCCTCCAAAAACTTGAGACTGGTTCGATCTTGAACCTTTCTACAATCCTCCGTGGAATGTAGACCCCTTGATTCTTCAAATGTTTTCTCTTCAACTGATTGAAGTTGTCTTTCCTTCACAGGTAAGTGTTGGATTGATTTCCTTCGTAATGTAGTCTTGAGGATTGAACTTGAATGATTTGAGAATATTTTTGGTTACATATATTACTTTTCTTGCTCGTATTTGTTTTCTGATTATCAAGGTAACCCTCCTTTTCTCAAATAGATTCCTCAGCCTTTTATAGTGTTCTTTTGAAAATTTGCCCGTTGAAGAGATAGGCTAATTTTCTAAAGACACTTGTGGTCGTTGGCTTGTCTTGTTGCAGTCCTTGGAATTGACATTTCCTGGTATGAATGATTCTTTAGCTTTTCAGAGACTTTCAAAAGATGGAAGACACTTGTTTAAGTAATTCTCTTGAAGTGCGGTGTTTCCCATTGGTTTTATTCCTTTTGCACGCTTGAGGGTTGAGCACTTTAAGAAAAGCGATGAGATCTTCTCTTATGGAAGTATTACTTGTTTAAGTAATTCTCTTGAATTACAATGCAATTTACAACAAAATGGGGTGCAACGGATCTCTTTCGATTGTCTCGACTTGACTACATTTCCTTGACTTCCCCAGGTGACTTTGAGTCATGAGGACTTCCAATCATGGATGACTCATCGGTCACTTCACCATTGAGACTTGGCTATCTTGAGTTGACTTGATGACACTTCACTCAAAATTACATATTGTATCTCAAGATTCAGATTGCACCTTGTATTAATCGAGTTCCTATCTTCTCTTCTTTGCCAAACTCTGATATTACCTTTCACAAAAATTGAGTCTTCCTTTTAGTCTCGAGTTGTTTTCTTGCATGTTCGTCACTTGGTTTGTTTTAGGCGCTTGTTAACTCTCGGCTGATGCGATTGGGACCATGCCCTATCTATTACAATGCAATTTACAACAAAATGGGGTGCAAACTTTCTATTCTAAGTTTTACATGGAATTCATCAAAATCTAAAAATTAATTTCCCAACAGTATGGGCTTAAACAAGATTGTCCTCTCCCGACATCCTTACTAAAGCTTTGGGAAGTTGTTTTTAGAGCCAACTTTCTTCGTAGTGATTTGAGGAGGGCGAACACTTCATTTCGTGTGATCTTGTTTCCTATGGTTTTAGATAGTCATGCCACAATCATTGTTTATTTGTTAATGTTTTGGTCATGAGGACTCCTTTCTTGCTCTATTGTTTATGTGGATGATGTTCTCATTCGGCTCTAATGAGACAACTATTTCAACCAAATCAACATTGAATCACCGAGAAGCATCTCAAGATGATCAATAGGTGTCTTGAATAGCCGCATGACACTTCTCCGAATATTTTTTGAGTGTAGCTTTAATATTGACATTCAAGAACTATTTAACCAATAATCACCGACATCAATTTTTTAGAGTAAACGCATTAAAAATAAAGGACATTTTATAGAACCAATTCATCTTCGTCTTGTGAAATTGCAAGTTTTGGAAGCTTTTTGCAAACTTCCTTAAGCTGCTTTGTCCATTCTTGATGTTCATTTTCCCATTTAAATATGACATCTCTCTTGAGTAATGGGATAAACACCTTCATGTAATGTGTCAGATTGTTTATGAATATTCTAACAAAATAACACTCTGAGAAAACTTTGAAGTTGTTTCTTGTCTTTGAGAGTATCTGGAAATCCTTGTATCTTTTCCACAATATGGCTTTGTAGGATAATTCCCTATTCATCGATTTCAATCCAAGGGATTTGTCTGTCTTGTAGCAATCACTGCCTTCTTTCCGAAAGCACTAATCCTTCTTTGTGACTCTAGAAATTTTGTAAGAACTGTATTCTTCCTAATGTGGTTGAGGTGCTGCCATAGAACCACTTATTGGCTCGACTACAAGAGCAAAGAGTTAGGATAGGAGAGGTGCTACTCCGAATCGGTTCCTGGTGTCAGTCAATCAAGATTCGCCATCAAGTCTTTTTTTTCTAAAAGAATGTATACAACCTTATATGTACATGATAGAATGATAATAAAAAGGAAACTAGCCAATCTAAGAAAATTACAATCAATCATACAAACATCAAGGATGCTAATTTATTAGCTCCCAAAAAGGAAAGATTACAACTTTGACTCCCTAAAAATCTGCAAATCAATGCTGGAATAAAATCCCTGAAAATCAGCCTGGATTTCCAACACTCCCCCTCAAGCTGGTTAGTAGATGTCCTCCATTCCCAGCTTGCCTATAAACTCTTGAAATTTATGTCCTGGAATTCCTTTTGTCAAAATGTCAGCAAGTTGTTTATTTGAAGAGATATAGGACAAAAACACAAGCCCGTTCTAAATTATTTCTTAGATGAAGTGACGATCAATTTCTACATGTTTGGTTCTGTCGTGTTGAACGGGGTTGTGAGAAATGCTAATGTCAGCCTTATTATCACAGTAGAGTTCCATTGGAAGAGTCATAGGTATCCTTAATTCATCCAACAATGATTTAACTCAAATAAGTTCACAAATCTCAAGAGCCAAGGATCTGAATTCTGCCTCTGCAGTTGACCTTGCTACCACATCTTGTTTCTTGCTTCTCCATGTTATTAGATTTCCTCCAAGAAAGGTGCAATACCCAGAGGTGGACCTTCGATCATCTATTGAGCTTGCCCAATCTGCATCTGTAAAGCCTTTAACCTTAAGTGATCCATTTTGTTTGGAGAACAGAAGTCCCTTTCCTGGTGATGCTTTAATATATCTCAAGATTCTAAAAACTGCTTGTAAATGATCCTCATTTGGGTTATGCATGAATTGGCTGATTAAGCTCACTGCAAAAGAAATATCAGGGCGAGTGTGTGATAGATAAATCAATTTGTCAACCAATCTCTGATAACCCTCTTTATTTACTCCTTTAGCACCTGATTGTGTGCCCAACTTAATGGTTGCATCTACTGGTGTTTCAATAGGTTTACAACCTAACATTCCTGTCTCTTTATATAGGTCCAAGACATACTTTCTTTGAGACAAAAAAATCCCCTTTTTTGAGCGAGCCACTTCAATCCCTAAGAAATATCTCAAATTTCCCAAATCTTTGATCTCAAAAGGCTGTGCCAAAGACTTTTTCAATCTTTTTATTTCATGTTCATCATCACCAGTAAGGATAATATCATCGGCATAAAAAATCAAAATAGCTACATTGCCTTCGCTAGAATGTTTATAGAACATAGTGTGATCTGTTTGTGCTTGAGTATAGCCCATACCCTTCACTGATTGAGTAAATCTTTTAAACCAGGCATATGGAGATTGCTTCAAACCATAGAGAGATTTCTTTAATTTACACATTTGCCTATTCCAAGTTGTTCTTGGAAGCCAGGTGCTAGGTCCATGTAAACTTCTTGTTCTAAGATTCGATGAAAAAATGCATTCTTCACATCTAAATGATGAAGTGGCCATTCAAACGATGCTGCCAATGAAAAAAAGATTCTGATAGTGTTTATTTTTGCCACCGGTGCAAATGTTTCCTCATAGTCAATGCCAAAGTTTGTGTATATCCCTTCGCGACAAGCCTCACTTTGTGTGTTTCTATGCTCCTATCATCTTTAAACTTCAAAGTGAAAATCCATTTACAGCCCACATGTCTTTTGTTAATTGGCAAATCAGTAATGTCCCGAGTCTTATTTTATAAAGAGCTTTCATCTCTTCATAAACTGCATTATTCCATTTAAGGATTGCCAATGCTTCATGTATATCATTATGGACACTTGATTGAGATAGATTAGCAGTATAGGCACAAAAAGAATTACTTAATTTTCTATACAAAACAAAATGAGCAACAGGATGTTGGGTACAAGTTCAAACAGATTTTCTGAGAGCACTTGACAAATCGAGATCATCAAGGATAGGTTCTAAATTACCTTGACTGACTCACCTACCGTGTCAATACATTCTGTGGAAGTGGATGAAGATTGTGCATTGTTGTCAAGAGTTGGTCGAGACTTTCCTCTTCTCGAATATACAATAACTTCTCTCACTCTCCCCTGTTTTCCACATCTCCCCCATCTGTCCCCATTTCTTTTTCATGTTCAGTATCACCCTCATTCGTAGAAATGGGAATTTCAGTTTCAGTAGGTGGGGAGAATATGAAATTTTCATGGACAGATTCCCAAAAATCTCCTTCATTGTTGTTCTCACTAGAAATGGGACTTTCTCCTATGTAAGGTTGTGTTTCAAAGAAGGACACATCTGTAGAGACAAAGTATTTCTTTTTTGGGACATGAAAACACTTATAACCCTTTTGTGTTGGAGAATAACCCAAAAAAATGCATTTATGAGCACGAGGATCAAGTTTACTCCGATTGTGGTTATGTATATGAACAAAGGTTGTGCAACCAAACACTTTAGGAGTTAAAGAAGAAAAATTATGGTGAGAGGTGGGGTAGAAATACTTTAAAGTATTAATAGGAGTCTCATACTTTAGAACACGGGTTGGCATTCTATTTATTAGGTAAGATGCTGTCAACACTGCCTCCCCCAAAAAAACTTTGGTACTTTCATTTCAAACATCATAGCTCGAGATACTTCAAGAAAATGATGGGTTTTTCTTTCTGCCACTCCATTTTGTTGTGGAGTATCTGTGACGCCACCCCTACTACTACATTACTAAGCAATATAAAAAGTGAAATTTGACAACGTAAACCCGATATACCTGTAGAATATTTTTTCCCTGTGACATTTTAACAACGAACAAGCAATATCACTTTACTTGTAAGAAAATGACAACCCATATCCACAAGCAAAGAGGTAATAAACCCTGTTATTAAACACCACAAACACCATGACCCACATCACCCAGCTATTTACATGTACATATTTACATAAGAGTTTTCAAAAGAGGGTACAACCCTAAGCCAAAACATAATACAGGACCAAAAAGGGAAAAGCAACCCATCAACATAGCCCAACAGGTCGTCATCCATATCCATGATCCTCAAAACCTGAAGGAACTCCAGCACTGCACAGTAAGCCAAAATCTCAGGCATTCCTATGCTCACCTGAAATGCATGAACTATATGAGCTAAAGCTCAGCAAGTAAAAATCATGCATGTCCAAAGAATAATGATGCTTTTCCAACATGTAATGCTAACATGTAAAATCCATGAATCAAAATACTTTATTCAAAATCATTTTCTTTCATTTGGGCCCCTGACCCAACTACTATGCACCAGAAAAGATCTCTGCACACAACAATATCAAATGGCCAATAATATCAGTATGGATCTACGTGTGGACCATCCTCCCGCTGCGGCCCAGCCAAGGGTCCCCTACTTGCGTCCCTTGTGTCCGCCAAGAAGTATCCCACCCCGCAGGGCCACACATAGGTACTCACAGATGGACCATCCTTCTGTGACCCACCAAGGGCCCATCTCCTATCTAGCTCTGTGTTCACCAGGAAGTATCCCACCTGCTATACCTAAACATATATCATAAGCACGCCCAGCGTGCCTCGGTGCACTAGCAGTGGTCCACAAATAACCATTTTCTTCCAAAAAATATTTTCGTGCATGCGAACGTCCTCTTGTAATATGCATGCACATGCAAATGCTGGGAATGGCATGTTCAATGGCTCACCAAGCACCATATTGCAACATCATACAAGCCAATTATGCAACATATAATATCCGCGTATATTCAACAAGATACCACAGTCACATATAATACAATCAATTCATGCAATACTATGTTCGTGCATTACAGTTGCAGATGGATTTTTACTTACCTTTTACCCTTGAATATCCTATCGAAAGCTAGATAGTTGTTTTTCCTCCCTAACCCTATATGCAAAAATAACCTGTAAAAATATAGGATATTAATTTTCATCTCAAATGAGCATATAAACTATGTTGAATCTGTTAAAGGACCCTAAATATTACAATTAATTAAGCAGTAATCTAACCTATCGATATACAATTTAGACTTAACTGAAATTGACAAATACATCAATATCCTATTCCAATTATATTTCTAACATTATGTAGTATCAATATTAGACATCAGTTCAACCATTTCCTATTAGATTTTTATACAGCTCAGAACATTATTAACAATATATTCCAATTCTGGAATCTAGTTGGAATTTTAAGTACATAATGTGCTTATAAATATATTTATTATATATATATATAGATTCATTTTATTTATTGTATTTTAATATTAATTATTATTTTTTTTGGTCATAATCAAATTTTAGAAATAACAGTTACTTAACAAAATGGGTTAAGAACCAAAACTTTTCATTCCTCATATTTCTACAAGAATTCGACCACTAGGTTTCAAGCAATTAAATCTAATTTTACCGAATTTAGCAAAATTCACTGCTACACCTATGCTTTCCTTCATTAATTTAACATGAATTAAGGTTTCAAAATTTTGAATGGATAAGATGTGAATAAGCAATATTCTGACAAAAGGGAAATGAATTACCTCCACTAGTGTACCCCTTGTACTTGAGAAATTGAATGTGAAGAAAGTTCTTGATGGCTATTAATGTTTGTTTCTAAAAATTCTAATTCCCTGCATTATCTATATTAACGTGTTCGTGTGTATTGATTTGACTGCAGAAAACTAAGGCGGTTAGAACACACAACATATATTATATGGGTGGCGCTATTCGTACCCCAAATGATCTAAATACACCCTCTTTCTTAATACACTCCCACCACCTTTTTAAAAAGAATCTAATTACTTGATACACCCCCTAACATTCTCTAATTTACCCTTCCCCAATAAACCCTAATTCTTTCCCCCAAAACATGAAATTAGGAAACTTATCGAGTCAGTTGAAGGGGGAAGAATATTTGCCATATCTCAACACACTTGGCACATTATCCATCCCACCATTTAATCTTTACTTTCACAAAGCAATCATAGTTCTCGACTTCACAGCAATCACCAACTTCATATTTTCAGCATACACCATAGACACACAGGCTGGAATTAGAAAGTAAAGAAAAAAAACAGAAGGAAAAAACTATAAGATATAAGAGTAGAAACAGAGGCAAGGACAAGTACAAAAACCAACGATGGAAGGTGGAATTCTTCCTTGAAACATGGCATGATTATGTCATCCTTTGACATGATTGTGCCCTTATTTGAAAGGACATGACACGATGAGGGCCTACCAGTCACAGAGAAGGGTTGTTGCTTGACGATGGACCAGATGATGAAATGGTGGCAGATGTGGAGAAGAAGAAGAATGCGTGCGAGATAAGGAAGAAAATTGTAATCTTTAAAAAAGTTGAGGTGTATTTAAAAATTAGAATTTACATAAGGGCTTTATAGTCTTTTAAATTAATGGTACTTATTTAATTATGGGGAGGGGTGTATTTAAAGGATTTAGAGGTGTGAATAGCGCCACCCATATTATATTGTATATGTATACCCGTGTATGCTTATCTTATGTTTTTAAGTTAAATGAATTTATGTTTATATATATAAATTCCACTCCATAAGGCAGTGGTTAATCTACCTATAGAAACATATAATTATATTATTATATTATTATTATTTATTTATTTATTTTTTATTTAATTTATTCACAAATTATCCTACCCAACATGTCGATGTTGCATTCCACCTACAGATTTATCACGTGTGGCCTAGTGATTTCCATATTTCTAATGATACCACGTATTGTCTTGTGGTACTTAGTAGTTGACACAAAAATCCTCATATTATAATACACGGTTGACCAATCAATTTAATGAATCTTTAAAATAATATCATGTGATGGCTTCAAAAATTTTATTTATTAAAAATACAATAAAAAATATTCCGCATAATGAAATGTTGATATACATGTAGATAACATGAAATGCGTGAACTATATTGGTCTAGCGAGTAGTGAGAGGCTCGGGTATTACATCCTCCCCTCCTTATAAAAATTTCGTCCTCGAAATTTTACTTACCGAAAAAGATTAAGATACTTAGCCTTCATCTCGTTTTCTCTTTCCCATGTAGCTTCCTCTAATGATTGACTCCTCCAGAGTACTTTAACTAATGGGATTTCCTTATTCCTGAGTTTCTTTACTTCTCGTAATAATATCCCCACAGGTATCTCTTCGTAGCTTAAATCCGTTTTCAACTCTATCGGCTCGTTTGTCAAAATGCGAGATGGGTTTGCAACATATTTCCTCAACATAGAAACTTGGAATATATCATGAATTTGAGACATTGACGCAGGTAAGTTAAGTCTATAAGCCACATCTCCAATTCTCTCAGTAATACGGAATGGGCCAATGTATCTAGGACTGAGGTTTCCCTCTTTTCCAAATTGCATTACCCCTTTCATTGGTGCCACTTTAAGGAACACTTGGTCTCCTACAGAAAATTCTAGCATTCTTCTTCTTTGATCTGAATAACTTTTCTGTCGGCTTTGAGCAGTTCCTATCCTCTATCAAATTTGTGTCACAGCCTCTGTCATTTCTCGAACCATGTCTGGGCCTAAAAGCTTTCTTTCGCCAACCTCATCCCAGTGAACCGGTGATCTACACTTTCTACCATACAATGCTTAGTGAGGCATCCCGATTGTGGCTTGATAGCTATTGTTATAGGAGAATTCTATCAAAGGGAGATATTTACTCCACTGTCCTTGGAAATCTAGAACACAAGCTCTAAGCATATCTTCTAGAGTTTGTATCGTTTGCTCTGATTGTCCGTCGGTTTGAGGGTGATAAGCAATACTAAATGATAATCGTGTCCGTAGTGCTTTTTGTAAACTCCTCCAGAAATTAGATAAGAATCTAGAATCCCTATCTGAAACAATGGATAGTGGCACACCATGAAGTCTAACCACTTCCTGTATATAAAGTTGTGCGTATCGATCCATGGATAAGTAGAACAAATGTGAATAAAATGAGCAGATTTGGTTAATCTATCAATGATCACCCAAATAGCATCGTGTCCCCTGACAGTTTTGGGCAAACCTGTCACAAAATCCATGGTGATCCTTTCCCATTTCCATTCTGGAATAGGCAGAGGTTGCAATGTTCCAGCTGGCCTTTTGGGTTCTGCCTTTACTTGTTGACAGGTTAAACATTATTCCACATATTGCGCGATATCCCTTTTCATGCCTGGCCACTAGTAATGCATTTTCAAATCTCTGTACATTTTGGTAGCTCATGGATGTACAATATATGGCATTGAATGCACTTCTGTTAGAACTTTATCTTGGAGATTGTCCCTATTTGGTACGTATAATCGTTCTTCAAATCGCAGTACTCCATCCTCAGATAATTTGCAGTCAGAAGACGCTCCCCAGGAAATATCATTCTTCACTTTTGCATAGTAATCATCACCTTGTTGTTCCTGTTGAATTCGATCAAGTAGCGTAGGTCGGAGTGTTAGTGCTGCTAATTTAGCTTCAATGGACCCTAATGATACAACCTCTACGTTCATTTTCTGAAGATCCATTAACTCTGGCTTTCGAATGCGAATTGCAATTGCATTGCTTTGTGTTGAGTTCCGGCTTAATGATCTGCTACAACATTGGCTTTACCAGGATGATAGCTGATCACACAATTGTAATCCTTCACTAATTCCAACCATCGACGTTGTCGCATATTTAGTTCTTTTTGCGTGAAGAAGTACTTTAAACTCTTGTGATCTGTGTAGATCTCACATCATTCCCCGTATAGGTAATGCATTTTAAGCGTAAATACCACTGCAACAAGCTCTAAATCATGCGTTGGGTAGTTCTTTTCATAGTCCTTCAATTGTCTAGACGCACACGCAATCACATTACCATTGTGCATCAATACGCATCCTAGGCCATTCTTCGACGCGTCACTATAAACTTTAAAACCACCAGTACCTGATGGAATTGATAGAATAGGTGTTGAAGTCAATCTCTTCTTTAGTTCTTGAAAGCTTTGTTCGCATGCTTCCGTCCATTTGAATGAGACACTCTTTCTAGTCAACTGTGTTAGAGCTAAACCCAGAAAACTACGTACTTCTGAAGGATTTGTAGGTTGTGGCCAATCGTTGATAGCTTCTACTTTACTTGGATCAACCGAGATTCCTGCTCCGGACACAACATGTCCCAAGAATACTACTCGGTCTAACCAAAATTCACATTTCTTGAATTTAGCATATAATTGCTTTTCTTTCAAGACCTCTAATACTATTCTTAAGTGTTCACTGTGCTCCTCTTTCGTTCTAGAGTAAATCAAGATGTCATCAATAAATACAATAACAAATTTATCTAGAAAGTCTCTAAATACCCGATTCATCAAGTCCATGAAAGCAGCCGGGGCATTCGTTAACCCAAATGGCATCACAAAAAATTCATAGTGTAAATACCTCGTGCTGAAGGCTGTCTTGGGTATATCATTTTCTTTTATTTTCAGTTGATGGTACCCGGATCGCAAGTCGATCTTCGAAAATACTACCGCACCTTGAAGTTGATCGAACAAATCATCGATTCGAGGTAGCGGGTATTTATTCTTGATTGTGACTTCGTTCAATTCTTGGTAGTCAATACACAATCTCATCGTACCATCCTTCTTTCGCACGAATAGGACCGACGCAACCCATGGCGAGAAGCTAGGTCTAATGAAGCTTTTATCTAGCAACTCCTACAATTGTGTCTTTACTTATTTCAGTTCCAATGGAGCCATACGATATGGGGCTTTAGAGATTAGAGACGTTCCTGGAATTAGATCAATAACAAACTCAATCTCGCGATTAGGTGGTAATCCGGGAAGATCATCCGGAAATACATCGGGATACTCTCTCACTATTGAAACTTCATCAATGGTTGGTTGGTGTTGTTCGTCGATGCTCATGACACTTACTAGGTATCCTTCTCATCCAGCGTCCAGTAAACATAGTGCTTTTAGTGCTGATATCATTGGAAATCTAAAATGTGTCGTGATTCCAACGAAAGTGAATAGATCTTCCCCTTGGGTTCGAAAGGTTATTGTCTTTTTCTGACAATCAATTGTAGCACCATACTTTGACAACCAATCCATACCCAATATGATATCATAGTGGTTCATTGCTAACACAATTAGATCGGCATAAAGTTCTCTATTTTCGATTAGAATAGCACAAGCTTTCAAAATTTGATTTGTTTGTTTAGAATCTCCCGAGGGAATTGTTACATTGTAACCCACTTCAGCTACATCAGGTGTCCTACCCAGTCTCCTCACATACTCAGTGGATGCAAATGAATGTGACGCTCCCGAATCAGATAGTACGAATGTTGGGGTGTCAAAGATAAGTAGTTTACCTATCACCACCGATGGGTTCGCCTCTGTGTCTGCTCTGGTGATAGTAAATGCTCTGGCTGGTACATTCTTTTGTCCTGTAGAGTTCAACTTATTTGGGCATGCACTAGCAAAATGTCCTGGCATCCCACACGTAAAACATCTCCTGGTATGTTGAGTCTTGCACCTAGGGCAAAAAGGTAGTGGTATAGGTGCCTTACCCTGATCAGTTCTTTGGCGCTTAATTTGTTCCCATTGTTGTTGTCCTTGGCGGGGTTGAAAATTAGGTCTCTGTTGCTGCTGAACTTGGAAAGCTCTCTTCTTCGGGCTTCCAACCCATCTCTGTCCTTGTCCCTGTTTGAATTGACGTATAGCCTCCTAGGCACGAAAAATCCTTAATTTAGCTTATTCTGCCACCAGTGCTCTCTCAGCAACATGTGAATAGGTTATTCCCTAAATTCCTGCCATGCTGACATCTTTATACAGTTCTGGCCTCAGTCCTTCAAGTAATCTCTCTACTTTTAGTGCGTCAGTGCTAACCATATGAGTGGCAAACCTGGATAATTCTTCAAATTTGTGAATATAGTCCCCGAAAGTCATAGTTCCTTGACGTAGTTGTATGAACTCGTTCATCTTCATTACACGAACATGAGCCGTGAAGTATTTGTTTCTAAATAGTTCTTTAAATCTTTCCCAGGTCATTGTCGTAACATCTTCTATGCTCCCCATCGTGTCCCACCAATGTCCCGCACTTCCACGAAGCATAAATGAAGCACACATTACTTTTTCTTCTTCTGGGACCCTACTGTATTGAAACATGTTTGAATTGACGTATAGCCTCCTAGGCACGAAAAATCCTTAATTTAGCTTATTCTGCCACCAGTGCTCTCTCAGCAACATGTGAATAGGTTATTCCCTAAATTCCTGCCATGCTGACATCTTTATACAGTTCTGGCCTCAGTCCTTCAAGTAATCTCTCTACTTTTAGTGCGTCAGTGCTAACCATATGAGTGGCAAACCTGGATAATTCTTCAAATTTGTGAATATAGTCCCCGAAAGTCATAGTTCCTTGACGTAGTTGTATGAACTCGTTCATCTTCATTACACGAACATGAGCCGTGAAGTATTTGTTTCTGAATAGTTCTTTAAATCTTTCCCAGGTCATTGTCGTAACATCTTCTATGCTCCTCATCGTATCCCACCAATGTCCCGCACTTCCACGAAGCATAAATGAAGCACACATTACTTTTTCTTCTTCTGGGACCCTACTGTATTGAAACATGTTGTCTAAAGTCCTCAGCCAGTTTTCTGCAACTGTAGGATCTACTGCATCTTCAAAGGTTGGTGTATTTAGCTTTCAGAACCTTTCCCCCACTATCTCGATTTGATCTGCCCTTTGGTGTGGTTGATTCATTTCTGCTCTTTGTTCTCCAACTCTATCTCTCTGATGGATGAGTTGTTGAATTTGTTCAGACTGTCGCTGGATGACCTCTGTGAGTCGATTGATGACATTATCTCGATCACCAGTTAATATAGGGGTCTTCCCTCCTTGATTTCTATCCCCACCACTACTCTCACCTCTAGTTCTCACCATGACTGAAACACTGTTTTAGGATAACCTAATAACACATGGCCAATATAATTTCATGAAGCATAAAATGCATCAGACAATAAAGTAAAACTTACTGGCATTACCGCGCTCCACAAGTTTTGAGTTCATGTACATGGATAGTCTATAGAACCTGTAATCGGGCTCTGATACCACTCTGTGATGCCACCCCTACTACTACAACACTAAGCAATATAAAAAGTGAAATTTGACAACGTAAACCCGATATACCTGTAGATTTATTTTCCTGTGACATTTTAACAACGAACAAGCAATATTACTTTACTTATAAGAAAATGACAACCCATATCCACAAGCAAAGAGGTAATAAACCCTGTTATTAAACACAACAAACATCCATGACCCACATCACCCAGCTATTTACATGTACATATTTACATAAGAGTTTTTGAAAGAGGGTACAACCCTAAACCAAAAAAAACTGACCAAAAAGGAACTCAACAAAGTCATTATCCATATCCATGATCCTCAAAAAGCCAAAACTCAAAGGCATTCAAAAGCTCAGGCATTCCTATGCTCACCTGCAATGCATGAACTATATGAGCTAAAGCTCAGCAAGTAAAAATCATGCATGTCCAAAGAATAATGATTCTTTTCCAACATGTAATGCTAACATGTAAAATCCATGAATCAAAATACTTTATTCAAGATCATTTTCTTCATTTGGGCCCCTGACCCAACTACTATTCATCGCAAAAGAGCTCTGCACACAGCAATAATCAAATGGCCAATAATATCAGTATGGATCTACGCGTGGACCATCGTCCCGCGGCCCAGCCAAGGGTCCCCCACTTGCGTCCCTTGTGTCCGCCAAGAAGTATCCCAACCCGTAGGGCCACTCATAGGTACTCACAGATGGACCATCCTCCTGTGACCCACCAAGAGCCCATCTCCTATCTAGCTCTGTGGTCACCAGGAAGTATCCCACCTACTATACCTAAACATATATCATAAGCACGCTCAACGTGCCTCGAAGCACTAGCAGTGGTCAACAAATAACCATTTTCTTCTAGAAAATATTTTCGTGCATGCGAACATCCTCTTGTAATATGCATGCACATGCAAATGCTGTGAATGACATGTTCAATGGCTCACCAAGCACCATATTGCAACATCATACAAGCCAATTATGCAACATATAATATCCGCGTATATTCAACAAGATACCACAGTCACATATAATACAATAAATTCACACAATACTATGTTCATGCATTACAGTTGCATATGGATTTTTACTTACCTTTTACCCTTGAATATCCTATCGAAAGCTAGATAGTTGTTTTTCCTCCCGAACCCTATATGCAAAAATAACCTGTAAAAATATAGGATATTAATTTTCATCTCAAATGAGCATATAAACTATGTTGAATCTGTTAAAGGACCCTAAATATTACAATTAATTAAGCAGTAATCTAACCTATCGATATACAATTTAGACTTAACTAAAATTTACAAATACATCAATATCCTATTCCAATTATATTTCTAACATTATGTAGTATCAATATTAGACATCAGTTCAACCATTTCCTATTAGATTTTTATACAGCTCGGAACATTATAAACAATATATTCCAATTCTGGAATCTAGTTGGAATTTTAAGTACATAATATGCTTATAAATATATTTATTATTATTATATATATATATATATATTGATTAATTTTATTTATTGTATTTTAATATTAATTATTATTATTTTTTGGTCATAATCAAAATTTAGAAATAATAGTTACTTAACAAAATGGGTTAAGAACCTAAATTTTTCATTCCTCATATTTCTACAAGAATTCGACCACAAGGTTTCAAGCAATTGAATCTAATTTTACCGAATTTAGCAAAATTCACTGCTAGACATATGCTTTCTTTCATTAATTTAACATGAATTGAGGTTTCAAAATTTTGAATGGATAAGATGTGAATATGCAATATTCTGACAAAAGGGAAATGATTTACCTCCACTAGTGTACCCCTTGTACTTGAGAAATTGAACGTGAAGAAAGTTCTTGACGGCTATTAGTGTTTGTTTCTAAAATTCTAATTCCCTGCATTATCTATATTAACTTGTTCGTGTGTATTGATTTGACTGCAGAAAACTAAGGCGGTTAGAACACACAACATATATTATATTATATATGTATACCCGTGTATGTTTATCTTATGTTTTTAAGTTAAACAAATTTATGTTTATATATATAAATTCCACTCCATAAGGCAGTGGTTAATCTACCTTTAGAAACATATAATTATATTATTATATTATTATTATTTATTTATTTATTTTTTATTTAATTTATTCACAAATTATCCTACCCAACATGTCGATGTTGCATTCCACCTACAGATTTATCACGTGTGGCCTAGTTCCATATTTCTAATGATACCACGTATTGTCTTGCGGTACTTAGTAGTTGACACCAAAATCCTCCTATTATAATAAACGATTGACCAATCAATTTAATGAATCTTTAAAATAATATCATGTGATGGCTTCAAAATTTTTATTTATTAAAAATACAATAAAAAATATTCCGCATAATGAAATGTTGATATATATGTAGATAACTATATTGGTCTAGCGAGTAGTGAGAGGCTCGGGTATTACAGTATCAATGCAAGATTAGTGATGAATAATATCATTTGTCTACAAATAATCACTCAAGATATTTGAAAAATACTCTCGCCCATTATCAGTGCGAAGAATCTTAATTGAGACTTGGAATTGATTTTTTATCATTTGGTGGAATTGTTTAAAAACAGTAGCTGCATCAGATTTTTCTTTTAACAGATAGATCCAACAAGCTCTAGAATGATCATCGATAAAAGTCACAAACCAACGGTGCAAGTATGGGTTTTGACACGAGAAGGACCTCATATATTGTAGGTCCCAAGGGGTGTGAGTAAGGTTTAGAAGGGGGGTTGAATAAACCTTACCCACTATTCAATTTTAGTCCTTTTAAAATATTACAGAGTTAATTACACAGCTATGTCCTTGAGGGACAACTAAGTTAGTTAATCAGCAGAGTTAGCCACTTAACAGACTCGATAGAGCTGTTGATAGAATAACCCAGCTGTTTAGATTAAACTTTAACTTGGCTGTGATGAGTTTTTCAGCGAAAGACTTAACACCCTTGAATTTGATTTAACTTTGTTTTAACACTTGGTTTTAGCACTTAGTTATTTATTAGTTGGATAGCAAATTATCAGCAGATATAAAATAAATGTACAGAAATGTAAATATGCTGAAATGTAAATGACACAAGTAAATTTTATAGAGGTTCGAAGATGGGGTAATTCTTCTACTCCTCTCTTCTCCAACTCCTGGAGGAATCCACTAAGTATTGATCAATTCACAAAGTGGTTATCAGTCTAGAGACAAGTCTTGATCACGCAGCTGACTTGCTCCTTGGACTCAGTTTGGAGATGCCTCGGCACACAGCTGGCTTCTCGTCCGATTCAGCTTCTTCACAGGCGTTTGCGCTTGCTCTTGACTCACTTTCTCAAGCTTCTTGGATTTGATCATGAAGCCCTCCAATAACTTGAGATTGGTTCGACCTTGAACCTTTCTACAACCCTCCTTGGAAAGTAGACCCCTTTTGACTCTTCAAAAGTTTCCTCTTCAACAGTTTGAAGTTGTCTTTCCTTCACAGCTTTGTGTTTGATCAATTTCCTTCGAGATTTAGGCTTGAGGATTTTGCTTGAATATCTTGAGAATATTTTGCAGGTTACAGATTTAATAATGCTTGCTCGTTCGTGGTTCAGGTAATCAAGGTAACCTTTTCTCAATGAAATTCTTCAGCCTTTTATAGTGAACTTTCAAAAATCTGCCTGTTGAAGAGATAGGCTGATTTTCAAAAGTCACTTATATTCGTTGGCTTGTCTTTTCTTGGTCTTCAATCTTGAGATGTGGACCTTTCCTCGTATAAACGAATGTCCAGCTTTTCAGGTTCTGACACGTGGTGCAGTACTTCCCATTGGTTTATTCCTTTTGCACGCTTCTGGGACTGAGCACTTTAAGACATGGCAGCATGGGTGTGTTACTTGTTTAAGTATTGTTCTTGGCTTCTGTGCAACGGATTCTTTTCAGTTAACTCCTCTTTGCAGCTGCCTTTTCCCAGGTGACTTGAGTCTGCTCCAATTATTGAAAGACTCATCTGTCACTTCAACTTGTGACATGGCTGCTTTTAGTTGACTTAACTGACTCTTCACACAGCTGTCCATCAACTGTTACATCTTCAGTCGAGTCCTTGGTCCTCTATCTTGGCCATACTCAGCTGTTCCACAACGGAGTCTTCACTTCACTTCTTCAGTTGACTTCGTGTATTTCCAAGCAGAGCTGACTTGACTCAGCTCGATCAGCCCTATCTATTATAATGAGAATTACAAGGAAAATGAGGTGCCAACATTCTAATCTAAGTTTTACATGGCATTCATCAAAATCTACAAAATAATTTCCCAACAATTTCCTCCTTTTTGATCATGCCAAAACTTAAAAACGTTAAGCAACATGTAAACACCAAAGATACATACAGACAAAGCAGTAACAAAGAATGTATGCGTAGAGTCAATCATTTTATTGATCATAGCATTCTTGTCCATTACACAACTGTTTACAAGGTGTATCAGAGCATAATCATATACAAGCAAACTTCAGGCATCTATGCTAAGATACAAGTATAGAGAGAAAATACAACAACATTTTATTGAATGTACAGATGACTTACACATACATGTATTTGCAAGAGTAAAATACACGAAGGGGTTAGCGGCAACACTTCATCGCCTTCGCTGCCTCCTTCTTTCCTCTTCAGCTTTGTCATCATCAGCTCTCTTTCTTTTCTTTTCATCTTCAGCTGCTTTCTTCTTTTCATAGGCTCTCTTCGCAGCATCGTCTTTTCTTTTCCTTTCTTGCCTTTCTTGCCAGAACTGATCTTGTGTTTTATTTTCCTCTTCTATTCTTTTTACGTATTCAACATTCTTCCTTTCTACTTCCCGATTAGCTACTTCATCACACCCAGCCCAGTAGATCTTTCCCTTCTTGCCTGGATCTACATATTCAATGTTTTTGGGTTGAGGTCTAGGTTGGAAACATCTTCCTCCTCATCTGGGTGTATATTGTACGGGAGTCTTCTTCTTACCAGCTGAATGGCTGCTGGTAGTCTGCTACCAATCAGCTTCGTCGCACAACTTCAAACCCTTCTCCCAGTACATATCCTAGGCTTGGGCTACAGACATGTTTTTGAAGTAACCTTCGGATTTGAGCGTTTTAAATTCTTCAACTGATCTTGGCTCGTCTCCGTCATCTGGAATGGCATCTGTTTCCTTCCCTACCGGAATGCCACCGTAAGTTTTCAGAACTTCTAGAACACAGGCATCTGTCTTTCTTTCAACCTCCTTCATCCCTGCTTCCATAATTTATCTCTTCTCAGACATGGGCACAGCAGAGTGTTGGATCGACAGAGTCACTGGAAGTTTGCTGATTATTGAAGCTGTGACATTACCTTGCTGAGGGGTTTCAGCAAGCATTAAGGTCAAGTCCTTTGACCTTTCCCCCTCAACAGTTTTTCCCTTCTCATTCTTCTTCTCAACAATTGTCTCTTCCTTCAACTTCCTCAGGTATTCCTCTTCCCCCTTTTTGGCATCATCGAATGAGAGAGGAACCCCTGGAAACATCCCAGTGAGCATGAAATCTAGTCGGCTGAGAGCTGAGTTCTGCTTGGAGTCTGCTACGGCATGTGCTGTTCGAAATTCTGAACGAGTGGCCTTTGATTTAGCTGCCACAAGTTTCATTTCAGCCATGAGAAGGCTGAATTTTGTATTCATGTTCTTCTCAACACGCAGAATTTCTTTTCGATGAAATTCACGCAGTAGCTCCATTTCAGTTATCTGAGAGGCATGCATTCGATCAATATTGGCCTGCATCCTCTGCTTCATATCAACATTGTCAGCACTCCAAACCAGCATCTTGTTGTACAATGCCTTAAAATATCGAACTTGTTCATATCGCATTGTACTCTGCTGCTGACACCACTCCTTGATCCGTACCACAATCCCTCATAGGTCTGCTGTTAGGGTGGCATCCCTATTGTCTAGATGCATATCTAATGAGGCCTGGTGCCGTTTGATCTTATCAATCTCTCCACAAATTTTCTTGAAGACGTCATGGATCTCAACTGTCACTTCGGATTCAGCAGGCGGCCATGCAGCATCGAAATCAAAGTCGGCTGGAACAATGGAGTCAGTAGGGATTACAGGTTCTTCTTGGATGTTGAAGCGTCGCTGCTCATGAGCTGTCTCTTCCTCAAGATCGGGCAGCTCAATCGAAAAAGGGAATGTTTCTTCAAGTGCATCATCTCGCACATATGGGATTGATTGTGTTGATTGTGCCTGAGATGCCTCTGGTTGAGTCGATACTGCTGCAGCTTTGGGAGCATGCGCAGATGACTCGGTCTTAGCTGGGCCTTGTTAAGTGGGTTGGCCAGCTGATTGAGCCTCAGCTGTCTTAACAGTTTGTTCGGCCTCAATAGATTCTGCTAAGTGAATTTCCTTGTCCTCGGCTGCATCATCCTCCGGCTGCATCATCAGCGTCATCAGAGGATGATAAAGCCTGGGGGCTTGGTTCATCATCAAAGTTGAACTTTTGACGAGCAACTTTAAAAGTTGCCTGACTCATCTGTGGAAGAACATCCTCAGCTGAGTCCTTTTGATGAGCAATAGGAGTGGACTCAGCTTCGTCTTCATATCCTAGAAAGGATATGTCAGGGTTGTCCTGGGAATCATGAAGAGCACTGATCTCCTTTTCAGATTCAACATTTAGAACATGAGGGATGTTCTGGACTTCTTCAACTTTACCCAGGGAAGTCTCAACCTCCCTTGGGCCTTCAACACCTCCAACAGTCTCAACTGCAGCGAGGTCTTCTACAATCCCTTTGATATGCGCATCTGTCTTAGGGTCTTGGACTGTGGCATCCGAAGGAGTCTCAACCCCTTGGATTGCACTTTCAGTGCCCAGAGTGTTAACTCCCGGGGCATTTCCATCCTGTGCCTCGCCTGCCATAACAGTGTCCTCAGCCTGCAAAGCAGTTGACTTTTCAGCTGGGACAGACTCAACTGTCCGAGCTTCGTCAATGTCAGTCTGTTGTGGTTCTTTTTCTTTTTCCACTTCGTCTCCTTTCTTCATTGTGGAGTCGTCTGCAACATCCTCCGACCCTGCTGCAGTGGAGGGAGTTTCCCCCTCAGCTGGCACACCAGCTGAGTGACTACCGATGGGGTCACTCTTCTCCTGACTCCCGGCTGCTTCCGTTGAGTGCTCAGCCGTGGGGGCAGGTGGTGAAACACCTTCAGTGGGGGTTGGCTCAACTTGGGTGCCCAAATTCCCAGTCTCATTACCAAGTCCCCTAGACCCATCTTCTGAAACAACTGGGGACGTAGCTGCAACTATGGTTGTGGCAATCTGCTGCACTATGCCCAGTGGGTCAATTTCCAGGAGAGATTTTGAGGACTCTCCTGGTCCTTCAATTATGCGTTGCTCGTGCATCATCCTGGATTCCCTTAATGCTTGCTGCATCTCCGATGCTTCTTGCGTAGCGACGGGATCCATGTCTTCATCACTTTCTGAGAACACATCTATATGAAGGTGAGTGTGTTCCAAAGTTCTAGTAAGAGGACATATACCGGCTTTCTCGAGTGCTTCTGCTTCCTCAGCTGCTCTGGCCTTTTCTTTCTCCTTATAGATGTGTGGAATATTTAGGCAGTTATCCTCATCAAGAGCCTGAAG
This sequence comes from Rehmannia glutinosa, assembly GCA_016081115.2. NCBI lineage: Eukaryota > Viridiplantae > Streptophyta > Magnoliopsida > Lamiales > Orobanchaceae > Rehmannia > Rehmannia glutinosa. The sequence continues at coordinate 247,933 of JABTTQ020001400.1, forward strand.
AACAGTGTTGAATTCGAGAAATTGCAGCAACTCCTCTTCTTCCTCGATAAACTCAGGGTGTTTAAACTGCTCCCTTGAGTGGCTTAGCTTCCATGCCCGCCATTCACATAGACGGCGCTGGATGTCTGGATATACAGGAGAGTACATGATGATGTCATCATCCTCATCCTCCTCTTCCTGTCCTTCCTTTTCTGGGATGGAAGGTAGTATGCTCTGCTGCTCTTCTCCTTTAGCAGCGTCCGTAGCAGGCGGAGAGACAACTTTTTCAATAGAAGATTTAGTTGTCTCGGCTGCTTCTATGTCTTCAGCTGTCCTCACTCCAGCTGGGTCTTCGGTAAGCCTTTGCTGATCACCCTCAGCAGACTTGGCGGTTTCATCAATTATATCAGGAGACTGCACTTTCTCAACAGTCTCAGAGGTTTTCTCTAGCTTAGTGGCAGACTCAGCTGTCTGTTCAAGCTCTAAAAGCTTGGAGATTCTTTTTCTTCTCTTGGTTTGAACCAGAGGAATTTCTGGTTCTTTTTCTTCTTTGGATTCTCCGGCGACGGGGGCCGGGACATCTTTCTTGGGTGGAGCTGCCTTACTAGGCTTGGCAGTCCTCTTATTTCTTATAGCCGGAGAAGGTATTTGGACTTCCTTCTCAGCCTTGGCTGCAGGGGCAGGAGACACGACTACTTGGGTAGGTGACTCGGCTGCAGGGGCAGGTGCATCCTGTTTCTTTGCTGCAGGGGCATCTCTCACTTGTATCCGCCCTCTTCGCATGGGCTCTCTTCTGGGCTCCTGAAAGATTAGCCCTGAACATCTTCTTGTTTACATGGAAGGGCTTTCCATGCTGGAGGGGAATGCCCTTTACTTCCATCAAATGGCCAATTACCAGGCCATAACCAAGTGATCCTCCAAAGGATACATCTTCCTTGTAGGATTTGTTCCCAACATTCTGGCAGAGTCTGCTGTACACGAACTCAGCCCAGTTGACTTTCTTTCCTTCCATTATCGCAACCATGACGATCAACTTGGTCTTTGATAGTTGATTGAAACTGCCAAACTTCATATCTACACACTTTGCAACGACCTCCATCAACTTGTGATAGTCATCCTTCAGCAGCTTCTTCTCAGCTGTGTAAACTACTTTCGCAGCACACTCCGGTTTGGCTACTTCTTTCTATGCAGAAGCCAAGTTAACATCAACTTCAACTATCTCCGTCATGCCCTCAGACGGCAATAAGCAGTGCTCCGCAAGGTCTTTAGCAGTAATCATGATGTCCTTGCGGTAGACGGAGGACTTGATTCCTTAATCCTGCACCTCAGCATTTACATAGAATTGTGCCACCTCTTCAAGGCAGGTGTGCGAGTATTCCAAAGTAAGAAAAGGCCTGAGACAGGACTTTTCTAACATATCAACTATCTTCTTCAGTAGGGTTTCATCTGAACCCTGCTTTACCATCCCTTCAAAATCCACAGTCGATCCAGAGTGGATTTGCTTTGATAACTTGACAAAATCGAACTTTGGTGCCATTTGTAGAGAGTTTTACCTAATAAAACTTGATAAACTTGCTTGAGAACTGGTAGGGTTTGCGAGAGAAATGAACTTGCTTTCTTTTACTTTGAAGATGAACAGTTTTGAGTATATAAGGGTTATGAAAGGACGTGTTTTTGATTTTTGAAATTTGATCAAGATCAACGGCTCAGATTTAGCACGTCAAACCGCATTTAATTCCTCGCATTGAATGCAACAACATTTATATCCAATTATATGCTTACTGTGCAGCTTTTGACTGTACCCGTCATTATTACGCTGACGTTATCCTTAAAAACATTCCTGCTCATTAGAAACGACTGCGTTTTTGTCACTTAGCTCATAAATGACTCAGCTTATTTCACAAATGACTTAACTCTTCTTCTTTCTTCTCATTAAGTGACTCAGCTGTCAGCTAACTCGATACAGCTGTCTTTCCGATATGGCTGTTTCACTTGGCTGATGTGAAAAACTTGTTTATTTCTCACTTTTTCAACTTCCATCTCTTCTGATTGAGTCTTCTGAGTATTAACTCAGCTCAATTAACCCTAGCTCATGCTTAAGCTCTTCAAACCTTGACTCACATAGAGGCTTAGTGAATATGTCAGCTAACTGTTTATCAGTTGAGATATATTCCAAGGTGATGTCTTTCTTTTCAACATGATCTCTTATGAAATGATATCTGACATCAATGTGCTTTGTTCTTGAATGCAACACTGGATTCTGAGTAATTGCAATAGCACTTGTGTTGTCACACATAATTGGAATTTCTTTTTCTTCAATTTCATAATCTCTCAACTGGTGTCTCATCCATAAGACTTGGGCACAACAGCTGCCCGCAACTATATACTCTGCTTCAGCTGTAGATGTGGCTATTGAGTTTTGCTTCTTGCTAAACCATGAAACTAATCTGTTTCTAAGCATTTGACATGTACCCGAAGTACTCTTTCTGTCAACTCTACATCCAACATAGTCAGAATCTGAATAACCAATTAGCTTGAATCCACCTTCCTTTGGATACCATAAGCCAACTTCATGGCATCCGTTCAAATATCTTAGGATTCTCTTAGCTGCAGTCATATGACTCTCTTTAGGTGCAAATTGAAATCTTGCACATACACCTACTGCAAAGGTGATGTCTGGCCTGCTTGCTGTTAGGTAGGCAATGATCCAATAAGTGCTCTGTATCTTATTTGATCTACAGGTTTGCCATCTGCATCCATGTCCATCTTGACTGATGTATTCATTGGTATTTTCACAGAAGACTTTTCTTCCATACCGAATTTCTTCATTAAATCCCTGGTGTACTTTGTTTGACATATGAAGGTTCCATCCTTCAGCTGTTTAACTTGAAGTCCTAGGAAGAAAGTCAGCTCTCCCATCATGCTAATTTCAAATTTGCATTGCATGAGATTTGAGAACTTATGACACAGCTCTTTGTTTGTGGATCCAAAATGACATCATCCACATATATTAGAACAAGCAGTATACTATCTCCATCTTGAATTCTAAAGAGTGTTCTGTCCACTTTTCCTTTGGTAAATCAATTATCAGTTAGAAATTGAGACAATGTATCATACCATGATCTTGGTGCCTGCTTCAGTCCATATAGAGCTTTCTTGAGCTTGTACACCTTATCTCCAAGAGTCTCCTGCTCAAATCCTGGAGGTTGCTCAACATAGACTTCTTCTTCCAATAGTCCATTTAAAAATGCACTTTTCACATCCATTTGATATACAATGAAGTTCTTGTGTGCAGCATAGGCAAGAAACATCCTTATTGCTTCTAATCTTGCAACGGGAGCAAATGTTTCATCAAAATCTATTCTCTCTTCTTGGCAATACCCTTTGGCTACCAATCTTGCTTTGTTTCTCACCACAGAACCTTCCTCATTCATTTTGTTTCTGAAAACCCGTTTTCTGCCAATAACATTTTGATGTGTTGGCCTTTGCACTAATTCCCATACTTTGTTTCTTTCAAACTGATTCAGCTCCTCTTGCATGGCCTGAATCCAATGTGTGTCATCTAAGGCTTGAGACACATATTTTGGTTCTATTTGGGAAATAAAGCAAGTGAACATTGCTTCATGTTGAGCTTTGGATTTGGTTCTTACTCCATCTCTCACATCTCCAATGACTAGCTCTGGTGGATGGTCTCTCAGCCATCTCACATCAGGTTGAAGTAAATTAGCTGGGTTCAGCTGTCTCGCAGATGTGTTGTCTTGAGCAGCTCTCTCATCATCATTTAGCTGCAGACTTTCCAGCTGTCTTTGAGATTCAGCTACCTCTTCTTCATCTGGATTGATTTCTCTTGTTTCAGCTTCAATAAAGGACTCTTCTACATAGTTGGCTGATTCAACTTATCAACTAACTCTTCAATGTCTTTACTCATATTGGGTTCATCAAAAACCACATGAATAGACTCTTCTGTGACCATTGTCCTCTTGTTCAGCACTCTATAGGCTTTGCTCTCAGCTGAGTATCCCAAAAAGATACCTTCATCAGCTTTAGCATCAAAGGCCTTTAGATTATCCTTGCCATTGTTATGAATGAAGCATTTACATCCAAATATTCTTAAGTGCCTAACATTTGGCTTTATCCCTGTCCAGATTTCATAGAGAGTCTTGGTCAGATGTTTATTAATCATGCATCTATTATGAGTATAGCATGCAGTGTTGATGGCTTCAATCCAAAATCTCTTAGGCAATCCAGCTTCAGCTAACATGGTCCTTGCAGCTTCCTTGAGAGTTCTATTCCTTCTTTTAGCTACTCCATTCTGCTGTGGAGTTCTTGCTGCAGATAACTCATGAGCGATACCATTTTCAACACAGTACTGAGTTATTATCCCATTGACAAACTCAGTTCCTCTATCAGACCTTATCTTTATAATGGTTTGGCTCTTTTCATTTTGAACTCTTTTCATCAGCTGAGGTAACTTCTGCAAGGTTTCCTTCTTTTTGCACATGAAGATTGTCCATGTATATCTTGAATAATCATCCACCACCACTAAGGTGTATTTCTTCCCACTTATGCTGGCTGGTTCAACTGGACCAAATAAGTCCATATGCAACAGATGTAATATCCTTGTTGAAGAAGGACTAGGCTTCTTTTTGAATGATGATTTGATCTGCTTTCCCATATGGCATGCATCACAAACACTTTCCTTCTTGTACACTGAGTCTGGCAATCCTTCCACAAGATGACTCCCTGCGAGCTTGTTGATTGTCTTAAAGTTCAGATGACTAAGCTTTTTGTGCCATAGCCAACTTGATTCGGCTGTGCTCTTTGCTAGCAGAAAAGTGCTTGGTGTAGCAGTAGACCAATCTACCACATACATAACTAACTTTGGCATATTGTTTGGAGGCTACCACATTTGACTCTAAGAGGTTACCATCTATCTGTGCCATAATCATAACTAACTTTGGCATATTGTTTGGAGGCTTTAGGTACATACAACTGTCTCTTTTGTCTGTATGCCTTTGTGTGTGTTTTAGCAATTGCCTTCTTTGGATAGTTGTGATATCTTTGATTGTAGTGCCTGGGTGCATATGTGTGCTGATGATAGCTCTTTTGCCTTTAGAATGACCTTTGTTGGGATCTATGTCTTTGCCATTTAGGCTTGTATTCCATAGGTCTTTGCTGATATTTCACATTGTTACAATCAGTTTAGCTTGGATAATTTCTACCATTCCCATCATATGTGTTTCTTTGATAAAACTTTTGGGGTTTTATCTATTCATGGCTCAATCCACTCATACTCAACACCCAATCAAAACAATACAATTTTTTTCAAAAATATAAGCATCAAGTCTCGTCGCACACGATCAAATCACTCATTAAAATCTATGAAAACAATAAACGTGCTAAAACTGTAAAAGTGCTTCTAATGCAAATGCAACCTAAAATGCTTTACATGCAACTGTATGGAAACACACAAAATGCACATTTTTTTTTACACACATTTCATATCAAAATAACTATCTCTCCCCCCAAACTTAAATGAAATTATATCGTACGTAAGAGAAGATAGAATTTCAATATAAACCTGTGTGGATTGGACCTGATTTATTGTGGGGGTGGTGGCGGTTCGTGGCCCTCCTTGGGCATCTCCTCCGCACGGGCTGCCCGTGTGTGGGGCCGTAGCAATATCTCCAATTCCTCAATCATGCACGGATCGTGCATTCACGCATGCCCTGCCCGTGTGTGGCTGCGAAGTAAAATCAGGTAATTTTCTTTTTTTTTTATAAAGAAAATGAAAAAAAAACAAAAAAAAAACAAAAATCACACCACAAACTGTTGGGTTGCCTCCCAACAAGCGCTATATTTAACGTCTTTAGCTCGACGCCTGTTAATTTTGATTTGTACCACCTTTGAATGCATATATTAGTTGTTTTGGATCGTGGTCAAGAACCGTTTTTGCTCTGTTTGCATCTAGTAATACATACTTGGGATCTCCAAGCAAGTACAGGAGTCCTGGTGTTGGAACATTTTGATCTGGGTTATGCTCATGTTGTCCGTGCGTGTACGCATATTCCGTGCTTGTCTCATTATGGAATAGTTTTCTTATATCATGCACGCAATGCACGGGCATACACACATGGTTCGTGTGTTCCTTGTCCTATTTTTGCTCCTTTTTGGTACCACACACGGGCTGAAAGTGCATAAACACACAATCCGTGTTTGGTTCCGAACTTTCTTGCTTTTCCAGGATCTTCATCTTCTCGTATTCGGTACCACTCATTTGATGAATGGCACTAGATTGTTCCTTCGAGTTGGCTTCAGTGGTGCTTAAAAATTGGCTCTTTTGATGTTGCCCACCAACTATTGTAACTAATTGGCCCATTTGAGTCTCGAGATTTTTCAATTTTGAATCCATAGTATTGGCCAATTGTGTCAATTGCAACTTCATCTTGTCCATCTTTGCTTCGTTTTTGGTAAGGCTATTTCTCATTTCCCTCATGAATAAATTTATTTGACTCATAAATGAAGTCGTTTGATTCATGAATGAAATGAGGGCGTCTTCCAAAGATGGTTTTGCCTCTTCCATCCGAATAGGTGCACCTATACCAATTCAAAGAAACAAATCAAGCATTGTAGAAGTAGAATTTACAAAAGAAAAATGAAAAAAATAAAAAAATGTCTAAATTAAGAATAATTCTATCTATCGCAATATTAGCACCAAAAATTGTATTAGTCCCCGGCAACGACGCCAAAAACTTGTTCGCCTTATTTTTAGCTTCACCGCAAGTGTACGGTGTAGTTTATAGAATAGGGTAAGCAAGGTCGTATCCACGGAGACTAATAAATTAATGCGCTAAGTATTGAACTAAGATAGCCTTATTTTTATTTAGACGATCGAAATTGAATGATTGTTGTGGAATAAAAGATAAGAATACCCACAAAAACACAAGATGAAAATAATAGTGGAATTACCAAGGGAAATGAAATGGATTCCCGGGTTATGGTTTCAATTAATATTCCTCTTGTTTTACGATTTAATCAAAGCCAAAGTTATTATCAATACACCTATAAGACGATCACAACGGTATTTTATCCTCTCTCTTGAGATGTATATAAAGTGTAGATTGAAATATCTATGCTAGTATCTCTACTCAACATAAGATACACAACTCCCAAAATGCACAAAAGATCAAATATCCTCACAAATATTCACAAACCTCTCGATTATGCAAATATTCATGTCAAGTACTCAAGATCTAATATTGAAACTCATCTCTCGAATTATGAATCAATATATCAAACATTCTAAATCATTGGCCAAATGATAAAACAAGAATAAGAACAAAGTACTCAAATAGGCTTCAAGACAATAACATCAATTAAGATTAAAACAATCAACAAGAGTTCAATTAATCTACTTCCAAAACCCGAAAATCACAAGTTTAGCTACCCATTATAAATAAACAACTCATAGACAAATTGTTCATCTTCATAAGAAGCTAAAATGAAAGATTAAAGCACAAAGAATGAGAAAACTTAGGGAAATGGATAATCTCTCGATTAATCTTCAATCCTCAAGCTCCGATTCGACCCGATTTTTCCTTGATGAAATTGATGTGTTTCTTGTGTTCTTGGGTGTATTCCCAGCCTTTCCTCCATACCCTAGATCAAGCCTCCCATGTATGTATTTATAGCCCCTCAAAAGTTCAAGAAATAGGTGGAAGAACTTAGGAATTTCCGTCCAGGGGCGCTATCTTGGGCGCTGCAGCGCCCGCCCGAGTTTTTCACCCACCAAATGTTGGAATTTTCTTTTGAGCCATTCTTCACAGTTGTAGCCCTATCTCTTAGCTTTCCATAGCCACTTGAATCATATCAATATCAATTTTGTAGAGAGAGTTATGGCCAAAATACAAAACACTGCCAGTGATGGAAATTTCAGACGCGTTTGGACGTTTCTTCAAATCAATCTCTCGTTGTTTGCTCGTTTGTACTTGTTTTGATACACGATTCATTACTATGACTATAAACTCAATATAATTGGCTCTGAACATGGCTTGGCTACTCAAATGACCCAAAATAATAAAAAACAACACAAAACTCAAGTCTAGGAAGCCCAAATCAATGGTATAAAACCAAGTGAACAATGCCTGTCTTATCTCCACATTCTTTTTAACTCATGATAAAGTCATCCAATGATTTATATGCCTTTGTAAATGAGGCAATCACATTTTTAAGTTCATTTTCTCTCTTTTCAATAACAGCTATATCTGCTATTAGATTGGCATTTTCAGCCTTCAGCTCTTTGTTCTCACCAGCTATGTGACTTAGAGTACTCAACTCCTTTGTCAGCTGTGAGTTTTGGTTTTTGAGCTGACTGTTTTCCTCATTTAGTAGTGTGTGTGAGGATTTAATGTGCTCAAAGTCTTTCATCATCTTGCCTAATGAATCATAAAGATCAGTGGGGGATGAAGTGTGTGTATAACAATCACTATCTCTAGAATCTGAATGAGATGAGTTAGAGTGTACCTCATCTTCCTGATCTGGTTGATCTTGTTCTTTGGCCATTTGACAAATCAAGGCTTCTTCTTCAGAATCACTTGAGTAGTCAGCTTCACTACTCTCTGAATCAACTGCTTCCTTTGACTTGGCTGTCTCAGCAGCTAACATATCCTTTTTCTTTTCCTGTCTTCTTTCTCTGAAGACTCTTCTTTCTTCTTCATTCCTGTATTTATTGACTCTTTGGATATGTACGATCCAATAGCAAAGTGTCTGGTATCTGTCAGTTCCAACATAGTTTCTCAGCTCTTTGGTCATTTCTTTCAGTCCTTGAATTATCAGCTCTCTGATATTCAACCTTTTGATGCCCAGCTCTCTTGGATGGCCTATCTTCCCTTGACTTGGAGGGAGCTGAATGTGTCCTGGAGGTTTCACCCTTGTTTTTCTTGTAGTTCTTATTAATGAACTTGTTGAATCTTTTAACCATCAGGGCTATTTCCTCCTAGTCCATAACTTCCTTGACTTCAGCTTTCTTTCCAGCCTTGACTATAAGTGCAGCTGTTTTGGGTACAAATGTCTCCTCTTGATCTTTTCTTCTCTGCTTAAATTCATAAGCTTTGAGGTCTGAGAATAGCTCATGATTGGATGTTTTTGATAGGTCCATTGAATGTCTTAGAGCCATGACCTTCATTTCCCATTCAGCTTGGAGACTTCTCAGAATCTTCATACACATTTCCTTTTGTGTATATTCTTTCCCAAGTGCTGATAGCTCGTTTGTTATTTCAGTGAATCTAGCGTCCAGCTGATCCAGGGTGTCACCTACAAGCATTTTAAAATTATCAAATTTCTGTACAGCAACAGAAAATTTATTTTTTTTAATTTGCTCAGATCCTTCACAAATTAAAGTTAATTTATCCCATATTTGTTTTGCAGTTTGGCAAGATTTGACTTTGTTGAACATTGCTTTGTCCAAGGTATTATAAAGTATGTCCTTGGCCACGTTGTCCAAGTTGTATCTTTTTCTGTCCTCGTTTGTCCATTCAGTCCTTGGTTTCTCAACCATGGCTGGTCTCGCCTCAGCAGCAACTTCTTCTCCTTCAGCTGCAGCTGCTCTCCTTACGGTTGTGTTCACTTTCAATATTTGCAGTGGCCCATACTCTATCACTATACACATTTCATCATGTAAAGCAGATAGATGGGCCTGCATACAAATTTTCCAGTCATCAAATTCCTCAATAGTAAACATAGGAATGCGTGTCAAATTTGCTTCCATGATAATAACTTTGCTGAATAAAAATGACTTTTGAAAGAGCAAGTGTTAATGTTTCTTTGAAAGATTGGAGATCTACTTCAGTAACCAGTGCGGAAGGCTCAATGAACCAACCGCTCTGATACCACTTGTAGGTCACAAGGGGTGTGAGTAAGGTTTAGAAGGGGGAGGGGTTGAATAAACCTTACCAACTTTTCGATTTTAGTCCTTTTAAAATATTACAGAGTTAATTACACAACCATGTCCTTGAGGGACATCTAAGTTAGTTAATCAGCTGAGTTATCCACTCAACAGACTCGATAGAGCTGTTGATAGAATAACTCAGTTGTTTAGTCTAAACTTTAACTTGGTTGTGATGAGTTTTTCCGCGGAAGACTTAACACCCTTGAATTTGATTTAGCTTTGTTTTAACACTTGATTTTAGCACTTAGTTATTTATCAGTTGGATAGCAAATTATCAGCAGATATAAAATAAATGTGCAGAAATATAAATATGCTGAAATGTAAATGACACAAGTAAATTTTATACAGGTTCGCAGATGGGGTAATTCTTCTACTCCTCTTTTCTCCAACTCCTGGAGGAATCCACTAAGTAATGATCAGTTCACAAAGTGGTTATCAGTCTAGAGACAAGTCTTGATCACGCATCTGACTTGCTCCTTGGACTTAGTGTGGAGATGCCTTGGTCACACAGCTGGCTTCTCGTCCGACTCAGCTTCTTCATAGGGCAGCTGCCTTGCTACTTCAGCTCACTTTCTCAAGCTTCTTGGATTTGATCACGAAGCCCTCCAATAACTTGAGATTGGTTCGACCTTGAACCTTTCTACAATCCTCCTTGGAAAGTAGACCCCTTTTGATTCTTCAAAAGTTTCCTCTTCAACAGTTTGAAGTTGTCTTTCCTTCACAGCTTTGTGTTGGATCAATTTCCTTCGAGATTTAGGCTTGAGGATTTTGCTTGAATATCTTGAGAATATTTTGCAGGTTACAGATGTAATAATGCTTGCTCTTTCGTGGTTCAGGTAATCAAGGTAACCTTTTCTCAATGAAATTCCTCAGCCTTTTATAGTGAACTTTCAAATATCTGCCCGTTGAAAAGATAGGCTGATTTTCAAAAGTCACTTATGTTCGTTGGCTTGTCTTTTCTTGGTCTTCAATCTTGAGATGTTGACCTTTCCTCGTATTAAATGAATGTCCAGCTTTTCAGGTTCTGACACGAGGTGCAGTGCTTCCCATTGGTTTATTCCTTTTGCACGCTTCTAGGACTGAGCACTTTAAGACCTGGCAGCATGGGTGTGTTACTTGTTTAAGTAATGTTCTTGACTTTTGTGCAACAGATTCTTTTCAGTTAACTCCTCTTTGCAGCTGCCTTTTCCCCAGGTTACTTGAGTCTGCTCCAATTATTGAAAGACTCCTCTGTCACTTCAACTTGTGACATGGCTTCTTTGAGTTGACTTAACTGACTCTTCACACAGCTGTCCCTCAGCTGTTACATCTTCAGTCGAGTCCTTGGTCCTCTGTCTTCGCCATACTCAGCTGTTCCACAGCGGAGTCTTCTCTTCACTTCTTCAGTTGACTTCTTGTATTTCCAGGTAGAGCTGACTTGACTCAGCTCAATCAACCCTATCTATTACAATGAGAATTACAAGGAAAATGGGGTGCCAACATTCTAATCTAAGTTTTACATGACATTCATAAAAATCTACAAAACAATTTCCCAACATATATCACTATGCACGAATGAGAAAGGGCAAGATTTTTCATAGACTTGAGCCGGATAAAACACTCTATGGTGTTTAGCATACTGACAAGTTTCACAATCAAAATGAAAAATACCTTTATTTTTGAAAAGTTCTGGGAATAAATATTTCAAATACAAGAAATTAGGGTGTCCTAATCTCAAATGCCACAACCATATTTCTCTATCTTTGCTACCCACCCATTCAACTTGATATGCTCTCTGGAAATTCTCCAATATTCTCTCATTATCTAATTTCTCATCAAGGAGGAAAAGTCCATCAACTCTCTAGCATTGCCAATCTTCTTCCCCGTACACAGATTCTGAAACACACAATGGGTTGGAGAGAATGTAGCAAAACAATTTAGATCTCGAGTGAGCTTTATAGGTCCCAAGGGGTGTGAAGTAAGGTTTAGAAGGGGGAGGTTGAATAAACCTTACCACATTTTTGATTTAGTCTTTTTAAAATTATTAAACTGAGTTGACTCAAATAGCTGTATCCTTGATGGACAGCTAAGTTTGCTTTTCAGCTAAGTTACGCACTCAATTGACTCGATAGAGCTGTTGATAGTATAACTCGGCTGCTCAAGCCAAATACTTAACTTGGCTGATTAGTTTTTAACAGCGGAAGACTTAAGACCCTTTGTTTAGTTTTAAGCTTGTTTTTAACACCTGATTTTTAGCACTTAGTTATTTATCAGTTGGATAGCAAATATAATACTTAACATCAGATATAAAGTAAATATGCAGGAAAGTAAGTTTGCTGAAAGTAAAAGACACAAATATTTTATAGAGGTTCGAAGATGGGGTAATTCTTCTAATCCTATCTTCTCCAACTCCTGGAAGAATCCATTATGTAACAAATCAGTTTACAAAGCGGTGAATAGTCTGGAGACAACGTTGATCACACAGTTGGCTTCTCTTGCGACTCAGCTTCTTCACAGGGCAGTTGCCTTGCTACTTCAGCTCACTTATCAAGTTCTTGGATTTGAGCATGAAGCCCTCCAACAAACTTTATAATGGTTCGATCTGGAACCTTTCTACAATCCTAACTTGGAAAGTAGACCCCTTTGGTTTCTTCAAAAGTTTCCTCTTCAACAGATTTGAAGTTGTCTTTCCTTCACAACTTGTGTTGGATCGATTTCCTTCGAGTTTCAGGCTTGAGGAATTGCTTGAGTATCTATGAGAATATTGTAGGTTAAATGCTTGAATATTTCTTTGCTTGTTTGTGGTTCAGGTAACCTCTTCTCAATAACTTCCTTAGCCTTTTATAATGCACATTTGAAATTTTTCCCATTAAAGAGATAGGCTAATTTCAAATGTTATTTTGTGTTCGTTGGCTTGTCTTGTCATGGTCCGCAGTCCTTGATTTTGACCTTTCCTTGTTTTAAATGACTTTGTAGCATTGCAGGTGCCTGACACAAGGTGCAGTGTTTCCCATTGGTTCATTCCTTTTGCATAATTCTGGGACTAACACTTTAGACCCGACAACTTTGACATATTACTATATTGAGTAATATTCTAGACTTTAATCAACAGATCTAAGTCAGTTGTCTTGACTAGACTGCTGTCTATACCCAGGTGACTTGAGTAAGCTCCAATCATTGGATAACTCAATTGTCACTTCAACTTGAGACTTGGCTTCTTGAGTTGACTTGACTGACAATTCTTACAGTTGTTCCCCAACTGAATCTCCTTCAGTCGAGTCCTTGACCTCCTTCATGGCATTACTCAGCTGACACATAGAAAAGTCTTCACATAGTTCGTAGTTGACTTCTTGTAATTCTTGGCATAGTTGGCGTGGCTCAGCTCTTTCAGCCCTATCTATTAAATTACATGGTAAATGGGGTGCCAACTTGCTAGTTTAAGTTTTACATGGTATCATCAAAATATAACAAATAAATTTCCTAACAAGCTTGCTAATGGATATAAGGTTGCAAGATAAATTAGGCACATGTAAAACATAATTCAAAAATAAGTTTTATGTAATTTGGACAGTTCCTTTTCCAGAAACAGAAGACAAAGATCCATCAGCAATTTTCACCTTTTTATGATTAAAATATGGGATATATGAGCAAAACACTTTTATAGATCCTGTCATTTGGTCAGTAGCCCCTGAATCAATGATCCAGGGGTCAGACTTTTGTGAAGCAACAGAAAGAGCAGTGACAAAGTTACCTGTTTGAGCCAAATTCAAAGAGGGTGTATTGGTTGAAACATTTTTGGTCATGAACTTGTAAAATTGCTCGAGTTGTTCCTTGGTAAAACTAGGAATTTCAGTACCTCCTACATTAGATTCGCTTACTGCTTGAAAACTCGACCTCCTCGATTGTTATTATTCCTCCCACGACCAGCACTTCCTCTGCCAAAATTTTAGGGTCTGCCATTTAATTTCCAGCATGTTTCTACGGTATGTCATGATCTTTGACAATCATCACACCAAAGTTCGTCTTTCTCATCACCTTTTCTAACCTTTTTCTGCACACCAGTATTTACATATTGAATACCAAAGTTACCTGTACCAGATTTATTAGTTTTTAACGCTGCAAGTGCTAAGCTCTCTATCCGGGACATTTTCAGTTCAGCCATCGTGACCCCCACTCGACTTTCTTCCCTTCAGATGACATTAAATACTTCACGAAGGGATGGAATTGAGTTGAGGCTGAGAATACGACCCCTTTCTTGATCAAATTCAGCTCGTAGACCCGCTAAAAATTTAAAGACTCGATCTTTCTCAACCAATTTTTGATATAAAACTTGGTCCTCTGGATATTTCTATTCAACAATTTGGTAGAGATCAATCTCTTGACACAATACATTAAGAGCATTGTAGTAAGAGATGATAGACGAAGTACCTTGTTTGACAACCCTTGCTTTCTCACTTAGTTCATAAAGTTTCGAATCATTTCCTTGGTTTGAGTACATCAGGTTTACTGCCTCCCAAATATCCTTAGCAGTTGTGTATAAAATGTACCCTTGGCTGATTTCTGGTTCCATCGAATTAAATCAACCAAGCCATAACCATGTGATTTTCTGCATGCCGAGTTTGGTATCAATCATCTCCTGGTTTTAGTTGTTTTCTTTTGCCATCAAGGAGTCCCATCTTTCCTCTCCCGCTCACAAAAAATTAAACAGACTGCACACATCGGAGAAACTTTTCTCCATTTAGCTTGTGTGTAGTGATTTGAATAGAAGGACTCTCCATTGGACTCACAATCTGACCTGTTACAGATGTTTTCTCCACTGTTTCTGTCATAGTTTTTAGTTATACTCCCTATTTTTTCTTAAATGGCTCTGGTACCATCTAGAAATTTTGTAAGAACTATATTCATGTTTTTTCTCTAAAAGAATGTATACAACCTTATATGTACATGATAGAATGATAATAAAAAGGAAACTAGCCAATCTAAGAAAATTACAATCAATCATACAAACATTAAGGATGATAATTGATTAACTCCTAGAAAAAAAAATTACAACTTTGACTCCATAAAAATCTGCAAATCAATGCTGGAATAAAATCCCTGAAAATCAGCCTGGATTTCCATCAGTGACAAACATCTAAAAGTATTCCATATATTTGAGATGCTTCTTAATGTTCTTTGATGCAATAAGAATGTCATCGATATATACGGTGTAATACCCCGAGCCTCTCATTACTCACCTGACCAATAGAGTTCATGCACTATAAGTTATTTTTGTGCCACTTGCATTGATATTGACATTTGCATAATTTATTTTATTTTGAATGTAAGGATTAAATTCTTAATTTTCGAGCTGTCACATAGTATTAGTTGTCAGATCTCTAACTTAAGTAGTTTATTGTATTAAAATTAAGAATACTTTGGTGCGGAATTATTATATAACATTGAATTACATACAGTAACATTAGAAATATGAGTCAATAAGTGACATATGGTAAACTTAGAAATGGAACATGACAACAATGTGAATATCTGATTGAGATATAATATGTGAACAACAACAACAACAACAACAACAACAACAACAACAACAACAACAACAACAATAATAATAATAATAATAATAATAATAATAATAATAATAATAATAATAATAATAATGTCGAAGGCATAAAATCAAAGTTAGAAACAAGAGTAGTGCTTTACACATAACTATCATAATATAAGTATTAACTACATATATAATTATATAAATACTTTATATGCAACTAATCTATTTAGCTAAATTACATAACTATATACAGACACGTATCATTTATACACTTATACATATATGTATGTGTGTGTATGCGTTATACATATATATGAAGTACTTATGAATTTGCAATTTTTATACAAAATTCCTTTTCTTAAAGCATTAAGGTATACTAGACTTTTACACCTAAACAATGACATCTCAATTACAATAGCTATATAATGATTACAAGTGTGTATAAAACTCGTGGGTTGTGTTTGTTCACTAATAAAATAAATGCAGCCATTCTTCAGATGTATTCTAATTTATGTTAATTTATTTTATATTGACAATTCACTGTCTTAAACTAAGATAGAAACAATATATATGTGAATAATTAACAAATACACACATGGAGGCTGAACAACATGATAAAATAAAAAAGAGCTCTCGGCCGAACAAAACAAAAAAAATAGAAAGGGAAAAGAGGGAACGGTTAAAAGATTAGGACAAGACAATTTGGTAAGTGTTTCCTTTACTTCCTGAAAAGATTTTCCATCGGTTAATTTAATTTTACATTAGGAGAATAAAATAAAAACACATGAATTAGCTATAAGGGTATTATAAGTTTAAAAATTGTATAACATGTTGGAATTGAGTTATGCCTTTAATTATACTTGGGACTTTATAAAATTTATAAAGTATGATATAATTAGAAATGATTCTTAAGTAATGTTTATTATGTTAGAGGAAAATCAAATTCAATAGGATTCTTATTTTACTAACAATTGAATTCGGATAACATGGTCTTGTTTTTAAGTCTTATAATTAAATTGATAATAGTTAATAATTAAGGACCTAAATAGAATCTATATTAAGAATGAGAAAATGTGATTCTCAAGAGGTTTGATTAGGTTTTTATCATAAGATTTGAAGTTTTATTAACTATCAAAATTAAATATTTATTGTCATGAAAACAGTTGATAGAAATTCCTAAATGTGAGGGTTTTATGGTTTTGTATGTACTGTACTGAATAAGAAAAGTCTATTAAATTTAATTACACATGATGAATTGATTTTAAATTATAGGGAGTCCATTATGCATTATCGGTAAGAGAGAAAAAGAAAAATTGTGGATTGTATATTAACTAATTATCGATTTTAATTATCTTGTTTTGTTCAAGTATATTCAGTTTCATATATGGGAGAAATGAGTTTGGATCAAATTAAGAATATAACGTTCAAAACTTAAATAATGCTTAAACTAGCTAAATTTAATATTAAGTCTCTTATGTTATTAAGATAATAAACTTGTTCATTGAATATTAGACTTAAATGTCTTGTGTCATTACAGATTGTTAATATCCCAAGGTAGGGGAGTTATTGTAACAATCATGTAGGCGAGGCAAAACGCGTTACAAGGTAAGTAAAAATTCATCTGCCGCTGTAATGCATGGACATAGTATTGTATGAATTAATTGTATTATATGTGATTGTGGTATATTGTTGAATGTACATGGTATTATATGATGCATAATTGGCTTGCATGATGTTGCAATATGGGCTTGGTGAGCCATTAAATATGCCATTCACATCATTCACATGTGCATGCATATTACAAGAGAATGTTTGCATGCACGAAAATATTTTATAGAAGAAATAGATGTTTGTTGGCCACTGCTAGTGCACCGAGGCATGTTGGGGGGTGCTTTATGATATATGTTTAGGTATATCAAGTGGGTTACTTCCTGGTGAACATAGAGCTAGATGGGGAGATGGGCTCTCGGTGAGTTACAGGAGGATGGACCAATTGTGGGTAACTATGTTATGACTCTGTGGAGTGGGGTACTTCTTGGCGGATACATGGGACACAAGTATGGAACCCTTGGCTGGGTCGCGGGAGGATGGACCACACGTAGGTTCATAATGATATTATTGGTCATTTAATTATTGCTGTGTGCAGAGCTCTTTTTCAGTGTATAGTAGTTGGGCCAGGGCCCAAATGAAAGAAAATAATTTGAACAAAGTATTTTGATTCATGGATTTACATTTCAACATTATATGTTGGAAAATGATTGCTATTCTTTGGACATGCATGATTTTTACTTGTTGAGTTTTAGCTCATGTAGTTCATGCATTGCAGGTGAGCATGAGAATGCCCGAGTTTTTGGCTTACTATGCGGTGCTGGAGTTTCTTCATGTTTTGAGGATCATCGATATAGATGACGACTTGTCGGGCTTGTTCATGGGTTCTTTTTGGTTTTGCTTCTATTGTGTTATATGTAGGAATTCGTACTATTTATAACTTTTGAAACTCTATTGTAAATATATATAAATAGTGTGCTGGTTTGAGTTCTTGGCTTATATATGTAGTCATCGTGTTCACATACAGACATGGCTGACTGCCCTTTTTGCTTTTAAATGGTAAAATCTTTGTTGCAATATGCAAGGTTTATTTCGTTGATGTCTGTTGTTAAATTTACATAGGGAAAAGAAAAAACAAATTTACACGTTTTAAATAGAGTTTGTGGCCAAGTTGTACTATTTATATATTTTCTAGTAGTAGTAATAGGGGTAGGTGTCACAAAGTGGTGTTAGTGCCCAGTTACAGGTTCTGCAGACTGTCCATGTACATGACTCAGAACTCGTGGATCACAGCTATGCCAGTAAGTTTTATTTTATTGTCTAATGCATTTTACGTTTAATGAAATTACATTGGCTATGTATTATTAGGTTTCTCCTAAGATAATGTTTCAGTTATGGTGAGAACTAGATGTGAGAGTAGTGATGGGGATAGAAACCTAGGAGGGGAGACACCTATTCTAACTGGTGATCGAGATAATGTCATAAATCGTTTTACAAAACTCATCCAGCGACTATCTGAACAACTACAACAACTCATCCATTAGAGGGATATAGCTGGAGAACAAAGAGTAGAAATGAATTGACCACACCAAAGAATAGATCAAGTCGAGATAGTGGGCGAAAGGTTCTGAAAGCTAAATCCACCATCCTTTGAAGATGCAACAGATCCCACATAAATAGAAGATTGGTTGCGAACTCTAGAGAATATGTTCTAGTACAACAGGGTCCCAGAAGAAGAGAATTTTCCAAGTTCAGCACCAGAAACCCAACTTTCAGCCACGTCAAGGACAACAACAATGGGAACAAGTTAAGCGCCAAATAACTGATCAGGGTAAGACACCTATAACACTAATTTTTGCCCTAGGTGCAAGACTCAACATACTATAAATTAATTGGTAAATAATAGGAGAAAATCTATTTACCTTCACTGGAATCACAACCCAATTAAGATTTCCAATGATATTAGCACTAAAGGCATAACGTTTACTGGACGTTGGTTGTGAAGGATATCTAGTAAGTGTCATGAGCATCGACGGACAACACCAACCAACCCTTGATGAACTTCCAATAGTGCGAAAATATCCAGATGTATTTCCAGATGATCTTCATGGATTACCACCCGATCGTGAGATAGAATTTGTTATTGACATGCTCGCAAGAATATCTCCAATCTTTAAAACTCCATACCGCATGGATCTATTGGAATTGAAGACACATTTGCAGGTATTGCTAGACAAAGGCTTGATCAGACCTAGCTTCTCGCCATGGGGTACGCCAGTTCCGTTTGCATGAAAGAAGGATGGTACGATGGATTGTGTATTGACTACCGAGAACTGAACAAGGTTACAATCAAGAATAAATACCTGCTACCTCGAATCGACGATTTGTTCGATCAACTTCAAGGTGCAACAATATTTTCAAAGCTCAACTTGCGATCTGGGTACCTTCAACTGAAAATAAAAGAAGATGATATACCCAAGACAAAGTTTAGTACAAGATATGGGCATTATGAATTCTTGGTGATGCCATTTGGGTTGACTAATGCCCAACAGCCTTTATGGACTTGATGAATTGGATATTTAAAGATTTTCTAGATAAATTTATTATTGTGTTTATCGATGATATCTTGATCTACTCTAGAACAGAAGAGGATCACACTGAATATCTAAGAATAGTATTAGAAGGTCTAAAGGCAAATTAATTGTACGATAAATTTAAGAATTGTGAATTCTAGCTAGATCAAGTAGTATTCTTTGGACATGTTTTATCCGGATCAGGAATATCAGTTGATCCAAGTAAAGTGGAGGCAATTAATAATTGGCCATATCCTGCAAATCCTTCATAAATATGTAGTTTTTTGGGATTATCTACTATCATCGATTTGTGGAAGGATTCTCCAAGATTGCTTCGCCTTTAACACAATTGACCAGAAAAAGTCGCATTAAAATGGACGGAGGCAAGTGAACAAAGCTTTCAAGAACTGAAAAAGAGATTGACTTCAGCACCTATTCTATCAATTCCATAAGGTAATAGAGGTTTTGTATTTTATAGTGACGCTTCGAAAAATGGTCTAGGACGCATATTGATGCAAAACGGTAAAGTGATTGCATATGCATCTAGACTATCGAAGGAATATGAAAAGAACTACCCTACACATGATTTAGAGCTTGTTGCAGTTGTATTTGCTCTTAAAATATGGAGACATTACCTATACGTGGAACGATGTGAGATCTGCACAGATCACAAAAGTTTAAAATACTTCTTCACATAGAAGGAATTAAATATGCGACAACGACAGTGATTGGAGCTAGTGAAATATTATGATTGTGTGATCAATTATCACCCCCGTAAAGCCAATGTTGTAGTCGATGCATTGAGCCGGAATTCAACAAAAAGCAATGCAATTGCGATTCAAATTCCGATACCAGAGTTAATGGATCTCTAGAAAATGAACATAGAGGTTGTATCAATGGGGTCCAATCTAAGTTGGCAGCATTAACACTCCGACCGATGCTACTTGATCAAATTCAACAGAAACAACAAGGTGATGATTACTATGTTAAAGTGAAGAAAGATATTGCCTCTAGAGTGTCTTCTGATTTTAAAATATCCAAGAATGGAGTAATGCGATTTAAATAATGATTATACGTGCCTAACAGAGATAATATCCAAGAAGATGTTCTTTCGAAACCATATTCTGTACATCCATGAGCTACTAAGATGTACAGAGATTTGAAGTTGCATTATTGGTGGCCAGGTACGAAAAGAGATATCACGCAATACGTGGAACAATGTTTAACATGTCAACAATAAATGCAGAACAAAAAAAGCCAGCCGGAAGGTTGCAACAATTGCCAATACCAGAATGGAAATGTAAAAGAATCACCAAAGATTTCGTGACAGGTTTGCTCAAAACTATCAAAGGGACATGATACTATTTGGGTGATCGGAACAGACTAACCAAATCAGCTCATTTCATTCCCATTTGTTCTACTTTCTGGAGGAGTCTACAAAGGGCACTAGGAACATGATTGTTGTTTAGTACTGCTTATCACCCTCAGACCAACGGACAATCAGAACGAACGGTTCAAACTTTAGGAGATATGCTCAGAGCTTGTGTTCTAGATTTTCAAGGACAATAGAGTAAATATTACCTTTGATAGAGTTCTCAAACAAAAACAGCTATCAAGCAACAATAGGGATGTCCCTCTTTGAAAAGATTATCCGTCTTTTTATGATATATCGTGGGTACGTTGGCCAATCTTATAGACATCACGTTCCAAATATAGTGCCCTTGTGGTGTGGAGAAAGTTGTGAACATCTTACTTCTTCCTCCATCTTAATCTGGTAAAATGCAGATTTGCAATCGAACTTTGAGAATATCCTGGCCTCTTTGAAGCAGCTAACCAGGTGTTCCCTGCTTGGGATATAGTATACATCCAATTCCAAGATGTTATTCATCACTTTATAAGTATTATCAAGCCTTGCCTTCTTCTTTTGATTTTTCCATGATTTCTGACCAAGAATACTGGACTGCTATATGGAGAAACTCCTGATGAGATCAACTTAAGGTCAAGATGTTCCTTAAATATCTTTTGCATATCCTCATGATCTTCTTCATTCATAAGAATTCATTGAATCTAAAGAACACATGTTCCTTCCCTGGTTTGACTCTCAAGGAAGCTCTGTGTTAAGTTGGCTTTATACCAACATATTGAGTATTCTAGACTAGGAATTTGCATTATTTTCGGGTATTTTTAGTGTAGTTTGAGTCAAATTCATATAATTAGTGTCGTTTGAGAGTCGAGACTAATATTGGAAGCCAAAATTGATCAAAAACGATGAAAAACGTGTTTGGGAGGTGAAGATCGCATTTTAGAAGCAGAAAAATGGATAAATATTGCGCGAGGACGAGCGCCACATCGCCAAAATCCCCCCGCCGCAGCTCGGGGTGTTAAAAAAAGTACAGTGGCGTAGGGAGCGCCCAAAAGAAAGGGCTGCAACGCCCGAACATGTAGTAGCAGTATCGGTATCGGCGCGGCTGCAGCCGCCGTGTGTGTGGCAAAGTGTGATGATCGGCAAGCGGCGGCGAGAGAGAAGGCTTTGGGGCTCTGTAGCGCCCAGGACAAAGGGCTGCAACACCCGTATGATGTGCAGCAGAAAAGAAGAATAGGCGCGCTGTGGCGCCATCTCCAAGGGGTGTAGCGCGCGTCAAGCAGCAAGCAGCAGGGGGCGGTCTCCAGGCGCCAGCAGCGCGCGACGGTAAGGCTGCAGCGCGGAGATGGGCCTGAATGTGCGCTGAGTTATTTTTTGGGCCTTTTGGACGGATTTTCGAGGGTTTCAAGCCTATAAATATAAGAAGTGACGTACAAACAAGGGTGGACATTATTTTGAGCACAACGCAAGGCAAGAGACACAGAGCTAGGGTTCAGGACGGCAATATGAGGCACTTATCGTCTGGACACAGAGAGAATTCCTTCTGTTTTTCTTCTCAATTCTTTCTTTGCTTTTCTTTGTCTATTTCTTGAGATGTATAAATATTTCTTCATGAGTTTTTGTACATCCATTATGAGCTAAATCTATTTTTCTAGGGGATTGATGTAACTTACGTTTGAACCTATGTTCTGATTTCCAATTTATGAAATTCGCATTTTAATTAATCTATTTGTGCTATTTGATTTGATTGCATCTGGATTATCTGATCAATAATTTAGATTGTTTGGCGTGTTTGATTTACGCTTGAGAGAGGTAATTGAACGTCTGGCCATAGAATAGCGCAACCTAGGGTTTCATAGAATCTAGAGGTTTATGAATCTTTCGAAGCCTGTGATAGAATATTCATTGAGCAAATTAGGGTTTAATTTGTGATTTTCATAGAGATATCAAAATCGGAAATTGGTACCTAGAATCATTTGGCACTCGAGAGAGGAAGTGATAAACGGTTGGAATATTGGCTTATAGATTAATAACTTGTGATTAATGAACTGGATTGAAAACATAGGGGATAACTAAGTGAAATCAACCCTCTAGATTTCATCTTCTACGTGTTTGATAAATTGTCTGAACCAATTATTAGTTTATTTTTAGTTTTATTTTTAGTTTAATAAAAATTCATCTCTTTTCGATTTCTAGATAGAATTAAGTTATTTTAATTATAGTACTTAGTATAAAATTCGATAACAATCCCTGTGGAGACGATAACCCTACTTTCAAAACTATACTAAAAGTTGACACCGTACGCTTGCGTTAAGAATTTCTCGATCAAGTTTTTGGCGCCGTTGCCGGGGATTGTTTTATCCTATTTTAAACTAATACTATTACCAAGTAGTCTTAATACTAATCTAGACTAGTTTAGGAATTATAATTGTGTATTTCTCTTTTGATTTATTTGTTTATGCGAGATACTAAAAATACAAATTTGCTTCCTTTTGATCCAGAGATTGAAAGGACACTTCAAAAAACCAGAGTAGCAAAACGAGCACAGAATCGAGTAATGGCAGAAGACGAAGACAATGAGAATAACGAAAATCGGGTCGTGAATGTGCCACCATAGCCTGAGGCACTAGAAAGGGCAATCTGGGATTACTTTCTACCGACCGTGAACCAGAACTACTCCGGAATTGTGCGCCAACCCATAAATGCAAATAATTTTGAATTGAAACTGGGCCTCATAAGCATGGTTCAGCAGAATCAGTTTGGGGGGAGTCCAGTGGATGATCCAAATACACATTTGGCCACGTTCTTGGAAATTTACGACACCATCAAGATGAATGGTGTGAATGATGAGGCCATTCGATTAAGGCTTTTCCCGTTTTCACTCCGGGATAAGGCCATGCAGTGGTTACAGACGTTCGCCCCTGGGAGTATTACGAGCTGGGATGATCTGACTCAAAAATTCTTAGCAAAATTTTTCCCTCCCAGCAAGACACTCCAACTAAAGAGTGAGATAGCCCAGTTCCAACAGATTGATTTAAAGATTTGTTGCGGAGATGCCCACAACATGGATATGCAGACTGGCAGAGGGTTCAGTATTTTTACAATGGATTGAATGGGCATACGAGGATGATACTAGATGCGGCATCAAGAGGTACACTGATGGATAAAACACCGACTGAGGCCTTACTTCTACTTAAAGAAATGGCCACAAACAGCTATCAATGGCCCTCCGAGAGGTCAGCACCGAAGCCAGTTGCCGTGTTCTTGAGCTTGATACAATGTCAGCTTTGGCAGCTCAAATCTCGAGTCTGACAAAGCAATTAGCAATCATGAATACTGGCAGCACACCACAGCAAGCCGCACTCCCACCTAGAGCCGTTCACGCAGCCGCAACTCACGAGACCGAGCGAGTCAATTATGTGAATAACTGGGATTTTAATAACAGGGGTAATCAATTACCAACTCACTACCATCCGGGACTTCGCAATCATGAGAATCTCTCTTATAGCAACAACAAGAATGTATTGAATCCACCTCCGGGTTATCCAAACCCATCCAGTTCCAATGCACTCGGAGGTGAAAAGAAGCAGTCGCTAGAGGACATGCTCGGCTCATTCATCGGAGAGACCAGGAATCGAATGAATAGGAGTGAGGCGCAGATTGATGGTCTAAATACTAAGATGAGAACAATGGAGACGCATATTAGGTCGATCGAGACACAAATGGGTCAGTTGGCTACCGCTGTGAATTCATTGCAGTAGAAGGAAAAGTTCCCAAGTGATACAGAGGTTAACCCGAGAGAGCACTGCAATGCAGTTTACGTGAAAAAGGAAGCAAAAATTTAGCCAAGCCCCAAAGAATCACTTATTTATGCGAAACTAGTGGAATCCAAGAAAATGAGTTGGAAGATTTTGAGACAGTCTATTTGATAGAGGAATGTAGTGCAATAGACCAGAGTAAACTACCTCAGAAAATAAAGAATCCAGGGAGTTTTACTATTCCTTGTACGATTGGAGGAGTTTTCTATGAGAAACCACTTTGTGATCTTGGGTCCAGTGTGAATTTGATATCTCTTTCTGATGTGACGAAGTTTGGGCTCGGGGAGGTGAAGCCGTCTAATATCACTTTGCAGTTTGTTGATCGATCCATCGCCTATCCGTGGGGAATCATTGAAGACGTATTGGTACGAATTAATAAATTTGTTTTTCCTGTGGATTTTGTAGTGTTGGATGCGAACGAGGACAAGAAAATACCTATCATCTTTGGGCGAACGTTTTTAGCTACAGCACGAGCTTTGATCGATGTAGAAACGGGGGAGCTAACTCTGCGGGTAAATCAGGAGAAAGTCGTGTTCACCATCCATCCAACCAATAGGCTAAAATTTGAATTAAATGATGGTAAGCAGATGGTTGGGAATATAGCTGAAGACATTGGAGGTTGGGAAGTCTCTAAGGAAAATGTGGATAACATGCCTATTGGAGCCCCAACTTGAGGATAATTTGACATAGTCTGGCTGAAGACTGTAAACTTAGCGCTTCTTGGGAGGCAACCCAAGCCCCTTTTATTGCTTTCTTAGTTTTAATATAATTTAGTAGTTGTTTTATTTATTTTTTTGAACTTTTTGCATTCTCAGGAGTAGTAAGTTGCATCATACCCCTCCCCTCTTTTTTGTGCAAACCCCACCTATCCCACTCCATCTTCACAAAGGAGCACTCTAACACCCCACACACCATCTTAATCTCATTCACTCATTTTTTGGTAAGTTTGCAACTTCCAAACCCCACCCAATTTTCCCCTTCTTGTGATTTTTGTGTGATTGGAGTGTAGTAGTGCTAGGATAATTGTTGTTGATTTGTGGAGTGTGGATTGGTTGCACATCTAGACTTAGGCTTGGTGTTGATTTTTGGGATTGAATTGAGTTATCCATTGCATTCACTATCTTTGCCCAAATTCATGCATATGAGGTGTTTGATAAAATGCCCCAATGACAATTTCACATTGTTTAGTGCTATCTTGCATATCTATGCTTATCTTTTTGACATGACACTATATTTTCTACTTGAGGTCATTATGTATGTGCTTTGATTTTCGATTTCTCACCCATAACCGAATTCCATGGTTCCACGAGTTTTGTTTTCTTGTTTACCTCGCTAGGTTACAAAGATGCACAGTTAAAAAAGATCGGGCCAAGGTGAAGGGGAGGAACTAGACCACACCTCAGAGGCATACAACACCCACAGGCTTGTGCGCTAGGATGCGTAGTGAGCTTATACAAGACATCTCATGCACGTAGTAGTACCACATGACTTAAGGAGCCTTCGCTCCTCGGCTACCAGGAAAGTCCTTTCCCCACCTTTCCATTGGGGACAATGTCGTTTTAAGTTTGGGGGGTGCAGTCTATTTTTATTCATCGAGTCGAGTCTTGAGTCAAAAAAAAAAAGAAAAAAAGAAAAAAAAGAAAAAAAGAGTCTAAAGTCAAGTCGGGGTGTCAGTAAAACTGTGAAACTGCATGACTAAGTGAATTTGTTGAATATGAGTTGAACGGTCAAAAGAGCATGTGTTTGAACTGTGATTTAATCTTCTTTCCATTAATTCCATCTATGTGCTTAACTCTGTTGATTTATTTGGGAATGATTTATGCGGTTGAGTGTTTTTTCTTATGATCCCACCAGATTCTAGAACATGTCTGATCACTAGTCGAGGCGAAATCCTAGATGAAGTAACATTAAGGAAGTGATTTAGGCCATCTTTGAATAAGCTAGAGCCTAAAATGCCTACCTTTTTATTATATTTTCTTTAGTGTCCCCCTTTGAGCTTTTTAAACCCGTTTCTTTGGCAACCAATCTAATACCCAGAGCTTAAATGTGAATATCCTAATTACCCATCACTCATACACACAAAGTATAGAAAAATATTGGAAGTTGAGGAGGGTATGATGAGAAGGGTGTTCATTTAATTGAATGAAGTTGTCCAAAAAAAAATATGAAACCCCATGTACGCAAAAGAATAAGTTTGGGGGTTCTGAAAAAAAAAACTATGAAAAAAAAATGAGAAAAATCAGCGGGATTGAAGGTTCATAAACATTGGGGAGGTCAAAAAGTGAAGGGTAGTTGCTAATTGTTGATTTGAAGTAATAATTGTGTGTTTGGGTGATTTGAGCCACTTAATCCCATATTTTCCTACCTTACCCTAAGCCCACATTACAAGCTTTAAAAGTCCTATTGATCCTTGTGTTACATTAGCCTACATTAGTGGAGATTAGTGTGAAAGACAAACCTATGGAGTCCGGTAAGCATCTCATCTCTATATTAAAAAAAGTGGATCATTTCGAAAACACTTGATTGTGTGAATCTATCTGGATAATGAAAATGGGGTTGGCATGAACATTCCACCTTCATGATCACATTGTGAAAATACGTGCTTGATTGATAGTAAAACGAAATTTGACGAATGAGTTTGGTTGTGAAGTTTTGCAGTTGGTTTGTTGAGTTAGTCGTCTTTATATTTATTTCCTTCATGTTTGTTGATTTTATAGAGTCTGTAATTACTTGAGGACAAGCAAACGTCTACGTTTGGGGGTATTTGTTAAGTTGGTTTTATACCAACGTATTAAGTATTCTAAACTAGGAATGCACTGTTTTTGGGTATTTTTTGCGTCGTTTGAGTCGAATTCATATAATTAGTGTCGTTTGAGAGTCGGGACTAATCTTTGGAAGCCGAAATTGATCAAAAACGATGAAAAACGTGTTTGGGAGGTAAAGATCGCATTTTAGAAGCAGAAAAATGGAAAAATATCACGCGAGGACGAGCGCCACAGCGCCAAAATCCCCCCGCCGCATTGCGGGGGGTTAAAAAAGTACAGTGGCGTAGGGAGCGCCCAAAAGCAAGGGCTGCACTGCCCGAGCGTGTTGTAGCAGTATCAGGGCGCGCTGCAGCGCGCCAGCGTGTGGCAGCAGGTGATGATCATCAAGCGAGCAGCAGGGGAATGCTTGGCGGCTGCGGCAAGGCAGGGCAAAGGATGATGCGGTGCAGCGTCGGATGATGTGCAGCGGAGAAGAAGCAAGCAACATGGGGCGGTCTCTAGGCGTGCAGAAGCGCGCGACGGTAAGGCTGCAGCGCGGCAATGGGCCTGAATGTGCGCTGAGTTATTTTTTGGGCCTTTTGGATGGATTTTCGAGGGTTTCAAGCCTATAAATATAAGAAGTGACGTACAAACAAGGGGGGACATTATTTTGAGCACAACGCAAGGCAAGAGACACAGAGCTAGGATTCGGGACAGCAATAGGAGGCACTTCTCATCTGGACACAGAGAGAATTCCTTATATTTTCTTCTCAATTCTTTCTTTGCATTTCTTTGTCGATTTCTTGAGATGTATAATTATTTCTTCATGAGTTTTTGTACATCCATTATGAGCTAAATCCATTTTTCTTGGGGATTGATGTAACTTACGTTTGAACCTATGTTTTGATTTCCAGTTTATGAAATTCGCATTTTAATTAATCTATTTGTACTATTTGATTTGATTACATCTGGATTATCTGATCAATAATTTATATTGTGTGGCGTGTTTGATTTGACGCTCGAGAGAGGTAATTGAACGCCTGGCCATAGAATAGCACATCCTAGGGTTTCATAGAATCGAGAGGTTTATGAATCTTTTGAAGCATGGAATAGAATATTCATTGAGCGAATTAGGGTTTAATTTATGATTTTTATAGAGATATCGAAATCAGAAATTGGAACCTAGAATCACTTGGCACTCGAGAGAGGAAGTGATAAACGTTAGGAATATTGGCTTATAGATTAATAACTTGTGATTAATGAACTGGATTGAACACATAGGGGATAACTAGGTGAAATCAACCCTCTAGAATTCATCTTCTACGTGTTTGATAAGTTGTCTGAACCAATTATTAGTTTATTTTTAGTTTTATTTTTATTTTAATAAAAATTCATCTCTTTTCGATTTCTAGGTAGAATTAAGCTATTTTGATTATACTACTTACGATAACAATCTCTGTGGAGACGATATCCCTACTTTCAAAACTATACTAAAACTTGACACCATGCGCTTGCAGTAAGAATTTCGCGATCACTTTGAGCTCATTCTTATCTCACCATGCCAAATGATCTTCATTATAATTCATTTGGATTCATTTCTTGACGTACTCGAGTGATATCTGCTCTTCCAATGTAACATTACTCTGTGGTGCATCCATAAGGCTCGTAATTAATCTTGAAATAGTCTTTGGAGATACTCGTTCTTCTACTTGTACTCTGGATGGATACTCATTATTATTCCATCCGCTTTTCCATTTTCTGTTTGCTTTCAATCATACTGGCGATAGGATAATAATGCATCTCCAAATCTTCTCTTGTCCTTCATTTTCCAAAATTTCGAAGTTTGGTTTCATCACCACGCTTACTGCTTAATTGACATTTTTCTTATAAAATATTTGCCGCAGTCTTAGGATAATAATCTTATGATCACATAGTGTTGTAAAAATAAGTATTCTTGTCTCATTTTCTTGTGTAAATCGTTAGTTTGTAGGAAATTGTTTCCTAGCAAAAAATCATATACAAGTATCATGAAAATAGATTGGTGGCGTTTTCACTTTGTCCTATGGGGTGCTATTTGTGCCTTCGATCATGATTTCTGCTTGCTTAATTTCTCTATTAAGGAGAAGAATCCTTTAGAAAAATCTATTCCTGCAATAGCTAGTAAATCCTTTCCAATATCTTTAGGAAATACATCCAGCTTTGCAGTATAGATTCCGATACCTGAATCAATATAGACGGCGAAATATTATGCCTTGTATTCAACATATATTATTCTAATTGAAATCTATTTGGATAATGGACTAATGGTCATCTGATTCTGTATCTTTTATCTGCCACTGTGAATTTCATTTCATCTTGTAATATTTCCCAAGGTCTATGATCCTCAAGAAATTTCATCCCAAGTATTAATTGCTCTGGGATTTTTCCTGCCATTCATGTGATGTTCAGCTCAATTTCACCCATCTCTAGGCTTCCTTGATACCTTCCAACTAGAGGTTGTTGGAGGTAATATAGAACATCACAAGGAAAGATGTTATCCTTTTGAGAGATGTCGAATATTACTTCAACATCTCTCCATCCTTCTGTATACTTTAGTTCTCCCTAGTTTGAATACACCTGGGATTTGCTGAACTGTACTTGGTCTCTTTTCTTCCCAGTGGCTACAACTGACAATTATGTCTTGTTGGAAAGATATCATTCTTGGCTCAATCATGCGGCTTCTACTTTTGTTGAAGTGTGGTTCATCTGAAATCTTCATATCAATTTCCTTTATCATTGGAGATTCGATAAGTTCTGGTAGAACCAATCTTGCGAAGTCCTCAAATGTTCTTGGTACTTCGATAAATTCCTTTCTCAAGAATATTTTTGAATGATGTGTATTCGAGAGAGCATATGAAATCTTGTATGTGATCGAGTAGGATATGTTTTCCTTCTTTTATCAAATCTATATATTCTATTGAAATCTTGATGAAGTGTCAACATTTTGTTGAAATCTCGATCTCGCGAATTGTATGCAATTCTTGGATAGACATTAAATGTCAATTTCGTGTATAAAAATTTCCTGTAACCGCTCCAAGGCATGAATCCTTGATATTTGAGATTCACTTGTCAAAAAGAGCAAGGATGATTGGCGAATCAATTCCTTCTTTGAATGTTGCCTTGATAATAACTCTTATGTCTCAAATGTGAATCCATGAAAGTGTATTTACAACTTCTCTCTTAACTCTGATTTTGATCTCCCGAACTTCTCGGTGAGAGACCAATTGCATCTCGATCAGGTTATCAGTTGTAATACCTACTAATATATTAGTTATAATAATAATAATAATAATACTAATAATAATAATAATAAATTATAATGTATTAATTAGTATCACCATAATTTATTATTAGCCAACCATTTATTAAGGTAGGCTAACAACTACCAACAATATTTAAAAATTCCATTTAAAAGACAAATTTTTTTACTTCCTTTGTCATAATTATTAATTATTATTAATACATTAATTATGTATAACAAACATCAATTATATAACAACCTACACCCCTGCACTTTACACTCAAGCCAAGGTAAGGTTCTTTTTCTTTTCATTCCAGTGAGTGTGTTGAATGTGTAAATGTGTGTTGTTTTCATTCCAGTGTGTGTGTGCAGATGTTTATATATATATATATATAAAGTATAATATAGTGTGTACTATTATATGTGTAAGTGACTATGATGCGTTGTTTGTTTATATGTGACGCGTGTGTATATATTTAAAGTATATATATGTATGTGTTTGTAATAATATATATATATGTGCATGTGTCGTTAGTATGTGTGATCTTAAAAAAAAATATGTTTTGTGTTGCTTAATATATTTATATTTTTTTTCTCAATATTTTACATAATCTATAATATTCATATTAGTATTATTTTTACAAGACCTACTTTATAAATATTATAATATTATTAGTTTTAAGGTTCTAATATTTAAGGATCTTAGAACAAATTATTTTATTATCGTAATAGAAAACGAGGATAGTGGAGATCTATAAGTTCAAGGCATACCAACATATAATTTGCATCATATCCTTTCTTCTGTTTCAAGGTGCGGAATTTTTACTATTTGTTCTTGTTAAATATTATGATTGTTTACATTAATGTTTAAAGTGCACATTTTATATCTAGCGAGCCTTGCTCAATGGATTCTATGATTCTAAGATTCAAGTTACATGAGCTTTTTGCTCTAAGAACTCCAAGATTCAAGTTACCTGAGCTTTATGCTCTAGGAACTCCAAGATTCAAGTTACCTGAGCTTTATGCTCTAGGAACTCCAAGATTCAAGTTACATGGGCTTTATGCTCAAGGAACTCTACGATGCCATGATTCTATGATGCTATGATTTATGTTGCAAGTTTTTCATTAATGTGATGCATGAATTTTATTTAGCTTGAACAAATGTGATTTCCCACTTAGTAGCTGTTTTTACTCACCCCACTATTACCAATGATTTTTCAGATGGAGTTTGGCGTAGCGAAGGCAAGGAGGAATGACTGTCTTAATATTTATTTTAAATAAATAAAATAATTATTCTATGCGAATGAATATTCTACAGTCTATGTTGGGAAATTTATTTATTAGATTTTGATGAATGCCATGTAAAATTTAGACTAGAAAGTTGGCACCCCATTTTCCTTGTAATTTGCATTGTAATAGATAGGGTTGTCGAGCTGAGTCAAGTCAGCTATGCCTGGACATACAAAAGTCAAATGAAAACTGGGATGAAGACTCTGCTGTGAATCAGCTGAGTGTGGCAAGGAAGAGACATCAAGAACTCGACTGAAGGAGTATCAGCTGTGATACAGCTGTAAGAAGAGTCAGTCAAGTCAAGCAAAGAAGCCAAGCCAAGTCAAAGTTGAAGTGACAGATGAGTCTTTCAATCATTGGAGCAGACTCAAGTCACCTGGGGAAAAGGCAGCTCCAAATAGAAGTTAACTGAAAAGAATCTGTTGCACATAAGTCAAGAATATTACCTAAACAAGTAATACTTCCATGATGCCATGTCTTAAAGTGCTTAGTCCCAGAAGCGTGCAAAGAATAAACCAATGGGAAGCACTGCACCTTGTGTCAGACTCTGAAAAGTTGAATGTTCATTTAATACGAGGAAATGTCAACATCAAGGACTGCAACAAGACAAGCCAACAAACACAAGTGACTTTTGAAAATCAGCCTATCTCTTCAACGGGCAGATTTTTGAAAGTTCACTATAAAAGGCTGAGGAATCACTTTGAGAGAAGGTTACCTAAAACACGAACATTCAAGCTATTATTCGAACTGTAACCTGCAAAATATTCTCAAGTTATTCAATCAAATCCTCAAGCCGAAATTTCGAAGGAAATCAATCCAACACCAAGCTGTGAAGGAAAGACAACTTCAAACTGTTGAAGAGAAAACTTTTGAAGAATCAAAAGGGGTCTACATTCCAAGAAGAATTGTAGAAAGGTTCAAGTTCGAACCAGTCTCAAGTTATTGGAGGGCTTCGTGATCAAATCCAAGAAGCTTGAGCAAGTGAGCTGAAGTAGCAAGGCAACCGCCCTATGAAGAAGTCGAGTCGACGAGAAGCCAATTTGTGTGACCAAGGCATCTCCAGACTGACTCCCAAAGGATCAAGTCAGCTGTGTGATCAAGACTTGTATCTGGACTGATAACCACTCTGTACTTTGATCAATACTTAGTGGATTCCTCCAGGAGTTGGAGAAAAGAGGATTAGAAAAATTACCCCATCTTTGAACCTCTATAAAAATTATTGTGTCATTTGATTTTCAGCATTTAATTTCTGCATATCATTTTATATCTGCTAATAATTTACTATCCAACTGGTAATTAACAAAGTGCTAAAACCAAGTGTCAAAACAAACTTAAACCAAATTCAAGGGTGTTAAGTCTTCCAATGAAAATCTCATCACATCCAAGTTAAGGTTTAGACTAAACAATCGTTATTCTATCAACGGCTCAATGAGTGGCTAAGTGGCTAACTCTGTTGGTTAACTAACCTACCTGTCCCTCAAGGACGTAGTTGTGTACTTAACTCTGTTTTATTTTAAAAGGACTAAAATCGAAAAGTTGGTAAGGTTTATTCAACCCCCCCTTCTAAACCTTACTCACACCCCTTGGGATCTACAAGTGGTATCAGAGCGGTTGGTTCATTGAGCCTTCCGCACTGGTTACTGAACTAGATCTCCAATCATTCAAAGAAGTTTCTTTAACACTTGTTCTTTCAAAAGCCATTTTTAAAACAACAAAGTTATTATCATGGAAGCAAATTTGACACGCATTCCCATGTTCACCATTGAAGAATTTGATGACTGGAAAATACGTATCCAGGCTCATCTATCAGCTTTACATGATGAGATGTGGATAGTGATAGAGGATGGGCCACTGCAAATAATAAAGGTGAACACAGCTGCAAGGAGAGCTGTTGCAGCTGAAGGAGAAGATGGTGCTCCTCCTAGACCAGCTATGGTTGAAAAACCAAGAGCTGAATCGACAAATGATGATAGAAAAAGATACAACCTAGACAATGTGGCAAATGATATACTTTATAAGACTTTGGACAAAGCCATGTTTAACAAAGTCAAATCTTGCAAGACAGCCAAAGAAATATGGGATAAACTAACTTTAATTTGTGAAGGATCTGAGCAAATTAAGGAAAACAAATTATCTGTTGTTGTTCAAAAATTTGAAAATTTTAAAATGCTTGCAGGTGAGACAATGGATCAGTTGGATGCTAGATTCACTGAAATTACGAATGAGCTCTCAGCACTTGGAAAGGAATACACACAAAAGGAAATGTATATGAAGATACTAAGGAGCCTCCCAGCTGAGTGGGAAATGAAGACCATGGCTCTAAGGCACTCGATGGACCTATCAAAAACATCCAATCATGAACTATTCTCAGACCTCAAAGCTTATGAGTTCGAACTGAGAAGAAAAGATCAAGAGGAGACAGTTGTACCCAAAACAGCTGCACTCATAGTCAAGGAAGGGAAGAGAGTTGAGACCAAAGAAATCATTGACCAAGAGGAGATACAGCAGACTCAAGTGATTCTTAAGAAGAAGCTATGATCTGTCTAATGGCTAAAAAACAAGATCAACCTGACCAAGAAAATGAGGTACACTCTAACTCATCTCACTCAGATTCTAGTGATAGTGACTATGACACACACACTTCATCACCCACTGATCTTTATGATTCATTAGGAAAAATGATGAAAGACTTTGAGCACATTAAATCCTCACACACAGTGTTAAATGAGGAAAACAGCCAGCTTAAAAGCCAAAACTCACAACTGACTAAGGAGCTGAGTACTCTAAGTCACATAGCTGATGAGAACAAAAAGCTGAAGGCCGAAAATGCTAAACTAATAGCAGAGATAGTTGCTATAGAAAAGAGAGAAAACGATCTCAAAAATGTGATTGCTTCATTCATAAAAGCATCTAAATCATTGGATGACCTTATCATGAGCCAAAAAGAATGTGGAGACAAGACAGGCATATGATTCAATTCCTTTGTGCATAGTCAAACTCCCAGAGTGATCTTGGAAAAAGGATCTTCAAGTAATGAAGCATCTCAAAAATCCAAGATACCAAATGTTGCACACACATTCATTCCAAAGCACAATCACAAACAAACTGGCCTTGGATATAAAGGAAAAGGAAAACAGCCAGTTGAGTATGCTGAGAGGACATCTGAGAAGAAATCCAGCAGAGTTCCTCAGCAAACTCCTAACAGGAAGTACTCTGTGAAGAAGAAACAGAGCTACCAGAATCCCCACAAGTTCTATCAAAGGAACACAAATGATGGGAATGGTAGAAACTACCCAAGTCAAGTTGATTGGAATAATGTGAAATACCAGCAAAGACCTATGGAATACATGCCAAAATGGCAAAGGCCTAGAACTCAACAAAGGTCATTCCAAAGGCAAAAGATCTATCATCAGCACACATATGCACCCAAGCACTACACTCAGAAATATCACAACTACCCAAAGAAGGAAATTGATGAAACACACACCCAGGCATACAGACAAAAGAGACAGCTGTATGAACCTAAAGCCCCCAAGCAATTTGCCAAAGTAGATTATGATTATGGCACAGATAGATGGCAACCTCTTACAGTCAGATCATTTGGCTATAGGTTGGTTGGATCATCTTACAGTACTAACCCCTCAGAACCCAGACAAGTATGGGTACCTAAAAACTAATTTCCTTGATTGCAGGTTCAAGGAACAGCTGAGTGCCAAGGAACCAGGTACATGGATAGGGGCTGTTCCAGACACATGACAGGGAACAAGAAAAATCTGTCAAAATTCAAGGAGATTAGAGGTGCAAAAGTTATATTTTGAGGAAATGAAGCTCCAGGGGAAATAATAGGCACAGGATCCATCAAGAAAAATGGATTATAAATCACAGATGTTGCATACGTTGAAGGCCTCAACTTCAACTTGTTAAGCATTAGCCAACTCTGTGACAAGGGCTATAATGTTGGATTCAATATGGGAGTGTGCCAAATCAAAGACACTGAATCAAATGAAGTAGTGTTGCAAGGATCCAGACAAAAGAACATGTATGTGGTAGATTGGTCGACTGCCACACCAAACACTTGTCTGCTAGCAAAGAGTACAGCCGAATCAAGTTGGATGTGGCACAAGAAGCTAGTCACATGAATTTCAAGACAATCAACAAGCTTGCAAGGAGTAATCTTGTAGAAGGACTACCAGACTCAGTGTACAAGAAGGAAAGTGTTTCTGATGCATGCCAGATGGGAAAGCAGATCAAATCATCATTCAAAGAGAAGTCAAGTCCATCTTCAACAAGGATATTGCATCTGTTGCATATGGGTCTATTTGGTCCAGTTGAGTCAGCTAGCATAAGTGGGAAGAAATACACTCTAGTAGTGGTGGATGATTACTCAAGATATACATGGACAATCTTCATGCGTAAAAAGAAGGAAACCTTGCAGAAGTTACCTCAACTGATGAAAAGAGTTCAAAATGAGAAGAGTCAAACCGTTATAAAGATAAGATCTGATAGAGGAATTGAGTTTGTCAATGGAATAATAACTCAGTATTGCGTTGAAAATGGTATTGCTCATGAATTATCTGCAGCAAGGACTCCACAGCAGAATGGAGTAGCAGAAAGAAGGAATAGAACTCTCAAGGAAGCTGCAAGAACCATGTTAGCTGAAGTTGGATTGCCAAAAAGGTTTTGGGCTGAAGCCAACAATACTCCATGTTATACTCAAAATAGATGCATTATAAATAGACAGCTGACAAAAACTCCCTATGAGATTTGGACAGGGAGAAAGCCAAATGTTGCATACTTTAGAATATTTGGATGCAAATGCTTCATCCACAACAATGGCAAGGATAATCTAAAGGCTTTTGATGCTAAAGCTGATGAAGGTATCTTTTTGGGATACTCAGCTGAAAGTAAAGCCTATAGAGTGATGAACAAGAGGACTATGGTTACAGAAGAGTCTATCCATGTGGTTTTTGATGAACCTAATGTAAATGGAGAAGACATTGAAGAGATAGCTGATAATCTAAATCAGCCAACTATGCAGAAGAGTCCATATGTTGAAGCTGAAGCTGGAGCAATCAATCAAGATGAAGGTGAAATAGCTGAATCTCAAAGACAGCTGGAAAATCTGCAGCTAAGTGATGATGAGAGAGCTGCTCAAGACAACACAACTGCAAGACGACTGAACCCAACTGACTTACTCCAACCAGATGTGAGATGGCTGAGAGACCATCCACCAGAGCTAGTCATTGGAGATGTAAGAGATGGTGTAAGAACCAGATCCAGAGCCCAACAAGAAGCTATGTTCACTTGTTTTATTTCTCAAATAGAGCCAAAAGATGTGTCCCAAGCATTGGATGATACTCATTGGATTCAAGCAATGCAAGAAGAGCTAAATCAGTTTGAAAGAAACAAAGTATGGGAATTGGTGCGAAGACCAACCCATCAAAATGTTATAGGCACAAAATGGGTATTCAGAAACAAAATGAATGAAGAAGGTTTTGTGGTAAGAAACAAAGCAAGATTGGTAGCCAAAGGGTATTGCCAAGAAGAAGGAATAGATTTTGATAAAACATTTGCTCCTGTTGCAAGATTAGAAGCAATAAGGATGTTTCTTGCCTATGCTGCACACAAGAACTTTATTGTATATCAAATAGATGTGAAAAGTGCATTCTTAAATGGATTATTGGAAGAAGAATTCTATGTTGAACAACCTCCAGAAAGCTCAAGAAAGCTCTATATGGATTGAAACAGGCACCTAGAGCGTTGTATGATAAATTATCTCAATTTCTGACAGATAATGGATTCACCAAAGGCAAAGTGGACAGAACACTCTTCAGAATTCAAGATGGAGAGAGTATACTGCTTATCCAAATATATGTGGATGGCATTATTTTTGGATCCACAAACAAAGAGCTGTGTGATAAATTCTCAAACCTCATGCAAGGCAAATTTGAAATGAGCATGATGGGAGAGCTGACATTCTTTCTAGGACTTCAAGTTAAACAGTTGAAGGATGGAACCTTCATAAGTCAAACAAAGTATACCAGAGATTTAATGAAGAAATTTGGTATGGAA
Organism: Rehmannia glutinosa; assembly: GCA_016081115.2. NCBI lineage: Eukaryota > Viridiplantae > Streptophyta > Magnoliopsida > Lamiales > Orobanchaceae > Rehmannia > Rehmannia glutinosa. The sequence continues at coordinate 286,073 of JABTTQ020001400.1, forward strand.
GAGAAGTCTTATGTGAAAATACCAATGAATACATCGGTTAAGATGCATATGGATGCAGATGGCAAGCCCGTGGATCAAACAAGATACAGAGCACTTATTGGATCATTGCTCTATCTAACAGCAAGCAGGCCAGACATCACTTTTGCAGTAGGTGTATGTGCAAGATTCCAATCTGCTCCAAAGGAATGTCATATTTGAAGGGATGTCAGGAAGTCGGCTCATGGTATCCAAAGGAAGGTGGATTCAGGCTAATTGGTTATTCAGACTCTGACTATGCTGGATGTAGAGTTGACAGGAAGAGTAATTCAGGTACATGTCAAATGCTTGGAAACAGATTGGTTTCCTGGTTTAGCAAGAAGCAAAACTCAATAGCCACATCTACATTGAGTCGAATACATAGCTATGGGCATTGTTGCAGCCCAAGTCTTATGGATGAGACAACATCCGAGAGATTATGATGTTGAAGAGAAAGAGATTCCAATTATGTGTGATAACACAAGTGCTATTGCAATCACTCAGAACCCTGTGTTGCATTCAAGAACAAAGCACATTGATGTCAGATATCATTTCATAAGAGATCATGTTGAAAAGAAAGACATCACCTTTGAATACATCTCAACTGACAAACAGTTAGCTGACATATTCACAAAGCCATTATGTGAATCAAGATTTGAAGAACTCAAGCATGAGCTAGGGTTAATTGAGCTGAGGGGACACTCAGAAAACTCAAGGAGAAGAGATGGAACGTGAAAAGATGAAAATAGAGCAAAACGTGTGAATCAACTAAGTGAATCAGCCATATCGGAAAGTCAGTTGTATCGAGTTAGCTGACAGCTGAGTCACGATGTGAATAAAGAGAAGAAGAGTTGAGTCAGCTAAGGAGTAAGCTGAGTTATTTATGGGCTAAGTGATAAAAACGCAGTCGTTTTTAATGAGCGAGAATGTTTTTAAGGATGACGTCAGCGTAATAATGACAGGTACAATCAAAAGCTGCACGACAAAGCCTATGATTAGATATAAATGCTGCCGCATTAAATGCGTGCAATTAAATGCTAATCGGCGTGCTAAATCTGAGCCGTCGATCTTGATCAAATTTCAAAAACCAAAAGCACATCCTTTCATAATCCATATATACCATTTTGTTCAGTTTCTCTCTCACATTACTAAAAAACTGTTCATCTCTTCAAAAGCAAAGAGAGCATTTTTCTCTCAAAACCCTACCAAATCTTCAGAGCAAGTTCGTCCATAAAAACTCAGAGAAATGGCATCAACCTACGATTTCACCAAGCTAGGGAAGCAAATCCACACTGGTTCTACCGTGGATTTCGAAGGGATGGTTAAACAGGGTTCCGATGAAACCCTTGTGAAGAAGATAGCCGACAAAATCGAGAAATCTGGACTGAAACCCTTCCTCACGATGGAGTTCCAGATGACATACATTGAGGAGGTAGCACAGTTCTACGTGAATGCTGAGGTTCATGACGAAGGCATCAAATCCTCTGTTATCGGAAAGGACTTCACCATCACTGCAAAAGATCTAGCGGAGCATTATTTGCTGTCGTCGAAAGGAGTACCGGAGATATAGGAAGCAGACATTAATTTGGTCACTGCATGGAAAGAAGTGGGCAAACCCGAGTGTGCTGCAAAGATTGTCTACACAGCAGACAAAAAGCTGATGTAGGAAGATTATCATAAGATGTTGGATATCGTAGCCAAATGTGTAGATATAAAATTTGGAAGCTTCAATCAGCTGTCCAAAACCAAGCTGATCGTCATGGCCGCGATCATGGAGGAGAAGAAGGTAAACTGGGCTGAGTTTGTATACAGCAGACTCTGCCAGAATGTTGGAAACAAGTCCTTCAAGGACGATGGATCATTCGGAGGATCCTTGGGTTATGGCCTTGTAGTTGGCCGGTTGATAGAGGTGAAGGGTGTTCCACTCCGACATGGAAATGTGTTCCATGTCAACAAGAAGATGTTCCGATCAAACCTCTCAGGAGCCCATAAGAGAGCTTATGCCAAGAGGGCGGATACCAGTGAGGGGGAATCAGCTGACCCTGAGGAAACAGCTGTTGCCTCCCCTCCGAAGAAAAAAGCTGCCCATGCAGCTGGAAAGAAGACTGTTGCTCCTGCAGCAAAGAAGAAAACCGCACTTGCCCCTGCACCCGAGACACCTGCCCCTGCAGCCGTGTCTCCTGCCCCTGCAGCCGCAGTGGAGAAGGAATCCTTAATACCTTCTCCAGGAATGAAGAAGAAGAGGACTGCCAAGGCGAGAAAGGCAGCTGCCTCTAAGGCAACTCCAAAGGCCTTTACCTTCGAGGAACTGGAAGAAGTAGAACCAGACATTCCTTTGGTGAAAACTAAGAGAAGGAGAGGAATTACCAGGCGTTCAGAGCTTGAGAAGACAAAGTGAGTCTCGCCACTCAATGGAAAAAGATCTCTCGAGATTGAAGAAGTGCGATCTCGAAGTTATTGATGAAACGACCAAATCTGCGAGGCCGATCAGCAGAGGCAAATTGAAGACCAGTGTGGATAGAACGGTGAGAACAAAGAGCGAGAAAGCAAAATCCCCACGACAGATCGTGTCTCCACCGCCCCGATTTCTTTGAAGGAGTTGAGCAACAGAGTATATTGCCTTCCATTCCTAAAAAGGAAGGGCAACAAGCAGAAGATGATGAAGATGATGTGATCATGCTCTCTCCACCATATCCAGACATCCAAAATCATCTGAGAGAATGGAGGAAATGGAAGCTTAGTCGATCAAAGGGAGCAGTTCGCACACCCTGAATTCATCGAGGAAGAAGAAGAATTGATGAACTTCCTCGGATTGACCAGAGTAGTCGAGGCACTTGATGAAGATAACTTCCTGGATATCTTGCAGATCTTCAAGGAAAAAGATAAGGAGAGATTAGCCGAGGAAGCTGAAGCGTGTGAGAAAGCCAACATCTGTCCTCTTACTGGAACCAGTGATCACACTCATCCGCATATAGATGTTCTTTCTGGAAATGATGAGGACTTGGATCCTGCTGCTGCAATGGAGGAGATAGAAATGCAGCAAGCCATGCGGGAATCCAGGATGATGCATGAGCAACAGCTGAGGGAAGGACCTGGAGAGTCTTCCAAATCTCAACTGGAGATTGATCCTGGGGGAGTGGTACAAAAGATTGCCACTGTCATTGCCGAACTCACTCGGAGGATGGATCTAGGGGACCGGCAATGAAACCGGGAACTTGGGGACCCTAGTCGAGCCAACCCCCCGCCGAAGGTGTCTTACCACCACCCCACGGTGAACACTCAAAGTACACAAGGGAGTCCGGGAGGAGAGTGACCCCATCACAAGTCACTCGGTGGTGTGCCGGTGAAGGGGAAAACCTCCTCCGCTGCTAGGCTAGGTCGGAGGAGCACTCACTCCACCATGAATCTAGGAGGCAAAGTGGAGAAGGAACAGGAAAAATAAACACATCAAGTTGTCACTGAAGAAGCTCGGACAATTGAGTCTGTCTCAGCTGAAGTGCCAACTGCTCTACAGGCTGAGGATGATGCTGATGCAGTCGAGGCACAGGATGGATCTGTTAGTCCAAATGGCTACGATAATCTAGAAGGGGGGTGAATAGATTATCTCGGTTTTTCAGATTTTGCCCTCTTTTTCGAAAATTCAAGCAAAGACGAAATGCTAAGTGTGGAAAATAAATAACACACTTCGATTTAAAGAGGTGAAACCCACCTAGGGCCTAATCCTCTACCACCCCAGTATATCCGGGATGGATTTAAAAAAAGAAAAAAAGATTTTATTAATTACCAAAATTAATAATACAACACCTTGAGGATTACCACAACCCTCTTGCAACACCTTGAGGATTACCACAACTCTCTTACACCACCTTGAGGATTACCACAACCCTTTTACAACACCTTTGAAGATTACCACAACCTTCAAACACCTATCACCTAGATCACCCAAGTGTATTCTTACCACAAGAATACTCACAAGGATGTCTTGTGTTGAATGATGACCAAAAATCAAGATTACAACTCAATGATGAATGATACAATATGAGTACAAGTGTAATCAAGAATTGAAAGCCTAGACCTCAAATTTGTGCAAGTGAAAGTTCTTAGGCTAATACAACAAGATATATGAAAGTGTTTGCTTGTTTGCTCTTTGCTTGTGTAGAGTGTTGTATCTTGTTGCTTGAATGAAGCCTCTATTTATAGGAGAGGTCTTGGCTTTGATTTCCAGACATAGGCTCCTCATTGGGGAGTGATTTGCTGCAAAAGAAACCATTTAAAATCATCAATATAGCTGTTAGAAATTAATTCCTCGAAATAGGGAAAAACTGTCTGAAAATACAACGGATAGTTTGCTGATAAAATAGGGGAGCGACCGGTCGTGCAGAGATAAGTTTGAAATAGAATTTCTGCGATTTTTACACAAGGGGACCGATCGGAGGGGGGTGCGACCGGTCGCCCTAGACCACGACCGGTTGGGGGTGTTTAAATTGCGAAACAGAGAAGACAGACTTCAAGAGGGCACTCCCAGGTACCGGTTGCCCAGGGGTCGACCGGTCGACCACCCTCCCTCATTTTTTCTACATCCCTTTTCTGTATCAAAACTTAACTCACGTACGGGTTGCCCTATAGGGCGACCGGTTGAGCCTGAAACAAATGTGTTGTCCAATGTTTTATCGAAAATAAACTCCAAAAAATACTCCGAAAAATAGTAAAAACATTTTAAATCGATCGGAAGTATTTAGACAACATTTATGGACATTGTTTTGGTTTAAAAACTCATTTGAACAAAATCATCAAAATCATGATAAAAATATTTATCTAACAAACTCCCCCTTTTTGATGATTACAAACCAAAACAATTTTCTCGAGGACGATTTTGAAAACAAATTAATTTTCCGGTTTTACGAGTGAACTATCCGTTAAAAAAACATTTTATACAAAGCTCCCCCTATCCATGAGCACATCAACACAAAGCTTCCCCTATCTATAAGCATATCAAAAAGAGATATTGCATAAGCTAGAAGCACAAGCTATTACAAGCTTTTATAAGATGCACATAAATATCATAAGCTAAGAAGCTCCCCCTGTCAAAATACTTATAATCTTTTGAAATTAAGTCCATAATACAAGCCATGGACTAGGTATACTTGGCTTTAGGAAGCCATAGCTTATAGCTTTTATTGCGAGCTTTTATTAGCTTCTATTAGCTAACGAGCCAATTCCTTTTTCTCCCGCTTTGGAATCATCAAAAAGAATGTTAGGATGATAAAAACATCATACAATTATATCAAAGTGCGCCAAACAAACGGTTTATCAACCATTGAACAATTTAGGCTTAAAATCCAAAGAAAATGGGAGAAATGTATCATGAAGAGTTCATAAGCTCGTTTTATTTGCCAAGACATGATCTCAATAAGTATTAAAGACTTTTGGAAGCAAGAGAATCATGTAGAAGTTGAAATTTTCATTGTGACATTCCATCGAACACTTTGTGGGCGTAAAAATTAAAAGAAGTTGTATAGAGCCCTTGTAAATGAATCAAGCCAAAAACATTTCATCACCAATTCACATCAAACAACATACAATACAACATAACAACTAAGCTCATCATGATCATAAGATAATTTCATCAAGAAATATACAAGAAGGGTACAAATGCAAGGATTCAACCCAATTGAGCAAATGAGAGAAATTTCTTACCATTCGATCGGTAAATATGAGCAACGATGATGATAATCAAGCTATATAAGGTCCAAGACATGAATTGAATGCATGAAAACAAATTTTGAGTGAAATTTGTGTGAATTTGGCAAAGGGGACGAGAAATGGCAAAAAGAAGTTAAAATGACGAATGTTGAAGACAGAACGGTTTTAATCCAAAAAACTGCTAAGGGCGACCAGTTGCTGTTGAGGGCGACCGGTCGACGTTGAGGGCGACCGGTTTCCCTCAACCCCTTCAGCCCACTGTCTTGCCAATTTTTCAAAAATCCGAATTTTCAATCCGATTTTTCGCCCCTAAGTTTTAAAAACGTGCAAAATGCAAATGTAAACCTCATTCAATATGCATTATGCCTAACCGAGCTCGTATCGACGCAAAAGTCTAGGAAGATAGCGGTTTTGTAAAAATGTCCGCTAATTGATCTTGAGATGGTACAAATGATATCTCAATTTTTCGTTTAGAAACACAATCCCTTAGAAAATGATGCCGAATCTCAATATGTTTAGTACGGTTATGATGAACCGGGTTTTGAGCAATATTTATAGCGGATATATTATCACAAAACATAGGAACATTTTCAAAAGAACATTTGTAATCCGCTAAGGTTTGTTTCATCCAAAGAAGTTGAGTACAACAAAAAGCGACGGAAATGTATTCGGCTTCGGCCGTTGAAAGTGAAACACAATTTTGCTTCTTTGAAAACCAAGAAACTAGGCAATCGCCTAAAAATTGACATGATCTGGAAGTACTTTTCCGATCATCAATATTTCCCGCATAATTCGAATCACCATAACCTTTAAGAGAAAAATTTTCATTCTTTGGATAGAATAAACCATATTGAATAGTGCCTTTTAAATATCTAAAGATCCTTTTAATGGCACTCATATGAGATTCGTTGTGATTGCTTTGGAAACGAGCACATAGGCATACGACATGAAGAATGTCCGGTCTACTAGCGGTTAAATAAAGTAAACTACCAATCATACCTCGATATTTTGATTCATCTACGGACTTGCCTTTTTCGTCTTTGTCAATTTTGACATTACTTGCCATAGGGGTAGACACGGTTCTTCCTTCTTCAATACCGAACTTTTTCAAAAGTTCTTTTGTATACTTGGATTGCGAAATGTAAATACCTTCTTGGCATTGCTTAATTTGGAGTCCAAGAAAGAAGTTGAGCTCCCCCATCATACTCATCTCAAATTCTCCTTGCATTAACTTAGAAAATTTCTTGCACAAAGATTCATTAGTAGCACCAAAAATAATATCATCAACATAAATTTGCACAAGTAAGCAATCTTGCCCTTTTTCAAAAACAAAGAGAGTTGTATCAACTTTACCTCTTATAAAACCATTTTGCAAAAGAAAAGATCTAAGTATATCATACCATGCACGGGGTGCTTGCTTTAAACCATACAAGGCCTTTTTAAGTTTATAAACATCATTAGGCCTAGAAATATTTTCAAACCCCGGAGGTTGTTTTACATAGACTTCTTCTTGAATAATACCATTTAAGAAAGCGGATTTAACATCCATTTGGTAAAGTTTGAAATTTTTATAACAAACAGGCAAGTAAAAAATACGAATAGCTTCTAAACGTCTACGGTGCAAAATATTCATCATAGTCAATACCTTCTTCTTCTTGACAATACCCTTCAGTTACTAACCTTGCCTTATTTCGAACAATGTTGCCTTGATCATCAAGTTTGTTCCGGAATACCCATTTTGTACCAATAACAGTTTGAGATGGAGGACAAGGTACCAATTCCCATACATCATTTCTTTCAAATTGATTCAACTCATCTTGCATCTCTAAGAACCAATCCTCATCCTCAATAGCCTCCTTAGCATTTTTAGGCTCCTTTTGAGAAATAATAGCTTTCTCGGCAAATTTTCTCCGGGTCATCACTTTGTCAAGGGGATCACCAATAATAAGATCTTCTGGGTGATCTCCCTTAAATTTCAATGCAACGGGAAGATCCGAAGTATCACCTCTATCTTCTTGAGGAACATTTGAAGTAGACGGCTGATCATTTGATGTAGACGGTTGATCATCAATTTGAACAATTGGTTCAATAATATCCTCTTCATCACTTTCATCATTGGGTATTCTTTCAACACCCGAAGCTTCATTGAATTTGACATGGATGGATTCTTCAACAACCCCACTAGTCTTATTGTAAACCCGATATGTTTTGCTCTTTGTTGAATATCCCATAAATATCCATTCATCGGCCTTAGGATCAAGTTTGTCCAATTGATCCTTGATATTCAAAATAAAGCATTTACAGCCAAATATCCTGAAATAACTAATATTTGGAGTTCTACCTTTCCAAAGCTCATATGGAGTTTTATTCATTTTAGGACGAATATAAACTCGATTAATAACATAGCAAGCAGTACTTACGGCTTCGGCCCAAAAACATTTTGGAAGTGAAAATTCATTGAGCATGGACCGACTCATCTCTTGTAATGTCTGATTTTTCCTTTTGGCCACTCCATTTTGTTGAGGTGTCCTTGGAGCCGAAAAATAATGAGCATATCCTTTGGTTTCACAAAAGACTCTAAACTCACCATCAAATTCTCCACCTCGATCACTTCGAATAGACTTAATAGTATCTTCTTTTCATTCTCAATAAGTCTACACAACTTAACAAACTCATTAACGGCATCGCTTTTATTGGTAAGAAAAAGAGCCCAAGTATATCTAAAAAAATCATCGACAATAATGAAAGTGTAATGTTTTCCACTTAGACTAGCCGTACCAATATCCCCATACAAATCAAGGTGAAGCAATTGTAGGGGTTTGGTTGTGGAAATTTCATTTTTGGGCTTAAAACTACTCTTAACTAATTTGTTCTTTTGACAAGTGTCACATAAGCCAAGATTTTCAAAATTCAATTTGGGTAGTCCTTTCACATGTTGGTTTTTGTAAATATTTTTCAAATTCTTATATCCAACATGTCCAACTCGCCTATGCCATAAACTAGTTAAATCATTTTTAGCGACTAAACAAGAAACATTTTGACTAACCAAATCACTTGTACAAATTTTGTAAAGATTGCCTTTTCTATTTGCTTTACAAATAATTTTACCATTTTTAAGTATAAGGCATTTATATTTATTGAAAGAAACATCATAATTTGAGTCACAAAGTTGGCTAACACTTATCAAATTAAACTTAAGCCCTTCTACTAAAAGAACATTACTAAGAGAGAAAGAAGAGTTACCAATTTCTCCATTTCCAAGAATTCTTCCTTTGCCATTGCCGAACATGACCATACCCTCTTCTTGGAGCTTGGTGTTGGTAGAAAGTTCCCTCCTCTCGGTCATATGGCGTGAATATCCACTGTCCACGAGCCATTTTGAATCTTCCATTGTTGTTATAGCCCCTATTACCTACAAAAGAATTTCTTTTAGGTACCCTATAATTTTGGGGTCCATGGGGGTTAGTCTTGAGACCTTTGGGTCTCCAAACATGACTAGAGCTATTTCTCAATTTGCAATTATTAGCATAATGTCCAACTTTGCCACAATAAAAACAAGTAGGAGTATTAGAACTACTAGCACGTACAAAAGTCGGACATTGGTTATTTTTCTTAAAAACACTTTGAAATGGCTTATAACCAAGTCCCAATTTGGAATGCTCACCTCTTTGTGCATCTAAAATTTTTGTGACTTTATCCGTGCTTTTGTTGAAACGATGCACATCATTTTTCAAACATTCAATATCTTTTGTGAGCAATTCATTTTCGGTTTCAAGAGAGTGAACTCTAGTAAGAGTAAGTGTATGAGCTTTTTCTAGTTATTCATAAGAGGTAAATAATTTTTATTTTTCAACCTTAAGCTCTTTATGCTCCTTTTTCAAAATTTTGTATTTAACAATTAAATTTTGAAACTCAATTTGCAATTCATCAAAATCACATTGCAAATCATCAACTATGGAGGAAGTAGAAGAATTAGAGCGTACCTCATTATTTTCATCGTCTATGGCCATGAGACCATGTTCGGTCTCTCCTTCCTCGTCGGTTGTTTCGAGTAGTTAATCCCACGTTTTGACCTCCGCATTTAGAGCCTTCTTTTTCGTGAAAGGCTTCTTTTTCTTTTGTTCCTCTTCATCGAGTTTTGGGCAATCGGCAATGAAGTGCCCGGGTTTTCCGCATTTAAAGCAAGCATTATCTCTCGGTTTTCTTGCTTTATTTTTATTCACAAATTTTGCAAATTTTCGAACAAGTGCGGCCGTCTCCTCATCATCATCATCATTATCATAGTATGCATTATTAGAAGAAGAAGCAAGACCTTTAGGAATAATTTGCATACCCGATTGATTTATGGATGGTTTGGAATTTTTCCTCTCCTTGAGATAGACTTCATAGATGAGGAGGTTTCCAATAAGCTCGTCAAACTTGAGTGTCTCAAGATTTTGTGCCTCCGTGATAGCCGTCACTTTTTCGGACCATGAGCCGGGAATAGCATTTACTACTTTAGTCACCTTGTCTTCTTCGGAGATGACTTTACCAAGGGCCACAAGTGGATTAACAATGTTGTCAAGCCTTTCAACCATCTTAGAGATGCTTTCACCATCATGCATGTTAAAGTTTTCAAAGTCTTTAACAAGCATGGTCTTTCTTGCTTGCTTGACCTTCTTGGTCCCTTAATAAATTGTCTCCAATTTTTCCCAAACCTCATGTGCCGACCTTATCCCTCTTATGCGATTGTACTCAGTGGCGGTAAGAGAACAATGCAAAATATTTAAGGCCTTACCGTTTAGAGAGAAGGCCTTTTTGTCGTTGTCATCGAACTCGTTGAAAAGTTTCGGAACCAAGGTGCCATCCTCCAATCTCTTGGTTGGTTGATCAACTCCTTCAACAACCACATTCCAAATGTCGAACCCGCATCCTTGTAGGAAGCACTCCATACGGTTTTTCCAAAATGCGTAGTTGTCGGCGTCGAATAGTGGTGGCTGTTGGTAGATGCGCCGGTGGTGAGATAAGCTTCATTCGTAGCCATGGATCTTTCCTCTTTACTCGGAATGATCTAGCCAAAGAGTTTGGCTCTGATACCACTTGTTAGTCCAAGCGGCTACGATAATCTAGAGGGGGGTGAATAGATTATCTCGATTTTTTAGATTTTGCCCTCTTTTTCGAAAATTCAAGCAAAGACGAAATGCTAAGTGCGGAAAATAAATAGCACACTTTGATTTAAAGAGGTTCAACCCACCTAGGGCCTAATCCTCTACCACCCCAGTATATCCGGGATGGATTTAAAAAAAGAAAAAAAGATTTTATTAATTATCAAAATTAATAATACAACACCTTGAGGATTACCACAACCCTCTTGCAACATCTTGAGGATTACCACAACCCTCTTACACCACCTTGAGGATTACCACAACCCTTTTACAACACCTTTGAAGATTACCACAACCTTCAAACACCTATCACCTAGATCACCCAAGTGTATTCTTACCACAAGAATACTCACAAGGATGTCTTGTGTTGAATGATGACCAAAAATCAATATTACAACTCAATGATGAATGATACAATATGAGTACAAGTGTAATCAAGAATTGAAAGCCTAGACCTCAAATTTGTGCAAGTGAAAGTGCTTAGACTAATACAACAAGATATATGAAAGTGTTTGCTCTTTGCTTGTGTAGAGTGTTGTATCTTGTTGCTTGAATGAAGCCTCTATTTGTAGGAGAGGTCTTGACTTTGATTTCCAGATATAGGCTCCTCCTTGGGGAGTGATTTGCTGCAAAAGAAACCATTTAAAATCATCAATATAGCTGTTAGAAATCAATTCCTAAAAATAGGGAAAAGCTGTCTGAAAATGCAACGAATAGTTTCTTTGATAAACAGGGTGCGACGGTCAAGAGATAAGTTTGAAATAGAATTTCTGCGATTTTTACACAAGGGGACCGGTCGGAGGGGAGTGCGACCGGTCGCCCTAGACCATGACCGGTTGGGGGTGTTTAAATTGCGAAACAGAGAAAACAGACTTCAAGAGGTCACTCCCAGGTACCGGTCGCCCAGGGGTCGACCGGTCGCCCTCCCTTATTTTTTCTACGTCCCTTTTTCTGTTTCAAAACTCAACTCAGGTACGGGTTGCCCTATAGGGCGACCGGTCGAGCCTGAAACAAATGTGTTGTCCAATTTTTTTATCGAAAATAAACTCCAAACAATACTCCGAAAAATAGTAAAAATATTTTAAATAGATCGGAAGTATTTAGACAGCATTTAGGGACATTGTTTTGGTTTAAAAACTCATTTGAATAAAATCATCAAAATCATGATAAAAACATTTATCTAACATGATCTGCCCCGGGAGTGAACACTATGGGCAATGAAAGTACAATCCACGTAGTTGAGACTGTGGATGCCACTACAGAAGACCCTAAGACAGCTGCGCCTGTCGAAGGGATTGTACAAGGCCCTGTTGCAGTTGAGACTGCATGAGGTAATGAAGGCCTAAGGGAGGTTGAGACTCCCCTAGGTAAAAATCAAGGTGATAAGAGCATTCCTCAGACCATAATTGTTGATTCAGAGGAGGAAATCAGTGCTCTTCATGACTCCCAGGATGATCCTGATACAACCTTCCTGGGATCTGCAGACGAAGCTCAGTCTACTCCAACTGAACATCACAAAGACTCAGCTGAGGACGCTCTACAAAGTACGAGCAAGCCAGAATTCAAGGCTGCTCATCAAAAGTTCAATTTTGATGATGAGCCAAGTCTTCAAGACTCATCATCTTCCGATGACGCTGATGGTGCAGCTGAGGACACGCAAATTCATTTAGTAGAAATCACTGAGGCCGAAGAAGCTGTTAAGACAGCTGAGGCTCAGTCAGCTGGCCAATCATCTCACCAAGGCCCAGCTGAGACCGAGTCATCTGCGCAGGCTCCCAAAGCTGCAGCAGGCTCGACTCAACCTGAATCATCACAAGCATGAACAGCTGAATCCTCAATCCCATATGTGCGTGATGATGTGTTGGAACAAACCTTTCCTTTCCAGATTGAGCTGCCCGACCTTGAAGAAGAAATAGCCCGTGAACAGCGCCGTTTCAACATTCGACCAGATCTAGTCATTCCCACCGACTCCATTGTCCCCATAGATTTTGATTTTGATGCTGCTTGGCCGCCAGCTGAAACCGAGGTAACTGTTGAGGTACGTGAGGTATTCAAGACAAAACTCAATGAGATTAAAAAGATTTAACGGCACCAAGCTTCACTTGATATGCGACCGGACAGTAGAGATGCCACCCTCACATCAGATTTACGAGGGATTGTGGTATGGATAAGGGAATGGTGTCAGCAGCAGAGTACAATGCGGCTCGAACATGTTCGATACTTTAAGGCATTGTATAATAAAATGTTGATCTGGAGCGCCGATAGTGCTGACATGAAGACGAGGATGCAAGAAAATATTGATAGGATGCATGCCTCTCATACCACTGAAATGGAACTGCTGCGAGAATTTCATCGAAAAGAACTTCTGCGCGTAGAGGAGAATATGAATGAAAAGTTCAGCCTTCTTATGGCTGAAATGAAGCTCGTGGCAGCCGAATCAAAAGTCACCCGCTCAGAATATCGAACAGCATACTCCGCAGCAGAATCCAAGCAAAACTCAGCTATGAGCCCCCTAGATTTCATGCTTGCTGGCATGTTTGCAGGGGTTTCTCTCTCCTTTGATGATGCCAAAAAGGGGGAAGAGGAATATCTAAAGACGTTAAAAGGGTCACCACGAGAAAAGAGAAGGAAATTTTGTTGAGAAGAAGAAGAAAACAGCTGAAGAACAGAAGAAAGAGAAGGGAAAAGCAGTTGAGGGGGAAGGTTCAAAGGATATGACTCTAATGGTTGCTAGAACCCCTCAACAAGGACTTGTCACAGCTGACATAATCAGCAAACATCCAGTGACTCTGCCGCTCCAACACTTTGTTGTACCTATGTCTGAGAAGAGAAAAATAGTAGATCAGTTCAGGAAGAGACATTCCAATAGTAAATCAAAGGAAAAAATGGATGCCCGCGTGATGGATATACTGAAACAATACTGAGGCATTCCAACAGGAAGAGACATTGATGCCATTTCAGACGTCGAAAACGAGCCTAGATCAGTTCATGAATTCAAAACGCTCGAATCTGAAGGATACTTCGAAGGCATGTCAATGGCCCAAGCCTGGGACTTGTATTGGGAAAAAGGCCTCAAATTGTGCGAAGAAGCTGACAGGCAGCAGACTACTAGCAGTCACTCTGCTGGAAAGAAGAAGGCTCCAGTACAATACACGCCCAGAGGAAGTGGAAGAAGAAGTGGAGGAAGAGGTTTCAGACCTAGACCTCTACCCTAAAACATCGAATGCATAGATCCAGGAAAGAAAGAAGTGATCTATTGGGCTGGGTATGACATAGTAGCCAACATGGAAGTGGCTAGGAAGAATGCTGAATATGTAAAAAGGATTGAAGAATAAAATAAGAGACAAGATCAGCTGTGGGAAGAGAGTCAACGAAGACAAGAAAAAAGAGAAAAGACGAAGCTGCTAGAAGAGCCTACGAGAAAAAGAAGGCGGCTGAAGAAGAAAAGAAGAGAAAGAGACCAGAGGACGACAAAGCTGAAGAAGAAAGGAGGCAGCGAAGGCGATGAAATGTTGATGTCCACCCTTTCATGTCTTTCACTATTGTAAATACATATGTATGTAAGTCTTCTGTACGATGAATAAAAATCTGAAATTTCTATATTTTTGCATAGATATAGAATGCCATGTTGCTCTGATACACTTTGTAAACAGCTGTGTAAAGGACAAGAATGTTATGATCAATAAAAAGATTGATTCTACGTATACATTCTCTGTTTCTACATTGCATGTATGTATCATTGCTATTTACATTTTGTATGTATGTTATAAGTTTTGGCATCATCAAAACAGGAAAAATTGTTGGGAAATTTATTTATTAGATTTTGATGAATGCCATGTAAAACTTAGACTAGAAAGTTGGCACCCCATTTTCCTTGTAATTTGTATTATAATAGATAGGGTTGTACGAGCTGAGTCAAGTCAGCTATGCCTGGACATACAAGAAGTCAACTGAATATTGAGTGAAGACTCTACTGTGAAGCAGCTGAGTGTGGCAAGGAAGAGACATCAAGAACTCGACTGAAGGAGTAGCAGATGTGATACAGCTATAAGAAGAGTCAGTCAAGTCAAGCAAAGAAGCCAAGCCAAGTCAAAGTTGAAGTGACAGATGAGTCTTTCAATCATTGGAGCAGACTCAAGTCACCTGGGGAAAAGGCAGCTGCAAAGAGGAGTCAACTGAAAGGAATCCGTTGCACAGAAGTCGAGAATATTACCTAAACAAGTAATACTTCCATGATGCCATGTCTTAAAGTGTTCAGTCCCAGAAGCATGCAAAAGGCATAAACCAATGGGAATCACTGCACCTTGTGTCAGACTCTGAAAAGCTGAATGTTCATTTAACACAAGGAAATGTCAACATCAAGGACTGCAAGAAGACAAGCCAACGAACATAAGTGACTTTTAAAAATCAGCATATCTCTTCAACGGACAGATTTTTGAAAGTTCACTATAAAAGGCTGAGGAATCACTCTGAGAGAAGGTTACCTGAACCACGAACATTCAAGCTATTATTCGAACTGTAACCTGCAAAATATTCTCAAGTTATTCAATCAAATCCTCAAGCCTAAATTTCGAAGGAAATCAATCCAACACCAAGTTGTGAAGGAAAGACAACTTCAAACTGTTGAAGAGGAAACTTTTGAAGAATCAAAAGGGGTCTACATTCCAAGAAGGAATGTAGAAATGTTCAAGGTCGAACCAGTCTCAAGTTATTGGAGGGCTTCGTGATCAAATCCAAGAAGCTTGAGCAAGTGAGTCAAGTAGCAAAGGCGCCCGCCCGTGAAGAAGAAGAGTCGGACGAGAAGCCAACCGTGTGCCAATCGTGAGTGATCAAAGTGCATCTCTAGACTGATAACCACTTTGTACTCTGATCAATACTTAGTGGATTCCTCCAAGAGTTGGAGAAGAGAGGATTAGAAGAATTATCCCATCTTCGAACCTCTATAAAAATTATTGTGTCATTTACTTTTCAGCATTTAATTTCTGAATATCATTTTATATCTGCTAATAATTTGCTATCCAACTGGTAATTAACAAAGTGCTAAAACCAAGTGTTAAAACAAACTTAAACCAAATTCAAGGGTGTTAAGTCTTCCGCTGAAAATCTCATCACAGCCAAGTTAATGTTTAGACTAAACAGCTGAGTTATTCTATCAACAGCTCAATCGAGTCTGTTGAGTGGCTAACTCTGCTGGTTAACTAACCTACCTATCCCTCAAGGACGTAGCTGTGTACTTAACTCTGTTTTATTTTAAAAGGACTAAAATCGAAAAGTTGGTAAGGTTTATTCAACTCCCTCCTTCTAAACCTTACTCACACCCCTTGGGACCTACAGTCTACTTTGAACATTTAATTTTAATGCTTTGTTAAATTGATATTACCTGTTATTTAGTTTTTGTGCATTTGGCCAAATTTGTACGATTGTTACTCAAAATAGTGCACTCAAAATTTATATTATTTATATAATTTTAAGATATTATATGAATTATGAAATAAACACCAACATATATAAATCAAGAGTTCTTGAACAAGAATAATAAAATATATTCATTCTATAAAAAAATAAAAATTATATGAGTCGGGTCCTGCCGTACCCGTTACCCGACCCACACACGCCTGAGTCTAAAACTCCATACCCATTACCCGTCTCATAACCATTTATTGGACTCATATCCGCCCCAAGTGAGGCGAGTTTGGTTCGGGTCCGGTTAAGTAGTATTTTTTTAAATTTCCTATAGACTTTATATGTAGTAGTACCGGGCCGGTATGCGAGAAAGAAGGAAGTATAGTGAAACTCTGAACACCACCTAATTTAATGAAGGAAAAAAATCCTTAAGGACCACTTAATTATGTTTCCACAGTATGATGATAATATAATACGGAAAAAGTGATTATATTTTTGAACACGTTAAAATAATTACACAAAAAGGAAATAGAATTTACAATTAAGGTGTAAACGAATCAAATAGGGTTAAATATGGTATTATATAAACTTGTTTAGATTTTTGTCGAGATTCAAAAATTGCATTTGACTTTTGGTTTGATTATTAAACAAATTAAACCTGAACGAGTTTTAGTCGAGCCGAAAACAAAGCGAGCTCGAGTAATTTCATATTTTCCCACATATATTATTATTTTTTTATTTTTTTAATTTTATTTTAGTTTAGCATGTTTATTGCTTTAGCACGTTTAATCGCTTTTGTGTGTGTTTTAATCAAGATTTTCGAAAGAGCATAGCTTCCGTATGATTTTTATTATAAGCATTTAATTTTATGAGATGACATATTTTTTGTGAATAATGTGATGAATAGTTGAGCAGATGTCATTTATTTGTTTGATAATAGTTAAGAAAATTGGGTATTTGAGCATGTTGCGAAAATAAGCCTTTGAGCTTTTTTGCCTTTAACTGCTTTTATATTATGCAGTCTTATTTTTCTTGAGCGTTTCATTCATGATTGATAGAACTTTAGAACTTGCTCTGGTATCTTCATTGAAGCCATGCGTGTGTGCAATTTTTGAAAATGATTCTAGACCATCTTTGTTTAGCCTACTTAGGAGCTAGTCTCCTGTCAGACGGTCTAACGGATCTAAATCCGTTAGACGGATCCCCAACAACTTAATTCGGATCTTAAAAAAAAAACGAGACCTACTCCAAATCTTCTTCATTCTTTCTCATTGTGTTTCCTCTCCCCTTCTCTCTTAACTCCTCTCAGAATCTTACGATTCTTGGTTGCACCATCATCGTTCCTTTTTGCAGCGTGGAATATATCACGCGTACATGCAGCGGCATGGCCGATCAGTGCGAAGCACCACTGTGGGCCACTGATTTGCAAGAGTCTTTCGACATTATTAGTGCTTTGTCTGATGTTTTAGGGTCTGGATATACGAGATGCGAGGATTTTGTGTATGCTGCTATCAATTTGGGAAAAAACTAAACTTGTTAGTGTAGGTTTTTGTACATGTATATGTTGCTGCAGTAATTGAAGCTTTTTGATGTTTTGTTTTGAGTTCTCCACAAGGAGTTCTGATTTGCAATTGCATTTAACTTATTTTTCAAGAGACAAACTAATACTTTTTAAGGTAACAACTAATACTTTTCAATAGAACTACTGATACATTTTATTGGAAAAACTAATACTATTCAGGAAAATTACTAAAAACATTTCAGTGGGAAAAAAATAATATTTTTCAGGGGAACTACTAATACATTTAAGAAGAACTGGTAATACTTTTTAGAAGGACGACTAATACTTTTCAGAAGGACTGTTAATACATTTTGGGAGAAAAAATTAAATATATTCAAGGGAACTACTAATACATTTTAGAAGAAATAATAATACTTTTTAGAAGGACGACTAATACTTTTTAGAAGCACTGTTAATATATTTTGGGATAAAAATTTAATTATATTTAGGGAAACAACTAATACATTTTAGAAGAACTGCTAATACTTTTTAGAAGAACGACTAATACATTTCGGGAGTATATTCATGAGAAAAAATACTAAAAAAACTCTTCAGGGAACTTACTAATACATTTCAGAAGAACTGCTAGTACTTTTTAGAAGGACGACTAATACTTTTCAGAAAGACTTTTAATACATTTCGTGAGAAAATTTTAATTTATTTCAAGGAACTACTAATACTTTTTCGATGAACTACTAATACTTTGTTGAGGGATTGCTAATACATTTCTAGAGTATATTCAGGAGAAATACTAAAAAACTCTTCAGGAAACTAATAATACATTTCAGAAGAACTGCTAATACGTTTTAGAAGGACGACTAATACATTTCAGAAGGACTGATAATACATGTCCTCCCTGAAAACTAATAAAACACCACTGCTAATATTACGGAAATGCCACCAGATCCGCGGGCCAGATCCGTCTAACAAGTCAGACCCGTTAGACGGTCTGACAGGAGTTTTTGTGGCCTACTTAGCCTAAAAAACCTACCTATGAACTCGTGATTCCCTAGTTAGCCAATTATGAACCAATTTTTTTTATTGTCAGCCACATTGATCTTTAAATTGTAAAATAATTTTATCCCTGAAATTTCTTGAGCTTATAGAAAATGAACAAGTTTCGCGAAAATGTGGTGAAAATTATGAAAAAGAGAGAAAATTGGCACAAGAATAAGGGATGAGCAGTATCTAGGTGAATAAAATATCTGAAAAAAAGGAAAAAAAACTCGAGAAAAGAAGCAAATTTGAAATATTGAGAGCTTGAGGCTAAAAAAAAAGAGAGGCAAAAATGCATAAGAATGAGAAAAAGGAAAAAGGCCTAAGAGTAAAAAAGGAGAAAAAGGGTGGAGTTAAGTAGAAAAAGAATATATCTTGAAAGAAATGAATTGCATGGTTTACTTAAATATGAAGTCAAATGAGATTAAGTGTTTGTAGTGTTCTTGTGTGTTCTTTGTACCCCTTGATATTATTTTTTCTTAATTTGCTCGAGGATGATAAATACTTTAAGTTTGGGGAATTTTGATACATGTAAAATATACGTACATTTAGGGCTTAAAATAGTATATAACTGATACATTTGCATGTATGTTTAGTGTGTTTTTATTTGGTTTCTTTAGAAGGGCATGATACTGCGTATTCTTGTAACTTTAACAGAAAATGGAGCTAATTGAAGAAATATCAGTTAAAAGGCCCAGATAGGATTTATGAGTGCGAAGAGAAGATAAAAAAATGAAGAAACTGGACAAAAACTTGTCACACGACCAGACCGTGTGAGAGCCACACGGCCGTGGGACCTACCCGTGCGAAGATGACATGTCCGTGTGAAGTTGGGAGGAAATATAGGACGAAAACAAACCGCACGGTTGGACCATGTGAGAGCCACACGGCCATGTGGAGTGGTCGTGTGAAGCTACACGGTCGGACCGTGTGACGAGTTGTGGCGAAATTTTGTGTCCTTTTCCCATTCAAACTCTACAAGTGATCTCTCCAAGAACCTATATAAGGGACCCAAGGGCTGTATGAAAATTCATCCATCGATACACCATACAACATACCAAAATACACAAGAACACAAGATCAAAGGTCTTCTGAGAGAGGAGGGCTAGGTTACCAAGAACACCATAAGGCCTTTCACATCTACGGAAGCACAAGAGCGTCGAATGCTTGGAAGGAGAATCCATTCTGGCAAGAAGGGGTTTTCTTTTTTAGTTTAGATATCTTGTCTGTGCTTAAACGATGTCACAATGTTGATTCCAAGTTTGTCTATGAATTTGTTATCAATGTTTGGCTAATCTTTTGGATCTTAGGGCATAATTAAAACTGTGGATTCATGTTAAATCTTGATTAATTATTTTCTTAATTGATTCATGTGTTCTATTTTATGAATTCGAGATCTTATTCTTAATTGTCGATTATCTGATCAATAATTTTCATGTCATACTTTTTAGTCCATAATCCGGGAGGTGAGTTCTAACGAGATGAAAATCGAATTCAGACATAAACAGGGTAATATATCGGGAGATTACTTATGTTTGTGGAGAATATTTCAATTCAAAGATCTTTTGGGAGTTAATAATTTGTTTGATGGATCGGGAGATCTCAATTATTATTAATCTATTGTTTATGCGCCACCCGTGAGAGGGAATAAATTATTTTAGGAATTGAACCCTATAGAATTGCATGAATTGGTTATTGAAACTTTAATTGGATTTAATATTGAAGAAACATAATGAGATTATGTGCCTAAGGTTGCTTCCGTGGTTGTTGAAAATACTTGTGGGGTTCGCAAATTTATTTATTTCTTTTTAATTTTGATTTTTATAAAAACTTGATACTCGGTCGCTTCAATAAAATTGGAATACAATGTTATTAGAGCCTAAGTGTTTCATAGTCAATCCTTGAGGTATACGACCTTGCTTGCCATTATCCTATAAACTACATTGTACACTTGCAGTTGTAAGATCCAAATATTTTTGGCGAACAATCCCGGTTCGTGAAGGAGGACCCTCCTACCATTGGTGAAGAAGAAACAGACAACTAAAAGAGGATAAACCTTACCAACTTTTCGATTTTAGTCCTTTTAAAATATTACAGAGTTAAATACACAACTTAGTCCTTGAGGGACAGCTTAGTTAGTTAACCAGCAGAGTTAGCCACTCAACAGACTCGATTGAGCTGTTGATAGAATAACTCAGCTGTTTAGTCTAAACCTTAACTTGGCTCTGATGAGATTTTCAGCGGAAGACTTAACAACCTTGAATTTGGTTTAAGTTTGTTTTAACAAATGGTTTTAGCACTTTGTTAATTATCAGTTGGATAGCAAATTATCGTGAGATATAAAATGATATGCGTAAATTAAATCTTTGAAATGTAAATGACACAATAATTTTTATAGAGGTTCAAGATGGGGTAATTCTTCTACTCCTCTCTTCTCCAACTCCTGGAGAATCCACTAAGTATTGATCGAGTACAAAGTGATTATCACCCGGATACAAGTCTTGATCAAGTGACTTGATCCTTTGGAACTCGGCCCCGGAGATGACTTGATCACACATGGTGGCTTCTCGTCGACTCGCCTTCTTGCATGGCGGTCGCCTTGCTACACTCACTTGCTCAAGCTTCTTGGATTTGATCATGAAGCCCTCCAATAACTTGAGACCGGTTCGACCTTGAAACTCTGATCTTCCTTGGAAAGTAGACCCTTTTGATTCTTCAAAAGTTTTCTCTTCAACAGTTTGAAGTTGTCTTTCCTTCACAGCTTTGTGTTGTATCGATTTCCTTCGAAATTTAGGCTTGAGGATTTGCTTGAATAACTTGAGAATATTTTGCAGTTACGAACGAATATTGCTTTCTTGCTCGTAGGTGTTTTAAAACCGGACCGCACTTGGTTCAACCGGCTTCGACCGGGAAGCCTGGTCCGGTCCAATTACCCCTAAGAACCGGATTCGCGGTTAAACCGGAGGCAACCGGAAGAAGCTGAAAACCCCGTTTTTTCGAACCGTCGGTTATAAAGCCAAAGAGGAAAAATCAAAATGCGGGTTGGGGGATAGAGGAGAAGAGAAACTTCAGCCCACACCGCCCATGCCATTGTCTCTGATCGGGCTTATCTCTCGGTGGCTTTTCATTTGTTTTTGGCAAAGTGAGCATGTGGCGCCCATATCTTATTCTTGTAGTCAAGAATTTTTCCATCTTCTCTTGATTCTTGGTTAATGGACACCATCCTCAAAACACAGTCACACAGAGATATATCTCAAAAAAAAAGAAAAAAAAGTCTGTAATGAGGCGGCGTGGTGTGGTTGATATTGGGTCTATTAATTAGTGTATGAACTTTCTTGGGAGACTATAAAGTTGGAGAGAGTAAATGTGTGTCATAAGACTCTCATTTGTCTCATATATAATCTTATTTTAAAATAATAGGATTTCAAATAAAAGCTACAAGCATTATACTTAAAATTTTACAGAAACGACAATTTTAAAGATTATTATTTTGAGTTAATATTTATAATTTTATCTTCTGTAGAATGGTTATTTTTTTATTTAATGTACTTATTTAGATCTTGAATTATTTTAGATATGTATATTAGTGGAGATTTGGTTATATAATTTCAAATATAAATAGTTTTATTAAAACCGGTAAAATCGGTAAAATCGGCGGTTGAACCGGTCCGACCGGTTGAACCGCCTACCGGTGGCTTGGCCGGTTTGATCACCGGTACGGTTTTTAAAACATTGGTTCTGGTAATCAAGGTAACCCTTTGTCAAAGTGATTCCTCAGCCTTTTATAGTGAACTTTCAAAAATCTGCCCGTTGAAGAGATAGGCTGATTTTCAAAGTCACTTGTGTTCGTTGGATTGTCTTGTTGCAGTCCTTGATATTGACATTTCCTCGTATTAAATGAACATTCAGCTTTTCAGAGTCTGACACAAGGTGCAGTGCTTCCCATTGGTTTATTCCTTTTGCACACTTCTGGGACTGAACACTTTAAGACATGGCAGCATGGAAGTATTACTTGTTTTGGTAATATTCTCAACTTCTGTGCAACGAATTCCTTTAAGTTGACTCCTCTTTGTTGTTGCCTTTTTCCAGGTGACTTGAGTCTGCTCCAATGATTGAACAACTCATCTGTCACTTCAACTTGACTTGGCTTATTGAGTTGACTTGACTGACACTTCACACAGCTGTATCTTAGCTGATACTTCTTCAGTCGAGTTCTTGACTTCTCCTCCTTGCCATACTCAGCTGTTTCACAGCAGAGTCTTCATTTTAGCCTTCAGTTGACTTCTTGTATAACCAGGCATAACTGACTTGACTCAGCTCGTAACAGCCCTATCTATTACAATACAAATTACAAGGAAAATGGGGTGCCAACTTTCTAGTCTAAGTTTTACATGGCATTCATCAAAATCTAAGCAATAAATTTCCCAACAATTTCCCCCTTTTTGATGATGCCAAAACTTAAAACATACATACAAAAAGTAAATAGCAAAGATACATACAGACAATGTAGAAACAGAGAATGTATGCGTAGAATCAATCTTTTTATTGATCATAACATTCATGTCCTTTACACAGTTGTTTACAACATGTATCAGAGCAACATGGCATTCTGTATCCACGCGAAAATATAGAAATTACAGATTCTTATTCCACGTACAGAAGACTTGCATACATATGCATTTACAATAGTAAAATACATGAAGGGGTGGACAACAACACTTCATCGCCTTCGCTGCCTCCTTCTTTTCTCTTCAGCTCTGTCGTCCTCTGCTCTCTTTCTCTTCTTCTCATCTTCAGCTACTTTTTTTTTCTCGTAAGCTTTTCTAGCAGCTTCGTCTTTTCTCTTCCTTTCTTGTCTTTATTGACTCTCTTCCCACAGCTGATCTTGTCTCTTATTTTCTTCTTCAATCCTTTTGACATAGTCAGCATTCTTCCTCGCCACTTCAAGATTTGCTATGGCATCAAATTAAGCCCAATAGATCCCTCCTTTCTTCCCTGGATCTATGTATTCAATGTTATTGGGTAGAGGTATAGGTCTGAAACCTCTTCATCCACTGCTTCTTCCTCTTCCTTTGGGCGTGTATTGTGCTGGAGCCTTCCTTTTGTTAGCTGACTTGTTGCTTGTAGTCTGCTGACTGCCAGTAGTCTGATGCCTATCAGCTTCTTCGCACAGCTTAAGGCCTTTTTCCCAATACAAGTCCCAGGCTTGGGCCATGGACATGCCTTCGAAGTATCCTTCGGATTCGAGCGTTTAGAATTTATCAACTGATCTGGGCTCATTTTCGATGTCTGAAATGGCATCTGTGTCTCTTCCTGCTGGAATGCCTGCGTATTGTTTCAGTATATCCATCACACGGGCATCCATTTTTCCTTCGACCTCCTTCATCCCTGCTTCTACGATTTTTCTCTTCTCAGACATAGGCACAGCAGAGTGTTGGAGCGGCAGAGTCACTGGAAGTCCTTGTTGAGGGGTTCTAGCAACCATTAGAGTCATATCTTTTGAACCTTCCCCCTTCAACTGCTTTTCCCTTCTCTTTCTTCTGTTCTTCAGCTGTTTTCTTCTTCTTCTCAACAGCTGCGTCCTTCGCTTTCTCAGCGGTTGACCCTTTTAACGTCTTTAGGTATTCCATTCCCCCTTTTTGGCATCATCAAAGGAGAGAGGAACCCCTGGAAACATGTCAGCAAGCATGAAATCTAGGCGGCTGATAGTTGAGTTTTGCTTGGATTCTGCTGCGGAGTATGCTATTCAAAATTCTGAGCGGGTGACTTTTGCTTTGGCTGTCACCAGTTTCATTTCAGCTATAAGAAGGCTGAACTTTTCATTCATATTCTCCTCTACGCGTAGAAGTTCTTTTCGATGAAATTCTCGCAGTAGTTCCATTTCAGTGGTATGAGAGGCATGCATCCTATCAATATTTTCTTGCATCCTCCTCTTCATATCAAAGATATTATCGGCGCCTGCATCAAAGATCTTATTGTACAATGCCTTAAATTATCGAACCTGTTCGAGCCGCATTGTACTCTGCTGCTGACACCATTCCCTTATCCGTACCACAATCCCTCTTAAATCTGCTGTGAGGGTGGCATCTCTACTGTCTAGTCGCATATCAAGTGAAGCTTGGTGCCGTTCAATCTTTTTAATCTCATCGAGTATTGTCTTGAATACCTCAATTTACCTCAGCAGTCACCTCGGTTTCAACTGGCAGCCAAGCAACATCGAAATCAAAATCTATAGGGACAATGGAGTCGGTGGGAATGACTGGATCTGGTCGAACGTTGAAACGGTGCTGTTCACGGACTGTTTCTTCTTCAAGGTCGAGCAGCTCAATCTGGAAAGGAAAGGTTTGTTCAAACGCATCATCACGCACATATAGAATTGAGGATTCAGTTGTTCGTGATTGTGATGATTCAGGTTGAGTCGAGCCTGCTGCAGCTTTGGGAGCCTGCGCAGATGACTCGGTCTCAGCTGTGCCTTGGTGAGATGATTGGCGGTGATCGAGCATCACTGCCTTAATGCCTTCTTCGGCCTCAGTGGTTTCTGCTAAATGAATTTGCGTGTCCTCAGCTGAACCATCAGCGTCATCGGACGAGGATGAGTCTTGATGGCTAGGCTTATCATCAAAATTGAACTTTTAACGAGCAGCCTTGAATTCCGGCTTACTTGTACTTGGTAGAGCGTCCTCAGCTGAGTCTTTGTGATGTTCAGTTGGAGTAGACTCAGCTTCATCTGTAGATCCCAGGAAAGTTGTATCAGGATCATCCTGGGAGTCATGAAGAGCACTGATTTCCTTCTCTAAATCAGCAATTATGGTCTGAGGAATGCTCTTATCGCCTTGATTTTTACCTAGGGAAGTCTCAACCTCCCTTAGGCCTTCATTACCTCCTGCAGTCTCAACTGCACCGGGGCCTTGTACAATCCCTTCGACAGGCGCAGCTGTCTTAGGGTCTTCTGCAGTGGCATCCACAGGAGTCTCAACTCCGTGGATTGCACTTTCATTGTCCGGAGTGTTAACTCCCGGGGCAGATCCATCCTGTGCCTCGACTGCATCAGCAGCGTCCTCAGCCTGCAGAGTAGTTGGCACTTCAGCTGAGACAGACTCAACTGTCCGAGCTTCTTCAGTGACAACTTGTTGTGTTTCTTTTCTTGTTCGTTCTCCACTTCGCCTCCTAGATTCATGGTGGAGTCATCTGCAGCATCCTCCGACCTAGCTGCAGTGGAGGGAGTTTCCCCTCAGCTGGCACACCAGCTGAGTGACTTGTGATGGGGTCACTCTTCTCCAGACTCCAGGCTGTGTCCTTTGAGTGTTCAGCCGTGGGGGCAGGTGGTAAGACACCTTCAGCAGGGTTGGCTCGACTTGGGTCCCCAAGTTCCATCGCCATGTCCCCTAGATCCATTCTCTGAGTGAGCTGGAGAAGTGGTTGCAGCAATGACAGTGGCAATCTGTTGTACCACTCCCAATGGATCAATCTCCAGCTGAGATTTGGAAGACTCTCCAGGTCCTTCCGTCAGTTGTTGCTCATGCATTATCCTGGATTCCCTCATGGCTTGCTGCATTTCCAACTCCTCAGTAGCAGCAGCTGGGTCCAAGTCCTCATCACTTTTTGAGAGTATGTCAAGATGAGGATGAGTATGATCAGTGGTTCCAGTGAGAGGACAAACATTGGGCTTCTTACGAGCTTCAACATCCTCTGCCAATCTCTCCTTCTCCTTTTCTTTGAAGATCTGCAAGATATCTAGGCAGTTCTCTTCATCCAGTGCCTGGACCACTGTGGTAAACCCGAGGAAATTCATCAATTCTTCTTCTACTTCTATAAATTCAGGTCTCTCAAATTGTTCCCTCGAGCGACTCAGCTTCCATTTCCTCCATTCTCGCAGAAGATTTTGAATATCTGGATATGGTGGAGACAGCATAATCACATCATCGTCATCATCTTCTTGTTGTCCTTCTTTCTCAGGAATGGAGGGTAGCAGAGCTTGCTGCTCTTCACCCTCAGCAGTGTCTGTCGTAGGTGGAGATGCAGTCCTGTCGACAAGAGATATATCTCTCTCAGCTGCTTCTTGTTCCTCAGCTATTTTGTCCACAGCTGGGTCTTCGACTTGCCTCTGCTGATTGGCCTCAGCAGACTTGGCTGTTTCATCAATAACTTCTGGATACTGCACTTCTTCAGCAGTCTCAGAGATCTTTTCCAGCTGAGTGGCAGACTCAGCTGTCTTCTCAAGCTCTGAATGCCTGGTAAGTCTTCTCCTTCTCTTAGTTTTCACCAGAGGAATGTCTGGTTCTACTTCCTCAGGTTCCTCGAAGGAAAAAGGCCTTTGGAGTTGCCTTAGAGGCAGCTGCCTTTCTCGCCTTGGCAGTCCTCTTCTTCGTTATTCCTGGAGAAGGTATTAAAGATTCCTTCTCCACCGCGGCTGCAGGGGCAGGAGACACGGCTGCAGGGGCAGTGACTCACCGCAGGGGCAAAGTGTGTTTTTTCTTTTTCTTTGGAGAGAGCGGCGATCTTCTTTCAGTGCATGGGCAGCTTTCTTCTTCGGAGGGGAGGCAACAGCTGTTTCCTCAGGGTCAGTTGATTCCCCCTCACTGGTATCTGCCCTCTTGGCATAAGCTCTCTTCTGGGCTCCTGAGAGGTTTGATCGGAACATCTTCTTGTTGACATGGAACGTCTTTCCATGTCGTAGTGGAACACTCTTCACCTCCATCAACCGGCCAACTACAAGTCCATAACCCAAGTATCCTCCGAATGATCCATCGTCCTTGAAGGAATTGTTTCCAACATTCTGGCAGAGTCTGTTGTATACAAACTCAGCCCAGTTTACCTTCTTCTCCTCCATAATCGCAGCCATGACGATCAGCTTGGTTTTGGACAGCTGATTGAAGCTTCCAAACTTTATGTCTACACATTTGGCTACGATATCCAGCAGCTTATGATAATCTTCCTTCAGCAGCTTCTTATGAGCTGTGTAAACCACCTTCTTAGCACATTCAAGTCTAGCCACTTCCTTCCATGCAGCAACCAAGTTTACATCAGCCTCAATTATCTCTGGTACTCCTTCCAACGGCAGCAAACAATGCTCCGCTAGATCTGCAGCAGTGATTGTAAAATCCTTTCTGTGAATAGAGGATTTGATGCCCTCGTCGTGAACCTTAGCGTTCACGTAGAACTGTGTTACCTCCTCAACATAAGTCATCTGAAACTCCATTGTAAGAAAGTGTTTCAGTCCAGATTTCTCGATTTTGTCGGCTATCTTCTTCACAATGGTTTCATCGAAACCCTATTTAACCATCCCTTTGAAATCCACGATAGAACCAGTGTAGATTTGCTTCCCTAGCTTGGTGAAATCGTAGGTTGATGCCATTTTTCTGTTTTTTTACCGAACGAACTATGACGAACTTGCTCTGAAGATTTGGTAGGGTTTTGAGAGAAAAAAATGTTGTCTTTGCTTTTGGAGAGATGAACAGTTTTCAGTAATGTGAGAGAGAAACTGAACAAATTGGTATATATATGGGTTATGAAAGGATGTGCTTTCGGTTTTTGAAATTTGATCAAGATCGACGGCTCAGATTTAGCACGCCGATTAGCATTGAATTGCCCACATTTATGGTGGCAGCATTTATATCCAATCATATGCTTTGTCGTGCAGCTTTTGACTGTACCTGTCATTATTACGCTGACATCATCCTTAAAAACATTCCCGCTTATTAAAAATGACTACGTTTTTGTCACTTAGCTCATAAATGACTCAGCTTACTCCTTAACTGACTCAACTCTTCTTCTCTCTATTCATGTAGTGACTCAGCTGTCAGCTAACTCGATACAGTTGACTTTCCGATACGGCTAATTTACTTGGCTGATTTAATAAATCTGCTCAATTTTCATCTTTTCACTTTCCATCTCTTCTCCTTGAGTCTTCTGAGGGTAAACTCAGCTCAATTAACCCTAGCTCATGCTTGAGTTCTTCAAATTTTGATTCACATAATGGCTTTGTGAATATGTCAGCTGACTGTTTATCAGTTGAGATGTATTCCAAGGTGATGTCTTTCTTTTCAACATGATATCTTATGAAATGATATCTGACATCAATGTGCTTTGTTCTTGAATGCAACACAGGGTTCTGAGTGATTGCAATAGCACTTGTGTTGTCACACATAATTGGAATCTCTTTTTATTCAATATCATAATCTCTCAGCTGTTGTCTCATCCATAAGACTTGGGCACAACAGCTGCCCGCAGCTATGCACTCTGCTTCAGCTGTAGATGTGGCTATTGAGTTTTGTTTCTTGCTAAACCAGGAACCTAATTTGTTTCCAAGCATTTGACATGTTCCTGAAGTACTCTTCATGTCAACTCTACATCCAGCATAGTCAGAGTCTGAGTAACCAATTAGCTTGAATCCACCTTCCTTTGGATACCATAAGCCGACTTCTTTGCATCCCTTCGAATATCTTAGGATTCTCTTAGCTGCAGTCATATGGCTTTCCTTTGGAGCAGATTGGAATCTTGCACATACACCTACTACAAAGGTGATGTCTGACCTGTTTGCTGTTAGATAGAGCAGTGATCCAAAAAGTGCTCTGTATCTTGTTTGATCCACAGGCTTGCCATCTGCATCCATATCCATCTTGACAGATGTATTCATTGGTATTTTCACAGAAGACTTCTCTTCCATACCAAATTTCTTCATTAAATCTCTAGTATACTTTGTTTGACTTATGAAGATTCCATCCTTCAACTATTTAACTTGAAGTCCTAGAAAGAATGTCAGCTCTCCCATCATGCTCATTTCAAATTCGCCTTGCATGAGGTTTGAGAACTTATCACACAGCTCTTTGTTTGTGGATCCAAAAATAATGTCATCCACATATATTTGAACAAGCAGTATACTCTTTCCATCTTGAATTTTGAAGAGTGTTCTGTCCACTTTGCCTTTGGTGAATTCATTATCTGTCAAAAATTGAGATAATGTATCATACCATGCTCTAGGTTCCTGTTTCAATCCATATAGAGCTTTCTTGAGCTTGTACACCTTATCTCCAAGAGTCTTCTGCTCAAATCCTGGAGGTTGTTCAACATAGACTTCTTCTTCCAACAATCCATTTAAGAATGCACTTTTCACATCCATTTGATATACAATAAAGTTCTTGTAAAAGATAGGCAAGAAACATCCTTATTGCTTCTAATCTTGCAACAGGAGCAAATGTTTCATCAAAATCTATTCCTTCCTCTTGGCAATACCCTTTGGCTACCAATCTAGCTTTGTTTCTTACCACAGATCATACTTCATTCATCTTATTTCTGAAAACCCATTTTGTGTCAATGACATTTTGATGGGTTGGTCTTTGCACTAATTCCCATACTTTATTTGTTTCAAACTGATTCAGTTCTTCTTGCATGGCTTGAATCCAATGTGTGTCATCCAATGATTGGGACACATCTTTAGGTTCTATTTGGGAAATAAAACAAGTGAACATTGCTTCTTGTTGGGCTCTGGATCTAGTTCTTACACCATCTCTTACATCTCCAATGACTAGCTCTGGTGGATGGTCTCTCAGCCATCTCACATCGGTTCAGTCGTCTTGCAGCTGTGTTATCTTGAGCAGCTCTCTCATCATCATTTAGCTGCAGATTTTCCAGTTGTCTTTGAGATTCAGCTATCTCATCTTCACCTTGATTAATTACTCCAGCTGCAGCTTCAACATAGGGACTCTTCTGCATAGTTGACTGATTCAGCTTATCAGCTAACTCCTCTATGTCTTCTCCATTTACATTAGGTTCATCAAACACCACATGGATAGACTCTTCTGTGACCATAGTCCTCTTGTTCAGTACTATGTAGGCTTTGCTTTCAGCTGAGTATCCCAAAAAGATACCTTCATCAGCTTTAGCATCAAAAGCCTTTAGATTATCCTTGCCATTGTTGTGGATGAAGCATTTACATCCAAATATTCTGAAGTACCCAACATTTGGTTTTTTCCCTGTCCAAATCTCATAGGGAGTCTTTGTCAGCTGTCTATTTATCATGCATCTATTTTGAGTATAGCATGCAGTATTGATGGGTTCAGCCCAAAACCTTTTAAGCAGCACCGACTTGATTAACATGGTTCTTGCAGCTTCCTTGAGAGTTCTATTCCTTCTTTCTACTACTCCATTCTCACATGCGATCCTTGCGCAGACAATTCATGAGCAATACCATTTTCAACACAATCGAGTTATTATTCCATTGACAAACTCGGTTCCTCTATCGATCTTATCTTTATAATGGTTTGACTCTTCTCATTTTGAACTCTTTTCATCGAGTTGAGGTAACTTCGCAAAGTTTCTTCTTTTTACACATGAAGATTGTCCATGTATATCTTGAGTAATCATCCACCACTACTAGAGTGTATTTCTTTCCACTTATGTTCGGGATGACCAAATAGATCCCATATTGATGCAATATCCTTGTTTAAGATGTATATCTTTGAATGATGATTTGATCTGCGCTTTCCCATCCGGCATGCATCACAAACACTTTCCTTCTTGTACATCGAGTCGATAGTCCTTCTACAAGATTACTCCTTGCAAGCTTGTTGATTGTCTTGAAATTCGGTGTGACTCACGCTTCTTGTGCCACATCCAACTTGATTCGGCCGTACTCTTTGCTAGCGACAAGTGCTTGGTGTGGCAATCGACCAATCTACCACATACATGTTCTTCTCGCCTGCGGATCCTTGCAACACTACTTCATTTGATTCAAGATATCTTTGATTTGGCACACTCCCATATTGAATCCAACATTATATCCCTTGTCACGAGTTGTCGATGCTTAATGAGTTGAAGTTGAGGCCTTCAACGTATGCAATATCTGTGATTTCTAATGCATTTTTCTTGATGGATCATGTGCCTCTTATTTCCCCTGGAGCTTCATTTCCTCCAAATATAACTTTTGCACCTCTAATCTCCTTGAATTTTGACAGATTTTTCTTGTTTCCTGTCATATGTCTGGAACAGCCACTATCCATGTACCAGGTTCCTTGGCACTCAGTTGTTCCTTGAACTTGAAATCAAGGAAATTAGTTTTTAGGTACCCATACTTGCCTGGGTCTTGAGGGGTTAGTGCTGTAAGATGATCCAACCAACCTATAGCCAAATGATCTGACTCTAAGAGGTTGCCATCTATCTGTGCCATAATCATAATTCACTTTGGCAAATTGCTTGGGGGCTTTAGGTTCATACAACTGTCTCTTTTGTCTGTATGCTTGTGCGTGTGTTTTAGCAATTTCCTTCTTTGGGTAGTTGTTATATTTCTGAGTGTAGTGCTTGGGTGGATATGTGTGCTGATGATAGCTCTTTTGCCTTTGAAATGACCTTTGTTGAGATCTAGGCCTTTGCCATTTTGGCATGTATTCCATAGGTCTTTGCTGATATTTCACATTATTCCAATCAGCTTGACTTGGGTAGTTTCTACCATTCCCATCATTTGTGTTCCTTTGATATAACTTCTGGGGATTCTGGTAGCTCTGTTTCTTCTTCTTCGAGTACTTCTGTTTGGAGTTTCTTTGAGGAACTTTGTTGGATTTCTTTGTTGCCCTCAAAGATACTCAATCGGTCGTATTTGTTTTCCTTTTCCTTTATATCCAAGGCCGTTTGTTTGTGATTGTGCTTTGGAATGAATGTGTGTGTAACATTTGGTGTCTTGGATTTTTGAGATGCTTCATTACTTGAAGATCCCTTTTCCAAGATCACTCTTGGAGTTTGACTATGCACAAAGGAATTGAATCCTATGCCTGTCTTGTCTCCACATTCTTTTTAGCTCATGATAAGGTCATCCAATGATTTAGATGCCTTTGTGAATGAAGCAATAACATTTTTGAGATCATTTTCTCTCTTTTCTATAGCAGCTATCTCTGCTGTTAGTTTAGCATTCTCGGCCTTGACTCTTTGTTCTCATCACCATGTGACTTAGAGTACTCAAACTTCTTAGTCATTTGTGAGTTTGGCTTTTGAAATGGGCATTTGTTTTCCTCATTTAATAGTGTGTGTGAGGATTTAATGTGCTTAAAGTCTTTCATCATTTTTCCTAATGAATCATAAAGATCATTGGGTGATGAAGTGTGTATGTCACAATCACTATCACTAGAATCTAAGTGAGATGGGTTACAGTGTACCTCATCTTCTTGGTCCGGTTGATCTTGTTCTTTAGCCATTAGACAGATCATAGCTTCTTCTTCATAATCACTTGAGTAGCCAGCTTCACTACTCTCTGAGTCTGTTGTATCCTTTGACTTAGCTGTTTCAGCAGTCTCAGCAGCCAACATTGCCCTTTTCTTTTCTTGTCTTCTTTCTCCGAAGACTCTTCTTTCTTCTTCATTCCCGTATTTATTGACTACAGGATATGGACAGTCAACAGCAAAATGTCCTGGTTGTCTGCAATTCCAACATAGGTTTTCAACTTTTTGATCAGCTCTCTCATTTCTTTGGTTGTCAGGTCTTTGATATTCGACCTTTTGATACTCAGCTCTCTTTGGTGGCCTATCTTCTCTTGATTTGGAGGGAGCTGAATGTCTTCTAGAGGATTCACCTTTATTTCTTTTGTAGTTCTTGTTGAAGAACTTGTTGAATCTTTTAACCATCAAGGCAATTTCCTCCTAGTCAATGATTTCTTTGGTCTCAGCTCTCTTCCCTTCCTTGACTATGAGTGCAGTTGTTTTGGGTACAGCTGTCTCCTCTTGATCTTTTCTTCTTAGTTCGAATTCATAAGATTTGAGGTCTGAGAATAGTTCATGATTGGATGTTTTTGATAGGTCCATCGAGTGCCTTAGAGCCATGGTCTTCATTTCCCAGTCAGCTGGGAGGCTCGTTAGTATCTTCATGCACATTTCCTTTTGTGTGTATTCCTTTCCAAGTGCTGAGAGCTCATTTGTAATTTCAGTGAATCTAGCATCCAGCTGATCCATTGTCTTACCTGCAAGCATTTTGAATTTTTCAAATTTTTGAACAACAACAGATAATTTGTTTTCCCTAGTTTCCTTAGATCCTTCACAAATTAAAGTTAGTTTATCCCAGATTTCTTTGGCTGTCTTGCAAGATTTGACTTTGTTGAACATGGCTTTGTCCAAAGTCTTGTAGAGTATATCCTTGGCCACATTGTCTAGGTTGTATCTTTTTCTGTCATCATTTGTCCATTCAGCTCTTTGTTTTTCAACCATAGCTGGTCTAGGAGCGGCAACAGCCTCTTCTCCTTCAGCTGCAGCAGTTCTCCTTGCAGCTGTGTTCACCTTCATTATTTGCAGTGGCCCATCCTCTATCACGATCCACATATCATCATGTAAAGCTGATAGATGAGCCTGCATACGTATTTTCCAGTCATCAAATTCTTCAATGGTGAACATAAGAATGCGTGTCAAATTTGCTTCCATGATAATAACTTTGTTGTTTAAAAAAAATGGCTTTTGAAAGAACAAGTGTTAAAAACTTCTTTGAAAGATTGGAGATCTAGTTCAAGAAGAACGGTCGAGAAGGCTCAATGAACCAACCGCTCTGATACCACTTGTAGGTCCCAAGGGGTGTGAGTAAGGTTTAGAAGGGGGGGTTGAATAAACCTTACCAACTTTTGGATTTTAGTCCTTTTAAAATATTACAGAGTTAAATACACAACTAAGTCCTTGATGGACAGTTTATTTAGTTAACCAGCAGAGTTAGCCACTCAACAGACTCGATTGAGCTGTTGATAGAATAACTCAGTTGTTTAGTCTAAACCTTAACTTGGCTGTGATGAGATTTTCAGCGGAAGAGTTAACACCCTTGAATTTGGTTTAAGTTTGTTTTAACACTTGGTTTTAGCACTTTTTTAATTATCAGTTGGATAGCAAATTATCAGCAGATATAAAATGATGTGCAGAAATTAAATGCTGAAATGTAAATGACACAATAATTTTTATAGAGGTTCGAAGATGGGGTAATTCTTCTACTCATCTTCTCCAACTCCTAGAGGAATCCACTAAGTATTGATCAGAGTACAAAGTGGTTATCAGTCCACATTAAAGTCTTGATCACACAGCTGACGTGATCCTTTGGGACTCAGTCTGGAGATGTCTTGGTCACACAGCTGGCTTCTCGTCCGACTCAACTTCTTTACCGGGCGACTGCCTTGCTACTTCACTCACTTGCTCAAGCTTCTTGGATTTGATCACGAAGCCCTCCAATAACTTGAGACTGGTTAGACCTTGAACCTTTCTACAGTCTTCCTTGGAAAGTAAACCCCTTTTGATTCTTCAAATGTTTCCTCTTCAACAATTTGAAGTTGTCTTTCCTTCACAGCTTGGTGTTGGATCGATTTCCTTCGAAATTTAGGCTTGAGGATTTGCTTAATAACTTGAGAATATTTTGCAGGTTACAGAATGAATATTGCTTTCTTGCTCGTAGTTCTGGTAATCAAGGTAACCCTTTCTCAAAGTGATTCCTCAGCCTTTTATAGTGAACTTTCAAAAATCTGCCCGTTGAAGAGATAGGCTGATTTTCAAAAATCACTTGTGTTCGTTGGCTTGTCTTGTTGCAGTCCTTGATATTGACATTTCCTCGTATTAAATGAACATTGATTTTCGAGTCGACACAAGGTGCGATCTTCCCATTGGTTTATTCCTTTTGCACGCTTCTGGGACTAAACACTTTAAGACATGGCAGCATGGAAGTATTACTTGTTTAGGTAATATTCTTGACTTCTGTGCAACGGATTCCTTTCAGTTTACTCCTCTTTGCAGCTACCTTTTCCATAGGTGACTTGAGTCTGCTCCAATGATTGAAAGACTCATCTTTCACTTCAACTTGACTTGGCTTCTTGAGTTGACTTGACTGACACTTCACACAGCTGTATCTTAGCTGATACTTCTTCAGTCGAGTTCTTGACTTCTCCTCCTTGCCATACTCAGCTATTTCACAGCGGAGTCTTCATTTTAGCCTTCAGTTGACTTCTTGTATAACCAGACATAGTTGACTTAACTCAGCTCGTACATCCCTATCTATTACAATACAAATTACAAGGAAAATGGGGTGCCAACTTTCTAGTCTAAGTTTTACATGGCATTCATCAAAATCTAAGCAATAAATTTCCCAACATAACCTTAGGGAATGGTGGATAGATATCGGAGCTACTCGTCACATTTATGCCAATAAGAAGATGTTTTTCTCCTATAATCTTATAAGCGGAAGGAAGTTGTTCATGAAGAACTCTTTGACTTCCAACATCGTGGGGCTTGGAAAGGTTGTGCTGAAGATGACTTCCGAAAAAGAGCTTATGCCTGTGGATGTGCTGCATATCCCTGATAACCGCAAGAATTTAGTTTTCGGTCCTTTGTTAAGCATGACCGGATTTAAACTAGTGTTTGAGTCCGAAAATTTGTAATGACCAAGAATGGTCAGTTTCTTTGTAAGGTACCTTAATAAAGGGTTACTCAAAATGTGTGTAATGAATGTTTTCCACCAAGAGGCGAAGAATAAGAATATTACTTCTATTTACTTATTGGATTGTTCTAATTTGTGGCTGATTGATTAGGATACGTTCTCGTTTTACACGAACGGCTGAGTAGTTCAAGACACTAAGCAACTAGTAAATTCGAGAGTATTTTACTAAGAAAGGTTCAAAGCCACAAGCTACCTATCCTGATGCAATAATAGTTCGCCGAGACTTTCACGCGAATTTGCATACATGCATGAATTAATTTCATTTATGTGGGGGATTGTTAGAATTTATTTTTGTAAAAATGGGTGTTGACGTATATTGAACCAAATATTTAAGTGATTTCCATTGGTGGAAATAGAATTAAATTATATAATAAAATTCTACTATGTAAGTAGATGAAATTAGCATTTCGAATTTCAAAACCAATTTCGGGTGAATGAGAAATTAAGGCTACAAGTTAGCCACTTAAAACTGGAAATTGACATAGAAATTGATAAATATGGGACATAAAATAGAAAGCCAAAGATAACTCAATTTATATAGCCCAAGTGGGAGTAATGGGTCTGGGCCCTTGGGACACCAATGTAGGGGTGGCCAAATGGAATGGAAACCAGGTTGTAAACTGGAACCAGAACCATGGTCAACGGTTCCTAAACTGTAACCATGGTCAACGGTTCTAAAACTGGAACCGAAACCGTATAGGCTGGTTCTGGTTCCGGTTCCTAGGTCTCAAAAATCATAGAACCGATGATTTTAACCATTGGTTAGAACCGGCTGTGGAACCGTGATGGAACCATTTTTTAAGGTTAAAACCAACAATTTTGTTTTGGTAAATATATACTAGAAGAAATGTTAAATGTTTATTATGATGTTTTATTTTCATAACTACATGAGACACGTTTTACACCAAATGTTGTTAATGAACTACGTGAACTTTGATTCTTTTATACTCTAATAGTATATAGATAGTTTAATATTATTATTAATATTAAGTATAAAACTTTATTGAATATTAAGTTCAAGTCTTTTTCTTTAGTTTCCTTTTTTTTAATTGAAATTGATAAACTATTTTAAGAAATCAAAATATTATCAAAAGATAAACAAACGGTTCCGGTTAAAACCAGAACTGGAACCGTAGAGAAGTTGGGTTCCGAATTGGACCAGAACCATCGGTTCTGGTTTTGAAATCGGAACTGTGAGGCAACGGTTATGGTTTCGGTTCCTCCAAAATAAAAAACCAGAACCGACAGTTTTGGAACCGGAACCGACGATTCCAAAACCGTGGTCACCCCTGCACCAATGTTTTTAAAGGAGGGAGGACCTGCATGCTCGTGGGTTAGATTCAAAATATACACGCGCGCGCCACCACTGCCAGCCCGATGCCCGGCTCAGCCCAGCTAGGGTCCGAGTCATGGGCCTGGGCTTGGGCTTCGAGGCCCATATAGTTTTGGACAAATTTTATTCGAACCTTTAAAAATTAATTTTTTACTCAAACTAAGCCTAGCGCGGGCTCGCGCTGCCTTGCGCGGTCGCACACCTGGGCTGCGCGCACGGGCGCGCACCGAGGACAGTCATTTGCTGCCGCGCGCGTTGGAGTGCGTGGTCGCACAATTTTGAACTGAAGAACATGTTCGAGTTACCAGGTGCATGTTTTGGCTGTAGACATGTCTTTTCGAGTTAAAAGACATGACTATTCCATAAGGCACTTAGATGCCTATAATATGAACCCCTGCAGATGAAAAACATGAGAAAATAATCAGATAAAATATACAATCAATTTGCATTTCAGCATATCGTTTATTTTCCTTCAAAAGCTTAAAAAGTCCATACACTTGTTCTGTTCGCTACAGATTCGACTTTTGCAAGTGCTGCTAAGTCGAATCTGTAAAGTCGTTGTATCTTAGAGATGATTGTCGGAACCGTTAGCACTTTGTACGGGGCAACTTTTTCTTGCAGAGATAGTATCAACTACTTGCCTCGACTTTAACCAAAACTCTGTCCCGTTTTTTATTCTATCACAACCATTTTCTTGTAAACAGTACCACCCAAACAACATACCACACTGGAAAAGTCCGCAAGAAAATTGTATGGACATAACCATTCGAACTTGAGACCATAGGTCTCAAGAATCCATCTACACCACTAGACAGCCCCGTGAAGGGATTTGTATATTATATTTTGACTTTTACTATTAGAGTGGTAGTTTTGGTATAATTTGGTGGGAGTGATGCTATA
The DNA here is from genome assembly GCA_016081115.2 of Rehmannia glutinosa. Classification (NCBI taxonomy): domain Eukaryota; kingdom Viridiplantae; phylum Streptophyta; class Magnoliopsida; order Lamiales; family Orobanchaceae; genus Rehmannia; species Rehmannia glutinosa. The sequence continues at coordinate 324,564 of JABTTQ020001400.1, forward strand.
CATTATTGATTAGGGGAGTGTTTGCAATAAATAAATAAAAAAAGCAGTTTTTAGTTTTTGGTTGAAGAAAATCACTTTGTAGTGTTTGTAAATGTCAATTTGTACATCTGATTCTACTTCATTTAACTTAAATCTAAAAGCAAGGAGTTTGTGCTTTAGATTTATGCTTTTGGTTTGACTTTTATAAACAAATAAATATTTTTCCAACTTTTCACAAAATATTCTCAACTTCTGATTCTATTTTTAAACACTACAAACTTTTGATTTTCAATTACTTTTACTTATACTTCAATAAATTACTTCTAAACACAAAAGTTTTTGCAAACACTCCCTAAAATTCCTTATTTCCACCTCTTCTACTTTAAGAAAACTTGTTATTAATTATTTGACTGGATTTAATACAAACGTGAATATTTTCAATTTTGGAGAATATATTGTGAAAACCGAAATATTATTTCATGATAAGTAGAAGGGATGTCAATTGGTCGGGTCCACCTGGACCCAAAATTTGACCCGTTAAGAAAATGCAATATCCATACCCATACCTGTCACGCCTCATCTTAGACCCATACCCACCCCGACCCTTACCCGTATCTTGCGGGTAAGACCCGTTAGACCCATTAGACCTGCCAACTTCATATATTTGGCCAAATTTGTGCGATTTTTACTCAAAAATTGTGCACTCAAGATTTATATTATTTATATAATTTTGTAGATATTATATGAATTATAAAATAAATACGAACATACATAAATCAAGAGTTCTTGAACAAGAATCAAATAATATATTCATTCTATAAATAAAATAAAAAATAAAATAATAATTATATGAATCGGGTCCTGCCATACCCGTTACCCAACCCACATCCGCCCGGGTCTAAAACTCCATACCCATTACCCGTCTCATACCCATTTATTGGACTCATATCTGCCCCAAATAAGGCGAGTTTGGTTCGGGTCCGGTAAGACCCAGATCCATTGCCATCCGTATTAAGTAGTATTTTTTTAATTTCCTATAGATTTTATATGTAGTACATTAGTAGTACCCGGCCGGTATGCGAGAAATAAGGAAGTATAGTAAAACTCTGAGCACCACCTTTTATTAGTATTGAATATGAAACAAAAATATTAAATTGAATTTTTACAATCAAATACTTTGTGAAAAAAATCACGTGTTAATTTAATGAAAGAAAAAAGTCATTAAGGACCACTTAATTATGTTTCCACCATGATGATAATATAATACAGAAAAAGTGATTATATTTTTTAACACGTTAAAATAATTACACAAAAAGGAAATTGATGCACCTAGAATTTACAATTAAGGTGTAAACGAATCAAGCAGGGTTAAATATGATATTTGATACAAAATACCGCACTGTAGCCCATTGGGCCTCATAGGATCCAAGTTTAACCTAGTCAGGCCCAATGATAGCTTCCTAGGGACCATTGATGCTACTGGCGCCCAAGTACAATTCTCTCTTTAGATGCTACTGGCGCAATCTGGTTGCCTGCATGTGCCAAGTGTTAGCTATAAATAGGTTGCTACAGACTACAGTAACAACATGGTATGAACTATTCATTCTGCCACTTTTACTGTTCAGTTTTACATTTACTGTCTTCATACCCCATACCTCACGAGCTCGATTTGACTTAGGCATCGGAGGGTCTTAGCCGGGACCACCCCCCGACTAGCCTGACGTGTGTTCATCTATTTCAGGTCACTTAAGAACTCGAACCCGGTTACCTGAAAGTCAGCGACCTGAAGGTAACTCAATGATCTAAATCAATTGGCGCCGTCTGTGAGAAATTTCTTTTTCCTTTTAGCTCGAAATAAGGTGCGGAAGGATGGAGACCCCATTGAAACATGTTCAAAATGGGGTGGTAGAGACCCCCAGGCAGGATAAGGAGGTGCTACAACCAGAGTTCTCTTCGTCTCCATCTATCCCATTTTGATCTCTATGAGGAAGGAAGATTTTGAGATCATTGAGTTTGAGAAGCTGGTCATGGAAAGAAGTCAGCAGCTCACGAAGGAGAGGGACAAGGAGAACAGGTTGCCCGACCCTGACCCCATGATGGGCATGGCTAAGGATAATGATGGTCATAAGCGCCTGGGTAAGATAGGTATCCCAGGAGGTCTTGAGCAAGAGGATGATGCCGAGAGCAGGACCCCTCCTCTAAGACCTAGTTACCCTAAGAAAGAGAGATTAGGGGTCGAAGGGTTGGGGGTGCCCATGACGCGAGTACCATTAGGCGATAACTTGCAGGAGCTTAGTGAGCAAATTGAACTCGCCACTAAGAAGTTGGAAGAGATGAAGAGAAGGGGGGGAGTTATGTCCGCTCTGCAAAAGAGAGGGTCTCCTTTTTGTGAAGAGGTCTTGATGGAGGTAGTGACCCCGAATTTCAAGCTCACACACCTACCTAGATATGATGGAAGCAAGAACCCCCAAGAACACCTAACGGCATTTGAACACATGATGTAGCTATACGAGCAATCAGATGCTATTAACGCTCGTATCTTTATCACCACGCTGTCGGGTCGAGCACAAGAGTGGTTCACGAACCTACTGCCGGGTACCGTGGTGTCTTATCAGTAATTGGTGAGGAAATTCCTTTTTCATTTTGCCAGCAAGAAGAAGGCTAAAAGATCAACTACGTACCTCTTTACCATTCGGCAGGGGGAGGAAGAGCCTCTTCGAGAGTTCATTAACCGGTTCACCAATGAGGTCTTGGAAGTCGATGAACTGAGAATTGATATGATGATCAGTATAATGATTCATGCTCTGAAAAAGGGACCTTTCGCATCAACTTTAGCCTGAGAACCCCCGGGTGATGTCGAGGGCTTGATGGAGATGGCACAAAGATACATACACGAAGAGGAGATGAACTCCCTGAAAGAACGCGGGTGGTCCCAGAATGCGAGGACCAAGGACAAGAGAGAGCCCAAGGAGCCGAGTCGGCACAGATCTGAAAAAGATTGTGATAGAGATCCACCAAAGTTAGATGGACCGAAATTCCAAAACTACACCCCATTGAATGGTCCCAGGTTGCGCGCCCTGATGGATATTGAGAACTCTAGGCTGGTGAGGTGGCCAAAGAAAATGAGATCCACTCCAAATAGGCGGAACTCGGATAAATATTTTTATTTTCACAAAGACCATGGTCATGACACGGAGGATTGTTTCCAGTTGAAAGATGATATTGAGAGGCTCATCCAATAAGGGTACCTCCAGCACTTTAGGGCGCAAGGCGAGCCAGTTCATAAGAAAGACCCGCGCGAAGAGGTCTCACAGTAGGTCACATGAGCGTAATAGGCAGGGTCCCCACAAAGGAAAGAGACCCGTAGATCAGGCAAACCCCCATGGACAGGATAATTTACCTCAGAACGGGGTAATACATGTGATAGCTGGGGGGTCGACTAATGGGGATTCACAAAGAGCTCAAAAGAGGTACGCAAGAGCTTACAAGCCGGAGGTTGTGAGAGGTCATCAAGTCAACACGATTCAGGGTCCCTCGATCACTTTTGACCAAGCAGATCTTCAAGGATTAGACATGGAGCATAATGATCCCATGGTTATTACGATGGCTGTGGAAATTTTTTTTGTTCAAAAGGTCTTGGTGGATAGTGGCAGCTCAGTGGACGTTATATCCCTGAGTGTGCTAAGGAAGATGGATCTTGGGATAACATCAATCAAGTCGGTGGGGACCCCTCTCACGGTGTTCGGAGGTCATGAGGTCGTACCCCTGGGTACAATCGACTTACCCACCTCTCTGGGTGAAGAGCCATGTAGAAGGACTTTCATGATTAAGTATTTGGTGGTGGAGGCGCCTTTCGCCTATAACATAATATTGGGCAGACCCGGGCTGACCTATTCCAAGCCGTGGTGTCTACTTACCATCTAAAAATGAAATTTCCCACAAAGTTTAGAGGGGGAGAAGTCCGGGGAACCAGCAGATGGCTAGGGAATGCTACAATTTATCTCTGAAAAAGAGCGAAGAAAAGAGGGCCACCCCAGAACCCACGAGGCAAGCATGCTTCAGGGAGCCGAGCTCGAGCAAGAAGTCCAAGTCAGAAGATTATAGAATAGAGCCGGTGGAGGATTACCTCATGGTTCAGTTGGACCCGAGTGATCCAGCAAAGACAACAAGGATCAGGTCGCAAATGACCCCGACCCAAGAGCTCATGATGATTGAATTTCTGAAAAATAATTACGATCTGTTTGCTTGGGAACCGGCGGACCTGGAGGAAATAGACCCAGAGGTCATTGTTCATGGCCTTAATAGTGATCCCGCTGTAAAACCGGTAAAGCTGAAAAAGAGAAATTTTAGGGCGAAAAGAAACAAAATAATAGAGGCCGAGGTCAGCAAGCTGCTCCAGGCAGGGTACATTGTTGAGGTGTAGTTCACGGATTGGCTCTCAAATGTTGTGATCGTGCCAAAAATGGATGGAAGATGGAGGATGTGTACCGACTTTATGGATCTGAACAAAGCTTGTCCTAAAGACCCGTACCCACTCCCTCGCATTGACATGTTGGTGGATTCGACCACCGTGTGCGCATTGCTTAGTATGATGGATGCGTACCAAGGTTATCACCAGATATCAATGGCCGAGGAGGATAGAGAGAAGACCTTGTTTGTAACAGATACCGGGGTCTACTGTTACAAGGTCATGCCATTTGGGCTCAAAAGCGCGGGAGCCACCTACCAGAGACTTGTCAATATGATGTTCAAAGAGCTCATTGGACTAACCATGGAGGTATATGTGGACGATATGTTAGTGAAAAGTGAGCAAGAGGATGATCACCTAAGCCACCTGGCGGAGTCCTTTGCGGTACTGAGAAAATATAAAATGAAACTTAACCTGGCGAAATGCACCTTTGGGGTCAGAGATGGAAGTTCTTGGGTTACCTTTTCAACGAACGTGAAATAGAAGCAAATCCCGAAAAAATTAAGCCAGTGATCCAGATGACATCGCTAAGGAGCATCAAGGAGGTCCATAAATTGACTGGAATGGTAGAATCCTTGAACCGTTTCATTTTCAGGTCCGGAGATTGTAGCTTACCCTTCTTCGCTACTCTCAAAAATGTGAAAAATTTCTAGTGGACGAATTAGTGTGAGAAAGCCTTTCAAGAGCTCAAGACGTACCTGACCTCACCCCCTTTGCTCGCGGCTAGGATTTTTCATCTCAGTTTTCCCTGTGAGCCGATTAAGGGAGAACCCCTTTACCTGTACCTCGCAGTATCACCTCATGCAGTGAACTCAGTGCTGGTAAGGGAGTTCACCAACCAGTCTACTATGTCAGTAAGGTTGTTCAAGGGACAGAGGAGCGATATTCTGAGGCCGAGAGCTAGCTCTGGCTTTGGTGACCTCAGTTCGGAAGCTCCGACCTTATTTTCAATCGCACGTGATCATCGTCTTAACCAACCAACCGTTAAAGCAGATCTTGGGAAAATCGGATCTCGCATGTCAAATGGTCAGTGGAGTTAGGGGAATTCGATATCAGGTACCAAGTAAGAACAACTATAAAGGCTCAAGTCCTAGCCGATTTCCTGATAGAAATATCGAACACGATTGAGCCCATCTTAGAGATCTGGATGCTTCATGTCGATGGCTCAGCAGTAGCAGATGGAGGAGGAGCCAGAATCTTACTGCAAGGTCCTAATGACCTAGAACTGGAAATCTCATTAAAATTGGAGTTTGGAGTGACTAACAATGAGGTGGAGTACGAGGCCTTGATAGCAGACATAAAATTGGGCCAAAAATGTCAAGCGAAGAAGCTAGTAGCTTACACAGATTCTCAGTTAGTGGCGATGCAGGTCCAAGGAGAGTATGAGGCGAAAGAGAAGACCATGGTAGCATACTTGGAACAAGTAAAGTAACTAATCGAAAGCTTTAAGCAATTTCAACTACACCAGGTCCCGAGGGCGGAAAATGGGTGAGCCGATGCGTTGGAAAAATTTGCAAGTAGTATCACAGGGGTCAGCTCCAGAAAAGTGGTTGTCTTAACAGGCGAAGGACCCGAGATTGGATATGAAAAAGACCAGATTGGCTTATGCCCCACGGCGGGTCTTGTGCTCAAGATCTCATGCTCCGAGACCTGGATGGAGGATATAAGAAACTATCTCCTACAGGGTCACTTACCAGACGACCCGTTAGAGGCGAAGCGCCTTCGGGTAAAGGCATCCTATTTTTGCATGTTTGATGAGAACCTTTATAAGAAATCAGTAACCGGGATCATGCTCAAATGTTTAACTTCAGATAGGGTCGCGTACGTGATGCAAGAGATCCATGAAGGGTGTTGCAGGAATCATTTGGGTGGAAGATCACTAGCTTTAAATGTCATGCGCCAGGGTTATTTTTGGCCAACATTAGCTCTAGACGCTGCTGAGTTTGTCAAAAAATGTGAGAAGTGCCAGCTACACTCAAACCTGCCGCATCAGCCGGCTGTACCAATGACCTCAACACCCATAACGTGCCCATTTGACCAATGGGGAATCGACATCTTGGGTCCCTTTCCACTAGCCCTGGCACAAAAGAAGTTTATCATCATTGTTGTTGAGTATTTTTCTAAATGGATAAAAGCGGAGGCCTTAGCAAAGATCACAAAAACCAAACTCATGAACTTCCTATGAGAGAATATAGTGTGTAGATTTGGAGTACCTCGGATCTTGATCTCAGATAATGGGACCCAGTTTCAAGGTAAGAAGATAGTGGCATGGTGAAAATAAATAAAGATCCAGCAGAACTTCACCTCAGTGGGAAACCCGCAAGCCAATGGGCAAACGGAGGTCGCAAACCGCATAATCCTACATCACCTAAAGACGCGCTTGGAACAACTGAAGACCTACTGGGTTGATGAGCTCCCAGGAGTACTATGGGCTTATAGAACGACCCCAAAGATGGCTACAGGTGAGACGCCCTTCTGCTTGCTCTACGGCTCCGAAGCCATGATCCCGACAAAAATCGATGAGCCCACTCATAGAATTGAAATTTTTGTTGGAGAGCAGAACCAAGAGAATCGGGTGCCTGATTTAGACCTCGTAGAGGAAAGGAGTGAGCGCGCCTATGGGAGGATCTTATTGGCTAAGGCAAGAATGATGAACGAATATAACAAGTGAGTAAAGAAAAGGAATTTTCTGGTAGAAGACCTCGTCCTGAAAAAGATGGAGGTATCTAAGCACGTGAGAAAGTTAGATCCCAATTGGGAAGGCTCGTACAAGGTGGTTCGCGTCTCGGGAAAAGGGGCCTATCACTTGGAAGAGCTCCCGAGGCCTTGGAACGCCCAAAATCTGCGAAGCTTTTACGCGTAGCATGGATAACCCGATTTTTGTCGATTTTTATCTTACTACTATACTAACATTAGGGAAAATTTTATAACCCCATGTTTTGTTAAAAATATAGAGGTCGAGAATTATAAGGCCTAAATTTACATAGCCCGTTATGGGCATTTTTTGTTGAGGGTAAGGGGCGCATGCGTGCAAGTTGATATCCCTTGACCTCGTATTTTGTTAAACGTTGTGGAGATCAAGTTAATGGCTCCCTTATTTGGAATTTGAAGTGATGTACATACTTATGGTAAATATTGTGCACGCGAAAGGTCCATACCAGAGAACTCGAGTTCAAGGACCCTCTAGAACTCGAATTCAGGGTTCATCCCAAGTGATCCCCAACTCGAAAGTGAGATCTCAAGATCTCAATAACTTGTGCAAAAATAAGAAAGAGGGATCACAAGTGATCCCCCAGCTCGCAAGTGAGATCTCAAGATCTCAATAACTTGTGCAAAAATAAAAAAGAGGGAACTCAAGTGATCCCTCACCTCACAAGTGAGATCTCGAGGTCTCAGTAACTTGTGCTTCTCATAAAAAGAAGGATCCCCCAACTCATAAGCGATATCTCGAGATCTCAGTGACTTGTGCTTCTCATAAAAGGAGGGATCCCCCAACTCACAAGCGAGATCTAGAGATCTCAGTGACTTGTGCTTCTCATAAAAAGAGGGATCCCGAGGGATCCCCCAACTCACAAAGTGAGATTTCGAGGAGGTCTTAAATGATCCCATAACTCATGAGAAAGGGTACACGATATTATGACCTGAACAACAAAACAACATGGTGCCTTGACCCATTAAAAAAAATAGCAATAATTCATCAGGCTTCACATGTCACGATTCGAGTAAACAAACACAAAAGGTCTATATAGCAAAGCAAGGTAAGTACATTGTACGACATATTTGCCCGAATTGTTGCAAGACAAAATAGGGAAAATAGCTTACAAAACAACCCCCTAAGCAATTAGCGCTAGGGGTGATTACAAAAGAGTTCTCAAACATCTAAGCCTATTGTGAAGAACTTAAGAGGATGGGCTAAGGAGAGAAGCACCATCCAACAGGTCATCTCCTTCGGGATCAACATCACCCTCTGCAGGGTCAACATCACCCCCTTCAGGCTCGGGGTCTTGAAGAAGGAACTTGAACTCCTAACCTAAGAGATGCTCCTCCTCCTTCTCAAAGTCAGGTCTTTCCCCGTTACCATCTAGCTCCGGGTCCAGCTTGCTCGAGTCAAAGTCTGCATTGAAACCCCCAAGTTTTTGGATCTGAGATTGGCATTTAAAAAAGCCCAAGACCTCAAATTCGGCGGCTTTTTCGATAACTAGTCAATCGAAGATAGGGGAACGCTTGAAGTCTCGATCACCCTCGGAGCTGGCCTTCTTAAGCTTCTGCAAAAATTCAGCGGAACTGAAAGACTCTCTCCGCCCCACTTCTTGACCAGCAACGAAGCTCTCCGAGCTCTCATGGGTCAAGCGGGTGATCTCGACCTGTGCAGCTTTGAGGGATTCCTCGGAGACCTTGGCCCAGGTCTCGAGCTCATGCAGATGTGCCTCTACTTGTTTTAGGCGCGAATCATACTCAGCCTTGGTCTGGGATTTGATCGCATTCTTTTTCTCTTCAAGGCGCTTGGCACGAGCTTTAGTCTCCATGTATAGGACCCGCCAATGATGATTGTGGAGGGTTAGGTTGTGAGCGACTTGGGCAGCCTAGGCAAGCAGAGAAGAGATGTCATATAAGGAAGCACGAAAATGATTGGAACAAGGTATGAAAATATCTACGTGTTGCTAAACTTACCCTCATCAGGTCGTGAGCAGCAATCTCCTCTAACTTGGTATCAGCGATTGAGCCCAAAGCGACCTGATCTTGGGGGAGGATACAGGTTTGATAGAGCTCCAATGAATCATCCCCTGCTCGGGTCCTCAAAATGGAACTCTCAGGTGAAATGTTCCACTTTGGAATTACCCGAGTACCAGAAAACTGACGAGGAGGTCGATAGGCCTCCAGGTGTGCTTGTTCGCAAGCCAACAATAGCTTCTTTTGCGATCAGCGATCTCGCGAAGAGCGATCGCGACCTCCTCCTCACTAGGAGACTCCTTCTCAGGACGGGCTTTCTTCTTGGGTTTACTACCCCCAGATCCTTTGCTCCCACTCCGACTATGAATTTTGTCTTTTTTTCCCTTTGTCTTATCTTTGCCGCGGGGATCGGGAGCATCCTCTCCCTCTATAGTTAGAATCGGCGGCTCATTAGAGGGCACCAAGGCAGGGAGCTGAGCCCCTTGTGGGACTGATGCAATCTCCTTCGAAACACATGAAGCTGCAGGAAGTCCCAGGTCACCGGAATGAATGGACGAGGATGGGGGAATGTTGAGACCTGAAGACCTGGCAGTGGCGATGAGTCTCTCTTTACGTTCCTTTATGACTTTGGCCATGAGTGAAGCCTTAACCGACATACCTGCGACATGGCAAAAATATTAGGGCAAAAGCGATAAGAGAGACCTTGAAAAGAAAAGCCATAAAGAGCATGCAAATTACCAAGTGTTTTGGTTTTTGGAACGATAGCGGGACTAAGCCCCACGGAGGATAAGACATCTTCCCTTAGTAGCTACCTTATGTCATAATGGTGTGAGGTAAGTTGTTTTCGGACAAAGTCATCACCCCAAGAGCACTCCCCCAGGTCCCGAGTTTGGATGCGGGGTTTCGAGAACCTCCAAGCCTGAGGGATCCTCCACGGGCGATCCGAGGGAGCTTCGATAAAGATGAACTTTTCCCTCCAGTGACCCGAAGAAGAGGGGAGATGAGTAAGAAATTTGCAATTGGGTCTAGAGGTGAGATATAAATACCCTCGATCATTGGTCCGGGCGGATCTCACGAAGTACTACGAGGTCGAGCCCTCCACGAGAGGGAGGGTCGAAGGGTACCTATACACTGAAGCTAACTTGAGAAAAGAAAAACTAAGTGATGGGATCAAGCCCTCCACGGATAAGCAGCTGCCACGGATCTCACGAAGTACCACGAGGTCGAAGGGTCGCTAATGATATTGTTTTTATAAGAGAAGGTGAAAAGTGAAAAAAGTAAAAGATTCTTTTTACTTTTATAGGGGAGGAAACTACCATTTATTGGAGACGCCGGTTGAAATCATTTTGAATAATGGCGGGAAGGTGAAAAGGCTGGGGACTTTATGTTTCTCGAAAACAGCAGTAAATGCTGACAGAGACCACTGCTCGCCGTTTCCTGAGCGCGGGGGGCACACGAGGTCACATTGGTCAAGAACCCGGAATTCGATACGCGGCTATTTTATCCAAAGCTCAAACGGTTCATGTTCTCGTGGTCTAGATCTCAAGAGACCACACGACCTCGAGAACCGGGGAGTAATGATACGGCAAAGAGGCCATTTACCAAGAAATACCGCACTGTAGCCCATTGGGCCTCGTAGGATCCAAGTTTAACCTAGCAAGGCCCAATGATAGCTTCCAAGGGACCATTGATGCTACTGGCGCCCAAGTACAATCCTCTCTTTAGATGTTGACACTTGGCGCAATCTGATTGCCTACATGTGCCAAGTATTAGCTACAAATAGGTTTCTACAATAACAACATGGTATGAACTATTCATTCTGTCACTTTTACTGTTCACTTTTATATTTACTGTCTTCATGCCCTCGTATCTCACGAGCTCGATCTGACTTAGGCATCGGAAGGTCTTAGCCGGGACCACCCATGGCTAGCCTGACGTGTGTTCATCTATTTCATGTCACTTAAGAACTCGAACCCAGTTACCCGAAAGTCAGCGACCCGAAGGTAACCCACTGATCTAAATCAATATTATACAAACTTGTTTGGATTTTTGTCGAGATTCAAAAATTGTGTTAGACATTTGGTTTGATTATTAAACAAATTAAACCTGAACGAGTTTTAGTCGAGCCAAAAACAAAGCGAGCTCGAGTAATTTCATATTTTCCCACATATTTTATTATTTTTCCACTAATATATGGCCAAACTTCGCACTTAATCTTAACATACAGAAAATTATATTTATATTTGGTTTGTTGTGTTAACGAATGAACAAAAACTAATTTCAACTGAGTCATCTGCACGGATGGGAATGAGCTGCTTCAGGCAAGCTCCCCATTCAAAACTTGTCCTAATCCTTTTTCACATATAGCAAGTATAGACAATTTTGTTGCGCATGAATTTTCTCATTTTGCTAAATCTAACCTTTGTTTAGATTTATCGTGGTCTCAACCACCTGAATTCTTGTTTCAATCGGCACTGGACCTTTTCCAATAGTTAATATGGTCATTTCCTTTTCAAAAAATAAATAAATAAATAAAGATAACCAGGCGGGTCAGCCCAACTGACCACCACATGAGACTCAATGTCTCTTGTGGTGTGGAGGTTAATAGTTCAAACCCCTGCTCCATCAAATTGCTCTCTGGGGCATATGCGAGATCAATTATTATTATTTGCAGGGTTGATTATAATTATTCTCTTTACCTGGGAAAAGTTGGTTGTACGTAAGTCTGGAAACTGAATTGAAAAAAATGACTATGCCGAATAATTTGTTTCCCCATCATTGTTCCATCATTCAACCAAACAAGAAGAAGAAAAAGAAAATAAAACAAGTCCAATTTACAATTTCCAGTGTTTGAAAGTGAATTTTCAAATTTTATTGGTTTTCATGTGAGAATTGAGAATATATTTGATTTGTTATTTGAATTTATGTTTGAAAATGAAAATATGTCAGTTTATAGTTTTTGAAGTGTGTTTTAGTCATAAATTTGCGTGATTATAGCGAAAACTTGTTTGGTTATAGTTTTTGAAGTGTATTTTCATATATATTTGCGTGATTATGGTGAAAAATTGCTTGGTTGTGGTTCAAAAGAATATTTCCATAAAAATGTAAAAACTGGAAATGACCTCATTTCCATTGAAAACTTCCCTAAACAAACATAAACCCAATTTCCGAAATAGTTGGGAATATTGAAAGTGGCATACATAGCCTAACCTTTGTTGGATTTTTTATTTTGTTTAAATGTTCATTGTCTGTGATTTTTTATTTTTGAAAAATGCACTATTCACTAACTGTGATTTATCAATCATCAATCATGTCAAATTACAATTTCAATCAAAATATTTTACATACCACGAGCTTGTAGCTTACGTGGTACCGTTTACCCTTTGTAAGAGTGTTGAGTGTTGACCATGGTTCGAACCCTATATCTTTCAGTTTATTTGTCAACCACTACTCCCAAATTATTAAAACAATATATAAATATTTACATCACTTACTTATCATTACAATATCGTATCTCAAATGCACTATTCTTTTTCTCTTACTTTTTCAATCACTAATTATATCTAATCACGTCAACTTTCATCATTATAGTTTTATTCCATATGTGCTTATACTCTTAAAATTCAATCTTTTTTTTAAACAATTTTTTTTACTCTTCTCTGTAAAAATAGAAAAGATCGGAATAATCCAATGATCCTTGGCCCAGTGGTCAAGGTGAGGTATCTCTTGGCCCCTCTTTGGAGAGGTCAAGAGTTTGAGCCCCCGGAGATACGATGGATGAACAATTAATATTGAGGGTTTCAAGCGGCAGTGTGGGAAACTGGAACTCGGTGGGAACACACGGCTGAATAGAAGGGAATCCAACATGGAACAATCTCTTGGGATACAACTCCTTGTGCTAGGGACTTGAGAGCCATTGTGCATTTCTCGCGGTTTACTTGGGGGGATTTCCTGAAGGACCAAGGTTGTTTTTCTGAGGACTAGCCATGTGAATATATGAAACCTCTCTCGCGGTTTACTTGGGAGCTTTTCATGAAGAGCTGAGGCTATTTATTCAAGGACTAATCATTTAGGAATATTGAACCTCGATATATATATAAAAATGGGAAGAAAGGACAATGTTGTTTCTGCCCATGACTGCAAATTGAAACGAACAATTTAGTTTGAGTAAGTAGTGGACTATAATAAAGCCTAGATAGTCCATAGTCTGACAAAGAATTCTAAAGCCCCTTTCACTCTTTAAATTAGGTCCTACAGCTTATCATTTAGCCCTCCATTATTCCAAACATTGGACGGTTTTCCGGGGCCTGTATAGTTTTCAAGATTGGTTTCTGCTGGCAAAATTATTCTTGTCACTTAAGCGATGGTTTCTGCTGGCAAAATTATTCTTGTCATTGGGAGTAAAAAATTTAATTTATTTAAACAAATATAAAATATTTTTTTTCTATTTATGTGTATTTCTGACAAGTCTATTCTACCTATATATAAATGATAACAATGTTTTAAACGTTAGACACTAGTATTAAGGTGGCAGACCAGGGGCTAGTGCTTAGTTGTAGCCTGAGTGAGGTTAGAAGAATAGTTTAGGCGGACAATGGAAAGCCTAGCGCGTAGGTAGAGGCTAATTTGGCTAAGTGGGATTGTTAGAACATTGATCGATAGATAATTTAATTTAATTCTCTAAAATAACAAAAAAGTATTGTTTTTAAATTTTCTGGGTGTTTTATCTATAGGTCAAACATCGAAATTTAATGTTGCATATAATTTTTCTTTCCCCTCAAATTTCAATGGACAATGATGAATGATTTGTAGGCTGTCTGTCTCTGCCAATTATGGGTGTTGATTCCAATGTTTTTGGTCTTCTTCTTGCATGACTAGATTGATGATAATGGGTACAATCTGGCATGCAATGAACCTACAAGGGCTATCCGCCTACTATAGTAGATTTTAAATATCTTTGTGACTTTGTATCTAATTAATTTTGTTTAACAATGTGGAATAAAAAAATTGATTCCTCGTGTGTCTTTAATTTTCTATTTTTTTCCTTTTAATCTGAAATTAAAGTAATTATAAATTAGCGTTGAATATGAATAATGGCTTTGTTCAAGTAAAATATCGAATGAGTTATATGCTAGAGAGCCCCAAGGAACATTGAACATCCTCAAGAGAGTGAAACCGTCATCAATAAAGAAATCACGAAAGTCGTTGGCTTGAATAGGGATGTGAATGGGCGGAGCTTTTTTTTCTTTTTTGACTCATAGTATCTCCACACCAATCAGAGGCACATACCCTACACTTCATTCGGTTGATGGGACATCCGTCATCTCCATTGATGGTCCTAATCTCTTGAGGAGAAGGGGCAAACCCCAACTCCTTACTCCGCTAAGCCAAGGTTGAACCCATGACATTGAGGTGCCATTACAATCTCAAGGCCGCTAGGCCAACCCTTGGGCGCCGGGGTGGGATGGGGCGACTCGTCATGGGTTACGGGGCACTGTGGTCCGTCCTGACCTGAATAATATAAAATTAAATACAAAAAATATATATATATATATAATATTTTTATAAAATATTCTTCATAAAAATTGTCATTATCAATTTATAAATGTTAGATATAATATTAAATACATAAGAATAAAAGGAAATATATTATATATATATTTAAAAATCTGGAAGCAATACACAATAAACACTACCCCCATGGCTCTGATACCAGAGACCACTAGGGCCGATGGGAGGACGATAAACAAGAGAATAAAGACATGACAGAAGAATTAAATAGACATAAATGAAATGCAGAAAAATAACAAAGTATAAAAGGAAATATATTATATATATATTTATATATATTTATAAATATATCTTGATCGAGTTACCCCCAATTTCTCTCAAGGATACTTTTGCAAGGGTCTCCACAGATCAAGTAAGAATAAGGAATTTAAAAGGTTAGGCGGTTAGACCAGCCATAACATGACAAGAATTTAAAGACAGAAAATACAAGGTTATGCGGTTCAACCGACCATGAACATGAATTTAAAGACAGAAAATTAAATCAAACCTTTTATAGATTTTGGAATTTGAAATTAAACCTTCATACAATGCTTCCTTGAAAATGGAAGCTAGATCTTCAAAAACTAAAAACTAAAAAATGAAGCTTGCCTAAAAAAGGGTTCATTATCATATGCTAAATGTATTGAAATATCTTCAGATACTGAAGAGGATGCTGATTTCTCTGTAGTGTATTTTAACATGATGGCCTGCATTTCTTTTGGTGTTTTTGATGATGCAAGCATAACTTCCATCTGAGATTTATGACCTTTTACCTTTATCTTTTTTGGGCGGCATTGACTCTGTTTTGGAGGAATTCTCTAATAAGAAAATCTGGTATAGAATTTATATCTCCTTTAATAAATTCGATATCAAAATCAAAAATACTGAGTATGTCTTGCCATCGTGCAAAAATCTGTTTTGATGCAAGATTTTGAACATCATTTTGCAAGACTTCTTTTGCACTTTTACAATCAATTCTAAGTAGAAATTTTTGGTTTAAGAGATCACATTGAAACTTTTGAATGCACATAACTACACTTAGTATTTCTTTTTTAATCGTAGAATAATTTTTCTGGGTATCATTCCAATGTGATGAGGTGAATTGGACAATATATTCTCTACCCCCTTGATCTTGTTTTAGAATACCACCATATCCTAAATCCGAAGCATCAGTCTCGACAATCTTAGGTAAGTTTGGATCAGCTATATGGAGACAAGGTATTTCTAAAACTTTTTTTTTAATTTCTTTGATCAAATTGGTATGTTCTTCAGACCAAGGAACATGATTTTTCTTAGGCCTATCATGTAATGGTTTTGCCATTCTATTGATGTTTGGACAAAAATCTAGGACATAATTTAGACTACCTAAAAATCTTTGTAATTGAGTTTTATCAAAGATTTTATTAGGGAATTTATTAGCGAATTGTAAAGATCTTTCAATAGGAGTAATAGTACCTTGGGATATATAATGTCCTAAGAATATGATTTTGGTTTGGAATAGACTCATTTTAGATACTAAGCCATTTTGTTTTACAATATAAATAAATGTTTTTAAATGTTTAAAATGTTCTTCCAAGAAATTCAAAAATATTAGTACATCGTCAATATAAACAATGTAGAATTTTGAATAATCATTGAAAATTTCATTCATGATTCGTTGGAATTCAGAAGGAGCATTTTTCAATCCAAAAGGCATTACGTTACATTCATATTGTCCAAAAGGAACAGTAAATGCAGTTTTATATCTATCTTTTTCAAAAATTTGAATTTGCCAAAAAATTGATTTCATATCAAATTTAGAGAATATAAACGAGGAATAAAGTTTTTGTAGCAAATCTTTTTTGTTAGGAATTGGATATTTAATCCATCTTAAAGCTGTATTTAAGGGTTTATAATTAATAACTAATCTAGGGGTTCCTCTTTCTATTTCAGAATTTTTGTTAACATAAAAAGCTGCACAACTCCATGGGGACCTTGATTTTGAAATTAGTTTTTTATCCATCAAATCTTTTATTTCCAATTTACAATGTTGTTCTAATTCATGATTCTTTTGAATTGGTCTAGCTTTTGTTGGAATTTCTCTTTCATTAAAATTTTCTTCATAAGGTAGATCAACAATATGTTGTTTTCTATTCCAAAAGGCATTTGGTAGTTCAACACATATTTCTTTTTCATATAGATTTTGGAGTTTTAATATTTTTTCTTTTACCTCAGGTATTTCTAATTATTTTTCTATTGTTTTAATTGAAATATCATTTTTGATATTTTCTAAATGAAAACTCTTTTCTTGTATGAGATTGTTAATGGTATTTTTATGAATCGAATAAGCTTTTATCATATTAAGGTTTC
Organism: Rehmannia glutinosa; assembly: GCA_016081115.2. Taxonomy (NCBI): domain Eukaryota; kingdom Viridiplantae; phylum Streptophyta; class Magnoliopsida; order Lamiales; family Orobanchaceae; genus Rehmannia; species Rehmannia glutinosa. The sequence continues at coordinate 341,581 of JABTTQ020001400.1, forward strand.
TAGTTTTAGGTTTTTCATGAAAATCAAAGTGTACTTTTTTGTGGTTAGTTTTAAAAGAGATAGCATTTTCACCAATAGTATATGGCGTTATGAGATTTATAAAAGGTGTTCCTAAAATAAATGTATGATGTATATCATTAACAAGAATAAATAAAGATTTTAAAGAGATTCCATTATTTATAATTGAAGCTTCAGCTTTGGAATTGACACTAAGTTTTGAATTGTTTGTGGCTGAAAGCCTTTCATTAGTTCTTTTTTGGAATTTTCTTGGAACTATACCGGATTTTATACAATATAAATCTGCACCTGTATCAAATAAATCAACTGTATTTATTTTGAATTTTTCTGAGAATCTGAGAGTTATTTTTATAATGTATTTTCTTGAAGTTATTTCTCTTAGAACAAATAAAAAATCATCTAGAATTTTTTCAATGTTTTCTATGTTCCTTAGTTTGATATTTTCATTAATTTCATCATTTTCAGTACTCTCATCATTTCCTAATTTCTCTATCATATATTTTATAGCATCAAAATCTTGTTTTTATTTTTCTTTTAATTCTCTTAATTCAATTTTTACTTCTTTCATTTCCTTTTGTAAATCTTGAATTGTTACATCTTTGTTTTTAACTCTTTTAGTCTTTCCAAGAATATTAGTTAAATCATATGTATTTTTTGAAGTGCTTGGTAGAATAGTATTTTTGTTTTCTCTTTCTTTTTTATTATCAAAAGAATTCAATATTTTGTCAAGATAATCTTTTTGAAGATCTGGATCATTAATATTTTTTAGTATTTCAAGATGGAATTGTTGTTCTTTAGTCAGAACACTAACATATTTTTCAGATTAATTTTCAGAATTTGGACTAGACGAAACCATTTCATCTGATTGAAGGGATTTACGATCTTCTTTAGATCTTGAAGAGAAATTACCAAGTTCTGAATTGGGATTTGACTCAGAGAACTCTACTAAGAGATTTGTAATTTTATTCATAATTTCATCTTCTAATTATAATTCTTGTATTCTTTTATTTAATCTACAAAATTTAGCAGTGTGACCCTTTTTATGGCATTTCCAACATTCAACATTTTTAAACCATTCTTTAGAATTTTGATTATTTTGATTATTTGGTCTTGAATTTCTTGGTTTCTTGTAATAATCTTCCTTAGAAAATTGTCTTTTCTTATGGAATTTTCTACGAGATATATGATGTTCTTTATGGGATTTGTATTGTTCTTTATTAGAATATCAAATTGGGATCAATATCAAATTGTTGACATAAAGTCCCTAATTCTAATTTGGTTTTCTTTAGTTCCCATTTCAAATGTTTTTGGAGTTTTAAGTCTTGGCATATTCTTAATCCTTCTTGTTGGGTTAGGCTAACTTATTGACCATAAGTATATTCATCATAAGGTATTATTTGTTTTCCATTAGTTTCTCTAATTTTATCTCTAACTTTTTCTCCTAAGAGAGTTGGTAATCCTGCAAGGAATTTCTCTTTCCAAAAAGACTGATTAGAATCTTCTCTGAGCATTATTCTAGTTAGAAATATATTTTTATAATATTGAAAATCACTAAGTTTTCTACACCTAAGATTAGCAAGTAATTCGGCATTTTTATCTTTTAAATGTGAGGATCTCCTAAGAAATGTAAAGTAATTGTAAGAATTAACCTAGCAACATCATCTTGTTGAGGGTTTCCTTCATCATCTAAAATTTGTATATCATCTTCATCAGTTTTAATAGCATCTATAATTTCTTCTTGTTGTTGACTTGTGAGATAATAATCCCACCATCCTTTTAACTGACCTGAGAACTCTGCTATAAAAATTTCAACTATGGTTTTATCATGGATTCCATTTTGTGTTTTATAAGCATTTGCTGCCATGGTCATTTGTCGGAGCATACTAAGAATTTCATACTTTGTTTTTCCATCAATGTTCCAATCATAAATAGAAGAGGCATTAAAATGGGATTGAGATAATGGTTTTACAGTATTTAAATCTGGAGAAGGAACTATTTGTAAATTTTGTGGTTGATTCCAAACAAGTTTATTAATTTTTCGAGTAGGTTTTTGAAATTGTTCCAAGGCATCACTTAAATCAGAATCTTGGCTGATAGTATTTGTTTTAAGATTTGAAGTTGGAGTATCAGGAGCAATTGGCTCAAATGGTTGGCTAGAGCTACTAGTCATAAGACCTATTTGTCGTGCATATTTTTAAGACTATTTTTAAAAATTTGATAAGGCTTAAAAAATGGATTTTTAGGTTTATTATCTGAGGAATCTATAGTTATAGAAGGTTGTTTTTGAATATGTCTTTCTAATCTGTCAAGTTGTTTTCCTATGGTATTTAAATTGGTATTAATATAATTATTTTGTACAACTATATTTTTTATATTTGTTTTATCACTGTCTCCTGGAGTTTAAATAGTAATATCATCAATTTGCTGACTTAGAACATTAAGTTTTATACCTTGAAAAGGAGGATGATTTGATTAAATTTTTCTAGAATCACTTACGGTTTCCCATTCAGGTGTTTTATTTCTAATGGTAACTGGATTAACAGATTTATTAAAAGGATAATCAATGGAATATTCAGAAGCATATAATTCAAACCAATCAAAGAATAAAATATGGATTTTATGTTCATTTACGAATTCGTAGAATTTTTCTTGGATTTGTTTTCTAATATTTAAAAAGCTTTTGAAAAACCACAATCTTTTTTCTAAATTATTTTCAGAATAAAAATCATCATGAAGGAATTTTTTATTAACTTGGAAATCTTTTTCTATGACATTTAATTCATTAACTATATTTTCTGTTATTGACGAAAAAGTTGGACTAGAAGGTTCATGTTCTATTTCTTGCATTTTAGTACTAGCATAAACTGGTCGAGGAATTTCTGTAGAGTAATCTATATTTTTAAAAGAGGAATTTGGAATATCAGAAGTAGAATATCTTGGTTTATTAGAAGTATCTATGACTGTTGGTGTTGTGAGACTCTTCCTAAATCAATAGTATCTGTAATGGAGGAATTTTCAGATAGGTTAAAACTGCTTTTTCTTGTATTAAAAGAAAGCTTAACTTTACCATCTTGATATTGAGTAATAGATCTATGTTGGGTATTTGGTTTTAAAGACTCTAAAGATTCTGGTTTTAGAATACCTTCGAGAAGCCATTCTTCTGGAAGTGAAATATCTTCCCATTGTATAGATCTAGGAATTATGGTATTAGATCTGGTTATATCAGTTTGAAGTAGGAGGGTTTCTCCTTTTCGACTATGAAATCTAACTTTTGTAGCAAAGGTTGACGTCATAGCTTTGTAATGAATTCTAAAAATTATTGCTACTGGAATTGAACCTCCAAGCATTCTATAATTATGAGTTTTTATTTGTAATACTAAAATTTTTATGATATTTTTATTATTTAAAAAAATTGTTAAATTTGGATAACAATCAAAAGAAATTGGACCTGTGCAAAGACTGGATTCAACAGAACATAGTAAGGAATCTTCAAACTTTGTAAATCTAGCATCTCTAAGAATTGTAATAATTGAAGTATTTAATCCTTCTTTAGTAAGGGTTTTAATTCCTACTTGGACTAATCCTATATGAATGTATTTATAATTTTTGTCTTTATGTTTTTGAAGAGAATTTGGAGTGAGTAAATTGATTAATTCAAAAGGTTTTGAAAGTTGAATATCTCTTTCTTCAGTTTTAATAGTAAAATCAGTTTTAAAATAAAGAAATCTGGAATTTTTATAAATTTGTTCCTCAGTAACTTCGGGAATTTTCCAGTTATCAATCGATCTATTGAAATCTTCTATTATAATTTCTTCACTATTTATTATCTTCCTGGGATCTCTAGGAGAAGTAGAACCAGAGTTTGAAGAAGTAGATCTACAGAATATTGACTCCATTTTGTAAAATTTTTGTTTTTTGAACCTGAATTCTTACTACAATCCTGAGCAATTCAAGTGGATTTATGGCCTACACTCGAGGACTTACAACCAAGACATTCTCAGGCAAAAACACCCGTAAGAACAAAAGTTTCTTGACTCAAAATTTACAGATCTGGAAGCAATACACAATAAACACTACCCCCCCGTGGCTCTGATACCAGAGACCACTAGGACCGACGGGAAGACGATAAACAAGAGAAGGAAGACATGACAGAAGAATTAAATAGACAGAAATGAAATGCAGAAAAATAACAAAGCATAAAAGGAAATATCATATATATATATATATATATATTTATATATATTTATAAATATATCTTGATCGAGTTACCCCTAGTTTCTCTCAAGGATACTTTTGCAAGGATCTCCACAGATCAAGTAAGAACAAGGAATTTAAAAGGTTAGGCGGTTAGACAAGCCACAACATGACAAGAATTTAAAGACAGAAAATATAAGGTTAGGCGGTTCAACCGACCATGAACATGAATTTAAAGACAGAAAATTAAATCAAACATTTTATAGATTTTGGAATTTGAAATTAAACCTTCATACAATGCTTCCTTGAAAATGGAAGCTAGATCTTCAAAAACTAAAAACTAAAAAATGAAGCTTGCCTAAAGACAATTGAAAGCTTCTCTAATAAATATTTCGGAATTTAAAAAGTTTCTAAAATCTAAGGGAAATGGAGAGGATTTGCACTTGGAGAGCTTTGCTTGCAGTTTTCTTTCTTGCTTTTGGGTTCTAAAAAACTTGGTTTTATTGTGAGGGGGATCCCCCCTTTTTATAGAATTTTCTAAGGATTTTTTAGGAATTATTTATTTTTCTGCTACAGTAACCCGTAATGCTACAGTGCCAAACAGTATCTTGCTACAGTCTCACTCTGCTACAGTTCTGCTACAATGCCAAACAGTTTTTTTTTTATATTATATTTACATATACATTTACATTCACTGTTCCCAAAAAAGGCTTCATTATCATCTGCTAAATGTATTGAAATATATTCAGATGCTGAAGAGGATTCTGATTTCTCTGTAGTGTATTTTGACAGGATGACCTGCATTTCTTCTGGTGTTTTTGCTGATGCAAGCATAGCTGCCATCTAGGATTTATGTGCTAGGAATTCTGACTGTTGTGTTGTTTGAAATGTTTTTGGAATCTGTGAAGGAGTATTGCCTTGACTCATAATCCAGTTGTGGACGTTTGTTGCAGAAAGACTAGGTGGAATATTGAACTTATCCCACCATTTTATTCTGAATCGTCGTTGGATCACTGGAGTTTTGTGATCAGTATAATATTCAACTATCCATGAAAGAACCCATGCCAGATAGAATTTTGAACAAAATAGGGATAATGGCTGGAATTTTTGTTCTTCTGGTAAAGGTTTATACTGGGTTTTGAAAATATTAAAGGAATTTTGTACTGAAGGTTTCAAGATTTCAGGTGATGATCCGAAACAATCCCACCATGATGCCCACCATGCTGGGAATAGTTTGGTGTTGCATTCTCTAGTATCAAAAATAAAAAAGCCACGTATGATTTTGTTTTTGGTTTTGTATAAGGAAGGAATTGTACCAGGCCTGTTGATAGTCCCAATAGTTGAAAGGGATTATGAAGAAAGAATTTGTTTTAAATTCATCTGGAAAATAAAGGGATTTGAAAAGATTATGTTCCCACTCTGCGGGAGCGATAACTTTGGTGATTTTACAGGTAGAATATGCGGGATGTTCATGTGTTTCACGGAGAAAGAAGTGTTTGTAAGTGGCAGAGTTTGTAATTTCAAGAATGGCTTGATAGTATTGAGGAGTTTTGCTGGTTTCCCAAGGTTTGTAAAACCATCCTTTTCCAAAGTATTTTTGGAGGGTTTGAAAAGGATCTTTTCCATAGAAATCTCTTTCTACATTTATGATATTTTGCCATTGGGGTTTTATGAAAAATTCTGAGGAAGGTTTTAAAGATTCTTGTGTTAATGAAATTTGAGAATTTGAGAAAATAGGATTGGAAAGGGTTTTTGAGGAATCATTAGATTTAGAAATAGCCTGAAAGGTATTTCAAATAGTAATTTATTTTGAAGAAGTTTCACTTGGGCATTTATTCAGTTGTACTTAGGTTAAGGCCTTCTTAACCTCTGGAGTTTCAAGAAGAACTTCAAGAATTTGAAGTCTTTTTTCAAGGTCAGTAGTACCTTGTTTTTGTGCCTGGATTTTTGATTGGGCGGTATCTCTCAATTCTTCTTCTTCTTTAACTACGACATCGTACCATGATTTCGGTTTACCGGAATCAATAGACCTTTTACCTTTATCCTTTTTGGGCGGCATTGACTCTGTTTTGGAGGAATTCTCTAATAAGAAAATCTGGTATAGAATTTGTATCTCCTTTAATAAATTCGATATCAAAATCAAAAATACTGAGTATGGCTTGCCATCGTGCAAAAATCTGTTTTGATGCAAGATTTTGAACATCATTTTGCAAGACTTCTTTTGCACTTTTACAATCAATTCTAAGTAGAAATTTTTGGTTTAAGAGATCACTTTGAAATTTTGGAATGCATATAACTATACTTAGTATTTCTCTTTTAATCGTAGAATAATTTTTCTGGGTATCATTCCAATGTGATGAGGTGAATTGGACAATATATTCTCTACCCCCTTGATCTTGTTTTAGAATACCACCATATCCTAAATCCGAAGCATCAGTCTCGACAATCTTAGGTAAGTTTGGATCAGCTATATGGATACAAGGTATTTCTAAAACTTGTTTTTTAATTTCTTTGATCAAATTGGTATGTTCTTCAGACCACGGAACTTGATTTTTCTTAAGCCTATCAAGTAATGGTTTTGCCATTCTATTGATGTTTGGACAAAAATCTAGGACATAATTTAGACTACCTAAAAATCTTTGTAATTGAGTTTTATCAAGGATTTTATCACGGAATTTATTAGGGAATTGTAAAGATCTTTCAATAGGAGTAATAATACCTTGGGATATATAATGTCCTAAGAATCTGATTTTGGTTTAGAATAGACTCATTTTAGATTTAGAGACTACTAAGCCATTTTGTTTTACAATATAAAGATATGTTTTTAAATGTTTAAAATGTTCTTCCAAGGAATTCGAAAATATTTGTACATCGTCAATATAAACAATACAAAATTTAGAATAATCATTGAAAATTTCATTCATGATTCGTTGGAATTCAGAAGGAGCATTTTTCAATCCAAAAGGCATAACGTTCCATTCATATTGTCCAAAAGGAACAGTAAATGCAGTTTTATATCTATCTTTTTCAGAAATTTGAATTTGCCAAAAACCTGATTTCATATCAAATTTAGAGAATATAAACGAGGAATAAAGTTTTTGTAGCAAATCTTTTTTTGTTAGGAATTTCTGAAAGCTGTATTTAAGGGTTCATATTGAGTAATAGATCTAAGTTGGGTATTCGGTTTTAAAGACTCTAAAGGTTCTGGTTTTACAATACCTTCGAGAAGCCATTATTCTGGAAGTGAAATATCTTTCCATTGTATAGATCTAGGAATTATGTTATTAGATCTGGTTATATCAGTTTGAAGTAGGAGGGTTTCTCCTTTTTGACTGTGAAATCTAATTTTTGTAGCAAAGGCTGACGTCATAGCTTTGTAATGAATTCTAAAAATTATTGCTACTGGAATTGAACCTTCAAGCATTCTATAATTATGAGTTTTTATTTGTAATACTAAAGGTTTTAAGATATTTTTATCATTTAAAGAAATTGTTAAATTTGGATAACAATCAAAAGAAATTGGACCTGTGCAAAGACTTGATTCAACAGAACTTAGTAAGGAATCTTCAAAGTTTGTAAATCTAGCATCTCTAAGAATTGTAAGAATTGAAGTATTTAATCCTTCTTTAGTAAGGGGTTTAATTCCTACTTGGACTAATCCTATATGAATGTATTTATAATTTTTGCCTTTATGTTTTTGAAGAGAATTTGGAGTGTGTTGGAAAACCTTTTAAGAATTCTAACGGATCCAGTGATTGTGGGGGTATAACCATACTTTCTGTCTCACTTTTGGCTTTTGAGCTTCCGTTGCAGATTTAAGTGTTACAGAAATTGTTGTCTGAGGTTTTGTAACACCTGAAGCGGACACTGTACCGTAGTTGCAGAAGGTGTTGTTTGAGGTGTTGTAACACCAGAAGCAGACACTGAACGACACTTGTAGGAGGTGTTACCAAAAGTGTTGAAACACTGAAGGTAGCCTCAGAACCAAGTGAGGTCTGAAGTGTTGCTGAAGGTGTGACAACATCTAAGGTCACACTCGCTGTAAAATGGTTCGAACAGGATTGTCGGAACAAGGTTCTGAAATTTGTTTGAACGAGGTTCTAACGGTATTGTTGGAACAAGGTTCTAATAGGAATATAACCACGAAAAGCATTCTAATGCTAATAAAAAGACCATGAGCTGTGTAAGTTCTGGGGTAATCCGAAGTTGAACAAGGAAACGCAGAATATGTGGGGGGGAAGCTGTTTTGACGGCGAAACACATATTGAATAAAATCCCACTTAAAGGGAAAGATAAGACTCCTTACAAATTGTGGAAAAATCGTAAGCCTTCTTATAAATACCTTAAAGTGTGGGGTGTTTGGCTAAGGTTGCAATACCTGAACCAAAGCAAGTTAAAATCAGTCCTTAAATGGTCGGTTGTGTATTTATTGGCTAGACACTTAACAGTAGTGCATATTGTTTTATGGTACATAAGTCAGAAAATCCAAAAATGATAGTTGGTACCATAATTGAGTTAAGGAATGCTATATTCTTTGGAATATTTATCCTTGTAAAGAAAGGCTAGATGGAAGTGTAAAGAAACGACTGTATTCAGATGTTTCTGGGGGTGCCGCTGGAGGTGTTACTTTTGGTGTTATAACATCCGGAGCAATTTGCATTTGTTCTGCGAGATGTTGAAGGTCTTGCCGCCGGGTGTTAAAACATCTGGAACAACACTTGTTACGACACCTGCTGTCACACTTGATAGAACAATTAGTTCAACACCAAGTGGTGAAGAACTAAGACGAAGTAAGAGGCTTAAGGTGGTTAAGTCCTTTGGACCTGACTTTCTAAATTGATGTTAGATGGTGAGCGAAACTCGATTAAAGAGGTTCTAAGTAGTCCAGATGCCCCGCTCTGGCAAGAAGCAATCAATAATGGAATCGAGTCCATTCTGCAAAAACCATACGTGAGAGTTGGTTGATCTCCCTGCTGGTCATAAACCTTTAGAATGTAAGTAGATCCTAAAGAAGAAGTATAAAGCAGATGGAACTATTGATAAGTATAAAGCACGACTTGTAGCTAGAGGCTTTAAACAAAAGAAAGGGTGTAACGCCCCGAAATTTTGAACTATAAAATGTGTGCAAATAGTCATTTAACCATATTTGTTTTTCATAAGAAACATGAGAAAGACAGCTCGTTATAGCAAGCCACTTAATTTTCAAAAGAACAATAATTACAGTGAGAACAATCACATAAAATAATTTGAATAAAACTTGACATCTACATATAATTCTAACAGATTATTTGACAGTGAAAGATTTTGAAGAAATCGCGTACATACATTTATTTATAAGAGAAGATAGGCCTGTAGATATATTTCATTCAAAATTAAATAGCAACAACGGAAGCAATTATAGAGTGTAGAAAATTCATATATTCATTTATTAGTAAGAAATTCGCACATTTACTAAATTACATTATATAAAAGAAATATCCCTTTTTGTCTATTTACATAAATAATTTTAGAAAATCATAGTAATTCATCATTTATTATCTCAATTCGAAAATTTCGTAGAAACTGAACATTTGTTCTAATTACCAATCAATTATCACACAGAGTCTAGCATCGTAGGTAAATACTTAGAAAATAATAATTTGTTTAACCATTCCTCATTCAATTAAAAATTAACATTTAGAAAAAGACATCACTCTAGTAGTTGCATAGGAAAATCATAATTCGTACAATGATTTCTTATTCAATTGAAAACAACATTTAAAAATAAAAAGGCATTACTCCAGTAGTTTCATAGGCCACACATTATCCACCGCCAATAACCATCGCCGATTCCTTAACCTGAAAAATTTGATTATATATGGGGTGAGCGACACAGCTCAGTGGAGTAAAAATTGTATAAGCTAAATACAGAGATATCTCACATAGGCATGCAAATACAATCCAATAGGACATATCATAGATCTTTTGAAAAATCATAAACATAGACAATAGGTAGCACTGCAAGGGTTCCACCTGAGGGATACATCGACCCCGGACCTCTTGAGTCCCTGGCTCAATAGGGCCTAAGTAACTGTACTACACATTCATGCAAAATAATCTAAGCATTTAAAAAGGACAATAAAGTTTAGAAAACAAACCCTACCTCGAAACTTTGCTTGAAAAATAGTTAATGATTTGATGCAATATCCCTATTGAACTTCAGAGCTCGCCGTCCTCGTCGCCTAACATGGATATATATACATCTTACATCCTATAAATCAAAACTTAAGTATTAACCTCGATATCGGAAGCACTAAAATAACATTCGTGGAAGCTCACGATACTTTCCTAAGGTTTAGGGTTCAACTTGGTTGGTTTGAACAATACTAAATCACTGCGTAGTTGGGATCGAATAATATTTTTTCATAAACCGTATACTGGAATTATTTAGTATTTTTACATTAGGTCATAAACTCAACAATAGATATCATATAAAAGTTTTAGGAAGATTAGAAATATTTAGCTATGGATTTTGAATTTGTGAAACTGAAATTGCTATAACATTAAAACCTGCATAGCTAAGGGATAAAAATTATATTTAAATACATTTAGTACTATATGATTTGAAACTTTAACAACATATAATACGCACATCATAGTATAACATATCCGAAAATAATAAAATATTAAATTCGTTAACTTTAGGTTTTGAATTTTATAAACTAAAACCTTTGTCATTGCTAAAACTATAATGTCTTAGAAATTAATTAATATTTAAATAAATATAAGTTAGAATTATATGATATTTTACCACACGGTAGTATAAATTATAATACATAACATATCCAAAATTAAGATATTTGTAAAGTCTTTATATATGTTTTCTAGAATTTATAAATCAGAAACAGAGTATATTCAAGATTTGGAAAGTGTGAATGCGAATTTCATATAAAGTAAAATACAACTCAAACGTATATGAAATTTTAACTGAATATTTGTAACATATTATAACATAACATATTAAAATTTCACGAATTTTGGATATGTTTAAATAGGGATTTGGAATTTCTAAAATGAAAATAGAGAATAACATAAATTTTGGCATCTTATATTGAGAATTACATAACTAGAAAAGTACTCATCATATTAGTATGACATTTTAGCAGTACAATAAAAACATCATGATGAATAGCATATTAAAATTTCATAAATTTATGAATAGTATAGATTGGGTTTCGAAATTTATAAGAAAATTACCTTAGGAGTTGAGAATGAAATAGGGAAGGCAATTGAGGGATCATGGCGTTGAAGAGAAACTTCGTCGAGGTTGTATGGTAGACGATGGGGCTGTGGTGGCACAGAGAATAGAGCTGGAATGTGTTTTCTTTTGGTCCCCTCTAATGTGGTATAATAAAACCCTAATAACAAAAGAGTCCTAATATAATTACCCTAGCTAGTTTCTCAAACACCTTAGGATTCCTCATGGGCCAAGTAATTGGATAATCAGTCCAATAATAGTAATATTCACTAATGGGCTATCTAACTAATTAAATACACTTCTTTTTTTTTTCCCAGGTGTTACAAAGGGTATGATTTCTTTGACACTTATTCTCTGGTAACGAGGATTGCCTCTATTCGGGTGTTTCTCGCGATTGCTGCTTTGCAAAATCTAGAGATTAATCAGATAGATGTCAAGACGGTGTTTCTGAATGGAGAGATAGATGTTGAATCTATATGGAAAACGTGAAGGGTTTGTTGCACCCGGTCAAGAAAATAAGGTGTGCAAGTTAATAAGATCCTTGTATGGACTGAAACAAGCTCCAAATCAATGGCATCTTAAGTTTGACAACACGATGTTGTCAAAATGGATTTAAAATCAACGAGTGCGATAAATGCGTATATGTCAAAGGGACATCAGAAGCATTTGTCATAGTTCGTCTATACGTAGACGATTTGTTAATCATGGGCAGTAGTCATGATACTATCATGGAAACTAAAAGAATGTTAAAGAGGAACTTTGACATGAAGGATATGGGGACTGCTGATGAGATACTGGGGATAAAAATCAGCAGGACTCCTGATGGAATTATCTTATGATAATCCCACTATGTGAAGAAAGTGCTCAAGAAATTCAATGCTTTTGACAGTTCACCGTCAAAGACGCCCATTGATTTAAGTGTAAATCTAGTTGCTAATAAAGCAGAACCAGTGGCTCAGATGGAATACTCATGTATAATAGGCAATCGGATGTACATCACAAATTGTACACGTCCAAGCTTGGCCTACCCTGTAAATATGTTGAGTAGGTTCACGAGCAATCCAAGCCATGAGCATTGGAAAGCGTTAAAAAGGGTGTTAAAATACTTGAAGTACACCGCAGAGTATGGGCTATACTACTCAAGATATCCGACTGTACTTGAAGGGTATAGTGATGCTAGTTAGATTTCGGATTCGAAAGATTCTTATTCCACTAGTGGATACATATTCACCATTGGAGGTGGTGCGGTATAGTGGAAGCCCACGAAGCAAACATGTATAGCTCGGTCCATCATGGAATATGAGTCTATAGCTTTGGACAAAGATGGTGAAGAAGCAGAGTGGCTTCAAAACCTTTTGGAAGATAATCCATGTTGGAGGAAGCATGTGCCTTCTGTGATGATTCATTGTGACAGCCAAGCGGCTATAGGAAGGGCACAGAGCAATATGTATAAGGGTAAGTCTAGACATATTCATCGGAGACACAACACCATTAGATAGTTGATCTCAAATGGTGTGATGTCAATTGACTACGTAAAGTCAAAAGACAATTTGGCAGATCCTTTGGTGAAAGGACTGAATCGAGATCGATTGAGTAAATTCCTAGAGGGAATGGGCTTAAAGTCCACAGAGTAAAATAACCATCATAGTGGTAACCTAACCATGATGAATGGAGATCCCAAGAACTTGGTTCAATGGGAAAACTAAGCTATGAAGGTTATGTTGTAACACTTGGAAACAATGTTTCAACCCATTCCTAGAGAGCAGTACCAAGTGTTGAAACACCTGCAAAGTTGTGGTGAGGCTAAGTCATTTGACTTTTAATGATTCCTACACCTTGTTGAGGTTGAGTATGGCAGGATACTCGGATGAGAGATCACCTATATAAGTGAGAAGTGCGGGCCGCTTCAAAGTAACACTTATGAATTCAAAGTGGTGTCCATGGCCGAAACGGACACAAAATGTGAGAACAGAAGGTGTTGAGACCTTACTATGTTAATACTATTGTCTCGGCATACAACGTGGATGAATAGTTCAAGGCATTACGTCCACTAAGCCGCCAGTGTACTCGATGGTATTGACTATGGAAGGTTCAAAGCCACAAGCTACCTTTCCGGATGCAATATTGTCTCTTGAAGACTGGTTTGCGTGTTTGCATTCATGCATGCATTAATTTCCACTCATGTGGGAGATTGTTGGAAATTTGAGTTTGAGAAAGTGGGCGTCGACCCGACTTTGACCAAATTTTTGGTGGCTAAGAATTTAATTTTGGAGGAATTAAATTGTATATTATTAATCTACTTTCCGAGTAGATGTTCGTAGTATTTTTTATTTCTCAAAACCGAAATTTTTGGTGATTGAGAAATTAATACACGATGTTGGCCACACAAATGGGCATTATGTAAAGGGAGTTGAAAGGATTTCTCTTCATCCCACATAGCTTATACAGCAAAGTTTATCATAGTTTATAAACTAGAAGATGTTATTAGTTGGATATACTATAACATAAGTAGATGATCACAAATGGGCCACACGCGCGTGCGCGCCTGCCCACCCACCTGGCCCGCCCTGGGCGTGGGCTTGGACCTTGGGTCAGCCCGGCCCTTTGGGCCCGAGTCCAGGTCCACTACACTTTTGTCACCCGAAAATGGGCTTGGCCCAGATTCAAGTGACTGTTGGGCCGCCCAATGAACCTGGACATTGTAGGTGTCCAGATTCGTTGTTGACTGTTGGAGTCTGTAACTCCTCACCCTAGATTGTGGTCATGAATGTGTTTGTAACACATGGTTGTTACAAGGAAGGTAAATTCCCATTAACACCATATTTAATTCACTGCAGGTGGATTTTTGTTGTCTATATATAGCTGGTTTCATTGCAGATTTTGTACACTGAATACACTCTGCATATTTCAAATGTGTCGTTAAAAGTGTTGTAACATTTCTAAGAACACTTTCAAGAATACTTCATTCTGTATTCGAGTCCAGCAACCAGTTCTCGCTTCTTCAAGTTCGGAAGGTGCCTTGTGTCAGTGGTGGTACTGTACACAAAGGAGGTTAAGCCATTTTATCTTTGGGGACATTACGTCGTACCGTGAGCACTAGCCAAGACGTATTTGTCTTGCGGAAAGAGTTCCACTTGACCCGACTTTCTGTTTTCAAGTTGTAAATGTCAGATTCTCATTTTCTTGTAATTTTTATTTTCTGTTTTTAAAGCTATTATTGAAGGCTTCCCGTTGTAATCACTTTGTATTCAAAAAATAATAGTGTTGTAAATTGTAATTGATGCATTGTTGAGTTATTACATCGTGTCAATAAAATTGTTAAAGTGAGGATGAATTCGATAGGATCACACTGTTAGGGTGTGCTTGCATTTGTGAAAAGACTGGAAAAACCTTTTTATCTTATCATTTTTCTTGTTTTTCATCCATTATTAGGGTCCAATATAAGTGTCTCGGTCCGAACTCTAAATCACAATCCATTTAATTGTGAATCACACTCCATGATTTGGTACTATGTAATACTTGCATTTCCTATTCAAGAAAATATACAAAATGACCCCAGATGTAATATCACAATGTTGTAATCCTTTACTTCATGTGAATCACACCCTAACAAGTCCGTTACTTCAAGTCCCTAAATATCACAATGATGCAGGCCAATAAAAGACAAGCCAATGAACAAGAAGTGTCATTTGAAAAGAGCCTATCTCTTCAACGGGAAAATTTTCAAATGAGCACTATAAAAGGCTGAGGAAGCATTTGAGAAAAGGTTACCAAGCACGAACGAATTAAGCAATATTCAAGCAAGCATAACCTGCAATATTCTCAAAGCCTATCAAGATATTCCTCAAGCCTAAAACTCGAAGGAACTCGATCCAACAAACGCTGTGAAGGAAAGATTACTTCAATCAGTTGAAGAGGAAAAGTTTAAAGAACGAAAATGGGTCTACTCTCCAAGTTGAAGGAGCTATAGTGAGGTTCAAGGTCGAACCAGAAGTTTCAAGTTTGTTGGAAGATTGTGTGATCAATTCCAAAGACTTGTAGGGAGCTGAAGTAGCAAGGCGTCTGTCTTGTGAAGAAGCTAAGTCGTATGAGAAGCCAGATGTGTGATCAAGGCTATCTCTAGACTGAGAACCGCTTTGTAACTTGATCTGTTACTTAGTGGATTCCTCCAGGAGTTGGAGAAGAGTGGATTAGAGGAATTACCCAATCATCGAACCACTATAAAATTTGCTTGTGTCATTTACTTTCAGCATTTACTTTCTGTCTTATATTTTTATATTTGCTGATAAGTTATATTTATATCTAACTGATAATAACAAGTGCTAAAACAAGTGTTAAAAACGTGTTTAAAATTAACAAAGGGTGTTAAGTCTTCCGTTGTATAAAACCAAATCATCTGAAAAGTTAAGTGTTAGCTGACGCAGCTAAGTTATACTATCAAAAACTTAGTCGAGTCTGTTGAGTGGGTAACTTTGCTGAAGAAAGACAACCTAGCTGTCCCCCAAGGAACCAGCTGATTTGAGTCAACTCTGTTGAATATTTTAAAAGGACTAAAAAGTAAAACTTTGGTAAGGTTTATCTAACCCCCCTTCTAAACCTTACACCACACCCATTGGGACCTACACATGCCCTGACGGCTGAACACTCAATTGGATTAACTGCAGAGTCTCAGGTCCTGAGTAACCTCACTACTCAAGACTCAGCTGGTGCACCAGCTGAGGGGGAAACTCAAGCCATCACAGCCAGGTCTGAGGAGGCTGTGGGAGACCAACCACAAATGAAATTTGGAGGCGATGGAGAGAATCTTAACATTCAGCAGACTGAGGTTGACGACGCTCAGATGGTTCAGACTATCTCAGTTGAAACTTCAACTGCCATGCAGGCCAATGACGATGCTGATGCAGCTAAGGCAAAGGATGGAAGTGAGGCCATGGGAGTTGAGACTCCTGGCCCTGAGAGTTCAATCCAAGGAGTTGATACTCCGACGGATGCCATTGAAGATCCTAAAACAGCTTCGTCTACTAAAGGGATAATCACAGAAGACCCTGCTGCAGTTGAGACTGCACAAGAGGATGTACAAGGTCCATTAGCGGTTGAGATTGCTGAGGGTAATGAAGGCCTAGAGGAGGTTGAGACTTCCCTAGGTAAGAAAGTTGTAGAGGATATGTCTGCTCCTCATGAAGAGGTTGCTGAGGAAGAAGAAGAGATCAGCGCCCTTCACGATTCTCAGGAAAATATTGACACTGGATTCCTGTAATCTGAAAATGAAGCTGAGTCCAGTCCCATTAATCAATCTAACAAGGACAAAGCTGATGAGAAAGCACAAGCACCACAGAGTCAGGCCAGTGATAAGGCTGCTCCAATGAAATTTCCAATGGTGGCTGGCCCATCTCTAATGGCTTTGTCAACCTCTGATGAACCTGATAAGTTAGCCAAAGAACATACAACTCAACAGGAAGAAACAACTGATGCCGAGGACGCTGTTAAGACAGCTGAGGATCAGTCAGATCAACAGGCTAACACAGCTGCTCAAGATGCCGATGACGCTGAAACAACTGAGGAAATCTTTAAATAAAAGGGAAAAGCTCCACAGGTCGAGGACGCGGAGATTCCAATTTTCCCTGAGGATTTGTTTGCGGAATATTTTCCATTTGAAGCCCACATACCCTTTGAAGCCGAGTCAGTCGCGAAACAGTGCCAGATACAATGTGCAAGTCTCTCCAGCTGAGACTGCTATGGTGCCAATTGGTTTTGATTTCGATGTTGTATGGCCAGAGGAACAGTCCGCTGATGCAACCGAGTTCTGGAAAGCCTTTCAAGCCATCTGTGCTGAAATAGAAAAGATAGAGCATGGTTTTGCAGCACTGGACCAACGACTAGACAACAGAGATGCCACTATCACTGGAGACATCCGAGGGACACTATTTAGGATTAGAGAATTGATTGGATAGGTCAAGGCATTAAGGCGTGAGCAGGTCACCTGCTTTAAATCTCTATTCACAAAAATGGTGATCTGGGCTCAGATAATGCCAAGTTCCAGCAAAGGCAAAGGGACGACATGTTCATGATGGATGAATTGCATAGGTCTGATATGGAGTGGCTTAAGGCTCAACACAAATTAGAAATTCAGAGAATGGAGGCCAACGTTGAACATCATATTAAGGTGCTCCAGATAGAGATGAAGCTGATGGCAGCTGTAACCATGGCTTTGAGATCAGAATTCAGAACAGCATACTCCAAGACTCATGATAAGCATGACATGAAAAATAACAAGATTGATCTACTCTTGAGTGACATATTCCCTAACTTGGCTCTACCCCTTGGTGATGATGCCAAAAAGGAGGAAGAGGAACTAGAAGAAGGGCAGTGGAGTGATAAGGAATTAGTTAAAGGGGAAGTAAGCAAGGGGAAAGGTAGTTCAATGGAAAAACCTCCCTTGAAAATAATGTTTCCAAAACCCCACAGCAGAGTGAAGTTACAACCTTGATTATCAACAAACTACCAAAGGAGCTGACCGTAGAAGAAAAAGCTGAAATGGCAGTCAAACAATCAAGAAAAGTCATAGAAGCTGAGTTCGATAAGGTATATGAGAAGCACTCCTAGAGAATCAAATATATTAAAGCCAGGTTTGAAGGCCCCCCAGCTGGTTTATTGAAAGATTCCCCAGCTGTAAGACCCTCTCGAAAAATCATGATGCCCGATGTCGGATTTGAACCCAGATCACTAGAGGGGTTTCAAACTCTAAATGTTGAAGGTTATTTCAAAAATATGACTCTACCATAGGTGTGGGACTTGTATTGGGAAAAAGGACTCGACTTGTGCAAATCTGCTAAGAAGCAGCAGAGTTCTAGCAGTCACTCGACAAGAAAAACACCCGTACAGTACACTCCTAGAGGAGGAGCTGAGTCATACTAAGGGAGGGGAAGGTTTGGAAGTGGTGGAAGAGGCAGAGGCACTCCACCACAGCCAAGACCTAAAGATGTAAGATACGTTGAACCGCAGAAGAAAGGAATCAACTACTGGGCTGAGTTCGACACTCTTGCTAATATGGAAGTGGAGCGGAAAAATGAGGAGGCAAGAAAGAGATAAGAAGCTGAGAACGAAAGACTTAATCGAGAGTGGAAAGAAAGGCAGCGAAGGGAAGACCCTGCTACCAAAAGAACTTATGAGAGGAAGAAAAGGGAAAGGGCTGAAGAAGAAGAGAGAAGAAAGAAGCAGTCGAGGCGTTGAAGACGACTTAAACCCCTTCAGTGTACTTTACTTAATTGTAAAAACAAATTTTGTAAGTATTCTTGTAATATCTTATTACTCAAACTCATGACATGCTCTGATACCTGTTGTATTTTAGTTTTATAATAAACTCTGATGCAATTGTAATAGATAGTATAGCTCCGATACAATGTATAGGGTATACTTTGTAACAACTTTGTAAAGTGAATTTGTAAAGTACAAGAATGATATGATCAATAAAATTGACTTATTCAAAACATATATTCTTTGTTACTGCACTGCTTATTTTGCTGTAATTATTTAAGTTTTGGCATCATCAAAAAAGGAAAAATTCTTAGGAAAATTTATGTTTAGATTTTGATGATACCATGTAAAACTTAGAATAGGAAGTTGGCACCCCATTTTCTTTGTAATTCAGCTTGTAATAGATAGGACTGCATGAGCTGAGTTGGAGTCAGCCAAGTTGAAGATTACAAGAGTCGACTGAAGATTGAAGAGAAGACCCAGCTGTGTGTCAGCTGTGTGAAGCCATGTAATGAATCAGTCAAGTGACAGAAAATCAGTCAGCTGACTAACAGCTAAGTCATTCCAAATGATTGGAATCGAATGTCAAAGGGGTTTGCAAAAGACAAGACTTGAAGAAATCTGATAGAGATCCGTTGTCAACACAAGTCAAGAGTTTGGTAGAAATGGGCATGTATCAGGCTGCCAACAATAAAGTTGTTTTGCTGAAAGAGTGCAAAAAGCAAGGAACCAATGAGATGTACGTGAAAACCTACAGAGGTCAAGGAAAGGCTGCAGTGCATTAAATTCATGGTTCGATCCTCATTAATGTTGCAAGGACAAGACATGCCAATAACCTACGAGCCGGATTTGAAATTTATGTCTATCTCTTCAACATACATATTTTTAAATCCACACTATAAAAGGCTGAGGAAGCAGGTGAGAGAAGGTAACTGAACCGACCATGAATTTCAAGCATACAATCATTCAAGCAAACCTGCAAATACACTCAAGCTTTCAAAGTTAATCCTCAAGCCTAAAATCGAAGGAACTTAATCCAACACACTCAGTGAAGGAAAAAATACTTCATCAAGTTGAAGATGAAACTGTTTGAAGAACAAAACGGGTCTACTCTCCAAGGTTGAAGGAGAAGTAGTAAGGTTCAAGTTCGAACCAGAAGCTTTGGGCTCATGGGAAGGTTGTGTGATAAATTTTAAGAGTTCGAGGGAGCTGAATTAGCAAGACAACCATTTTGTGTAGAAGCTGATTTTAGTCCAAGTGGCTACGATAATCTAGAGGGGGGGTGAATAGATTATGCCGTTTTTTTGCAATTAACCCTCTTTTTCGAATGATCAATCAAAGACAAGAATAAAGGTGCGGAAATTAAACAACACGCCTTGATTTATAGAGGTTCAACCCACCTAGGGCCTATTCCTCTACCACCCCAATATCTCCGGGATGGATTTCAAAAAGAAAAAAAGATTTTATTAATTACCACAATTAATACAACATCACCTTACAACACCTCTTGGATATTACCTCAATCTCCCTTGAAGATTACCAAAATCATCTACGGCACCTTGCAAAGATTACCACAATCTTCAACCTTGAAGAATACCAAATTCTTCAATACCTCAAAGAGCACCAAACTCTTTAATAAGAAGATTACCACAATCTTCTTGCACCTAATACCTAGATCATCCAAGTGTGTTCTTACCTCAAGAACACTCACAAGGATATCTTGTGTTGAATGATGAACCCAAAAACTCAAGATTACAACTCGATAATGAATAATACAAATTTAAGTGCAAGTGTAATCAAGAATCAAGCCTAGACCTCAAGATGTGAAAGTGAAATACTTAGGCTATAAATACAACAAGAGTGTTGAATATGAAAGCTTAGAAATTTGCAGATTTCTTGTTGTGTATTTGCTTGTGTTGTTATTTTTGTGTCTTCAAATCATCCTCTATTTATAGGAGAGTGTTCATAGACATAGGCTCCTCCTTCTTCACTTTTTGTCTACAAAAATAGGATCACAAGATGTAGAAATATTGTACAAAAATCAAAAGCAAATCTTGCTGATATGAGTTCAAATGGTACAATTTTGCTGTCAAAAAAATACACAGGGTGACCGGTTGCCCTATAGAAAATTTTGATCGTTGGAAAGAATTAGTGCGATCTAGGATAGGTTGGAGGGGGGTCCGACCGGTCGGAGGGGAGTCCGACCGGTCGGCCCTTCCCTGGACCGGTCGCCCTCCGTAATTTTTTCACAGAATTTCTTTCTGTTCTCGTTTTTCATTTCTCTAGGTACCGGTCGACCTTTTGCTCGACCGGTCGACCTCCAACTTGAAATGTTGTCCGATTTTTGTCAAAAATAAACTTCAAAAAATACTCCAAAAAATTAGTAAAAACATTTTAAATCAATTGGAAGTATTTGGACAACTTTTATAAACATTGTTTTGGTATAAAAACTCATTTAAACAAAATCATCAAAATCTTGATAAAAACAATTATCTAACAAACTCCCCCTTTTTGATGATTACAAACCAAAAAAATTTTAGGAAGTCGATTTAAAAATGAAACACATTTTCCGGTCTAAAACATCAATCCATTACAAGCAAGATTTACCATAAGTAAAACACACAAGGATATGAGAAAATATTTTTCAAAAATATTTTTGCACAAGCTCCCTCTATCAACATGCATAACAAAAAATAAGTAGAAGCAAACAACTACAAGTTAAAAGCTTGATTTTCATGAGCTTAAAAGCTCCCCCTGTCAAAAAGACATCATTAGTTAAGCATAAAAGTCCATAATACATCACATGGACTAAGTATTATTCTCAGCTTTTGGCTCTTAAGAGCACTAGCTTATAGCTTTTCTTGCGAGATTATAGCTTTTATTGCGAGCTTATTTTCGCTTCTTTGAGCGTATGAGCGTTTTTCCTGTTTCTCCCCCTTTGGAATCATCAAAAAGAATGTTAGCACGATAAAAATATCATTCAATTATATCAAAGTGCGCAATTTAATCGATTTATCCAGCGTCTTGAAAATTTAAGCTTAAATTCCAAGTAAAAGGGAAAATTTGCTCATTTGATTTGCAAAAGCTCATTTGAATGTTAAAACATGATCTCTATAAATTTATAAGACTTTTCAAATCGAGAGAATCACGTAGGTGATGAATTTTTCATAGAAACATTTTGTCAAACACTTTGCATGTATTGAATAAAACAAGAGATATATACTGCCTTTGTAATTCGTTTAAGCCAAAATATTTCATCACCAATTGCAATATAACAACATTTATCCATCAACAATCATCATATACAACATACTAATACAAGAATTTCATCAACAACACTAGATACAAGTATATTCTCAAGGGTTCAAACCAATTGAGATTAAAAGGAAAAATTCTTACCAATTGATCAGAGAAGTCGGATGATATGGATGAAATAGAAGTTACATAAACTAAAAAATATAGATTTTATAAGAAAAAAATCATTTTGAGTGAATTTTGAGTGAAAAATGCGAAGGGGTTCGATTTTAGAAGAAAATAGCCAAAATGACGAAATGAAGGACAAAAAGCATTTTAATCCTAAAATCATCTAGGGCGACCGGTCGACGGGTAGGGCGACCGGTGCCTGAACACCAGTTCTGTTTCTGTCCGAATTTTGCACCAAAAATCCGATTTTTCATCCCTAAGTTTTAAAAACATGCAAATTGCAAACATAAACCTCATTCAATATACATTATGCCTAAACAAGCTCAAAATGAGGTAAAAAACTCGGCGGTTAATGGTTAAAAACGAATGTCCGCGAGTTATCCTTGAGACAGAATTAAACACATCTCAATTTTCCGTTAAGAGACACAATCCCAAAAAAATATCGAATCTCAATATGTTTAGTTCGATTATGAAGAACCAAAATTTTGAAAAATTATATTCACCGAACTTGTTATCCCAAAAAATATTTAACGTTTTAAAATTTTGGATAAAACAAGCCATAAGAAGAGGTGCCTTTCAAATATTTGAAATCGAGCATATAGGCATAAGGCATGAAGAATTACGAGTCTATAAGAATAATGAAAGTTGATGAACATACCTCGAAATTATTTGTCAACCAATATGCCTTTCGCAACTTGAAATTTTATGACGTAGATGGCAATGAATGAGTCTTCGATCATTTGTTCCTTAACACCAAAATATTTTCTGCAAAAAGTTGACAAAATATCTTGCATAAGAGCATAGTGATATCGAATAATATACACAATATTGAACAACATAGAATTTGAAAAAGTAGCACATATTATGCTATTTAAGGAACCAACAAAAGTTTGATAAAACAAGTGCTTATTGAAAATCCATATAAGGTCTCTTTGGAAATTTGAAAATCCGAGAATATAAAATTGAGACCTCATTTTTAAGAACCATTTTTATAAAGAATTTTATCAAACAATACAAAATAAAAGATATGAAAATGCGCAATAAAAGACAATATAAAATGCATACTACAAGAAGAGGATGAGAGTTACCAATTTCTCCATTGCCAAGGGTTATATCTTTCCCATTGTTGATTATACCCTCTTCTTGAAAAATAATTTTGTTGATAATATCTCCTCGTTTGATCATATGGCGCGATCGTTTGTTGTTTATATGACAATTTAAAACTCCTTTGATTTTTATTGCGCCGAGTACCTAACATAAAATTTTCTTATGGTACCCTCAAGTGTTTGGGTCCTTTGGGATTAACATTGAGACTTTTAGGTCTCCAGTAATAATTAGAACTATTTTTAACCCGACAAGTATTAGTCGTGTGACCAATTTTACCACAATAGAAACATGTAATAGTTCTAGAAGAATAATGACCAACATGCATAGGGACTTGGTTCTTTTTCTTAACATTAATAGCATTAGGCTTATAACCAAGTCCTAGTTTCAAATGATCACAACATTGAACATCAATAATTTTGGTCATTTTATCGGTACTCAAGTTAAACTTCAACATATCCTTTTCCATACAATCAATATCCTTAACTAGAGTACTATTTTGTTCTTCAAGAATTCTAACCTTATCAAGTATAACATTATGAGCACTAGTAAGAGATTCATAAGAAGCATGTAAACTATCCTTTTCATTATTCATGGTGTAGAATTCCTTTTTCAAATTCTTATATTTAAAAAGCAAGCCTTGGAATTCTTTTTTAAGCTCGTCAAAATCATTTTGCAATTCATCATAATTATCATGCAATTCATTACTAAAAGAAGTAGACGGGTTAGAGCGTACCTCATTGTCTTCTTCGATTCTCATTACACATTGCTCGGCTTCTTCATCGTCAGAAGTTGTAAGGAGCTCATCCCAAGTTGTTATAAAATCCGGTTTAGAGGTGGATGCTTTTGAATTACTCCTTTCATTTGCATATGCTTCATAGATGATAAGATTTCCAATAAGCTCATCAAAATTTAGAGTTTCTAAATTTTGAGATTCCATGATAGCCGTCACCTTTTCGGACCAAGAGCGGGGAAGAACATTTAAAACTTTGGTAACTTTGTCTTCTTCCGAAATGACCTTTTCGAGTGCCTACAAAGAATTTACAATATTGTCGAGCCTTTCAACCATTTTTTAAATCTCTTCACCCTCGAGCATTGTGAAATTTTCAAAATTTTTAACAAACATTGTTTTTCTAGCTTGTTTAACTTTCTTGGTGCCTTCATATATATTTTCTAATTTTTCCCACACATCATGGGCGGATCGAATACCTCTAATTCGATTATACTCCGTAGCGGTAATAGAACAATGAAGAATATTAAGAGCTTTACCGTTTAAGGAGAATATTTTCTTGTCTTCATCATCATAATCCTTGAGGGCTTTGGGAATTTGAGTGCGGTCTTCCTTTTTTTTCATCGGGATGAATACTCCATTTATAACCGTGTTCCAAATATCGAACCCGCAACCTTGTAAGAAAGATTCCATTATATCTTTCCAAAATGCATAATTGTTGGAGTCGAAAAGAGGCGGTCTATTGAATGATGCGCCAGTTGGTAGATAGCTCTCGTTCGTAGCCATGGATCTTTCCTCTTTACTCGGAAAAAGCTAGCCAAAGAGTTTGGTTCTGATACTACTTGTTAGTCCAAGTGGCTACGATAATCTAGAGGGGGTGAATAGATTATGCCGATTTTTCGCAATTAGCCCTCTTTTTCGAATGATCAATCAAAAACAAGAATAAAGGTGCGGAAATTAAACAACACGCCTTGATTTATAGAGGTTCAACCCACCTAGGGCCTAGTCCTCTACCACCCCAGTATCTCCGGGATGGATTTCAATAAGAAAAAAAGATTTTATTAGTTAACACAATTAATACAACATCACCTTACAACACCTCTTTGGAGATTACCTCAATCTCCTTTGAAGATTACCACAATCTTCTACGACACCTTGTGAAGATTACCACAATCTTCAACCTTCAAGAATACCAAATTCTTCAACACCTAGATCATCCAGGTGTGTTTTTACCTCAAGAACACTCACAATGATATCTTGTGTTGAATGATGAACCCAAAAACTCAAGATTACAACTCGATAATGAATAATACAAATTTAAGTGCAAGTGTAATCAAGAATCAAGCCTAGACCTCAAGATGTGAAAGTGAAATACTTAGGCTATAAATACAACAAGAGTGTTGAATATGAAAGCTTAGAAATTTTCAGATTTCTTGTTGTGTATTTGCTTGTGTTGTTCTTTTTGTGTCTTCAAATCATCCTCTATTTATAGGAGAGTCTTCATAGACATAGGCTCCTCCTTCTTCACTTTTTGTCTACAAAAAGAGGATCACAAGATGTAGAAATATTGTACAAAAATCAAAAGCAAATCTTGCGGATATGAGTTCAAACGATACAATTTTGCTGTCAAAAAAATACACAGGGCGACCGGTTGCCCTATAGAAAATTTTGAACGTTGGAAAGAATTAGTGCGGTCAAGGTACAGGTTGGAGGGGGGGTCTAACCGGTTGGAGGGGGGTCCGACCGGTCGCCCTCCCTCTTTTTTTCACAGAATTTTTTTATGTTCTCGTTTTTCATTTCTCCAGGTACCGGTCGACCTTTTGCTCGACCGATCGACCTCGAACTTGAAATGTTGTTCGGTTTTTGTCAAAAATAAACTTCAAAAAATACTCCAAAAAATTAGTAAAACATTTTAAATCAATTTGGGAGTATTTGGACAACTTTTATAAACATTGTTTTGATATAAAAACTCATTTAAATAAAATCATCAAAATCTTGATAAAAACATTTATCTAACAGCTGAGTCCTAGGAGCAGCCAGATGTGTGATCAAGTCTGACTCGGACTGATAACTACTTTGTAAGCAGATCTGTTACTCAGTGGATTCCTCTAGGAGTTGGAAAAGAGTGGAATAGAGGAATTTCCTAATCCTCAAACCACTATAAAATTGCTTATGTCATTTTTACTTACAACACTTTGTTTTTCTTGCACATTATTCATATCTGCTGAAATTGCTAAACTCAACTAATAATAACCTTTGTTAAAAACAAGTGTTGAAAACATTAAGGGTGAAAAGTCTTCCGCTGAACAAAAACCAAATCAACTTTAAAGTTAAGTGTTAGCTGACCCAGCTGAGTTATACTATCAACAACTCAATCGAGACTGTTGAGTGGGTAACTTTGCTGAAGAAAGCCAACCTGTGTTCCTTAAGGACTTAGCTGGTTTGAGTTAACTCTGTAAAAATTATTTAAAAGGACTAAGTTCGAGAATTTAGTAAGGTTTATTCAACTCCCCTTCTAAACCTTACAACTCACCCCTTGGGACCTACATCAGCCAACTACCGAAAGAACTATCCTTAGAAGAGAAAGCTGATTTGGCTTACAAAAAGTCAAGACAAGCCATTGAAGCTGAATTCGAGAAGGTAGCTGATAAGCACTCCGAAAGAATCAAAGACATAAAAGCAAGGTTCGAAGGCCCCCCAGCTGGACTGTTGAAAGATTCCCCAGTTGTAAGACCCCCTCGAGAAATTATGATACCTGATGCAGGATCTGAACCTAGATCACTAGAGGAGTTTCAGACTCTAGCTGCAGAAGGTTACTTCAAGAACATGACTCTACCCCAGGCGTGGGACTTGTACTGGGAGAAAGGACTCGACTTATGCAAATCAGCTGAGAGGCAGCACAGTTTAGACAGTCAGCCGACTGGCAAATCACCTGTATAATACACTTCTGGAGGAGGAGCTGAGTCATACCGAGGAAGGGGAAGGTTTGGTAGTGGTGGAAGAGGTAGAGGTACTCCATCACTGCTAAGACCTACAGATGTTAGGTATATTGATCCACAGAAGAAGGGAGTCAACTACTGGGCTGGGTACACCACTCTTG
The DNA here is from genome assembly GCA_016081115.2 of Rehmannia glutinosa. Classification (NCBI taxonomy): domain Eukaryota; kingdom Viridiplantae; phylum Streptophyta; class Magnoliopsida; order Lamiales; family Orobanchaceae; genus Rehmannia; species Rehmannia glutinosa. The sequence continues at coordinate 368,641 of JABTTQ020001400.1, forward strand.
CTAACATAGAAGTGGAGAGAAATAATGAAGAGGCAAGGAGGAGGCAAGAAGCTGTAAATGAAAGGCTCAACCGTGAATGGGTATAAAGGCAGAGAAGGAAAGACCCTGCTACTGAACGAGCTTATGAAAAAAGGAAAAGAGCTGAAGAAGACCGAAGGAGAGCTGAAGATGAAACCCCTTCAGTGTATTTTACTTAGCTGTAAATACAAACAATTGTAAGTACTTTGTAAAGCCTTTAAAACTTTGATACCTATTGTAGATTCTTGAGTTTAGGTTCTGATACATTTGTATATATAGTATAGCTCTGATACAGTTTATAGGTTATACTTTGTAAAAGCGTTGTAAAGTACATTTGTAAAGTACAAGAATGATATGCTCAAATAAAATTGACATATTATACACATACATTCTTTGATACTGCACTATTTACTTTGCTGTATTTATTTAAGATTTAGCATCATCTCAAGGGGGGAAATTGTTAGGAAAATTTATGTTTAGATTTTGATAATACCATGTAAAACTTAGATTAGGAAATTGGCACCCCATTTTCTATGTAATTCAACTTGTAATAGATAGGTTATATAAGCTGAGTTAGAGTCAACCTAGTTGAAGATTAATAGAGTCGACTGAAGATTGAAGAGAAGACCTAGCTGTGTGTCAGTTGTGTGAAGCCAAGAGAAGGTTCAGTCAAGTGACAAAAAAGTTGTCTGAGTCAGCTGACTGACAACTAAGTCATTCCAAAATTATTGGAATATAATGTCAAAGGGGTATGTAGCAGGCAAGACTTGAAAAAAGCTGAAAGAGATCTGTTGTCATCACAAGTCAAGGTTTTGCTGGAAATAGACATGTGTCAGGCTGCCAGCAATAAAGCTATTTTGCTGAAAGAGTGCAAAAAGCAAGGAACCAATGTGATGTACCTGAAAACCTGCAGAGAATAAGGAAAGGATGCAGAGAATTGATTCATGGTACGATCATCATTATTGCTGCAAGGAAAAGACGAGCCAACAACCTACGAGTGTGGTTTAAAATGTGTGTCTATCTCTTCAACGGACATAATCTAAAATCTAAACTATAAAAGGCTAAGGAACCAAGTGAGAGAAAAAATGAGGAGTTCATTACAAGCATACAAGCAAACAAGCAATAACCTGCAAATTCTCTCAAGCTTTCAAAGATATCCTCAAGCCACATTCATTGAAGGAAAGATTACTTCACATGTTGAAGAGAAAATTTTGTTTAAAGAACAAAAGGGGTCTACTCTCCGAGGTTGAAGGAGAAGTAGTAAGGTTCAAGTTTGAACCAGAGGTTTTAGACTCGTTGGAAGGCTGTGTGATCAAATCCAAGAGTCTAAAGGAGGTGAAGTAGCAAGACAACTCTTCTCCAACACAAAAATGAGGACTGTTGACCGCTTTGTAACCAAGATCTTGTTACTTAGTGGATTCCTCCAGGAGCTGGAGAAGAGTGGATTAGAGGAATTACCCCATCCTCGAACCACTATAAAAATTGCTTGTGTCTTATTTACTTACAACACTTTTAATTCTTGCATATATTTTATATCTGCTGCTAAGTTAAAATTGTTGAACTCAACTGAGAATAACAATTTCTAAAACAAGTGTTGCAAAATAAGTTTAAACCCAAAAGGATGAAAAGTCTTTCGCTGAACAAAAATGAAATCAATTGTTATTCTAAGTGTTAGCTAAAAGCAACTAAGTTATACTATCAACAGCTCAGTTGAGTCTGTTGAGTGAGTAACTTTGGTGAATAAGCTAACCTAGCTGTCCCTCAAGGACTAAGCTGATTTGTGTAAAAATCTGAAATATTTAAAATGACTAAATCGAAAATTTAGTAAGATTTATTCAACCCCCTCCCTCTCTATGCCTTTCTTATCACCCCTTGGGACCTACACCGTGCAGGACCACACGGTGGTGTAAAAACAAACGGCCCATGCGATGTGTCTGTGGCGGATTTTTGTGTCCTTTTCCTACCAGAACTCTACAAGTGATCTCTCCAAGCACCTATATAAAGGGACCAAAGCTTGCATTAAACTACATCATTCATACAACATACAACACACCAAAATACAGAGGATTACACAAATCAAAGGTCTTCTAAGAGAGGAGGGCTAGGTTACGAAGAACACCATAATGCCTTTCACGTCTATGGAAGCACAAGAGTTTCGAAGGCTTGGAAGGAGGATCCATCCTGACAAGAAGGGATTTTCTTTCTTAGTTTAGATCTCTTGTCTGTACTTAAACGATGTCACAATGTTGATTTCAAGTTTTCCTATGAATTTGTTATCAATGTTGGGCTAATCTTTCGGATCCTCGAGTATAATCAAAACTGTGGATTCATGTTAAATCTTGATTGATTGATTTCTTAATTGATTCATGTGTTCTATTTTATGAATTCAAGTGCTTATTCTTAATTTCTTATTATCTGATCAATAATTTCCATGTCATATTTGTTAGTGCAAAATTCCGGAGAGGAGTTCTAACAAAGACGAAAATTGAATTCAGACATAAATGGGTGTAACGAGTCAGGAGACCCACAACTGTTTGTGGGGAGCCATTCAATTCATAGATCTTTTGGGAGTTAATAATAGTTGTATCGGGAGATCTACAATTGTTATTAATCTACTGTTTATGCACCACCCGGGAAGGGGAATAGACTAATTTAGGAATTGAACCCATATAAATGCATGAATTGGTTTTGTGAAACATTGATTGGATTTAATACTAAAGAAGCATGTTGAGATTATGTTCCTAGGGTTGCTTAAGTATTTGTTGAAAATACTTGTGGGGTTTGAAATTTATTTCTTTTATTTTTAGTTTTTAATTATTTATTAAAACTTGTGATATTCGGTTGCTTCAATAAAATCGGAATGCGATGTTATTATAACATAATTGTTTCATAGTCAATCCCTGAGGAATACACCCTTGCTTGCCATTATCCTATAAACTACACTGTACACTTGCAGTATAGAGATCCAAATATTTTTTGGTGGACATCCTCCCTCTAGATTTTCGTAGCTACTTCGACTAACAGTTAATGTCAAAATGGTAAACAAAAAGGGGTGTCACACCAAGTGTTACAAAACTTCAATACTACTCGATATTTTGAACTTCGACATATGAATGTTATGGGTCCTACTGAGGTTGAAAGCATTAGTGGTAAAACGTATTCTTTTGTGTGTGTTGATGATTTCTCACGTTATTCATGGGTCTTCTTTTTACGTGAAAATATGACACTTTAGATTCTTTCAATAAGTTGTACAAAAGGGTGTGTAAGTTGTACTTCATGAACATCTCTAGAATTAGGTCAGATCATGGTAAAGAGTTTGATAATTCTTCTTTTTCGTCTTTCTGTGATAGATTGGGATATCTCATGAATTTTCCGCACTTAAAACCCCACAACACAATGGGGTGGTAGAAATGAGAAATCGAACATAACAAGAAATGGCGAGGTTGATGTTGAGTTCTAAAAATTTGATAAAACTCTTTTGGGCTGAGGCCTTAAATACTGCATGTAACATCTCCAATAGAGTTTATCTGAGGATGGGTAGTACTGTGACTCCTTATGAAATATTTTTGGGAAAGAAAAACCCAACCTTAAGTATTTTCATGTCTTTGGATGTGTGTGTTATGTTTTGAATGATAGAGATCACCTTGCAGAGTTTGATTCAAGTCACCTAGGATAAATGCAACAATCAAGTCAAGACAACTGACTTAAATCCGTTGGAATAAAGTCAATGATATTTCTCGATATAGTAATATGGCAAGCTGCGATCTCTTAAAGTGTTTGGCCAAGAATTGTGCAAAAGGAATGAACCAATGGGAAACACTGCACCTTGTGTCAGAACCTGCAAAGCTGAAATGCCATTTAATACGAGGAAAGGTCAACATCACAAGGGTTGTAGACCAAGACAAGACAAGACAAGCCAACGAACACAAAGTAACATTTGAAACAAGCCTATCTCTTCAAACGGGCAAATTTGAAATGTGCACTATAAAAGGCTGAGGAAGCATTTGTGAAAAGGCTACGAATGACACTGATATTTTAAGCAATATTCAAGCAATTAACCTGCAAATTCTCAATGCTTATTAAGAAATACCTCAAGCCTAAATCTCGAAGAAACTCGATCCAACACAAGCTGTGAAGGAGAGATAACTTCAATCAGTTGAAGAGGAAAACATTTGAAGATCAAAAGGGGTCTACTTTCCAAGTTGAAGGATTGTAGAAAGGTTCAAGGTCAAACCAAGTATCAAGTTTGTTAGAAAGCTTCGTGATCAAATCCAAGAACTTGAGAAGTGTGCTGTCGTAGCCAGGTAGCTGCCTCGTGAAGAAACTGAGTCGGCAAGAGAAGCCAGCTGTGTGATCAAGGCTGTCTCCAGACTGATAACCGCTTTGTAAACTGAGCTGTTACTTAGTGGATTCCTCGAGGAGTTGGAGAAGAGAGGACTAGAAGAAATACTCCATCTTTGAATCTCTATAAAAATACTTGTGTCAATTTACTTTCAGCATTTACTTTCCTGAATATCTATTTTAAATCTGCTGTTAGTTAATATTTGCTATTCAACTCATAAATAAATAAGTGCTAAAACAAGTGTTTAAAACAAGCTTTAAACCAATCAAAGGGTGTTAAGCCTTCCGCTATTAAAAACTAAATCAACCAAGTTAAGTATTTGGCTTAAGAAGCCGAGTTATATTATCAACAGCTCTATTGAGTCTGTTGAGTAGGTAACTTAGTTGAATAGCCAACTTAGCTGTCCTCCAAGGACACAACTGATTTGAGTCAACTCTGTTGAACTATTTAAAAGGACTAAAATCGAAAATTTGGTAAGGTTTTATTCAACCCCCCTTCTAAACCTTACACCACACCCATTGGGACCTACAAGTGGTATCAAAGCGGTTGGTTCATTGAGCCTTCCGCACTGATTACTGAACTAGATCTCTATCTTTTCAAAAGGTTTTAACACTTGCGTTTTTCAAATCTTTCAGTTTTAAGCAAAGTTATTATCATGGAAGCAAATCTAACTCGTATTCCAATGTTTAATGTGAAACAGTTCGATGACTGGAAATTTCGCATGCAGGGTCATCTATCAGCATTACATGATAAAATGTGGCTAGTGATAGAGGATGGGCCATTGCAAATACTCAAAGTCAATACGGCTATAAGAAGAGCAACTGCAGCTGAGGGAGAAGAAGCTGCCATTGAAGCAAGACCAACCATGGTTGAAAAACCACACACGGAATGGACAACTGAAGATAGAAAGAGATATAACCTAGACAATGTACCTAAGACAGCTGCATTGTTGGCCAGTGATGGGAAACGAGCTGAGCCAAAGGAGACCATTGACCAGGAGGAGATTGCCCTCATGGTGAAAAGATTCAACAAGTTCTTCAACAAGAACTATAAGAGGAACAAGGGTGAAACCTCCAGAAGATATTCAGCACATTCCAAGGCAAGGGAAGACAGGCCACCCAAGAGAGCTGAGCATCAAAGAGCTAATTATCAGAGAGCTGATAATCAAAGAGCAGACAAAGCTGATAAAAGAGCTGAGAACCTGTGTTGGAATTACAGACAAGCAGGACATTTTGTAGTTGACTGCTCATATCCACTAGTCAACAAGTATAGGAATGAGAAAGAAAGAAAAGTCTTCAAGGAAAGAAGACAGGAAAAGAAGAAAGCCATGTTGGTTGTTGAGACTGCTAAGCCAACCAAGTTCAAAGAGGCAGCAGACTCAGATAGTAGTGAAGCACACTACTTAAGTGATTCTGAGTAAGAGGCTAGGATCTGCCTCATGGCCAAAGAACAAGATAAAGAAGATGAGGTACACTCTAACTCATCTCTTTCTGATTCAAGTGATAGTGACTGTGATACACACACCTCATCACCCATAGATCTTTATGGTTCATTAGGCAAAATGATGAAAGATTTTGAACACATAAAGTCCTCACACACAATCTTAAATGAGGAAAACAGCCAGCTTAAAAGCCAAAACTCCCAACTGACAAAAGAGCTGAGTACTCTGAGTCACATAGCTGATGAGAACTCTAAGCTAAAGGCTGAGAATGCCAAGACCATAGCAGAATTAGCTGCTACAGAAAATAGGGAAAAAGATCTTAAAAATGTGATTGCCTCATTTACAAAAGCATCCAATCTATTGGATGAACTAATCATAAGTAAAAAAGAATGTGGAGACAAGACAGGCATATGTTTTAATTCCTTTGTGCATAGTCAAACTTCAAGAGTGATTTTGGAAAAGGGATCTTCAGGCAATGAAGCATTCCAAAAAGCCAAAACACCAAATGTGGCATCCACATTCACTCCAAACCACAATCACAATCACACTGGACTTGGGTACAAGGGTAAATGAAAGAAGCCAGTAGAGTATGCTGAAGGGACAGCAGGGAAGAATTTCAGACAGGTCCATCAGCAGACTCCTAACAAGAAGTACTCTGTTAAAGCCAAACAGAGCTACGAAAAAACCCAAAAAATTTCATCAGAGAAACACATATGATGGGAATGGTAGAAACTATCAAGCTGATTGGAATAATGTGAAACATCAGCAAATACTTATAGAATACAAGCCAAAAGGGCAAAGACCTAAGCCTCAACAAAGGTCATTCAAAAGGCAAAAGAGCTATTATCAGCACACATATGCACCCAAACACTACACTCAGAAATACCACAACTATCCCAAGAAAGCAATTGCTAAAACACACACACAAGCATACAGACAAAAGAGACAGATGTATGATTATGGCACTGATAGATGGCAACCTCTTAGAGTCAGATCATCTGGCTATAGGTTGGTTGGAACATCTTATAGCACTAACCCCCCAGGACCCAGACAAGTATGGGTACCTAAAAACTGATTTTCTTGATTGCAGGTTCAAGGAACAGCTGAGTGCCAAGGAACCTGATACATGGATATTGGTTGTTCCAGACATATGACAGGAAACAAGAAAAATCTGTCAAGATTCAAGGAGATTAGAGGTGCAACTGTCATATTTTGAGGTAATGAAGCTCCAGGGGAGATCAAAGGCACATTATCCATGAAGAAAAATGGATTGGAAATCACAGACGTTGCTAAAGTTGAAGGCCTCAACTTCAACCTGCTAAGTATCAGCCAACTTTGTGACAATGGCTACAATGTATGATTCAACATGGGGATATGCCAGATCAAAGATACTGAATCCAACGAAATAGTGCTGCAAGGTTCAAGACAAAAGAATATGTATGTGGTAGATTGGTCTACTGCTACACCAAGCACATGTCTGCTAGCAAAGAGCACAGCCGAATCAAGTTGGTTACGGCATAAGAAGCTGAGTCATCTGAATTTCAAGACAATCAACAAGCTTGCGAGAAGTCATCTTGTAGAAGGATATCCAGACACAATGTACAAGAAACAAAGTATATGTGATGCATGCCAGATGGGAAAGCAAATTAAATCATCATTCAAGGATAAGCCAAGTCCTTCTTAATCAAGGATATTGCATCTGTTGCATATAGATTTATTTGGTCCAGTTGATCCAGATAGCATCAGTGGAAAGAAATACACCTTAGTGGTAGTGGATGACTATTCAAGATATACATGGACAATTTTCATGTGTAAAAAGAAGGAAACACTGCAGAAGTTACCTCAGATGATGAGAAGAGTTCAAAATGAGAAGAGTCAAACCATTATAAAGATAAGGCGTGTTAGGATAACTGAGTTTGTCAATGGAATTACAACTCAGTTTTGTGGTGAAAATGGTATTGCTCATGAGTTATCAGCTGCAAGGACTCCACAGCAGAATGGAGTAGCTGAAAGAAGGAACAAAACTCTCAAGGAAGCTGCAAAGACCATGTTAGCTAAAGCTGGATTGCGTAAGAGATTTTGGGCTGAAGCCATAAATACAACATGCTATACTCAAAATAGATGCATGATTAATAGAAAATTGACCAAGACTCCCTATGAGATTTGGACAGGGATAAAGCCAAATGTTGGATACTTCAACATATTTGGATGTAAATGCTTCATCCATAATAATGGCAAGGATAATTTGAAGGCTTTTGATGCTAAAGCTGATGAAGGTATCTTTTTGGGATAATCAGCTGAGAGTAAAGCTTATAGAGTGCTGAACAAGAGGACTATGGTCACAGGAGAGTCTATCCATGAGGTGTTTGATGACGAGAGTTCATACACTTGAAGTAATGGACTTGTTCTCTTCTCATAGCCGTAGTCTGTGCAGCCCATTCTCGGATTCGTAGTACAACACCACGAATGTCTCCGCTGATATTTACATCTCAGTTGTCCAGCTTTAGGTCTAATGATGCTAGGTCATGCTCCATGTTCTTGATTTCAGCACATATGGCTTTAAACGTCTTCTGGAAGTCGATTGATGAAGCAGACTCATCCTCAAGCCAGATGGCATCAAAATCAAAACCTATAGGCACCATCTTTGAATTAGCTGGAACTCCAGGCCCAACTTGCACAATATATTTAGCTTGTTCGGTAGCAGATTCGACATCAAGGGGTGGCAATTCAGCTTCGAATGGGAAAACATCTTCAAACATATTGTCTGGAACAAGAGGGATTCCCATAGGTCCAACTTGTGGAGCCTTTCCATTGTCCTTTTGAGTTGAGTCAGCTTGACTTGCCTCAGCTGTACTAGCTTCGGCGGCAATAGGAGTAGCTGTCTTAGCTTGCTCAACTGACTGACTTCCAGCTTGAGAAGCTGTGTTATCCTGCTCAACAGACTGACCCTCAACTATCTTAACAGCTTCCTCGGTATTAGTAGGTCCTTTCTTTTGAGCTGTCTTGTCCTCAACTGATTTATCAGCGTCATCGGAGTGTGTTGTAGCCATGGGGGTTGGCTCATCAACAAACACAAACCTCATCAAAGCTGTTTTATCACTCCGAGAGTCTTGAGCATCCCCAGCTTTGTCCTTCGAAGAATCTTCAATGGGTGTGGACTCAGCTTCATTGTCGGATTCCCGGAATTCTGTATCAATATTCTCCTGGGAATCACTAATTGCACTGATTTTATCTGTAGGTCCCAAGGGGTGTAAGTAAGGTTTAGAAGGGGGGTTGAATAAACCTTACCAACTTTTCGATTTTAGTCTAAACCTTAACTTGGCTGTGATAAGTTTTTTAGCGCAAGACTTAACACCCTTGAATTTGATTTAACTTCGTTTTAACACTTGATTTTAGCACATAGTAATTTATCAGTTGGATAGCAAATTATCAGCAGATATGAAATGAGTATGCAGAAATATAAATATGCTGAAATGTAAATGACACAAGTAATTTTTATAGAGGTTCAAAGATGGGGTAATTCTTCTAATCCTCTATTCTCCAACTCCTGGAGGAATCCACTAAGTAATGATCAGTTCACAAAGTGATTATCAGTCTAGAGACAAGTCTTGATCACGCAGCCGACTTACTCCTTGGACTCAGTCTGGAGATGCCTTGGTCACACAGCTGGCTTCTCGTCTGACTCAGCTTCTTCACATGGCAACTCCCTTTCTACTTCAGCTCACTTTCTCAAGCTTCTTGGATTTGATCACTAAGCCCTCCAAAAACTTGAGATTGATTCGACCTTGAACATTCCTACATTCCTCCTTGGAATGTAGACCCCTTTTGATTCTTTAAAAGTTTCCTCTTCAACAGATTGAAGTTGTCTTTCCTTCACAGCTTTGTGTTGGATCGATTTCCTTCGAGATTTTAGGCTTGAGGATTTTTCTTGAATATCTTGAGAATATTTTGCAGGTTACAGTTTTAATAATGCTTGTTCGTTCGTGGTTCAGGTAATCAAGGTCACCCTTTCTCAAAGAAGTTCCTCAGCCTTTTATAGTGAACTTTTAAAAATCTTCCCGTTGAAGAGATAGGCTGATTTTCAAAAGTCACTTGTGTTCGTTGGCTTGTCTTTTCTTGGTCTTCAGTCTTGAGATGTAGACCTTTTCTCGTATTAAATGAATGTCCAGCTTTTCAGGTTCTAACACGAGGTGCATTGCTTCCCATTGGTTTATTCCTTTTGCACGCTTCTGGGACTGAGCACTTTAAGACATGGCAGCATGGAAGTATTACTTATTTAAGTAAAGTTCTTGACTTCTATGCAACGGATTCTTTTCAGTTAACTACTCTTTGCAGCTGCCTTTTCCCTAGGTGACTTGAGTCTGCTTCAATCATTGAAAGACTCATCTGTCACTTCAACTTGTGACATAGCTTCTTTGAGTTGACTTAACAGACTCTTCACATAGCTGTGCCTCAGTTGTTACATCTTCAGTGGAGTCCTTGGTCCTCTTTCTTGGCCATACTCAGCTGTTCCACAGCGGAATCTTCACTTCACTCCTTCAGTTGACTTCTTGTATTTCCAGGCAAAGCTGACTTGACTCAGCTCATACAACCCTATCTATTACAATAAGAATTACAAGGAAAATGGGGTGCAAAAATTCTAATCTAGGTTTCATATGGCATTCATCAAAATCTACAAAATAATTTCCCAACAATTTCCCCCTTTTTGATGATGCCAAAACTTAAAAACATTAAACAAAATGTAAACATCAAAGATACATACATACAATGTAGTAACAAAGAATGTATGCGTAGAATCAATCATTTTATTGATCATAGCATTCTTGTCCTTTACATAGCTGTTTACAAGGTGTATCAGAGCATAATCATATTCAAGCAAACTTCAAGCATCTATGCTAAGATACAACAATAGAGACAAAATACAGCAGTACTTTATTGAATGTACAGATGACTTACACATATGTATTTACAAAAGTAAAATACACGAAGGGGTTAGCAGCAACACTTCTTACCTCTTCAGCTCTATCATCATCAGCTCTCTTTCTTTTCTTTTCATCTTCAGCTGCTTTCTTCTTTTCATAGGCTCTCTTCGCAACATCGTCTTTTCTTTTCCTTTCTTGCCTTTCTTGCCATAGCTGATCTTGTCTTTTATTTTCTTCCTCGATTCTCTTCACGTATTCAGCATTCTTCCTAGCCACTTCCCGATTAGCTACTTCATCATACCCAGCCCAGTAAATCCTTCCCTTCTTGCCTGGATCTACATATTCAATGTTTTTGGGTAGAGGTCTAGCTTTAAAACCTCTTCCTCCACCACTTCTTCCTCATCTTCTGGGTGTATATTGTACGAGAGTCTTCTTCTTACCAAATTTGAATGGTCTTTGGTAGTCTCCGCTTGCCTATCGCCTTCTTCACACAACTTCAGACCCTTCTCCCAGTACAAATCCCAGGCCTGGGCTATAGACATGTTTTTGAATTAACCTTCGGATTCGAGCGTTTTAAATTCTTCAATGGATCTTGGCTCGTCTCCGTCATCTGGAATGGCATCTGTGTCCTTTCCTGTTGGAATGCCACCGTAAGTTTTCAGTACTTCTAGAACACGGGCATCCGTCTTTCTTTCAACCTCCTTCATCCTTGCTTCCACAATCTTTCTCTTCTCCGACATAGGCACAGCAGAGTGTTGGAGCGACAGAGTCACTGGAAGTTTGCTGATTATCGATGCTGTGACATGACCTTGCTGAGGAGTTTCGGCAAGCATCAAGGTCACATCCTTTGACCTTTCCCCCTCAACAGCTTTTCCCTTCTCCTTCTTCTTCTCAATAGCTGTCTGATCCATCTCCTACTTCTTCTCAATAGTTGTCTCTTCCTTCAACTTCCTCAGGTATTCCTCTTCCCCCTTTTTGGCATCATCGAAGGAGAGAGGAACCCCTGGAAACATCCCAGCGAGCATGAAATCCAGTCGGCTGAGAGTTGAGTTCTACTTGGAGTCTGTTGCGGCATGTGCTGGGCGAAATTCTGAGCGAGCGGCTTTCGTTTAAGCTGCCACCAGTTTTATTTCAGCCATGAGAAGGCTAAATTTCGTATTCATGTTCTCATCAACACGCGTGAAGGCATGCATTCTATCAATTTTGGCCTACATCCCTTGCTTCATATCAGCATTGTCAGCACTCCAAACCAGCATCTTGTTGTACAATTCCTTGAAATATCGAACTTGTTTGTATCGCATTATACTCTGTTGCTGACACCATTCCCTTAATCCGTACCACAATCCCTCGTAAGTCTGCTGTGAGGGTCGCATCTCTATTGTCCAGACGCATATCTAATGAGGCCTGGTGCCGTTCGATCTTCTCAATCTCTCCACATATTTTCTTGAAGACTTCACGGATCTCAGCTATCACTTCGGATTCAGCTGGCGGCCATGCAGCATCAAAATCAAAGTCTGCTGGAACAATGGAGTCTGTGGGAATTACTGGATCTGCTCGGATGTTGAAACATCGCTGCTCTTGAGCTGTCTCTTCTTCAAGGTTGGGCAGCTCAATTGAGAAAGGGAATGTTTCCTCAAATGCATCATCTCGCACATGTGGAATCGATTGTACAGTTGTACGTGCCTTTGATGATCCGGATTGAGTCGATCCTGCTGCAGCTTTGGGAACCTGCGCAGATGACTCGGTCTCAGCTAGGCCTGGTTGAGATGATTGGCCAGCTGACTGAGCCTCAGCTGTCTTAACAGCTTATTCGGCCTCAGTAGATTCTGCTAAATGAATTTCCTTGCCCTCAGTTGCATCATGCGTCATCGGAGGATGATGAAGCCTGGGGGCTTGGTTCATCATCAAAGTTGAACTTTTGACGAGCAGCTTTAAAAGTTTCCTGACTCGTCTGTGGAAGAACATCCTCAGCTAAGTCCTCTTGATGAGCAATTGGAGTGGACTCAGCTTCTTCTTCAGATCCCAGAAAGGATATATCAGGGTTGTCCTGGGAATCACGAAGGGCACTAATCTCCTTTTCATATTAAGCAATGATGACAGGAGGGATGCTCTTATCTTCTTGAGTTTTCCCAGGGAAGTCTCAACCTCCCTTGGGCCTTCAATACGTCCAGCAGTCTCAACTGCACTGAGGTCTTCTACAATCCCTTCGACAGACGCAGCTATCTTAGGGTTTTGGATAGTGGCATCCGAAGGAGTCTCAACACCTTGGATTGCACTTTCAGTGCCCAGAGTGTTAACTCCCGGGGCATCTCCAACCTGTGCCTCGATCGCACCAAGGCGTCCTCGGCTGCAGCGCTTGGCACTTCACCGAGACAGACTCAATGTCTCGAGCTTCGTCGATGTCGATCTCTTTGTGGTTCTCTTTCCTTTTCCACTTCGCCTCCTTTCTGCAATGTGGAGTCATCTGCAGAATCCTCCGACCTTGCTGCAGTAGATTGAGTTTTCCCCTCAGCTGGCACACCAGCTGAGGGACTGATGGTGGGGTCACTCTTCTCCAGACTCCCGGCTGCTTCCGTTGAGTGCTCAGCCATGGGGCAGGTGGTAAAACACCTTCAGTAGGGGTTGGCTCAACTTGGGTGCCCAGGTTCCCAGTTTCATCGCCATGTCCCCTAGACCCATTTTCCGCAACAGCTGGGGACGTAGCTGCAGCTATGGTTGTGGCAATCTGCTACACTACGCCCAATGGGTCTATCTCCACGAGAGATTTAGAGGACTCTCCTGGTCATTCCATCATTTGTTGCTCATGCATCAACCTGGATTCCTTTAGAGCTTGCTGCATGTCTGACTTCTCTGTTGCAGCAACGGGATCCATATCCTCATCACTCTCCGAGAACACATATATATGAGGGTGTGTGTGTACCAGAGTTCCAGTAAGAGGACATATACTAGATTTCTCGAGTTCTTCTGCTTCCTCAGCTTCTCTGGCCTTTTCTTTCTCCTTGTAGATGTGCAGAATATTCAGGCAGTTATCCTCATCAAGAGCCTAAAGAACAGTGTTGAATTCGAGAAATTGCAGCAACTCCTCTTCTTCCTCGATAAATTCAGGGTGTTTAAACTGCTCCCTGGAGTGGCTTAGTTTCCACGCCCTCCATTCACGTAGACAACGCTAAATGTCTGGATACACTGGAGAAACCACAATCACATCATCATCTTCATCCTCCTCCTGTCCCTCTATTTCAGGGATGGAAGGTAGCATACTGGCCGCTCTTCGCCTTGATAGCAAGATTGCGGTGGAGAGACAACCTTTTCAACAGGAGATTCAGTTGTCTCAGCTGCTTCTTTGGTAAGCCTCTGCTGATCAACTTCAGCGGACTTGGCGGTTTCATCAATTATTTCAGGAGACTGCACTTCCTCAGCAGTCTCAGAAGTTTTCTCCAGCTGAGTGGCAGACTCAGCTGTCTTTTCAAGCTCTGAAAGCTTGGAGATTTCTTCTTCTCTTGGTTCTCACCCGAGGAATTTCTGGTTCGAATTCCTCTTCTTCAGGTTCCTTGGCGGCAGGGGCCGGAACATCTTTCTTAGATAGAGCTGCCTTTCTAGGCTTGGCAGTCCTCTTATTTCTTATGGCTGGAGAAGGTATTTGGGCTTCTTTCTCCGCCTCGGCTGCGGGGGCAGGAGACACGGCTGCTTGGGTAGGTGACTCGACTGCAGGGGCAGGAGCGTCCGTTTTCTTTGCTGCAGGGGTAGCTTTCTTCTTCGCATCTGCAGGGGCAACTCTCTTCTTCGGAGGGGAGGAAACAGCTGTGTCCTCGGGTTCAGCTGATTCCCTCTCACTAATATCTGCCCTCTTCGCATGGGCTCTTTTCTGGGCTCCTGAAAGATTAGCCCTGAACATCTTCTTGTTTACATGGAAGGGCTTTCCATGTTGAAGGGGAATGCCCTTCACTTCCATCAGATGGCCAATGACTAGGCCATATCCGAGTGATCCTCCAAAGGATCCATCTTTCTTGTACGATTTGTTTCCGACATTCTGGCAGAGTCTGCTGTATACGAACTCAGCCCAGTTGACTTTCTTTCCTTCCATGATCACAACCATGACGATCAGCTTTGTCTTTGACAGTTGATTGAAACTGCCAAACTTCATATCTACACATTTTGCAACAACGTCCATCAACTTGTGATAGTCGTCCTTCAGCAGCTTCTTCTCAGCTGTGTGGATAAATTTTGCAGCACACTCTGGTTTGGCTACTTCTTTCCATGCAGTAGCCAAGTTGACATCAGCTTCAGCTATCTCCGTCATGCCCTCCGACGGCAATAAGTAGTGCTCCGGAAGGTCCTTAGCAGTAATCAAGATGTCCTTGCGGTGGACGGAGGACTTGATATCTTCGTCCTGCACCTCTGCATTTGCATAGAACTGCGCCACCTCTTCAGCGTAGACCAGCGAGTATTCCATCATTAGAAAAGGCCTGAGACTGGACTTTTCCAGCATATCAACTATCTTCTTCACTAGGGTTTCATCGGAACCCTGTTTTATCATTCCTTCAAAATCCACAGTCGATCCAGAGTGGATTTACTTCGATAACTTAGCAAAATCGAGTTCTGGTGCCATTTTTAGAGAGTTCTACCGAATAAAACTTGATAAACCTGCTTGTGAATTCGTAGGGTTTTTGAGAGAAAAGTACCTGCTTGCTTCTGCTTTGAAGATGAAAAGTTTTGAGTGTGAGAGATAGAAAACTGAAAAATGAGTATATAAGGGTTATGAAAGGACGTGTTTTTGATTTTTGAAATTTGATCAAGATCAACGGCTCAG
The DNA here is from genome assembly GCA_016081115.2 of Rehmannia glutinosa. NCBI lineage: Eukaryota > Viridiplantae > Streptophyta > Magnoliopsida > Lamiales > Orobanchaceae > Rehmannia > Rehmannia glutinosa. Next base: position 384,171 of record JABTTQ020001400.1, read on the forward strand.
ATTTAGCATGTCGAACTGCATTTAATTCCTCGCATTTAATGCAACAACATTTATATCCAATCATATGCTTATTGTGCAGCTTTTGACTGTACCCGTCATTATTACGCTGACGACATCCTTAAAAACATTTCCTCTCATTAAAAACAACTGCGTTTTTGTCACTTAGCTCATAAATGACTCAGCTTATGTCAAAAGTTACTTAAATCAGCTTCTCTTCTTTCATTAAGCGACTCAGCTGTCAGCTAACTCGATACAACTGACTTTTCGATATGGCTGTTTCACTTGGCTGATCTGAAAACCTTGTTCATTTCTCACTATCTATTTTTCATCTCTTCTGATTGAGTCTTCTGAGTATTAACTCAGCTCAATTAACCCTAGTTCATGCTTAAGCTCTTCAAATCTTGTTTCATATAAGGGCTTGGTGAAAATGTCAGCTAGCTGTTTATCAATTGAGATGTATTCCAAAACGATATGTTTGTTTTCAATATGATCTCTTATGAAATGATATCTGACATCAATGTGCTTTGTTCTTGAATGCAACACAGGATTCTGAGTAATTGCAATAGCACTTGTGTTGTCACACATAATTGGAATTTCTTTTTCTTCAATTTCATAATCTCTCAGCTGTTGTCTCATCCATAAGACTTGGACACAACAGCTGCCCGCAGCTATATACTCTGCTTCAGCTGTGGATGTGGCTATTGAGTTTTGTTTCTTGCTAAACCATGAAACTAACCTGTTTCCAAGAATTTGACATGTACCCGAAGTACTATTTTTGTCAACTCTGCATCCAGCAGAGTCAGAATCTGAATAACCAATTAGCTTGAATCCACCTTCCTTTGGATACCATAAGCCAACTTCTTGGCATCCCTTCAAATATCTTCGGATTCTCTTAGCTGCAGTCATATGACTTTCTTTAGGTGCAGATTGGAATCTTGCACATACACCTACTGCAAAGGTGATGTTTGGCCTGCTTGCTGTTAAGTAGAGCAGTGAACCAATAAGTGCTCGGTATCTTGTTTGATCTACAGGCTTACCATCTGCATCCATGTTCATTTTGACTGATGTATTCATTGGTATTTTTACAGAAGACTTCTCCTCCATACCAAACTTCTTCATTAAATCTCTGGTGTATTTTGTTTGACTTATGAAGGTTCCATCCTTCAGCTGCTTGACTTGAAGTCCTAGGAAGAAGGTTAGCTCTCCCATCATGCTCATATCAAATTTACATTGCATGAAGTTTGAGAACTCATCACATAGCTCTTTGTTTGTGGATCCAAAAATGATATCATCCACATATATATGAACAAGCAGTACACTCTCTCCATCTTGAATTCTAAAGAGTGTTCTGTCTACTTTCCCTTTGGTAAATCCATTATCAGTTAGAAATTGAGACAATGTATCATACCATGCTCTTGGTGCTTGCTTCAATCTATATAGAGCTTTCTTGAGCTTGTACACTTTATCTCCAAGAGTCTTCTGCTTAAATCCTGGAGGTTGCTCAACATAGACTTCTTCTTCGAACAATCCATTTAAAAATGCGCTTTTCACATCCATTTGATATACAATGAAGTTCTTGTGTGCAGCATAGGTAAGAAACATCCTTATTGCTTCTAATCTTGCAACATGGGCAAATGTTTCATCAAAATCTATTCCCTCTTCTTAGCAATACCCTTTGGCTACCAACCTTGCTTTGTTCCTTACCACAGTACCTTCCTCATTCATCTTGTTTCTGAAAACCCATTTTGTGCCAATAACATTCTGATGGGTTGGTCTTTGCACCAATTCCCATACCTTGTTCCTTTCAAACTGATTCAGCTCTTCTTGCATGGCTTGAATCCAATGTGTGTCACCCAATGCTTGGGACACATCTTTTGGCTCTATTTGGGAAATATAACAAGTGAACATTGCTTCTTGCTGAGCTCTGGATCTGGTTCTTACACCATCTCTCACATCTCCAATGACTAATTCTGGTGGATGGTTTCTCAGCCATCTCACATCAGGTTAAACTAAATCAGCTGGGTTCAGCCGTCTTGCAGCTGTGTTATCTTGAGCAACTCTTTCATCATCATTCATCTGCAGATTTTCTAGCTGTCTTTGAGATTCAGCTATCTCATCTTCATCTTGGTTGATTACTCTTGCTTCAGCTTCAACATAAGGACTCTTCTGCATAGTTGGTTGATTCAACTTATCAGCTAACTCTTCAATGTTTTCTCCATTCACATTTGGCTCATCAAAACCACATGAATAGACTCTTCTGTGACCATAGTCCTCTTATTCAGCACTCTATAGGCTTTGCTCTCAGCTGAGTATCCCAAAAAGATACCTTCATCAGCTTTAGCATCAAAAGCCTTTATATTATCCTTGCCATTGTTATGAATGAATAATTTACATCCAAATATTCTGAAGTACCCAACATTTGGCTTTCTCCCTGTCCAGATTTTATAGGAAGTCTTTGTCAGCTGTCTATTAATCATGCATCTATTCTGAGTATAACATGCAGTGTTGATGGCTTCAGCCCAAAATCTTTTAGCAAATCCCGGCTTGACTAACATGGTCCTTGCAGCTTCCTTGAGAGTTCTGTTCCTTCTTTCAGCTACTCCATTCTGCTGTGGAGTTCTTGCTGCAGATACCTCATGAGCAATGCCATATTCAATACAGTACTGAGTTATTATCCCATTGACAAACTCTGTTCCTCCATCAGACCTTATCTTTATAATGGTTTGGCTCTTTTCATTTTGAACTCTTTTAAACAGGTGAGGTAGTTTCTGCAGGGTTTCTTTCTTTTTGCATATGAACATTGTCCATGTATATCTTGAATAGTCATCTACCACCACATAGGTGTATTTCTTCCCACTTATGCTGGCTGGTTCAACTAGACCAAATAAATCCATACGCAACAAATGTAATATCCTTGTTGAAGAAGGACTAGGCTTCTCTTTGAATGAATATTTGATCTGCTTTCCCATCTGCCATGCATCACAAACACTTTCCTTCTTGTACACTGAGTCTGGCAATCCTTCCACAAGATGACTCCTTGCAAGCTTGTTGATTGTCTTGACGTTCAGATGACTCAGCTTCTTGTGCCACAACCAACTCGATTCGGCTGTGCTCTTTGCTAACAAACAGGTGCTTGGTTTGGCAGTAGACCAGTCTACCACATACATGTTCTTCTGTTTGGAACCTTGCAGCACTATTTCATTTGATTCGGTATCTTTAATCTGGCACACTCCCATATTGAATCCAACATTATAGCCTTTGTCACAAAATTGACTTATGCTGAGCAAGTTAAAGTTGAGTCCCTCAACATAAGCAACATCTGTGATCTCTAATCCATTCTTCCTGATGGATCCAATGCCTCTTATTTCCCTGGAGCTTCATTTCCTCCAAATATGACTTTTGCACCTCTAATCTCCTTGAATTTTGACAGATTTTTCTTGTTTCCTGTCATATGTCTGGAACAGCCACTATCCATGTAACAGATTCCTTGGCACTCAGCTGTTCCTTGAACCTACAATCAAGGAAATTAGTTTTTAGGTACCCATGCTTGTCTGGGTCCTGAGGGGTTAGTGCCATAAGATGATCCAACCAACCTATAGCCAAATGACTTGACTCTAAGAGGTTGCCATCTATTTGTGCCATAATCATAACTTACTTTGGCAAATTACTTGGGGGCTTTAGGTTCATACAACTGTCTCTTTTGTCTGTATGTTTGTGTGTGTGTTTTAGCAATTGCCTTCTTTGGGTAGTTGTGATGTTTTTGAGTGTAGAGCCTGGATGCAAATGTATGCTGATAATAGCCCTTTTGCCTTTGGAATGACCTTTGCTGAGTTCTAGGTCTTTGCCATTTAGGCTTGTATTCCATTGGTCTTTGCTGATATGTCACATTATTCCAATCAGCTTGACTTGGGTAATTTCTACCATTCCCATCATATGTGTTTCTTTGATAAAACTTCTAGGGTTTTTGGTAGCTCTGTTTATTCTTCATAGAGTACTTCCTATTTGGAGTTTGGTGAGGAACTCTGCTGGATTTCTTCTCAGCTGTCCTCTCAGAATACTCAACTAGTTGTTTTCCTTTTCCTTCATATCCAAGGCCAATTGTTTGTGATTGTGCTTTGGAGTGAATGTGGTTGCAGTATTTGGTGTCTTGGATTTTTGAGATGCTTCATTACTTGAAGATCCTTTTTCCAAAATCACTCTAGGAGCTTGACTGTTCACAAAGGAATTGAATCATATGCCTGTCTTATCTCCACACTCTTTCTGGCTCATAATAAGGTCATCCAATGATTTAAATGCCTTTGTAAATGATGCAATCACATTTTTGAGATCATTTTCCCTTTTTTCTATAGCAGCTACCTCTGCTATTAGTTTAGCATTTTCAGCCTTCAGCTCTTTGTTCTCATCAGCTATGTGACTAAGAGTACTCAACTCCTTAGTCAGCTGTGAGTTTTGGCTTTTGAGCTAGCTGTTTTACTCATTTAATAGTGTGTGTGAGGATTTAATGTGCTCAAAGTCTTTCATCATTTTGCCTAATGAATCATAAAGATCATTGGGTGATGAAGTGTGTGTGTCGCAATCACTATCACTAGAATCTGAGTGAGATGAGTTACAGTGTACCTCATCTTCTTGGTCTGGTTGATCTTGTTCTTTAGCCATTAGACAGATCATTGCTTCTTCTTCAGAATCACTTAAGTAGTCAGCTTCACTCCTCTCTGAGTCTGATGCTTCTTTAGACTTATCTGTCTCAGCAATCTCAGCAACCAACATAGCCTTTTTCATTTCCTGTCTTCTTTCTCTGAAGACTTTTCTTTCTTCTTCATTCCTGTATTTATTGGCTACTGGATATGGACAGTCAATAGCGAAGTGTCCTGGTTGTCTGCAGTTCCAACACAGGTTCTCATCTCTTTGGTCATTTCTTTCAGTCCTTGAATTATCAGCTCTCTAATATTCAACCTTTTGATGCTCAGCTCTATTGGGTGGTCTATCTTCCCTTGACTTGGAGGAAGTTGAATGTCTCCTGGAAGATTCACCCTTGTTTCTTTTATAGTTCTTGTTGAAGAACGCGTTGAATCTTTTAACCATCAGGTCAATCTCCTCCTGGTCAATGGCTTCCTTGACCTCAGCTCTCTTCCCATCCGTGAATATAAGTGCAACTGTTTTGGGTTCAACTGACTCCTCTTGATCTTTTCTTCTCAGCTCAAAACTCATAGGCTTTGAGGTCTGAGAATAGCTCATGATTGGATGTTGTTGTGAGGTTCATTGAATGTCTCAGGGCCATGACCTTCATTTCCCATTCAGCTGGGAGGCTTCTCAGAATCTTCATACACATTTCCTTCTCTGTATATTCTTTCCCAAGTGCTGATAGTTCATTTGTAATTTCAGTGAATCTAGCATCCAGCTGATCCAAGGTTTCACCTGCAAGCATTTTAAAATTTTCAAATTTCTGTACAGCAACAGACAATTTGTTTTCTTTAATTTGCTCAACAGGGTTAATACACAACTAAGTCCTTGAGGGACAACTAAGTTAGTTAATCAGCAGAGTTAGCCACTCAACAGACTCGATAGAGCTGTTGATAGAATAACTCAGCTGTTTAGTCTAAACCTTAACTTGGCTGTGATGAGTTTTTCAACGGAAGACTTAACACCCTTGAATTTGATTTAACTTTGTTTTAACACTTGATTTTAGCACTTAGTAATTTATCAGTTGGATAGCAAATTATCAGCAAATATGAAATGAGTATGCAGAAATATAAATATGCTGAAATGTAAATGACACAAGTAATTTTTATAGAGGTTCGAAGATGTGGTAATTCTTCTAATCCTCTCTTCTCCAACTCCTGGAGAAATCCACTAAGTAATGATCAGTTCACAAAGTGGTTATCAGTCTAGAGATAAGTCTTGATCGCGCAGCCGACTTTCTCCATGGACTCAGTCTGGAGATGCCTTGGTCACACAGCTGGCTTCTCGTCTGACTTAGCTTCTTCACAGGGCAGCTGCCTTGCTACTTCAGCTCACTTTCTCAAGCTTCTTGGATTTGATCATGAAGCTCTCCAATAACTTGAAATTGGTTCGACCTTGAACCTTCCTACAATCCTCCTTGGAAAGTAGACCCCTTTTGATTCTTTAAAAGTTTCCTCTTCAACAGATTGAAGTTGTCTTTCCTTCACAACTTTTAGTTGGATCGATTTCCTTTGAGATTTTAGGCTTGAGGATTTTGCTTAAATATCTTGAGAATATATTTTGCAGGTTATAGTTTTAATAATGATTGTTCGTTCGTGGTTCAGGTAATCAAGGTCACCCTTTCTCAAAGAAGTTCCTCAGCCTTTTATAGTGAACATTTAAAATCTGCCCGTTGAAGAGATAGGCTGATTTTCAAAAGTCACTTTTATTCGTTGGCTTGTCTTTTCTTGGTCTCCAGGCTTGAGATGTAGACCTTTCCTCGTATTAAATGAATGTCCAGGTTTTCAGGTTCTGACACGAGGTGCAGTGCTTCCCGTTGGTTTATTCATTTTGCACACTTCTGGGACTAAGCACTTTAAGACATGGCAGCATGGAAGTATTACTTATTTAAATAAAGTTCTTGACTTATGTGCAACAGATTCTTTTCAGTTAATTCCTCTTTGCAGCTGCCTTTTCCCCAGGTGACTTAAGTCTGCTTCAATCATTGAAAGACTTATCTGTCACTTCAACTTGTGACATGGCTTCTTTGAGTTGACTTAACTGACTCTTCACACAGTTGTCCCTCAGCTGTTACATCTTTAATCGAGTCCTTGGTCCTCTTTCTTGGCCATACTCAGCCGTTCCACAGCGGAGTCTTCACTTCACTCCGTCAGTTGACTTCTTGTATTTCCAGGCATAGCTGACTTGACTCAGCTCATACAACCCTATCTATTACAATAAGAATTACAAGGAAAATGGGGTGCCAACATTCTAATCTAAGTTTTACATGACATTCATCAAAATCTACAAAATAATTTCCGAACATTATCCTCTTCATCAGCCATCTCTATTTGAGGAATTTGCTCTTCTTCAACTTCTTTACCTAAGGAAGTCTCAACCTCCTTTAGGCCTTCAATACCCTCAGCAATCTCAACCGCTGGAGGGCCTTCAACATCCCTATGTGCAGTCTCAACTGCAGTAGGGTCTTGGACATTTCTCCCCGCAGCAAACTCATCTGCCTTAGGGTCTTCTCTGGCATCCATCGGAGTCTCAACTCCTAGGATTGCACTTTCAAGACCAGGAGTCTCAACTCCCATGGTCTCCAATCCATCCTTTGCCTAGCTGCATCAGCATTGTCATCGGCCTTCAGTGCAAAATTAGCTGAGACAGTCTCAACTGTCCAAGCTTCGTTAACTTCAGTCTGCTGTTTTGTTTGTTTCTCACCTTAACCTCATTTCTCCAAAGTTTGGTCTCCCACAGCATCCTCCGACTTAGCTTTGGTGGAGAGAGCTTCCCCCTCAGCTGGCTCACCAGCTAATTTTTATGTTGTGGGGTTGCTCTACTCCTGAGACTCGACTGTTTTTCCCTCTGAGTAATCAGCCATGGTGGCAGGTGTCTCAACACCTTCAGAAGTTAGCTTAGCTAGGTTGCCCGCTACATCTCCTTCCCTAGCTTCATCACCAAACCCCTGAGAGCCATTTTCAGATTGCACAGGGGATGTGGTGGCAACAATATCAGCAGCAATTTTTTGTGCCACATCCAATGGATTTTATCGAGAAGAGAGTTAGGAAGACTCTCCTGGACCCTCTTGCAATTGTTGTTCGTACATGGCTTTCGATTCCTTAATGGCTTGTTTGAATTCAGCCTTCTCGACTGCTACAGCAGGATCAATTTCCTCCAAGTCAGTGTTGTTAGTCGAGTCCATGTGATGCTTATGACTACCGGTGAACATGCACAATTTTGACTTTTCAGTGGCTTTGGCCTTCTCTAAAGCCCTTTCCTTCTCATCTTCCTTGATGGAACGGATGACATCCTTAGAGAAATCTTCATTGAGAGCAAAGCGGACTGAGATGTTCCCTATGAATCTCAAGAGCTCCTCTTCTTCTTCAACATACTCTGGGTACTCAAATTGCTGTCGAGAGTAGTCCAACTTCCAATTTCTCCAGTCCCTCAGTCTCTGCTGAATATCAGGATAGACAAGAGATAACATAATAACATCGTCATCATCTTATTCTTCCTGAATCATACCCAGTGGAGCATGCTCCTCTTCAGGTTCATTTGTATCAATCTGAGGGGAGTGGATAGCTCTTTCTTCGGGCAACTTGGCCGTCTCAGCTCCTTGTTTTTCCATAGTTGTCTCTCGGGCAGCTGGTCTTCTACACTCTGCTGATCGACATCAACAGTCTTCTGGGCATCCATGGTGGCTACATCTCCACCATCCTTCTCTTTAGACTGCTTTTCTTGAGTATTAGCAGTCTTCTCGGGCTTCTATGAGTGGCGACTCAACTTTCTCAATGTCAGACTTCTTAGAAGGTCTCATTCGCTTGGTCCTAACAAATGGAACAACATCCCCTTCAGTTGTTTCTTCGGTGGCTTCTGGCTCCACCATCTTTATCTTCTTTGCAAAAGCTTGCTTGCAAGGCACAACTGTGTGTTTCTTCTTCATGATCGGAGAAGGCTTAGAAGTATCCTTCTCGATCTCGGCTGTTGGGGCAGGTGCATCGGATTCGGCTGTAGAGGTAGGTGCTGGCTTAGCTGCCACAGCTCTTTTCTTTTCAATATTCTTGGGAGAGAGAGCTGGAGCGGTTGCAACTGTGACTTCAGCAGGGTCAGCTGACTCACCCTCACTCGTGTTAGCTTTCCTTGCATCCGCCTTCCTCTGAGCTCCATAAAGGTTTTCCTTGAACATCTTCTTGTTCACATGGAATGGCTTTCCATGGCGCAGGGCAATCCCTTTCACATCCATCAAATGGCCAATCACCAGGCCATACCCCAACGAGTATCCAAAAGTTCCATCCTCCTTGATGGTCATGTAGATCACATTTTGACAGATACGGCTGAAAACAAACTCAGCCCAGTTGATCTTCTTCTCCTCGCGCAGCCATCACCACCAGTTTAGTCTGAGACGATGTCAACACATTTGGACACGATGTCCATCAGCTTATTGTAGTCATCTTTGATCAAATCCTTCTTGGCTGTATTGACAGCCTTGTAGCTGACTCAGGCTTGGCTATCTCCTTCCAAGCCGCAACAATGTTGACATCCTTCTCGGTGATCTCTTTCAGCCCTTCAACATGCAACTTGCAATGTTCAGCAAGGTCAACAATAGTGATCTTGATAGTCGTGCTGTGTACTCATGAGCGAATCTCATCATCATGTACTTCAGCGTTCACATAGAATATCACGACCTCCTCCAGATACGTGTGAGAGAACTCCATAGTGAGAAAGTCCTTCAGACCAGAGTTCTCAAGTTTCTCAGTGATTTTCTTCACCAGGGCTTCTTCAGCGCCCTATTTAAGCATATCCTTGAAGTCCACTGTGGATCCGGAGTGGATCTTCTCAGACATCTTAACAAAATCATATGTAGTTTCCATTTTTTATGAAGATAAATGGTTAAAAAAGTGTAAAATCTTGATTTGAAAAATAGGGTTTTCGCACTTTCACATAGAGAATTCATTGCTTGTTGAAGACGAGAGAGTTTTTGTGAGGAGAGAGAAAATATGTTTTTGGCTTATATCGGAGTTGAAAGGACGATTTCTGGAATTTGAAAAACTTGATCAAAATCGACGGTCAGGATTTAGCCTTTGAAACCGCATTAATTTCCCTGCATTAAATGCAACAGAATTTATATCCAATCATAGGCTTAACCATGAAGCTTTTGTTCTGACATCCATAATTACACTGACTTAATCTTTAAAAACATTCCCGCTCGTAGAAAACGACTGCGTTTTGTCACTTAGCTTATAAATAACTCAACTATCATCTAAAAGTGACTTAACTTTGCTTCTCTCTTCACATTAGATCACTCAGCTGTCAGCTAACTCGATACAACTGATTTCTCGTATTGGTTGTTTCACTTGGTTGAAATGTGAAACTTTCTCATTTTTCATTCTCTCATCTTTTAACTCTGTCGATTGAGTCTTTTGAGTGTCCTAACTTAGCTCAATTAACCTTAGCTCATTCTTAAGCTCTTCAAACCTTGATTCACATAAGGGCTTTGTGAATATGTCAGCTAACTGCTTATCAGTTGAGATCTATTCCAAGGTGATGTTTTTCTTTTCAATACGATCTCTTATAAAATGGTATCTGATATCAATGTGCTTTGTTCTTGAGTGCAACACTAGATTCTGAGTGATTGTAATAGCACTAGTATTATCACACATAATTGGAATCTTTTTTTCTTCAATATCATAGTCTCTTAGCTGCTGTCTCATCCATAAAACTTGGGACAACAGCTATTGAATTTTGTTTTTTGCTGAACCAAGAAACTAATCTATTTACAAGCATTTGAAAAGTACCTGATGTACTTTTCCTGTCAACTCTACATCCAGCAGATTCTGAGTCCGAGTATCCTACTAGCTTGAATCCTACTTCCTTTGGATACCATAAGCCAACTTCTTGGCATCCGTTCAAATACCTTAAGATTCTCTTAGCCACAGTCATGTGACTCTCTTTTGGTGCAGATTGAAATCTAGCACATACACTGACAACAAAGGTGTTGTCTGGCCTGCTTTTTATTAAAAAGAGCAATGATCTAATGAGGGATCTATATCTAGTTTGATCAACAGCTTTGCCATCTGCATCCATGTCTATCTTGACTGATGTGTTCATAGGAATATTTACTGAGGACTTCTCTTCCATACCAAATTTCTTCATTAAATCTCTAGTATAATTAGTTTGACTTATGAAGGTTCCATCCTTAAATTACTTGACTTGAAGTCCTAAAAAGAAAGTCAGATCTCCCATCAGGCTCATCTCAAATTTGCCTTGCATGAGGTTTTTGAACTTGTCACACAACTCTTTGTTTGTGGATCCAAATATGATATCATCCACATATATTTGAACAAGCAGTGTACTCTCCTCATTTTGAATCCTAAAGAGTGTTCTGTCAACTTTGCCTTTGGTGAATCTATTGTCAACTAGAAACTGAGACAATTATCATATCATGCTCTTAGTGCTTGTTTCAAGCCATACAATGCCTTTTTGAGCTTGTAGACCTTATCTCCAGTAGTTTTGATTGGTATGTATTTTGCATGTATTTTGGGCTTAATTGTAGCTATAATAAGTTGATATGCATGCCTTACTTGAGTAAATTGAGCTTTATTTCAGTAAAGTGGAAATTGTATTACGCTTTGCTCCTTTTGTAGGAATTAATAGATATTTGTAACATTTTGGCGACAATTCGGAGCATTGCGGTAAAGGACCGCCAATAATCGAGCTAATGTATGATGTTTGGAGTTGAATCGAGAAGAAGTCAGACAAACCGGGCAAGAAACGGAAAGAAACAAACAAGAATCGGCTCCAGCAGGTGCGCACGGGCAAGGTGTGCGTCCATAGCACAACCCGTACGCCATTGCCAGAGAAGACTCAGCTAACGACCTGACGCACAGGTTGGTCATGCATGGAACGCACGGCCCATGCGTCCCTTCAGCGAAAGAATAATCATACAGCCTGACGCACGGGCTAGTCGTGCGAGAGGCGCACGGCCCGTGCGTCTGTGCGGGAAAAATAGGGTTTGACAGATCTAATTGAGTTTTGACCCAAACGGAGTATAAATAGGGAAGAGGCGGCCCCAAACGAGGACACACTGATTTTTGCCTTAGAAAGCAGAGAAAAGAGAAACTTTCTACCAGAGAATTCGAGAGATTGATCGAGGTCACAACCACACGCTTGAGGATTGAAGATAGATCGAGAGATCATCGACATCCCTGAGTTTTCTCATTCCATATTATCGTTTATTTTCGATTAGTTAGATATGAACTTGAATAATTTGTCTATGTTTCCCATGTCTGGCTAAACATCTTGTGATTCCCGGGTTTGGGATTAGGTTAATGGATATTTTTGTTGATGTTTAATTGCAATTAAAGTTATTATTTTCAGACCCTATTTGAGTACTTTGTTTTATTACTTATTTTATCAAATTGCCATTGGTTTAACTTGCTTTGATGTATTGATTCATAATTCGAGAGATGAGTTTCAATACTAGATCTTTGAGTACTTGACAAGAATATTTGCAAGATTGAGAAGTCTGTGAATATTTGTGAGGATTCATAATCTTTTGTGCTTTTGGGAGTTGGATGTCTTATGTTGAGTAGAGATGCTAGTATAGATAATTCAATCAACGTTTTTACATACATCTTGAGAGAGAGGGTAAAATGCTAGGGAAGAATAATAATAACTTTGGTTGTGATTAATTTGATAACAAAAGGGGATATTAACTGAAACCATAACCCTGGAATCCATTCATCTCCTTGATCTTTCAATCAACTCTTTACTTTGTCTTTTTATGATAAAATATTGTCTTGCTTTTACAAAACCAATCATCCAGTTTTGATCGTCTAGATAAAAATAAGACTATTATAATCCAGTACTTACTACATTAATTTATTAGTCTCTGTGGATTCGACCTTGCTAACCATATTCTATAAACTACACCGTACACTTGCGGTGAAGCTAAAAATAAAGCGAACAAGTTTTTGGCGCCGTTGCCGTGGACTAATTAAATTTTATTGCGATAAATAGAATTATTTTTAATTTAGATATTTTTTTTCTTCCTTTTTAATTGTTGTTTAATTCTACTCCTACTGTGTTTGACTTGTTTCTTTTAGTTGGTTCAGGTGGTGCATGAACACTCGCTCGAAGCAAAGAGAATTAGCACCGTTCATACTGGAGGTTGAGGCTTTTTCTAGGCGAATTAGTGCGGCTACTAAACGGTCAGAAAAACAGCAAGATCAGGCTTTGGAGGACGTGGAAGAGAACAACAGGGGCAACAACGGAGTCAACAACGGAGGTAACAATGGGGCCAACAGGGTGGAATTGCCAATGTCCCAATTAATGTGAATAATTTTGAGCTGAAGCCAGCACTGATTTCGATGGTTCAACAGAACCAGTTTGGGGGTTTTCTATCTGAGGATCCAAACTGTCATCTTGGGAACTTCATGCAAATTTGCAACACAATCCAGATGACTGGGGTAACTGATGATGCTATACGTTTGCGCCTATTCCCTTTCTCTTTAAGGGATAAGGATAGAAACTGGCTAGGCACGCTAACTTAAGGGAGTGTGAACACTTGGGACGAGCTGAGTCAGAAATTCATGTTCAAATACTTCCCACCAAGTAAGACACTGCAACTTAAAAGTGAGATCACGTAGTTCAGAGAGTTTGATTTTGAGCCACTGTATGAGGCCTGGGAGAGATTCCGGGATTTATTGAGGAGGTGCCCTCAACACGGATTTCCAGAGGATCAGCAGCTTTGCTTCTTTTATAATGGGTTGATGGGACAGACTAGGTCGTTTGTGGATGCCGCTGCAGGAGGCACTTTATTGGCTAAATTTCTACAAGATGCATTCAACTTGTTGGAAGAGATGGCAATGAATAGCTATCAGTGGCCCTCCTAGAGTACTAATGTGAAAAGGGCTGCCGAAGTCTCTAATTTGGACCCAATTAAGGAATTGACAGCTCAGATGATTGCATTGACAAATCAGTTGAGTGCACTGGCGAATGGAACAGAAGGAAACGCGGGTGCAAGTAATGGGGGAGGTTTTCTAGATCCCATGGAGGAAGCAAATTATGTCAATAATCGGAATTTCAACAATTACCAGAACAATCAGACTCCCATTCATCACCATCTGGGTTTGAGGAACCATGAGAACTTCTCTTATGCAAACACGAAGAATGTGATGCAACCACCACCGGGGTTTAGTATGACAAATGGTGTCATTAATGCTGAGGCTAAGCCATCTATGGAGAACATCTTCACCTTGTTTATGAATGAGATGATGAACCAATTTAATAAGGATGAGGTGAAGCTAGATAAAATCGAAAATCATGTCACTCAATTGGCCAACACAATGGGGTCCCAAATGAAAAATCTTGAAACCCAAATTGGCCAATTTGCTACGATTGTTGGTGGGCAGCATGAGAAAGTCCAGTTTCCGAGTAACACTGAGGTAAATCCAAAGGAGCAGTGTAAAGCCATTCGTTTGAGGAGTGGAATGGAATATGAGGGGCCGAAAATACTTGAAATTATTGAACACACGCAGGGGCGCACGGCCCGTGCGCTACCGCACGACCAGGTCATTTGTCAAATAGAGACAACAACTGTTGTTCCAGGAGACGCGGAAACTGAAGCAAATGGCGATGTTGAGGCCGAGAAAGAAGTTGAGGGTCAAATTGTTGAACAAAAAGGGGTTGAGAAGCTTAAATCTTCCTCAATCTGACAGAGGAGTGCAGTGCAATAATCCAGAGGAAACTACCATAGAAACTGAAAGATCCAGGGAGTTTCACTATCCCTTGTGCAATTGGTGGTGTTTTATTTAATAAAGCACTTTTTGATCTAGGAGCAAGTATTAACTTAATGCCCTGGTCTATTTTCATGAAACTTGGACTAGGAGAGATGAAGCCGTCTACGGTCACATTACAACTTGCAGATCGATCACTCACGTATTTTAAGGGAATCATCGAGGATGTGCTCGTGAAAGTCGATAAATTCATATTCCCTGTGAATTTCTTAGTGCTAGACATGGAGGAAGATCGCGACGTTCCTTTGATACTTGGGCGTCCATTCCTGGCTACCGGGAAGGCCGTGATAGATGTACAAAAGGGAGAACTCACATTACGGGTTAATGATGAGCATGTTTTATTTTCTATCTATAAGGCAATACAATTTCATAATGGTGTTGAGAACTGTAATTTCATAGACGTAGTTGATTCTTGCATTGATGAGTACGTGGATCATACATTATCTAAGGATGATTTAGAGTTCAGATTGACACATTTGTGTTCGACGTCAAGTATGATGCTTGATTTCGATAATCAAGACTTGTATGACTATGATTGTGCTTTAGATAATATGCAGGAGCTACCGAGAAGCACGAGAGGTGAAGACACGAAGAAAAATGTGCAGGAGTCAATTCTGCAGGGGCGCACGACACATGCATCAGAGCACGCCCTGGTCGTGCACCATGCCAAAGCGAATGATGAAAAACATGAAGCACGCACGACCCATGCATCTGAGCACAACCAGATAGTGTGTGAGGCCGAAGAGAAGACTGAAATCACTGAAGGACGCACGGCCCATGCGTTTGACACGGGCAGTCCCTGCGTGAACTTGAGGTGCTCGTTTCAAACCCAGAACTCAAGCCATTACCTGAACATCTCAAATACGCATTCCTTGGAGCAAATAACAAGAATCCGGTAATCGTATAATCCCTTTTAACTTCAACTCAGCTTGATAAATTGCTTAGGGTGTTGAGAAAACATAAGTCTGCGATAGGTTGGTCAATTTCTGATTTAAAAGGCATAAGTCTATTGATTTTCATGCATAAAATTCGAATAGAAGATGTCTATAAACCTTCAGTGCAGAATCAAAGAAGATTGAACCCTATAATGCAAGAGGTTGTTGGGAAAGAGGTTTTAAAATGGTTAGATGCTGGAAATGTATATGCTATTTCGGATAGTTCTTGGGTGAGTCTGGTACAAGTGGTACCAAATAAAGGGGGATGGCTGTAGTTAGAAACGAGAACGATGAACTTATTACAACTAGGATAGTTACTGGGTGGCGTATATGCATTGATTATAGGAAGTTGAATGATGCCACTCGTAAAGATCACTTTTCCCTCCCCTTTATTGATATGATGTTAGATTGCTTGGCGGGATTTGATTATTACTGCTTTCTCGATGGTTATTTCGGGTACAACCAGATCATGATTGCACCGGAAGACCAAGAGAAAATGACATTTACATGTCCCTACGGTACGTTTGTAGTCCGCAGAATGCGATTCGGACAATGTAATGCACCGGCGACTTTTCAGTGATGTATGATGGCTCTATTTCATGATTTTATTGAGAAAATAATGGAGGTATTCATGGATGATTTTTCTGTATTTGAAGATTCTTTTGATCATTGTCTTGACAATCTTTCTCTAGTTTTACAGCAATGCGAGGACACTAACGTTGTTTTGAATTGGGAGAAGTTCCATTTTATGGTACGAGATGGCATTGTTTTAGGCCACCGAGCTTCTTCTGCATGTTTAGAAGTGGACAGAGCGAAGATTGTAGCGATTGAGAAACTCCCACCTCCAACAAATGAGAAGGCCATCAGAAGCTTCTTGGGGCACGCTGGATTCTATAGAAGGTTCATTCGTGACTTTTCTAAAATCACCAAACCTTTGAGTCAGTTATTAGAAAAAGATACTGCTTTCAATTTTTCCGATGATTGTTTGCAGGCATTCGAGATTTTAAAGAAGCCGTTGGTGACAACACCAATTCTTGTAGTTCCATATTAGAGTCAGCCCTTTGAGCTGATGTGCGATGCCAGTGACTTTGCAGTTGGGGCTGTTCTGGGTCAGAAAAGGGATAAGTTGTTCAGAGCCATCTATTATGTGAGCAGAACATTTGATAGTGCCAGCAGAACTACACTATCACTGAGAAGGAAATGCTGGCAATCGTTTTTGCATTCGATAAGTTCTGATTACTTGATTGGAACCAAGACAATAGTCAACACAGACCAGGCGGCGATCAAATATCTATTCGACAAGAAGGATGCCAAACCGAGACTGATTCGGTGGATCCTTTTGTTGCAGGAGTTTGATGTGGAAATCCGAGATAGGAAGGGTTGTGAGAATGTGGTAGCAGACCACTTGTCTAGATTGGAGTACAAGAGGGATGAGAAAGAGGGCACATATGTAATCAAGGAGGAGTTCCCCGATGAGCAGCTCTTAATGTTACAGGCTAAATTCCCATGGTATGCAGATTTTGTGAATTATTTGGTAGCGGGAGTCATGCCTCCGGATTTATCTTCCTATCAAAAGAAAAAGTTCCTCCATGACGTCAAGTTCTATATGTGGGACGACCCCTTGCTCTTTAATAGGTGCGCAGACATGATCATCAGAAGATGTGTGCCTTAAGAAGAGTGAGAGAGAGTTCTACAACAGTGCCATTCTTCACCTTCGAGGGGACACTTCAGTCCGACACGCACTGTGGAAAAGGTATTGCAAAGTGGGTTATAATAACCCACTTTGTCTAATGATTGTCATTTATATGTGCAACAGTGTGATAGATGACAACGGATAGGGAACATTTCGAGACGACATGAGATGCCCATGACCAATGTGATGGAAGTTGAGCTCTTTGATTTGTGGGGGATTAACTTCATAGGTCCCTTTCCATCTTCTTTGGGCTATCAGTACATTCTACTTGCAGTAGAGTATGTATCTCGATAGATTGAGGCAATTCCATAACAAACGAATGATGCACGAGTAGTGATGAAGTTCCTAACGAAAAATATATTCACTCGATTTGGAACCCCGAGAGCTTTTATTAGCGATGGGGGGTCACACTTTATGAATAAATTGATGAGCAATCTACTTGTGAAGTACGGGGTTAAGCATAAGGTGTCATTAGCATACCATCCGCAAGCAAACGGGCAAGCAGAGGTAGCCAATCGCGAGATTAAGCAAATCTTAAAAGACAGTGAATATAAATCGCAAGGATTGGGCTATGACGTTAGATGATGCTTTATGGGCATATCGGACTGCATTCAAGACACCATTGGGCACATCGCTTTATCAGTTGGTATTCGGGAAATCGTGTCACTTGCCCGTGGAAGTAGAGCACAAGGCGTTTTGGGCTGTAAAAAGTTAAATTTTGACTTCAAAACAGCAGGTGAGAAGAGGCTTTTGCACTTGAATGAGATTGAGGAGTTCCGAGATAACGCCTATGAGAATTCCCGAATTTACAAGAAGTGTACTAAGAGATGGCATGACCGAATGATAAAGAAAAGAGAGTTTTTACCGGGTGAACAAGTGCTCTTGTTCAACTAACGTCTAAAACTCTTTCTTGGGAAACTCAAGTCTCGGTGGTTGGGGCCGTTTGTGATTAAGAAGGTGTTAAATCTTCCAGAAATAGTGGAATTGATGACCCGGGATGGGGAGACGTTTATGGTGAATGGCCAGAGGATAAAGCACTACTTTCATAGAGATCAAAAGGAAGAGGTGACACGCCTCACCTTGCGACAACCGTGATCGAGTATACAGGCGTCAAGCTATAGACGTTAAATTTAGCGCTTGTTGGGAGGCAATCCAATGGTTTGTTGTATTTTTTTTTCGTTTTTCCCTTTGTTAATTAGGATTTCATTGCTTTCTTTAAAAAAAACTAGAAAATTTGGATTTTTGGTATGACATCCCGCATGGGCAGGGCGTGCGCCATGCGCACGGTCCGTGCGTGCTTCAGGGATGGGATTGAGCTCACGGCATTAAGCACGGGCAAGGCGTGCTCCATGCGCACGGCCCGTGCGTGTCTACAAGTTGTGACACTTTGCTACGGCATGACGCACGGGCAGCCCGTGCGCGGGGCGCACGGCCCGTGCGTCCGTTGGCTGAGGCAATAATATGGTTGCACTAGGTTTATTTTTTTCACTTTCAAACAAATTCTTGCGCCCTAAAATAGAAAGAGCTCTCATCCCTCTCGAATTTTTCAATCTGTTCACTTGATTTTCACTGCAAACTCATCACCCACACTTACCACGCACGAATTGAGCACACATACTTGCTTTGGAGTGAGATTTTGGTTGAAAGAAACACCTAGGGTTCCAATTTCGCCTCTTTGCTCATTTCTGAGAATTCCGGTAAGAACTTCAAGTTTTTTCTTTGAATTTCTTGTAGATTATAGATTAGGGTTTATATGTGGTGCATATTTTGATGAATTTGCCATGTTTTACTTGAATTATTCTATGGGGCATTTTATCGAACACCTTGTGGGCTTGTTGAATTGAGATATAGTTGATGAAATGATGATGAATTTTGCATGAGCTTGAATATTTAGGGTGTTAGTGGCTATGATTCTCTGCGATTACATTGTTATTTAGACTTGGGGAGCTTAATTGTTGATTAAATTGTAGGAAAGAGACATTATGCTCTATATGACTTGTTTGTCTTGAATTCATCTTGTTCTTGTTATACTTGGCATGTTCGGAATCTCACATTTGTTTTGCTAGGTACAGACTTGAACTTCTGGCCGACCGAAGAAACCAACAGGGTAGGGGGAGACGCCCACGAGGGGCCGCAGCCGCACAGCAAGCAGTGGAACCAGATAACCCCATGGATTACGGGGTTGTTCTAGTGGAAACCAGTGAATTTAACGAACTGGAGCGATGGAATACGTTGGTCACCCGGCCAATGTAAATGACTCAATATGCCGATGACAAGTGTACCCAAACTCTTGGGATACATGATGATGTCTGGCAGCTATTTAGCGGGTTGGGTGGACCGCTTTCATGCAAGGAAAGTGGCCAACGTACAAAAAACTCGCGCTCGAATTCCTCAGCACCATTGATGTCTACAAACAAGGAGGAAACTACGAGCTATATGAGGTACACTTCCAGTTAAGCAACGAGCGGCGACGCTTATCTATTGCCCAGCTCAATGCCATCTTTGGAGTACCTACTGACGCCCCTTACAATAACGCCGTGCGCTATAGCCAGTATGAATTTTGGCGGTTATTGGTTCAGACACCGGAGACTGGCCCAATGCTCTATGAGGCGCACACGGCTAAGGCCTCATCGCTACGGAACCCCGTTTTCTGGTATATTCAAAAGGTCACGGCCCACTCAGTCTTCACTCGCCACAATAGTCGGGGTATGCAAGTACGGGAGCTATACCTACTGTGGTGTATACTAACCCGTACCCCTTACAACACGGCGCCCATTTTGCAAAACACGCCGAATATGTGGCCAAGCAGACAGCTGGTACGAATTTGATTGGGGGAATGATTACCCCCATTGCTCGGCATTTTCGTGTCGATTTGAGAGGCTTGGAGCCCATTGAAGGCAATAGGAAGATTAACATGAATGCCCTACGCGAAATGAAAATCATAACAGAAGAAGAGGACATGACCCTCTTCCAACAAAGGGTCGGAACTGCCTTCCCACTTCCTAACCCGCAACTCACATATGTGGTTAACATGAATGATCAGGCCAATTGGTTGATGAACTCTGAGGCGCATTCCAGAGTTATGGAGGCGATGCTTGCGAGAAAGATGGGCATGGTCGAAGGGTTGCCTGGAGAGGAGGAGTTGACAGTTGAGGCGATGGAGTATGACCGACATGAGAGGGGTTTTGAGCAAGGGTCTTAACAAGGGATGCCAGACATACCTAAAAGCTCTCACCAAGGTGAGGAGCGTGGGGGGGCAGCTTACCAGGACCGACTATTTGCTCTTGAGGAGAGCATGAGGCAGCACCGGGATGACTTCCGGCAGCACCAGGATGAGTTCCATACTTTTAGGACGAAACAAGAGCAAAGGTACCAGTTTCAGGAACAGTGGGAACTGGAGATGCTGTAGGTGATGCATCAGATACAAATGTGGCACATCTCCCAGGGCCACTTTCCGCCGCCACCCCACAGTGAGTCAAGTCCATTCCACACTTTTCTTTGAAATTTTATCTTCTCTTCTATGCGCTATAATTTCATTCAAGTTTGGGGGGAGAGGTAGTTATTTTCATTGAAGGGTGTGGCGAAAAAATAAAAAATATTTGCATTCATATAGTTGCATTTAGAGCATATAGGTTGCATTTCATTAGACATTTGTTTTCGATTTTAGCACGTTTATTACTTTATTAGGTTTTTAGGGAGTGAGTTGACCGCTATTGTGATGCTTGTTGTGATCTTGGGAGCATTGTTTTTGGAACAATTTGTGTTGTTTTAAATTGGGTGTTGAGCGTGAGTTTATAGTGTTGAGAATAGATGATATGGAGCATGAAAATATTGAAAACATGGTTCTTATACTTTGAATTACGCAATTGCAAGCCTGTGAGCTTTGAGCCTTTACTGCTTTCATTATATGCAGTCTTGTTTGTTGATTGAGTGTCATTCATGTTGATATGAATTCTAGAACTTGTTTTGGTATCTCTGTCAAAGTCACATGTTGTATGCAATTTATGAAAATGATTTAAGGCCATTTTTGTTAAGCCTTTCAAGCCTTTTGCCTACCTAATGACATTGAATTTCCCTAGTTAGCCAATTTGAGCCTGTTGCCTGATATTTATTGATAGCCACATGTCAAGCCTTTACTTGATATATCTGTTACCCTAAACTTGAGCGTAGAGGATATCGAGTATTTTAGAAAATTGTGCGAATGTTGGATGTTGGGAATAAAATAAGAAATAAAAGGAGGAAAAGATATGATATTTACTCACAAAAGAGTCGGAAAAAAATTGACTTTATAAGTGAGTTAGATTTAAATGAACTTGTAGGCTGGGATTGGTGATATGAGGCGAAAGAAAGTGGATATTGTAAACAAATGGTGAAAAGAGAGACGAGAAGTTGACAAGAACAAAAGTTGATTGGGATAGCATGTTGGTTTGAATGAAAATAGTTGATTGAGTGAAAGATGTACTTACCAATCTATACGCTTGAGTTTGAGTCACATTTTCCATATTTTCCTACCATAACCAAAGAGCCTTCATTACAACCAAAAGAAAAAGTCCTTTTTGATTTATGAATTGCATATATTCGAGTGGCGGAGATGTGTGACGATTTGCAAGCCTATGGTAATTCTTCAACATTGATATGATTTGAGCGAATACACGTCCTTTATTAATCTTGAGAGGAGAGTATACACTTGATCTGTGAGAGTCGTGATTCGAAGCATTTGTCATGGTTTTAATTGATTTGTGCTCTGTGTTAGATGTTCGAGGCTTGGTTGACTTATTGCTTGACGTCTATGGATAAATGACATGGATTGTGATGTGTTTTTCTTAGTTTACGTTTCAGTACTCCCATTTGTGTTTTGTCTTGTTTATAAAGCGTTGACCGGGACTGTCAACAGTTTAAGTTTGGGGGTTTGATTGGTATGTGTTTTGCATGTATTTTGGGCTTAATTGTAGCTAGAATAAGTTGATATGCATGCATTACTTAAGTAAATTGGGCTTTATTTCTGTAAAGTGGAAAAGGTATTATGCTTTCCTCATTTTGTAGGAATTAATCGATATTTGTAGCATTTTGGCGATCATTCGGAGCATTGCGGTAAAGGGACGCCAATAATTGAGCTAATGTATGATGTTTGGAGTTGAATCGAGAAGAAGCAGACGAACTGGGAAAGAAACAGAAAGAAACAAACAAGAATCAGCTCCAACAGGTCCGCACGGGCAGGGCGTGCGTCCATAGCACGACCCGTGCGCCATTGCTAGAGAAAACTCAGCCCATGACCTGGCGCACGGGCTGGTCATGTGTGGAACTCACAACCCGTTCGTCCCTTCAGTGAAAGAATAATCATACGGCTTGACGCACAGGCTGGTCGTGCGCGGGGCGCACGGCCCGTGCGTCTGTCGGGAAAAACAGGGTTTGACAGATCTAATCGAGTTTTGACCCAAACGGAGTGTAAATAGAGAAAAGGCGGCCCCAAACGAGAACACACTGATTATTACCCTAAAAAGTAGAGAAAATAGCAACCTTCTACCAGAGGATTCGAGAGATTGATCGAGGTCATAACCACACGCTTGAGGATTGAAGAGATATCGAGAGATCATCGACATCCCTGAGTTTTCTCATTCCATAGTATCGTTTATTTTCGATTAGTTAGATATGAACTTGAATAATTTGTCTATGAATTATTTATTTCCCATGTCTGGCTAAACATCTTGTGATTTCCGGGTTTGGTTTAATGGATATTTTTGTTTATGTTTAATTGCAATTGAAGTTATTATTTTTAGACCCTATTCGAGTACTTTGTTTTATTACTTGTTTTATCAAATGGCCATTGGTTTAACTTACTTTGATGTATTAATTCATAATTCGAGAGATGAGTTTAAACACTAAATCTTTGAGTACTTGACATGAATATTTGCAAGATTGAGAAGTTTGTGAATATTTGTGAGGATTTATAATCTTTTGTGCTTTTGGGAGTTGGATATCTTATGTTGAGTAGAGATGCTAGCATAGATAATCCAATCAACGTTTTTACATACATCTCGAGAGAGAGGGTAAAATACTTTCATGATTGTCTTATAGGGAAGAATAATAATAACTTTGGTTGTGATTAATCTGATAACAAAAGGGATATTAACTGAAACCATAACCCTGGAATCCATTCATCTCCTTGATCTTTCAATCAACTCTTTACTTTGTCTTTTTACGATAAAATCTTGTCTTGCTTTTACAAAACCAATCATCCAGTTTCGATCGTCTAGATAAAAATAAGACTATTATAATCCCAATACTTAGTATATTAATTTATTAGTCTCTGTGGATTCGACCTTGCTAAATCTATTCTATAAACTACACCGTACACTTGCGGTGAAGCTAAAAATAAGGCGACCAAGTTTTCTTCTGAAAACCTGGAGGTTGCTCAACATAGACTTCTTCTGCCAAAAGTCCATTTAAAAATGCACTCTTCACATCCATTTGATACACCGTGAAGTTCTTGTGTGCAGCATAAGCAAAAAACATCCTTATTGCTTCCAATCTAGCAACAGGAACAAAGGTTTCATCAAAATCTATACCTTCCTCTTGGCAATACCCTTTGGCTACCAATCTTGCTTTGTTTCTTACTACAGATCTTTCCTCATTCATCTTGTTTTTGAATACCAACTTAGTACCAATAAAATTTTGGTGAGTAGGCCTTTGAACCAATTCCCAAAATGATGAGAATCCATGGACTAAAGATCAAGTGATGGTGCCAGTTGGTACGGTGACGAGTGCTCGAGCAAAGAAGTTCAAGGACGCACTCAATGGGTTGATTCAAGTCATACAGAATGAGACCAAGAGTGGACTGTCGACGGAGAAAGAAGTTCGGGTGATGCAGTCGATTAGCATCATCAATGATCCAGAGTCCACCTTAGCCTGAGCAAGCAAAGGATGCCAAAAATACGAGTCACTTTACATCTTGAAGAAATTATAATCAAGTTCTCATTAGTGTCTTGTATTCGTCTATCTTAGTTAGTTATAATTTTCATTATGTTTAAGTTGTTTTGATGTTTAGAGGCTATGTAGATCTTTAAGGCCGCGTCTTAAGATGTTATTTCGAGTTTGGGTCGAGCAGGGATCAAATTCGAGGGCAAAGTCACGAGGAAACGTTCGCACTCATGTACGACCAAGAAGCACGCCCGTGCATTGACGCACGACCAAGACGCACGCCCATGCGTGAACCCGTGTGTGATACCGTATGTTGTGGGAGCCTTCGACTTGACCCACGGACCAACGCACCTCCCGTGGGTGTGCCTGTGCGTGGCATCGACTTAACGCACGACCCATTGCATGGCCCGTGCGTCAGTCCGAGAATTTGAGTTTTTGTTCTCTTTTCATTTACTTTTCAGTCTTAAGTTATTTCCTAGTATGTTTAGGTTTTGGATTCCTTATAAGGGTGAACACTTATTGTTTTTCATTAGTTATCAATTGAATTAAGATTTTAACTCTCAAATTGAGTGTTTTCTCCAAGTGCTTCAAGATTTACGTTTCTTGTTGCAATTATCAACTTATCAGGCAATAATCCATAATTGCTTGTAGCGTCTTCGTATACCGTGGTTCTTGCTTTGCTAAGCAACGGGTCGAGGTTTCCACCAATATTTTACCGAACTAGTGAAGATTTTGGGTTAACAACATATTGTTGTTGGGTCGTATGCACAGTCGTTGCTGCGGTTCACATCACAAACTTTATTTCTTTCAAACTGATTTACCTCTTCTTGCATAGCCTGGATCTAATGTGTCTTTTCCAGTGCTTGAGACACATCTTTAGGCTCTATCTCGGAACGGAAACAAGTAAACATGGCTTCATGTTGAGCTCTGGATCTGGTTCTTACTCCATCTCTAACATTTCCAATGATTAACTCGAATGGATGGTCTCTCAGCCATCTCACATTAGGTTGGAGTAAGTCTGCTGGATTCACCCGTCTCGCAGCTAGGTTGTCTTGAACAACTTCTTCATCACCATTTTCCTGCAGACCATCCAGCTGTCATCTGAGATTCAGTTGTCTCATCTTCTTCTGGATTGAGTGCTCTCACATTTGCATCAACATATGGACTCTTCTGCATAGTTGGCTGATTCCTCTTTTCACATAACTCATCTATATCTTCTCCATTCACATTAGGTTCATCAAAAACAACATGGATAGATTCTTCTGTGACCATAGTCCTTCTGTTCAGCACTCTGTAAGCTTTACTTTCAGCTGAGTATCCCAATAAGACACCTTCATCAACTTTAGCATCAAAAGCTTTTAAGTTGTCCTTGTCGTTGTTGTGGATGAAGAACTTACATCCAAAGATCTTGAAGTATCTAACATTTGGCTTCCTCCCTATCCAAATTTCATAGGGAGTTTTAGTCAATTGTCTGTTGATCATACACATATTCTGAGCGTAGCAGGCAGTATTAATAGCTTTAGCCCAAAACCTCTTAGGAAATCCAACTTCAGCTACCATTGTCCTTGCAGCTTCCTTGAGAGTTATGTTCCTTCTTTCAGCTACTCCATTCTGCTGTGATTTTCTTGCAGCTGATAACTTATGAACAATACCATTTTCAACACAATATTGAGTTATAATTCTATTGACAAACTCAGTTCCTCTGTTAGATCTTATCTTTATAATGGTTTGACTCTTCTCATTTTGGACTCTTCTCATCAACTGAGGTAACTTCTGCAGTGTTTTCTTCTTTTTACACATGAAAATTGTCCATGTATATCTTGAATAGTCATCCACTTCCATTAAGGTATATTTCTTTCCACTGATGATATCTGGCTCAACTGGACCAAATAAATCCATATGCAACAGATGCAATATCCTTGTTGAAGAAGGGCTTGGCTTATCCTTGAATGATGATTTGATTTGCTTTCCCATCTGGCATGCATCACATATAATTTCTTTGTTTTACACTGTGTCTGGCAATCCTTCTACAAGATGACTCCTTGCAAGCTTGTTGATTGTCTTGAAATTCAGGTGACTCAGCTTCTTGTTCCACAACTAACTTGATTCAGCTGTATTGCGATCCATTTTTGGCTTGGTAATTGTCTTGGTGTGTTGAGGCGTACTTGCGACTGTCTGATTGGGTTATAATCGTGACACGTGAGGGTATTTGGATACACGAGCGTATACATGTGAGGGAGTGATTTAAACATGTCCGATGAAAACCGATAACCGACAGATTTAGGTAACAAATTGGATTTGGAGGCAATTGCAACCATCGTAAAGAAACTAAATGATTAAAACGTACGGGGATCCCAGAGAGGCGCCGGGAATCGAAGAGCCTGCTACTAGGGTACGGAGGCCTAGGAGGCTCGAATTGGAGGAATGGGCGGATGCGATTGGTGATTTTGATTCGAAAATGGAGCAAAATTATAATCTGGGCTGAGTTCGTCGAAGTAATAGGAGTTGTAGGGGACGTGAGGATAGCAATTTGAGTAACATCAAAATGCAAATCCCCTCGTTCCAGGGAAAGAGTGATCCGGATGCCTATTTGGATTGGTGAGAAAAATCGAGAATGTGTTTAATTGCCAAAACAATTCCTAGTTGAAAAAGATGAAATTGGCATCAACTAAATTCTCGGATTACGCAATTGTGTGTTGGGATCAATTAATGGTCTCAAGGAGGAGAGCGAGCGGCCCATTTCCACATGGGAGGAAATGAGGAGTTTGATGCGACATCGTTTTGTTCCAAATCATTATTACAGAGGCGTCTATCAAAGATTGCAATGGTTGACACATGGATCAAATAGTGTAGAAGATTATCATAAGGAGATGGAGATGCTTATGGCGAGGGCCAATATCGAGGAGGATCAGGAAGTTACTATGGCAAGGTTTATCGCGGGATTGAATAATCCTATAGCAGATGCCATCGACTTACATCATTGTGTCGATCTTAAGGAGATGGTGCACATCGCGGTGAAAGTTGAGCAGCAGCTCCAGAGGAGGGGTTTCAACAGATAGGCACAAGTTCTAACCCCAATGCATGGAAGTCAAACACCAACAAAAAGGAGGATCACAATTCGAATGTAGCGGACCAATGGGGGAAGGTAACCAAGCCTAAACCCGCAGGTAAATTCGAACCCTCTCTTGCTCGAACGAGGGATATTAAATGCTTTAAGTGTCATGGGCTTGGGCATATAACTAGTCAATGTCCAAATAAGAGGGTGTTGGTGTTGCGTAAGAATGAGGAAATGTAGTCAGAAAGTGAGAGAGTGCCGAATTATAGCAATATGCCAGCGTTAGAGGATATTACGGAGGTAGTCGAGGCGGCGAAGGGGGAGGCGTTGTCCTTAGTGTCCTAGAGGGTGCTAAGTATTTAGCCTAAGTCAGATGAGGGAGTCCAGCGAGAAAACATCTTTCATACAAGGTGTTTTATCAATGGAAAGGTGTGTAGTGTTATCATAGATGGTGGGAGTTGCACTAATGTAGCCAGTATGAAGTTAGTAGAGAAATTGGGAATTGCAATAATGCAATAAGAAAGGAGGGAAAAATAAATTTGATGGCAAAAATGAGTGACCTTAGGAAAGCCACCACGAGTGGTTGTTCGATGATACTCTTGGTTTACAAGGGCACTTCTTTATCAACTGACAATCTTAACCCCGATTTGCCTAGTTCTATTTTGTCTTTGTTGCAGGAATTCGAGTATGTATTTACAGACGAGATGCCGAATAGGTTACCGCCTATTTGGGGGATTGAGCATCAAATTGACTTCATTCTGGGAGCATCACTGCCAAACTGACTGATGTACATGACTAATCCGGAAGAAACCAAGGAATTGCAGCGGCAGGTGGACAAATTGCTAAGCAAGAAGCTTATTCAGGAGAGCGTGAGCCCGCGTGTAGTTCTAGTGTTATTAGTTCCGAATAAAGATGGGTCTTGGAGGATGTGTGTGGATTGTCAGGCTATTAACAGCATCACTATCAAATACAGACATCCCATACCTCACTTGGGCGATATGTTAGATGAGCTCCATGGGTCTAGCATCTTCTCCAAGATAGATTTAAGGAGCGGATACCATCAGATTCGGATGCGAGAAGGGGATGAGTGGAAAGCGGCTTTTAAGACGAAACATGGTTTATATGAGTGGTTAGTCATGCCGTTTGGGCTAACTAACGCGCTTAGCATGTTTATGAGACTGATGAACCATGTTTTGAGGGCTTTTATTGGTAAGTTTGTCATGGTTTACTTCGAGGACATCCTCATTTATAGTAAATCACTACACGAACACTTAGATCCTTTGAGGGTCGTCCTAGGAGTGTTGAAGAAAGAGCAGCTCTATGCAAACATCAAGAAGTGCACATTTTGTTCTGAGCAGTTGATATTCTTAGGGTTTGTAGTGAGCTCAAGGGAATTACAGTGGACGAGGAGAAAATTCGGGCTATCCAGGGCTGGCCTAAACCCACGTTGGCCAGTCAAGTGCATAGCTTCCATGGCCTTGCGAGTTTTTATCGGTGGTTTGTACGAGATTTCAGCACTATTGCAGCGCCTTGGACGGAAACGATTAAAAAGAGTGTTGTGTTTCAGTGGGGAGAAGCCCAATACAAGGCGTTCGATTTGTTAAAGGGAAGGCTAACACATGCGCCTTTGCTAGCATTGCCGAATTTTACCAAGTCTTCGAGATCGAGTTTGACGCATCAGGAGTTGGGATTGGAGCCGTATTAATGCAAGAGGGGCGACCGATCGCGTGCTTCAGCGAAAAACTGAGTGGGATGGCTTTGACTATCTGACGTACGACAAGGAGTTGTATGCTTTGGTCCGAGCCTTGAAAATGTGGCAGCACTATTTGTGGCCGAAGGAGTTCATAATCCACACTGATCACGAGTCCCTAAAATATCTTAAGGGGCAACAAAAGTTGAACAAGCGACACGCGCGATGGCTCGAGTTCATAGAGACATTTCCGTACATCATCCGGTACAAGAAAGGTAAGACTAATATTGTAGCAGTTGCACTGTCTCGGAAGTACACTCTTATCTCTACTTTAGATGCTAAAATTCTTGGATTTGAACATATTAAAGAGTCGTATGTTGCATGCGAAAAAGGGGCGGAAAGTAAATTTTATTGGCATGATGGGTTTTTATTTCGGGAGGATAAATTGTGCATTCTCGAATGTTCATTAAGGGACTTACTAGTGAGAGAATCACATGGTGGGGGTCTTATGGGGCATTTTGGGGGTAGCCAAAACATTAGCGGTCTTGCAAGAGCATTTCTATTGGCCACATATGCAGCGTTATATTGAGCGAATTTGCAGTAGATGTGTTATTTGTAGGCAAGCTAAATCCCGGGTTCAAAATCAAGGTTTTTACACGCCCCTACCCATTCCAACGAAACCTTGGGTGGATATTTATATGGACTTTGTTTTAGGACTTCCGAGAACTAAACATGGGTCCGATTCTATATTTGTTGTCGTAGATCGTTTTTCAAAGATGGCACATTTTATTCCTTGTCATAAAACTGATAATGCATCTTTGATTGCCGGTTTGTTCTTTAAAGAGGTTGTGAGATTGCATGGAATGCCTATAACTATTGTTTCGGATAGGGACGCTAAGTTCTTAAGTTACTTTTGGAAGACCTTGTGGGGAAAGTTGGGAACTAAATTGTTATTTTCTACTACATGTCATCCCCAAACACACGGTCAAACTGAGGTAGTGAATGGGACTTTGTCTATGTTGTTAAGCGCTATCATTAAAAAGAACATTAAAAATTGGGAAGAGTGTTTACCGCATGTTGAGTTTGATTATAATCGTGTTGCACATTCTGCATCAAAAGTTTCACCATTTGAACTTGTTTATGGTTTTAATCTGCTAACCCCATTGGATTTATCACCTTTACCTATTTCTGAGCGTGTTAACTTAGATGGGCAGAAGAAAGTTGATTTTGTGAAACAGTTACATGAGAAGGCGAGACTCAACATCAAACGACGAATAGAGCAGTAAACGGGACAGGCTAACAAGCATCGTAAGAAGATGGTGTTTGAGCTGGGTGCCAGTTGGTCCAGTGATGAGGGCTCAAGCAAAGAAGTTCAAGGACACACTCAATGGGTTGATTCAAGTCATGCACAATGAGACCGAGAGTGCACTGCCGACAGAGGAAGAAGTTTGGGTGGTCTAGTTGATTAGTGTCATCAATGATCCAGAGTCCACCTTAGACTGAGCAAGCGAAGGATGCCAAGAATACGAGTCACTTTGCGTCTTGAAGACATTGTAATGAAGTTCTCATTAGTGTCTTGTATTCGTCTATCTTAGTTAGTTGTAATTTTCTTTATGTTTAAGTCATTTTGATGTTTAGAGGTCAAGTAGACCTTTAAGTACGTGTCTTAAGTTGTTATTTCGAGGGCAAAATCGCGAGGAAATGTTCGCACTCACGCACGACCAAGAAGCACGTCCGTGCATTGATGCATGCCCATGCGTGAGCCCGTGTGTATTGATATTGTACATTGTGGGAGCCTTCGACTTGACGCACGGACCAACGCATGGCCCGTGTCTGTGCCCGTGCGTGGCGTCAACTTGACGCACGTCCTGTGCCTGAGCCCGTGCGTCAGTCCGGGAATTTGAGTTTTTGTTCTGTTTTTGTTTCCTTTTCAGTCTTAAGTTATTTTCTAGTAATCCAAGAGTTAACATCAAGAGAATAGTTAGAAATATAAGAGAAGCTAAAGACAACATGGGAGATAATCATTTTTGATCGGAAGAAAAGCATATTGTGGGGAGTAGTTCTTTGATAAACTTTTTCAATTTCCCAATTGACGTCTTCAACTTGGGATTCTTGTAATGAAGCTCTTCATTTCTTGATTCAAGTGAGGCACAATGAGCTTGTAGAGTTGTAATGTCGGTTCTTATATCATCATTACTTTGATCACCGACACCAATATTACCCTCTAGATTGCCTTGATCACCACCCGCCGCTGATCGTTCGGCCTCGGAATCATCAAATATATCATCGGGATTATGAGAAGATGAAGCTTGTGACTTACCCTTGGCCGATTTTGTAGGACGTTCGGGCATTCCTACGTATCCGAAGCATTTGTTGTACATTATCATTATCAAAATCATCTTGTATTACTTCGGAGTTAAATTCGGAGGGAGGAAGTCTCGATTGTAGAAGAAGTTTGCAAATCAAATTCCCCATTACAAATTTCTTAGCACCTTGAGAAACCAACTCAATTATGCACTTAATAAGTACGACTCCAAAATTAACTAGCTCTCCTTTCTTGATCTTATAAGTCAAGAAGTAATACATACTATTTGGAAATTTAACTAATTTACCACAAACATAATAAGCGACAATCATAGATAATAATCAAAGCTCAGTTGTCATAGACAAAGTAGTATAATCCGCCCAAACACCCAAGAAAGTTTTCACTTCTTCCAAAGACACCCCAAATATATCATTATCCCAATAGGTGCAAGAAAAATAATCCCATCCTCCTTCTCTAACATTCAACAAAAGACAAATATCATTTGGCGTCCAATCAAAATGACGCCAAATGAGTTGATAGCCAGGGGCTTATCTCCCAACTATTTTCAATCCACAAATTCGAATAAAAATGCAATATCATGTCATCATCATACATAACAAATGGATGCTCCCACAAGTACATCCAACCTTGAGTTAAAAGAAAGTCTCTAATTGTAGGAAACTTATCCGAAAAGGTACCAAAATGGCAAATTTTGGTACATCCGATATTCTTATTACCTAACTCCAAATCTTCATAATATTTTTCGGAAAACTTATTTATAAACGACATTGTATTGGCATATGTTGGAGCTTGTGATAGAATAGATTTTTTATCTTCACCCATTTCACATTTTCTTCAGAAATGGTAGCCTAAAGCTCGGCAATTTGGGCCAGAGAAAGCTGGGGATTTTGATTTTCGGCTTGCCCATGAGTCGTATCCCTTTGAGTTGCCCTTATGTCCGCCACGAATTGTCGAGAATTTGGAGAACCCTCTCTGGCTCTTCTTCACTTGGGTTAAGATTTTGACCGGTAAAATTCCTAGGAGGTGCCATAAATGTGAAATTCTTGAAAAAATGAGATGATTAGCAACAAGAATCACTAAATTTGGTGATTTATAGAGAGAACTCGAAAAAAATAGTGAAAAGGATTTAGGGTTCTATGCTGTTGGGAGAAATGAGGGACAGACGTGAGATAAAGAGTTTTAAAACTCTGATATAAGCAAGGTCGACCGGTCGACGGGGGGTCCGACTGGTCCATGAATAGGTCGACCTTATTCTTGACAATACCCTTGAGCTACTAACCTCACTTTATTTCGAACATTGTTGCCTTGATCATCGAGTTTGTTTCGAAATACCCATTTTATGCCAATAATCGTTTGTGATGGAGGACAAGGTACCAATTCACAAACATCATTTCTTTCAAATTGATTCAACTCCTCTTGCATCTCAAGAAACCAAATTTTCATCTTCAATGGCTTCCTTAGCATTTTTAGGCCCTTTTTGGGATATAAGAGCTTTGTTGGCAAATTTTCTTCTAGTCATTATTTTGTCTAGAGGATCCCCAATTATAAGTTCTTTTGGGTGATCTCCTTTGAATTTCAATGCCACAGGAAGATCCAAATTATTACATTTATCCTCTTGTTGAATATTAGAAGTCGAAGGTTGATCATTTGTTGTAGAAGGTTGATCATTTTGAACATCGTTTGGAACAATTGGTCCAACTTCATCTTCTTCATCACTTCATCAATTGAGATTTTTTCAACTCCAGAGGCTTCATTGAATTTAACGTGAATAGACTCCTCGACCACTGTCATGAAATTTATTTGTTAGATTTTGATGATACCATGTAAAACTTAGACTAGGAAGTTGGCACCACATTTTTCTTGTAATTCTATGTTGCAATAGATAGGACTATAAGAGTTGAGTGAAGTCAGCTAAATCAAGAATGCAAGAAGTCAACTGCAGACCAGAATGAAGATTGTGCTGTGTGTCAGCCGAGTATGGCCAAGAAGAAAGACAAGGACTCGACTAGGAACAACTGTGTGAAGTATGAGGAAGTGTCAGTCAAGTCAATGAAAGGAGCCAAGTCTAACAGTTGAAGTGACAATTGAGACATTCTCATGATTGGAGCAGACTCAAGTCACAAGTGGTAAAGAAAGTAGTCAAGTCAAGACAACTGACAGTGATATGTTAGAAGGAAGTCAAGGATATTACTCAAAATAGTAATATGTCCAAGCTGCCAGATCTTAAAGTGTTTGGCCCCGAAACATGCAAAAGGAATACGCCAATGGGAAATACTAAAGCTTGTGTCAGACCCTGTAAAGCTGCAGAGCCATTTAATATGAGGAAGGGTCAACATCACAAGTGCAGCAGACCAAGAAAAGACAAGCCAACGAACAAGAAGTGTCATTTGAAAATAGCCTATCTCTTCAACGGACAAATTTTTAAATGAGCACTATAAAAGGCTGAGGAAGCATTCGAGAAAAGGTTACCTGAACCTAGCACGAACGAATCAAGAGTTTATCAAGCAAGCATTACCTGCATTATTTGCAAAAGCTTATCAAAGAATTTCTCAAGCCTAAAACTCGAAGGTACTCAATCCAACACACGCTGTGGAGGAAAGATTACTTCAACCAGTTGAAGAGGAAGCATTTAAAGAACAAAAAGGGGTCTACTCTCCAAGTTGAAGGAGTTGTAGAAAAGTTCAAGGTCGAACCAGGAGATTCAAGTTTGTTGGAAGGCTGTGTGATCAAATCCAAAGACTTGAAGGGAGCTGAAGTATCAAGACAGTTGTCTTGTGAAGAAGCTGAGTCGCAGGAGAAGCCAGATGTGTGATCATGGATTTCTCTAGACTAAGAACTACTTTGTAACTTGATTTGTTACCTAGTGGATTCCTCCAGGAGTTGGAGAAGAGTGGATTAGATGAATTACCCCATCCTCGAACCACTATAAAATTACTTGTGTCATTTACTTTCAGCATTTACTTTCTTGGTTACATTTTTCATATCTATTGTTAATTTAATTTGCTATCTATCCAACTGATTAAATAACAAGTGCTAAAACAAGTGTTAAAAATGAGCTTTAATCAAACAAAGAGTGTTAAGTCTTCCGCTGTTAAAAACCAAATCAACTTAAAGTTAAGTGTTAGCTGACGCAGCCAAGTTATACTATCAACAGCTCAATAGAGTCAGTTGAGTGGGTAACTTAGCT
The DNA here is from genome assembly GCA_016081115.2 of Rehmannia glutinosa. Classification (NCBI taxonomy): domain Eukaryota; kingdom Viridiplantae; phylum Streptophyta; class Magnoliopsida; order Lamiales; family Orobanchaceae; genus Rehmannia; species Rehmannia glutinosa. Next base: position 418,434 of record JABTTQ020001400.1, read on the forward strand.
GAAGATAGCCAACCTAACTGTCCCCCAAGGACACAACTGATTTGAGTCAACTCTGTTGAAATTCTTAAAAAGACTAAAAGTGAAAATTTGGTAAGGTTTATTCAACCCCACCTTCTAAACATGTGTTGGAATTGCAGACAACTATGACACTTAGTTGTTGATTGTTCCTATCCATCATTCAACAAATACAAAAATGAGGAAGAAAGAAGAGTCTTCAGAGAAAGAAGACAAGAAAAGAATAAAGCCATGTTGGTTGCTGAGACTGCTGAGCCAGCCAAGTGCAAAGAAGCAGCAGACTCAGATAGTAGTGAATGTGACTACTCAAGTGAGACAGAAGAAGAGGCTTTGATATGCCTCATGGCCAAAGAACAAGATCAACAAGATCAAGAAGATGAGGTACATTGTAACTGTGGGGACCATAAATTAAGTAAATCAGTTATAGAGAGAGAGAAAGAGAGAGTCACGCCCATTGTTATACTGTGTATTTAACATATATTTACTGTATATTTAACACTATTATATGTTATAGTTAACATATTTGTACTGCATATTAAAATTGTCAAACAAAAACGTGTGGGGACCGTGAATTAAGGAATCAGTTAACAAGATTATTCTGGGCAGACCAATAATTACGGTTTATTATGGTATACCAAATAACAATAATTAAAAAATCAAGAACTAATAGACACAAATTAATTAACTAAATTATTATACAATAAATTATGTCTACCTATACAATAAAATCAGGCTATGTATACAGTAAACTATGTCTAACTATACAATCAAATTAGAATATCTATACAGTAAACTATGTCTAATTATATAATAAAATCACACTATCTATACAATAAACTATGTCTAACTATACATTAAAATCAGACTCTGTATACAGTCGCCCTAGATGCGTTGTTCACTTTTTCAACCTCTTTTAGCCATATTTAACAAAACCTCAATCCTAGCACAAAAAACCAAAAAAAAGAGTGTCAGTGCAGAATATATAAAAAACATACAGTAAAAATTAACTAAATAAGCATCATAACACATATAAATATACAGCAAAATCTCCTAAGCATCAAAACACATATAAATACATACATCAAATATTAACTAATTATTCAGCAAAAATACTTACAAGTTTATATCAAAACACATAAGTATACAACAATATATACTAAAATATAAGTATACATCAAACATATAAACCATAACCCATCTTCTTCGACTGCAAAAAAAACATAGAACCTCCATTAATAAAAGCTTAACACACCGTCACCGAAAAAAATACATGAAAGAAATAAACTAAACCCTAGTTAACGATTTCAACTCGCAGTCGCATTCTCCCCAAAACACAACAAAATCGCAATAAAAAATAAAATTAAATAAATCCTAGAATTTCACAATTAAATTCGAGAATACTGGAAAAACAATCTTACAGTATTTCAGATATGAAGAAAACAACTGGGTTTGTCTTTCACTTAGAAAATTTTCGATATGGAGGAAACCTACAAGTCCTCAAAACTATGAAAATTCAAAAAAAAAATTGCAGAGCGAATTGAGCGAATTGTGGGGGGAGATGAACCGATATGGGGGAGTTACCAATTGGGGGTGGAGACTTCTAATAATAAAATGACCAACTTGCCCTTATTTGATTTAAATTAAAAAAAAGGGGCCACTAAATCAGCCAAATCACAATAATCTAAGATTTTAAATTTGTGGACAGGATTAGTCCACACTGTCTTACCTATGGAATGTGGTCTCATTTGATCCAATCCCAATATATATTGTTGGGAAATTATTTTGCAGATTTTGATGAATGCCATGTAAAACTTAGAATAGGAAGTTGGCACCCCATTTTTGTTGTAAACTGCATTGTAATAGATAGGGCTGGTCGAGCTGAGTTAAGTCAGCTATGCCTAAACATGCAAGAAGACAATCGGAGACTAGAAGGAAGACTCAGGCGAGGCGGTGAGTATGGCAAAAGAAGAGAAGACGGGAACTCGATCAAGGTGCAATGTGAGAGATTGGTGAGTGAAGTATCAATCAAGTGAACTCAAGACAGCCAAGTTTCAAGGTTCAAGTGACAGAAGAGTCATCAAATGATTGGAAGCTGACTTGAAGTTACCTGGGGATGTTAAGAAAATGCAGTCAAGTCAAGACAACTGAAAGAGATCTGTTGCACAGAAATCAATTAAACAAGTAATACCTCCATACTGCCTTTCTTGAAGTGCTCAGTTCCAGAAGCGTGCAAAAAGAATAAACCAATGGGAAGCACTGCACCATGTCAGAACTCTGAAAAGCTGAAGAATCATTCATACGAGGAAATGGAAATTCCAAGGACTGCAACAAGACAAGCCAACGACCACAAGTGACTTTCAAAAATAAGCTTATCTCTTCAACGGGCAGATTTTTGAAAGATCACTATAAAAGGCTGAGGAATAACTCTGAGAGAAGGTTACCTGAACCACGAACATTCAAGCAAACATCTGAACTGTAACCTAATATATTCTCAAATCATTCAAGATCAATCCTTAAGCCTACATTACGAAGGAAATCAATCCAACACTCACATGTGAAGGAAAGATAACTTCAATCAGTTGAAGAGGAAATTTTTGAAGAATCAAGGGGTCTACATTCCACAGAGGATTGTAGGAAGGTTCAAGGTCGAACCAGTCTCAATTTTTTGGAGGGCTTCGTGATCAAATCCAAGAAGTTTGAGCAAGTGGGCTGTAGTAGCAAAGCGCATTTGCCCTGTGAAGAAGTTGAGTCGCACGAGAAGCCGGTGCGTGACAAGGCATCTCGCATCGAGTCCCAAAGGATCAAGTCGGTTGTGTGATCAAGACTTGTATACGGATCTGTCAACCACTCGTATATTGATCAATACTTAGTGGATTCCTCCAGGAGTTGGAGAAGAGAGGAGTAGAAGAATTACCCCATCTTCGAACCTCTATAAAAACTTATTGTGTCATTTACATTTCAAAGACTTTAAATTCTCGCATCTTATTTTATCTCTTTGATAAATTTGCTATCCAATTGATAATCAACTAAGTGCTAAAACCAAGTATTAAAACAAACTTAACCAAATTCAAGGGTGTTAAGTCTTCCGCAGAAAAACAAATCACAGTAGAGTTAAGTCTTTAGTCAAAACAACTGAGTTATTCTATCAACGGCAATCAGAGTGCGTTGAGTGACTAACTCTGTTGATTAACTAACTTAGCTGTCCACCAAGGACACGGCTGTGAAGTATTAACTCTGAATATTTAAAAGGACTAATTTTGAAAAGTTGGTAAGGTTTATTCAACCCCCCCCCCTTCTAAACCTTACACTCACACCCCTTGGGACCTACAAGTGGTATTAGAGTGGTTGGTTCATTGAGCCTTCCGCACTGGTTACTGAACTAGATCTCCAAATTTTTCAAAGTCTGTTTTAGTATTTGATCTCTCAAAACTCTTTTTACCATCAAAAGTTATTGTCATGGAAGCAAATTTGACACGCATCCCTATGTTCACAATTGAAGAATTTGATGATTGGAAAATTCGTATGCAGACTCATCTATCAGCATTACACGATGAGATGTGGATAGTGATAGAGGATGGGCCACTGCAAATTTTAAAAGTGAACACATTTTGTAAAGGAGAGCTGCGGTGAAGGTGAAGAGGATGTTTCTCCCGCCGGCCGGCTATGGTTGAAAAACCAAGAGTCGAATGGACAAATGATGACAGGAAAAGATATAACTTGGACAATGTGGCCAAGGACATTCTTTACAAAACCTTGGACAAAGTTATGTTCAACAAAGTTAAATCATGCAAAACGGCCAAAGAAATCTGGGACAAGCTAACATTGATTTGTGAAGGCTCAGAGCAAATCAAGTAAAATAAACTATCTCATTCTTTGTACAAAATTTGAAATTTTTAAAATGATTGCGGGAGAGAGACCTTGGATCATTTGGATGCTCGGTTCACGTAAATTACCAACGAGCTATCTCGCACTTGGAAAAGAATATACACAGAAGGAAATGTGTATAAAGATTCTAAGAAGTCTCCCAGCTGAATGGGAAATGAAGGTCATGGCACTAAGACATTCCATGGACCTATCCAAGACATCCAACCATGAGCTATTCTCAGATCTCAAAGCCTACAAATTTGAGTTGAGAAGAAAAGACCAAGAAGAGACAGATGTGCCCAAAACAGTTGCTCTAATTGTTAAGGATGGCAAGAGAGCTGAGGTCAAAGAAGTCATTAACCAAGAGGAAATAGCCCTGATGGTTAAAAGGTTTAACAAGTTCTTCAATAAGAACTACAAGAGAGGCAAGGGCGAATCCTCCAGAAGACACTCAGCTCCCTCCAAGTCAAGGGAAGATAGGCCAACCAAGAGAGCAGAGCATCAAAAAGTTGAATATCAAAGGGTTGAAAATCCAAAAATGGATAGAGCTGATCAAAAGGTTGAAAATCTATGCTGGAACTGCAGGCAACCAGGTCACTATGCCATTGATTGCCCATATCCTGTAGTCAACAAATACAGGAATGAAGAAGAAAGAAAAGTCTTCAGAGAAAGAAGACAAGAAAAGAAAAAGGAAATGTTGGTGCAGAGAGGCTGCCGAGAGAGACAAGTCAAGTCAAGGGACACAATTGATTCGAGAGAGTAGTGAAGCGACTACTCAAGTGACTCTGAAGAAGAAGCCTTGATCTATTTGATGGCAAAGGAACAAGACCAACCTGACCAAGAAGATGAGGTACACTCTAATTCATCACACTCAGAGTCTAGTGATAGTGACTGTGACACACACACTTCATCACCCACTGATCTTTATGATTCATTAGGCAAAATGATGAAAGACTTTGAACACATTAAATCCTCACACACACTACTAAATGAGGAAAACAACCTACTCAAATGCCAAAACTCACAGCTGACTAAGGAGCTGAGTACCCTAAGTCAAATAGCTGATGAGAATGAAAGTCTAAAGGCTGAAAATGCTAAGCTAAGGGCAGAGATAACTGCTATAGAAAAGAGGGGGAATGACCTCAAAAATGTGATTGCCTCATTCACTAAGGAATCTAAATCATTGGATGATCTTATTAAGAGTCAAAGAGAATGTGGAGACAAGACAGGCTTAGGATTTAATTCCTCTGTACTATGTCAAACTCCAAAAGTGATTTTGATAAAAGGATCTTCAAGTAATGAAGTATCTCAAAAATCCAAAACTCCAAATGGTGCACACACGTTTATTCCAAAGCACAATCACAAGCAAACTGGCCTTGGTTATAAAGGAAAAGGAAAACAACTAGTTGAGTGTGCTGAGAGGACAACTGAGAAGAAATCCAGCTGAGTTCCTCAGCAAACTCCAAACAGGAAATACTCTGTAAAGAAGAAACAAAGCTACCAAAAACCCCAAAAGTTCTATAAAAGAAACACATATGAAGGGAATGGTAGAAAGTACCCAAGCCAAGCTGATTGGAATAATGTGAACTATCAGCAAAGACCTATGGAATATAAGCCCAAATGGCAAAGGCCTAGAACTCAACAAAGGCCATTTCAAAGGTATAAGAGCTTTCATCAGCACACATATGCACCTAGGCACTACACTCAGAGATATCACAACTACCCAATGAAGGCAATTGCCAAAGCACATACACAGGCATACAGACAAAAGAGACAGCTGTATGAACCTAGAACCCCAAAGCAATTTGCCAAAATCAATTATGATTATGGCACTAATAGATGGCAACCCCTTAGAGTCAAATCATTTGGCTATAGGTTGGTTGGATCATCTTACAATACTAACCCCTCAGGACCCAGACAAGTATGGGTACCTAAAACTTAATTTTCTTGATTGCAGGTTCAAGGAACAGCTGAGTGCCAAGGAACCTGGTACATGGATAGTGGTTGTTCCAAACATATGACAGGAAACAAGAAAAATCTGTCAAAATTCAAGGAAGTCAGAGGTGCAAAAGTCATATTTGGAGGAAATGAAGCTCCAGGAGAAATAAGAGGCATTGGATCCATCAAGAAAAAATGGATTAGAAATCACAGATGTTGCATATGTTGAAGGACTCAACTTCAACCTGCTAAGCATAAGTCAACTCTGTGACAAAGGCTATAATGTTGGATTCAACATGGGTATATGCCAAATCAAAGACACTGAATCCAATGAGGTTGTGTTGCAAGGATGCAGACAAAAGAACATGTATGTCGTGGATTGGTCAACTGCAACACCAAGCACTGTCTGATAGCAAAGAGCACAGCTGAATCAAGTTGGATGTGCCACAAGAAGATGGGTCACCTGAATTTCAAAACAATTAACAAGCTTGCCAGAAGGAATCTTGTGGAAGGACTTCTAGACTCAGTATACAAAAAGGAGAGTATATGTGATGCATGTCAGATGGGAAAGCAAATCAAATCATCATTCAAAGAAAAGACATGTCCATCTTCAACAAGAATATTGCACCTGCTACATATGGATCTATTTGGTCCAGTTGAACCAGCTAGCATAAGTGGGAAGAAATACACCTTGGTGGTAGTAGATAACTACTCAAGATATACATGGACAATATTCATGTGTAAGAAGAAAGAAACTCTGCAGAAACTACCACAGCTGATGAAAAGAATTCAAAATGAGAAAAGTCAAACCATTATCAAAATAAGATCTGACAGAGGAACCGAGTTTGTCAATAGTATAATAACTCAGTATTGTATTGAAAATGGTATTGGTCGTGAATTATCTCTATGACAAGGACTCCACATGAGAATGGAGTTGCGAAAGAAGGAATAGAACTCTCAAAGAAGCGGCAAGGACCATGTTAGTCAAGCGGGGCTACCTAAAAGATTTTGGGCTGAAGCAATAAACAAATCATGCTATACTCAAAATAGATGCATGATAAACAGACAGCTGACAAAGACTCCCTATGAGATTTGGACAGGGAGAAAGCCAAATGTTGCATATTTTAGAATATTTGGATGCAAATGCTTCATCCATAACAATGGCAAAGATAATTTAAAGTCTTTTGATGCTAAATTTGATGAAGGTATCTCCTTGGGATACTCAGCTGAAAGCAAAGCCTACAGAGTACTCAACAAGAGGACTATGGTTACAGAGGAATCCATTCATGTGGTGTTTGATTGGCCAAATGTAAATGGAGAAGACATTGAAGAGTCAACTGATAAGCTGAATCAACCAACCATGCAGAAGAATCCCTATCTTCAAGTCAAGTGAAAATTTGGAATTATAAACCCGGATGAAGATGAGATAGCTGAGTCTACAAAACAGCTGGAAAATCTGCAGCTAAGTGATGACGAGAGAGTTGATCAAAACAACACAGCTGCAAGACGACAAAATCCAGCTAACTTACTCCAACCTGATGTAAGATGGCTAAGAGACCATCCACCAGAACTAGTCATTAGAGATGTAAGAGAAGGTGTCAAAACGAGATCCAGAACTCAACAAGAAGCAATGTTCACATGCTTCATCTCACAAATAGAGCCTAAAGATGTGTCACAAGCATTGGATGACACACATTGGATTCAAGCTATGCAAGAAGAGCTGAATCAGTTTGAAAGAAATAAAGTATGGGAATTGGTTCAAAGACCCACCCATCAAAATGTTATTGACACTAAATGGGTGTTCAGAAACAAGATGAATGAGGAAGGTTCTGTGGTAAGAAACAAAGCAAGATTGGTAGCCAAAGGATATTGCCAAGAAGAAGGGATAGATTTTGATGAAACATTTGCTCCTGTAGCAAGATTGGAAGCTATAAGCATGTTTCTTGCCTATGCAACCCACAAGAACTTTATTGTATATCAAATAGATGTAAAGAGTGCATTCCTTAATGGTTTATTGGAAGAAAAAGTATATGTTGAACAACCTCCAGGATTTGAACAGAAGACTCTTGAAGATAAGGTATACAAACTCAAGAAAGCTCTATATGGATTGAAACAGGCACCCAGAGCATGTTATGATACATTGTCACAATTCCTGACTGAGAATGGATTCACAAAACGAAAAGTGGATAGAACACTCTTCAGAATTCAAGACAGGAAGAACATACTGCTTGTTCAAATATATGTGGATGACATCATTTTTGGATCCACAAACAAAGAGCTGTGTGATAAATTTTCAAACCTCATGCAAAGCAAATTCGAAATGAGCATGATGGGAGAGCGACATTCTTCCTTGGACTCCAAGTGAAACAAATTTGAAGGATGGAACCTTCATAAGTCAAACAAAATACACAGAGATTTAATAAAGAAATTTGGTATGGAAGAGAAGTCTTCGTAAAAATACCAATGAATACATCATCAAAATGGACATGGATGCGGATGGCAAGCCTGTAGATCAAACAAGATCTGAGCACTTATTGGATCATTGCTTTATCTCACAAAGAAAGGGCGGACATCACCTTTGATGTAGGTGTATGCGCAAGATTTCAATATGCTCCAAAAGAAAGCCACATGACCGGCGCGCAAGCCAAGAGGATCTTGAGATATTTGAAAGGAAGCCAAGAAGTTGGCTTATGGTATCCAAAGGAAGGTGGATTCAAACTAATTGGCTATTCGGACTCGACTATCTTTGGATGTAGAGTTGTGAAAGAGCACCTCGGACACATGTCAAATGCTTGGAAATAGTCTAATTTCTGGTTTAGCAAAAAGCAAAACTCAATAGCCACCTCTCAAACAAGGGTGATCACGAGAATACATAGGCTGCGGGCGTGTTGTGCCCAAGTCCTATGGATGAGACAAAGGTGAGAGACTATGAAGTTGGAGAAAAGGAAATTCCAATCATGTGTGATAACACAAGTGCAATTGCAATCACTCAAAATCGTGTTGCACTCAAGAACAAAGCATATCGATGTCAGATATCACTTCATAAGAGATCATGTTGAAAAGAAGGACATCACCTTGGAATATATTTCAACTGATAAGCAGTTGGCTGACATATTCACAAAACCATTATGTGAGTCAAGATTTGAAGAACTCAAGCATGAGTTAGGATAAATTGAGCTGAGTTGACACTCAGAAAACTCAAAGAAAAGAAATGAAACACGAAAAGAGGAAAAAGAGCTGAACTCTTAAATCAGCTAAGTGAATCAGTCGTATCAGAAAGACAGTTGTACCAAGTTAGCAGACAGCTGAGTATTTACATGCGAGGAGAGAAGAGTTAAATCAGCTAAGGGACAAGCTGAGCCATTTATGAGCAAAGTGACAAAAACGCAGTCGTTTTTACTAAGCGGGAATGTTTTTAAGAATGACGTCAGCATAATTATGACGTGTACAGGCAAAAGCTGCACACCAAGCTGATAATTGGATATAAATGCTGCCGCATTAAATACGAGACATTAAATGCAAATCGGCGTGCAAGATCTAAGCCCGTTGATTTTGATCTCATTTCAAAAACCACCCGCACGTCCTTTCGTGAACCATACTTAAACCATTTTGTCCGTTTCTCTCTCACTTTACCAAAAACTGTTCATCTCTCTCTCGAAAGCAAAAGCAAAATTTTTCTCTCAAAACCCTTTCAATCCTCAGATCATTTTCTAAAGTTTCGTTCAGTAAAATACTGAGAAATGGCATCCACTCATGATTTTGTCAAGCTAGGAAAGCAAATCCACACCGGGTCTACTGTGGATTTCGATGGTATGGTGAAACAGGGGTCCGATGACACCCTAGTGAAGAAGATTGCTGAGAAATTGGAAACGTCTGGGTTGAAACCGTTTCTAACATTGGAGTTTCCGATGACCTATGTGGAAGAGGTCGCACAGTTCTACGTGAACGTTGAGGTTCACGATGAGGGCATCAAGTCCTCTGTTCATGGGAAAGAGTTCATCATTACTGCCAAGGATTTGGCAGAACAGTGCCTGTTACCAGCGGAAGGAGTGTCGGAAATCAATGAAGCTGATGTTGACCTGGCTGCTGCTTGGAAGGAAGTAGCCAAATCCGACTATGCTGAGAAAGTAGTCTACACGACTAATAAGAGGTGAAGGAGGACTACCACAAATTGCTGGACATCGTTGCCAAATGCATAGATATCAAATTTGGCAGCTTTGACCAACTGTCCAAAGCAAAGTTGATCGTAATGGCTGCGATCATTGAAGAACAGAAAGTGAACTGGGATGAGTTTGTCTACAGCAGACTCTGCCAGAACGTTGGGAACAAATCCTTCAAGGAGGATGGAATGTTTGGAGGTTCCCTAGGATACGGCCTGGTGATTGGCCGGCTGATGGATGTAAAATGAGTCCCTCTTCGACATGGAAAGGCGTTCCATGTAAACAAGAGGATGTTCGAGATCAAACCTCTCGCCGCACGAGAAGAGAGCCTACGCTAAAGAGAGCGTCACGAGTGAGGGGAATCACCGACCTGAAGATACTGTTGTCTCCTCTCCTCCAAAGAAAAAGGTCGCTCTCCCGCGGTGCTAAGAAGATCTGTTGCCCTGCAAAGAAAGAAAAAGAAATCTGCTCCTGCCCCTGCAGCCGAGTCACCTGCCCCCGTAGCCGTGTCTCCTGCCCCTGCAGCCGCAGCGGAGAAGGAATCTCAAATACCTTCTCTAGTCGTCAAGAAAAGGAAAATTGATAAGCCAAGACGGCCAGCTCCTCAGAAGAAGACAACAAAGACGCCCGCCGCCCGAGATTGAAGAAACCTTATCCGAACCAGAAATCCCTCTGGTACAAACAAAAAGAAGGAGAAGAATTTTCAAGCGTTCCGAGCTTGAGAAACCGGCTGAGTCAGCCACTCAGCTGGAGAAGATACCCGAGACTGTTGGAGAAGTAGAGGCAACTCGAAGACCCAGCTGTAGACAGAACAGCTGAGGAACAAGGAATGGCTGAGACAACCGAATCACCTATTGACAGGGGTTGTTTGTCCACTGTAATGAGAGGCTGCGAGGGTGTCGAAAATGGGCTTCACGCCCTTAATACCTGGAAACGAGGGCGGCAAGAGAATGATGAAGACGATGTAATCATGTACTCTCCATTGTATCCAGACATCCAAAATCGTCTGCGAAAGTGGAGAAAATGGAAGCTGAGCCTATCCAGAGTGCAATTTGCAAATCAAGAGTTCATTGCTGAGGAAGAAGAACTCTTCAGGTTTCTTGAGGTGGACACAGTGCTGCAAGCCCTTGACGAGGATAATTGCATCAATATACCGCAAATTCGAAAAGAAAAAAAACGAACGGGCTAAAGCGGTGAGACGAGAGGCATGTGAGAAGGCCAACATCCGCCCTCACTGGCACCACCGATCATACACACCCTCACCTTGACGCCCTATCGAAAGTGATGAGGATTTGGACCTGTTGCCGCCCAGAAGAGTTGCAAATGCAGCCCAAAGAATGTAAGAATCGAGAATCCTTCATGAGCAAAGAATGATGAAGGGACCAGGAGAGTCCTCCAAATCACAAACTAGAGATAGACCCAATGGGAGTGGTGCAAAGATATTGCCACGTTGTTGTTGTTGCTGGCACCACTTCCCGGCTCATTCGAGAGGAAGGTGTTAAGGGAAATGGCGATGGCGGGATAGTGGGGACCCCAATCGAGCCAACCCCAAATGAAGGTGTCTTCCACCGCCCCAACGGCTGAATACTCGGTGGGAGCAGTGGGAGTCCGGAGACGAGTGACCCCATTCTAAGTCACTCGGTGGTGTGCCGGGGGAAACTCCTCCACCGCAGCAAGGTCGGAGGATCTTTGCGGTGACTCCACAATGAATTTAGGAGGCGAAGTGAAGAAGGAACAATCATAGAATACACAGCAAGTTGTCACCGACGAGGCTCGAGGCAGTTGTGACTATCTCCATTGAAGTGCCAATCGCTCTGCAGCTAATGACGTTGCGCGTGATGCGCGATGAGGCACAGATTTAAAGCGCCCGGGAGTTAACACTGGCGATGAAAGTGCAATCCATGGAGTTGAGACTCAATGGAAATCTCATCATCGTCCGATGATGCTTCCGATAAGGCCAAGGACGACCAACTCATTTGGAAAAAAACGGTGAGAGACCGAAGTCTGTTAAGGCATTGAGGCTCGGCAAGTCGGGTCGACTTCACAACAGACCCAGGTGAAACAGAGTCCACTGCGCAGGCTCCCCAAGCTGCAGCAGGTTCGACTCCACAATGAACTTCACGAGCACCACTTATCATTAAACAAATTCCAGTTGTGCGTGATGATCCTTTCATAGAATCATTTCCCTTCTCTCTGGAGGTACCTAACCTCCCTGAAGAATCAGACAAATACCGCGAGCGTTTCCATAGACCTGATCCTGTCATTCCATCAGACACCATCGTTCCAGCTGACTATGACTTTGACGTTGCTTGGCCGTCAGCTGAAACAAAGGCAACAGCTGAAGTTCGGGAGGTGTTCAAAGCCCTATTTGCTGAGATTGAACAGATGGAGAGGCACTAGGCCTCGCTGGACATGAGGTTGGATAACAGGGACGCCAACCTCACTGCTGATTTGAGAGGCATAATAGTCAGAATCCGGGAGTGGTGGCAACAGTAGCAAACAATGCGTGTGGAACAAGCTCGATATTTCCGGACATTGTTCAACAAGTTGTTAGTCTGGCAGGCTGAGAATGCTGATGCAAAGCCAAAATTGCAAGAACACATCGAACAAATGCGTGAATCTCATACTACAGAGATAAAGCTGCTGCGTGAACATAATAAGAACGAGCTCATGCGTGTGGAAGAGAATATGGATCAAAAATTCAGTCTCCTCATGGCTGAGATGAAGCTGGTAGCAGCTGAATCCAACGCCACCCGCTCTGAGTTTCGTGCAGCTTACTCGCAGCCAGATTGACGAGTAACTTAACTATCAGCAGACTCGACTTCTTGCTTGCTAGCTTGTTTCCAGGGGTTCCTCTCTCCTTTGATGATGCCAAAAAGGGGGAAGACAGCTGAGGAAGTAATAAGAGAGAAGAAAGGGAAGTCTGTTGAGGGGGAAGGTTCGAAAGATGTGACCTTGATGATTGCTAAAACCCCCAACAAGGTCTTTTCACAGCTGATATTATCAGCAAACTCCCAATGACTCTGTCACTCCAACACTCTGCTGTACCAATGGCTGAAAAGAGAAAGATAGTTGAAGCAGGGATGAATGAAGTGGAAGGAAGGATGAATGCCCGAGTTATGGATATTCTGAAACAACATGGAGGCATTCCAATAGACAGAGACACCTATGCCATTTCAGATGCCGGAACTGAGCCAAGATCTGTTGATGAATTCAAGACGCTCGCATCTGAAGGTTACTTCGCAAACATGTCCATGGCTCAAGCCTGGTATTTGTACTTGGAAAAAGGTCTCACACTATGTGAAGAAGCTGACAGGCAGCAAACCACTGGGAGTCACTCTGCTGGTCACTCTGCTAGTCACTCAGCTGGGAAAAAGAAGGCCCCAGTATAATACACGCCCAGAGGCAGAGGAACAAGCAGTGGTGAAGGAAGAGGTTTCAGACCTAGATCTCTGCCCAAAAACATTGAGTACATAGATCCAGGCAAGAAAAAAGGGATCTATTGGGCTGGATTTTACGAAGTAGCCAATCTGCAAGTGGCTAAGAACAATGTTGAGTATGTGAAGAGAATTGAAGAGGAAAATAAAAGACAAACTCAGCTATGGGAGGAAAGACAAGAAAGACTAAGAAGAGATGAAGCTGCCCGGAAGGCGTATGAGAAAAAGAAGGCAGCTGAAGATGAGAAGAAAAGGAAAAGGTCAGAAGATGACACAGCTAAAGAAGATAAAAGAAGGAGGCAGCGAAGGAGATGAAGTGTTGTTGTCCACCCCTTCATGTATTTTACTATGTAAATACACCTTATGTAAGTCTTCTGTACAATGAATAAAATTATGCAATTTCTATACGTGAGTAGATATAGAACAGCATGGTTAGTTTAAGCCCCATGTAAACTCTGATACATTGTTTTTTGCTTAAGCTCTGATACACTCTGTAAACAACTATGTAAAGAACAAGAATGTTATGATCAATAAAAGATCGATTCTAAACATACATTCTGTGGTTCTACATTTGTCTGTATGTATCTTTGCTGTTAAATAATTGTGTAAATGTTTTAAGTTTTGGCATCATCAAAAAGGGGGAAATTGTTGGGAAATTATTTTGCAGATTTTGATGAATGCCATGTAAAACTTAGAATAGGAAGTTGGCACCCCATTTTTGTTGTAAACTGCATTGTAATAGATAGGGCTGGTCCAGCTGAGTTAAGTCAGCTATGCCTAAACATGCAAGAAGACAACTAGAGACTAGAAGGAAGACTCATTGCGAGGCGGTGAGTATGGCAAAGAAGAGAAGACGGGAACTCGATGAAGGTGCGGTGAGATTGGTGAGTGAAGTATCGGTCAAGTGAACTCAAGACGACCAAGTCTCAAGGTTGAAGTGATGAGAAGAGTCATCAAATGATTGGAAGGCGACTCAAGTCACCTGGGGATGTTAAGAAAATACGATCAAGTCAAGACAATCGAAAGAGATCCGTTGTACGTAAATCAAGAGAATTACTTAAACAAGTAATACCTCCATCTTGCGCTTTCTTGAAGTGCTCGGTTCGAGAATCGTGCAAAAGGAATAAACCAATGGGAAGCATCGCCCATGTCGAACTCGAAAAAGTCAAGAATCATTCATACGAGGAAATGGAAATTCCAAGGACTGCAACAAGACAAGCCAACGACCACAAGTGACTTTCAAATATAAGCCTATCTCTTCAACGGGCAGATTTTTGAAAGATCACTATAAAAGGCTGAGGAATAACTCTGAGAGAAGGTTACCTGAACCACGAACATTCAAGCAAACATCTGAACTGTAACCTAATATATTCTCAAATCATTCAAGATCAATCCTTAAGCCTACATTACGAAGGAAACATTACGAAGGAAATCAATCCAACACTCACCTGTGAAGGAAAGATAACTTCAATCAGTTGAAGAGGAAATTTTTGAAGAATCAAGGGGTCTACATTCCACAGAGGATTGTAGGAAGGTTCAAGGTCGAATCAGTCTCAAGTTTTTGGAGGGATTCGTGATCAAATCCAAGAAGCTTGAGCAAGTGGGTTGTAGTAGCAAGGCAGCTGCCCTGTGAAGAAGTTGAGTCGTACGAGAAGCCAACTGCGTGACCAAGTCATCTACAGACTGAGTCCCAAAGGATCAAGTCAGTTGTGTGATCAAGACTTGTATCTGGACTGTTAACCACTTTGTATATTGATCAATACTTAGTGGATTCCTCCAGGAGTTGAAGAAGAGAGGAGTAGAAGAATTACCCCATCTTCGAACCTCTATAAAAACTTATTGTGTCATTTACATTTCAGCACTTTAAATTCTGCATCTTATTTTATTTGCTGATAAATTTGCAATCCAATTGATAATCAACTGAGTGCTCAAACCAAGTATTAAAACAAACTTAACCAAATTCAAGGGTGTTAAGTCTTCCGCTGAAAAACAAATCACAGTAGAGTTAAATCTTTAGTCAAAACAATTTGAGTTATTCTATCAACAAACTCGATCGAGTCTGTTGAGTGACTAACTCTGCTGATTAACTAACTTAGCTGTCCACCAAGGACACATCTGTGAAGTATTAACTCTGAATATTTAAAAGGACTAATTTTGAAAAGTTGGTAAGGTTTATTCAACCCCCCCTTCTAAACCTTACACTCACACCCCTTGGGACCTACATATATATATATACATATATATATAGGATTTGGTTCAAATGAAACCAGCATCCACAGGTGAGATAGTATGGACTCATCTTACCCATTGATCTTAAAAAATGAAGGAATATGATTAATTCAATTATTTTTTTATTTTTCCTGATTTCCGCCATTTTAAGGGTAATTTTGTAATTCAAATCAATTATCCCCAGCAGTTTTTCTGGTATGTTTGACTTTTTGTAACCGTTTTATGGGGTGAGATTGTAACTGCCGGATTTAATGGCATTAATTACGGAAGTAGTTTTCTTTCCATTTTTTTTTATTTTACAGTATAGTTAAGAGTTATTCTGCTTCTTAATTAGCTCTTAAATAATGCATATTTAGTTGTTTTTATCGTATTGTTTTACGACCATCAGATATACTGCATATTTTATTTTGGGATGTTACATAATATACTGCATATTTAGTTATTCCACACTGCATAGATAGTTTCTAGATAATGCATAGTTAGTAGATTTTGCTGCATAGTTTATGACGCGTTGCATAATTGGGTATAATGTACGATATATTAGTCTTTTTACGACGCATAGATAGTTTTCAGGCAATGCATATATAGTTGATTTTTATTGCATAATATCAAATATGTAATATCATATAAAAATATGCATCGTTTCATAAGTATCTATGCATCGTCGTATTCGTGAAAATTACAATTTTTTAAGAGTTGATGTAATGGCTACTTTCGAGTTCCCATCGATGTCTACAACATTGATGTTGTTGGATAGAGTTTTTTCTATGATTGATGATTCATCATCATGATTCGAACTCACATGTTTGGTAGCTTTTTCATTTGTAACATAAATCGCATCTTCTTCACTGTTTTTTTTTAACAATTCGAGTTCTTCAATGTTTTTTTCATTTGCGTTAATGGAGGAATTGAGAGAGAGAGAGAGAGAAAGAGAGAGAGAGATGCGTGAAGGAGAGCGAGAGAGAGACGTGAGATTTGAGAGATATATGAGAGAGAAAGAGATTTGATTCCATTTTTGTAACTACCTTGTTATGTTATTTTACCATATTATCCTTATGTTGATTAAATTAAATCACACCCATTGATTAATAGTGGGGGATGGTTGAGATTAGTCCATTGTGTCTCACCTAGAGACATGGTCTCACTTGATCCTTCCCTTATATATATATATATACACACATATATATGTATATATATATATAGGATATGGATCAAATAGGTCCTCCTACTTGGGGTGAGTCCATGAGGACACATTATAACCATAGATTAACAATTTTGGGTGGTCCAGATTTTTAGGGGGTTTTTATGTTTATTTATTTTGTTTCAGCAATTAAGAAGGGTAGGGTGGTCATTTTGCATTATAGAATCAGTTATTGAGATTTCATTCCCTCTTTCACGCGATTTCACCCACTCTTCAGGCACACTCTCTCTCCAGCGTTTCAGTTTCAAAAATATTTCTTTGTTGCTTATGGCTTGCTTATGTAGTTAATGTATCTGTGATGCATGTATAGTGTATATTCGTTGCTTATGTAGTATAGGCTTGTTGCTTATGTAGTATGGGTTTGTTGTTATGACTAGCTTATGTAGTTAATGTATTCATGGTGCATACATAGTGTATATTTGTTGCTTATGTAGTATATGATAGTTGCTTATGTAGTATGGGTTTGTTGCTTATGACTTTCTTATGTAGTTAATGGTATATAAAAGCACCATGACACATCTACAGAAGAAACAAATTACATCTTCATAAGCAAACTTCGAACTGAAGTCAAGCTCTAGCAACTATGCCGAATTGTCTGCAACTTTTTTCACACAATAGTGCGTTGAAGAAGAAGGATGAATGATTTCTCACAGTAGTGCGTTGAAGAAGAAGATGGATGATTGTTCACGTTGATTTGCTATGAGATTTGGAAGGATTTCCTGTGTTCTATACAAGCAAAGGTGACTGAGATTTGTTCGAAGAATAAGGTGACTGAGATTTGTTCAAAGAAGAAGGAGAATGAGATTGTTCACGTTGAATTTGATGTGAGATTTGGAGAGATTGTGTGATCATAATTTGAGGATTACTAAATCCCATGAATTTTCCAAAGATTTAATTTGTAATTTTGTAGGATATATATAGATATAGATATATATGGAGGGGGTTATATGAGACCACCTCATAGGGTAAGCCCATAGGGACCAATCCTAGCCACATATCTAGATTTTCTAATGGGATTAGTAATCCTACAAAATTACCCAATATTCATGGGATTTTGTTCACATTATGATCACACAATCTCTCCAAATCTCACATCAAATTCAACGTGAAACAAATCGCATTCTCCTTCTTCTTCGAACGCTTTTCATGAGAGAACAAGAACCAGTCACATTTGCTTGTATAGAACACAGGCAATCCTTCCAAATCGCATAGCAAATCAACGTGAACAATCATCCATCTTCTTCTTCAACGCACTACTGTGAGAAATCATTCATCCTTCTTCTTCAACGCACTATTGTGTGACAAAAGTTGCAGACAATTCGCCATAGTTGCTAGAGCTTGACTTTAGTTCGAAGTTTGCTTATGAAGATGTAATTTGTTGCTTCTGTAGATGTGTCATGGTGCTTTTATATACGATTAACTACATAAGCAAGTCATAAGCAACAAACCCATACTACATAAGCAACTATCATATACTACATAAGCAACAAATATACACTATGTATTCACCATGAATACGTTAACTATATAAGCTAGTCATAGCAACAAACCCATACTACATAAGCAACAAGCCTATACTACATAAGCAACGAATATGCACTACGTGTGCACCAAGGATACATTAACTACATAAGCAAGTCATAAGCAACAAACTCATACTACAAAAGCAACAAGTCTATATTACATAAGCAACGAATATACACTACGTATGCACCACGAATACATTAACTACATAAGCAAGTCATATGCAACAAACCCATACTACATAAGCGATAAGCCTATACTACATCAGCAACGAATATACACTACACATGCATCACAGATACATTAACTACACAAGCAAGTCATAAGGAACAACCTTATACTACATAAGCAACAGAGAAATTTCCTTAAAACTGAAACGCTGAGAGAGAGTGTGCGTGAAGAGTGGGTGAAATCGTGTGAAAGAGGGAATGAAATCTTAATAACTGATTCTATAATGCAAAATGACCACCTTACCCTTCTTAGTTGCTGAAACAAAAAAAATAAACATAAAAACCCTCTAAAAACCTGGACCACCCAAAATTGTTAATCTATGGTTAGAATGTGTCCTCATGGACTCACCCCAAGTAGGAGGACCTATTTGATCCATATCCTATATATATATATATATATATATATATATATAGGGAGAGGGTTATATGAGACCACTTCATAAGGTAAGTCCATAGGGACCAATCCTAGCCATATATCTAATTTTTTCAAGGGTTGCGATTTAAGAGGCAAAATTACAAATTACAAGCTAGTTAATTAAACACAGGGGTAAATTAGTCATCCTCTCAAAGCAATATTCATGGGATTCACGTATTCATGGGATTCACGCAATCCTTCCAAATCTCAAAACAAAATCACGTAACAATCCTCCTCCTTCTTCTTCCTCCTTCTTCTTCAATGCACTCTCGTGAGAAATTCTTCATCTTTCTTCTTCAACGCATTACGGGGCTGAAAAAAGTTGCAAACAATTCGTCATAGTTGCTAAAACTTGGCTACAGTTCGAATGTTGCTTATGAAGATATAATTTGTTGCTTGTATAGATGTGTCATGGTGCTTTTAGATATATTAACTACATAAGCAAGTCATGAGCAAGAAATTCATACTACATAAGCAATAAGTCTATACTACATAAGCAACGAATATATACTACGTATGCAACACGAATACATTAACTACATAAGCAAGTCATAAGCAACAACCCCATATTACATAAGCAACAAGCCTATACTACACAAGCAACGAATATACACTATGTATGCACCATAATTGCATTAACTACATAAGAAGTCATAAGCAACAACCCCATATTACATAAGCAACAAGCCTATACTACACAAGCAACGAATATACACTATGTATGCACCATAATTGCATTAACTACATAAGCAAGTCATAAGCAACAAACTCATACTACATAAGCAACAAGTTTATACTACATAAGCAACGAATATACACTACGTATGCACACAAAAATACATTAACTACATAAGCAAGTCATAAGCAACAAACTCATACTACATAAGCAATAAGCTATACTACATAAGCAACGAATATACACTACACATGCATCACGGATACATTAATCGCATAAGCAAGTCATAATCAACAATCCTATACTACATAAGCAACAAGAGAAATTTTTTGAAAGCGAAACGCTGGAGAGAGAGTGTGCGTGAAAAGTGGGTGAAATCACGTGAAAGAGGGAATGAAATCTTAATAACTGATTCTAAAGTGCCAAATTACCACTCTACCCTTTTTAATTGCTGAAACAAAAAAATAAACATAAAAAAGCCCTAAAATCTGGACAACCCAAAATTGTTGATCTATGGTTAGGATGTGTCCCCATGGACTCACCCCAAGTAGGAGGACCTATTTGATCCATATCCTATATATATATATATGCATATTAGTAAACTCGTCCAAACACGCTTCTAATCATTTTCCCTTAAAAGGGAGTTTTTGGGTTGACATCTAACAGAAATCTGGCTGCCTAACCTAATTCTCATTTTGGTGAGCGCTGCACCTAAAACTACAATTAAATAAGTTATCTAATTCTCAAGCATAATTGAATACTTTCCTTCTTGTCAAAATTATTGCTTTTATCAACTAAATGATTGTTTTAATAATACTAATTAAACTAAAATAATGGTATGGCATTATTAACGCCTAACTATTATTTCGTGGATAATAGTGTGAAATCATACAAAACGTACAATTTCTCCAAATTTTATCTAAACTTTGTCGCCAAGGTATCCTTATTTCGGGGTGGAGTACCTTCTTCTTCATCACAAAATAACATATTTTTTTCTAAAATTATGGATATATTAATTTAGATTGGTAATATATGGTATTATGTATCATGAGTCTTCCTATGCCCTCAACTTTTGAAACATTATAAATACATCCCCAAACCTTCAAAATCATATAGCTAATAATTAGATCACTCAAAAACATTTCAATGTCCACCTCTTCAAACTTATCGCCTCCACCAATACCCGATGATGTGGAAAAGTTGCTAAACGATTTACCAAAAGTGCGTGTTTGGGATGCCAAGGACATTTACCAGTGGGAAGGATTCTGGTTCCCGCCCGCCTTCGTGAAGTCCACAATAACCTTGAGATCAAGATTCCAGGCCCGAGACGACGACATTTTCCTCGCGTCAACCATAAAAACAGGCACCACATGGCTCAAAGCGCTCTCTCACTCTCTCTCTCTGCATCATGTAAAACAAAAGCCACCAAAATTCTCACGAACATGACGATATTTTAACCACGGGAAATCCTCATTTCCTCGTCCCCACAATCGAAACAACGATTTATTATAGTAAGGCCCCACCGGTTGATATCTACGATGCATCGGCTCCTCGCCTTCTCCACACGCATCTGCCATACGTCGTGCTTTCAAATTCTATCAAGAATTCTGCGAGCAAAATCGTGTACATTACTCGGAATACAAAGGACACTCTAATCTCGATGTGGCAATTTTTTAACTCCCTCTATCGGCCAAATCAAGACCCATTCCCAATAGAAAAGGCATTTGATTGGTTCTGTTCAGGAGTCCATCAGTTCGGCCCTTTCTTTGAACACGTGGTGGAGTATTGGCAAGAGAGCCAAAA
Source organism: Rehmannia glutinosa (assembly GCA_016081115.2). NCBI lineage: Eukaryota > Viridiplantae > Streptophyta > Magnoliopsida > Lamiales > Orobanchaceae > Rehmannia > Rehmannia glutinosa. The sequence goes on from JABTTQ020001400.1 coordinate 439,926, forward strand.
ATGGCCTCAGAAAATATTGTTTATGAAATATGAGGAGCTGAAAAGTGACCCCAAGGGACAGGTTTCGAAGATTGCTGAATTCTTGGGAAGGCCATTTGCGGATGAAAATGAAGTTGATGCGGTTTTGTGGAGGTGCAGTTTGGGGAGGCTCAAGAATTTGGAGGTCAATAAGAGTGGAAACATTTTGAACGATGTGCCAAACAAATCCTTGTTCCGGAAAGGTGAGGTTGGGGATTGGAAAAACTATTTGACACCTGAGATGGAAGAACAAATCAACCAAATATGTCGCATTAAGCTTGAGCACTTTGGCCTCTTTCTTTAATTATTGTGTTTATGTATGTGAGTATTCTACTCACTTTGTCGAATTAAATCAAGTGTATTTTCTTGTACTTCTGCATATTTCTAGAGCTGCTTTTGCAAAAGAAAAAAAAAGGATGGTTTGTTATTAAATTTCCATTGTATTTTATGTTCTATTTTTTTAGATTCATTATATATATTTACAAGACAAGTTTCATTCAAATATTCATTAGAGTAGCTTATTTTTCAAATACGCATTATAAATTCAATATTGACTATATTAAATGGAACAGAGAAACCAAAAAAAGAAAAAAAGAAAAAAGAGGGAACAATAAATGTCAATTAGCCTTTCAAATGTGAGAAGCACCTCTTCTAGTTATCATTAAAATATTTTTTCACTATATTCTACGTGAATTGGAGATAAACCCCTCTATCTTACAAGAAGAAAGTCAAGAAACCACAAAAAATGTTAAAACTGTCAAAATAAACGATTATTAATAGCTTATGGGGTACTTTTGTTTATTTATTATAATTTATAAAATACTAGTATATCGCTCGTGCGATGCACAAAGTGTAATATAATGAAATACTAAATAATTTTAATACTAAGAAATTGATATATTGTAAGAAAAGTACTGGAGTGGCGCATGGTGGGTATCTCAAGAACCAAACCTGCATGTTATTTGAGCGAGGGAAGAGAGATACATCATAGACGGAGTGTAACATAATGAAGTTGTATAATTGTTTTGACAATAAAGTATTATATATTTTTAATATTAGAAAATTGATATATTGTAAGAATGATAATAGGGCAGGGCAGGGCATATATCTCAAGACCCAAACCCGTACTGTCCTTTGAATGGAGAATGAGTTGCAGGTTGACATGTCTTGTCCCGACCAAAATAATATAAGATTTATTAAATAACTATTATTATAATAATTAATACATTTTAACAAAATATTATATTTGAATACCCAACAATACATTAAGATTTTAAACAAATGAGAAAAAACAAAAATTATAAATTGATTATATATTTGAAGTAAGTTTATACACCTATTAAAAACACTTGTTAAGTTGTCTAAAACTTTAAAAAAATATATTTTTATTTAATAATTTTTATTAATTAAATTAAATTAGTTCAATTGAGACATAGTTGAAATTTAATAATATATGATGATTTAATAAATAAAAACAGAGTGTCATTTGATTTATTAATAACAACATCATTCTACTCAAATCATGAATATTTGAGAAACTATCTTATAATATAAAGGAATGAATAATAATTGTTCTATTGTTTGAGATTGCAAATAAATATAGCATAAATAACAGAATAATTAAATAATATTTTTTATGTAACAAGTATTTACTTATTATGAATTCAAAATAATATGTACAATATAATGTTTAAGTTATATATGTAATTTAAAGAATCTCTTTACATTTGTGTGTGTGTGAGTGTGATTTCAATATTTAAGGCATTTCAGACAATACTTACAAGTTGGATTATTTTTTTCAATTATAATACACAAATACATTCAATTATATATATGTGATTTTAACATTCAGGCATTTTATATTCTTTGTAAGGTGGATTATTTCTTGAAATACAATACATGGATACTTACAATTATATATTTATTCATGTTTATATAATATAATTTCTAATTTCTAATTTTATTGTCCAACTTTGTATTCCATGATCATATTTTTGAAGTATTGTTTGTTGTTACATAATGTGTAGTGTATTGTTCGGATTTTTTGAAAATTGTAATGAGATGTTTTGTATTTTATATATTTTTGATAAGAAAGACACAATCAAATATATAATTTTCCAACATAAATTCTCTTTTTTTTAAGAAAATAAACAAAATAAATATTGGTTTTGATTAAAAACAAAATTGATAAGTATCAAATCCTGATTCACGGTATGCCGAAAAAACTTACCAATTATAAATATATAAATATTCATATCATAATTACATGCTCAAAACCTTACGATTCATACACCAAGCAAATTATGCAATAATCGAATTATCAAAAAATAATGATATCCTAGTTTTATATTTTTAACTTATTTACCAGAATTTACCCAAATTATGAAAATTGGATTTATAGGGGAAACAAATCATAACTTTTAGAATTAAGAAGTATAATTTGGTTGTTGAAATTATACGTCTACTACAAAATTTAAATTATTATTTCTTATCAAATAATTTTTTTAATAATTTTTCAGTAATTTTCAGGTTCAGAAACCTAAACTACACATTTTCCAAAACTCAGAATAAATCATTATGGCTTTCATTTGGTTAGTTATTAATTATTTTCCATATTATTGAAAATAATATTACTCATGAATTATAGAAAAAAATTTCGATTTAATTTTTTATATTAATTAGATTTGATTAGATTGGATTTTTATTTTTATATTTATTTCTCGTAATTAGTACAACTCCAAATTTACCTCGTGCACATTAAGCAAACCCGAAATAAATTATATAAAATTGATGGTAATATGGCTGTAATTTGATTTGCTATTAATAATTTTCCAAAAAAAATAAAAATAATATTTATTATGAATTATAGAAAAAAAATCACAATTTAATAATCAAATTTAATGGACTTGGAACAAAAAAATGACTAAACTATACAAATCTTACCAAATTTGAAACCAAATATATGGGTTGAAAAAAAAGTCAAATTCGATTGGTTATTAATTCTTCCAAAATATAGAAACATTATTTATGGTTTAAAAAAATGCTAGAATTATACCGAATCTATAAATTTAAAAATCAGTATTAAACATTGAATTTATCTACTAAACTTTATAATATTTGAATCATTAATCAAGATGGAAATAATGAAAACCTTAAATAAATTTTACTATTTTTATCAAAGTCTTTAAGATGGAAAAACATTTTTAGAAAAAATTTTGTTATTATATATATAGATTTGATCAAAAAGTTCTACAAACAAAGTTTACAGCCAAAGTTCAAAATTACATGGTATGTTAGTACCAAAAGCCAAAACCTTAGAAATGCAAGTTTCATTTTGTTTGGATTCATGAAATTCATAGAATTGAAAATTAATGATCAAATGTGGAAACATTGGGAAGAACACAAATCTGGCCTTATAACTAATGGTGTGTCAAAATTTTCTTTAAATAAATGAAGATATATAAAAAGAAAGGAAAAAAGGTCATGATCACAATTCGATCAAGTAGCAAAGAGAAAACAATGTTAAACTTCAAAAAAAAAAAAGGAAACAACAAAATTAACTTAAAATCGCAATCTTAATGAAGGACGTCTATTTCTAGAGGATTTTCGAATGACATTGTCATTTTTTTATTTAGCACGTGCTTGAGTATCGTCTTGATGGTCTGATATATCTTGTGGAATGTCGACCTAGGATCCTCGAGCCACAATTTCCATAGCCTTCATAGCTTCTGAGGAATCTGTTAGGAAATTTGTTTGTTAGATTTTGATGTGATACTATGTAAAACTTAGACTAGAAAGTTGGCACCCTATTTTCCTTGTAATTATGTATTGTAATAGATAGGACTGAATAAGCTGAGTGAAGTCAACCAAGTTAAGAATGCAAGAAGTCAACTGTAGACTAGAGTGAAGACTCTGCTGTGTGGCAACTGAGTATGGCCATGAAGGAAGACAAGGACTCGACTGAGTAAGAATCAGTGAGGAACAACTGTTTGAAGTGTCAGCCAAGTCAACTCAAGGAGCCAAATCTACCAGTTGAAGTGATAGTTGAGTCAATCTTATGATTGGAAAAGACTCAAGTCACAAGGGGTAAATGCAGCAGTCAAGTTGAGAAAACTGACATTGATCCGTTGGAAGGAAGTCAAGAATATTACTCGATATAGTAATATGTCCAAGCTGCCAGGTCTTAAAGGAATAAGCTGAGGAAGCCAATGGAATAAGTCAATGGGAAACACTGCAACTCGTGTCAGATCCTGTAAAGTTGCAAAGTCAATTAATACGAGGAATGGTCAACATCACAAGTGTTGCGGGCCAAGAAAAGACAAGCCAACGAACAAGAAGTGTCATTTGAAATTGGTTTATCTCTTCAATGGGCAGATTTCAAATGAGCATTATAAAAGACAGAGGAAGCTTTTGAGAAAAGGTTACCTAAACCTAGTAAGAACAAAGAAATATTCAAGCAAGCAATTAATCTGCAATATTCTCAAAGCATATCAAGCTATTCCTCAAGCCTAAAACTCGAAGAAACTCGATCCAACATACGCTGTGAAGGAGAGACAACTTCAAACAGTTGAAGAGAAAACATTTGAATATCAAAAAGGGGTCTACTTTCCAAGTTGAAGGATTGTAGGAAGGTTCAAGGTCGAACCAAGATTCAAGTTTGTTGGAGGGCTGTGTGAACAAATCCAAGAACTTGAAAGTGAGCTGAAGTAGCAAGGCAACTGCCTCGTGAAGAAACTGAGTCGCAGGAGAAGCCGACTGTGTGATCAAGGCTGTCTCTAGATTGTTCACTGCTTTGTAACTTTATCTATTACTTAGTGGATTCCTCCAGGAGTTGGAGAAGAGTGGATTAGAGAAATTACCCCATTCTCGAACCACTATAATAATTACTTGTGTCAATTTACTTTCAGCACTTGTTAGGAAATTTATTTGTTAGATTTTAATGATACCATGTAAAACTTAGACTAAGAAGTTGGCACCCCATTTTTCTTGTAATTCTGTATTGTAATAGATAGGACTGGAAGAGCTGAGTGGAGTCAGCTAAGTCAAGAATGCAAGAAGTCAACTGCAGAATGGAAAGAAGACTCTGCTGTGTGTCAGCTGAGTATGGGCATGAAGAAAGTTAAAGACTCAACTAAAGGACAATCAGCTGTGGAACAGCTGTGTGAAGTGTCAGTTAAGTCAACTTAAGAAGCCATGTCTAATAGTAGAAGTGATAGTTGAGTCAATCTTATGATTGAAGCAAACTCAAGTCACATGGGGTAAAGGCAACAGTCAAGTCAAGACAACTGACTTAGATTCGTTAGAAGGAAGTCATGGATAGTACTCGATATAGTACTACGTCCAAGCTGCCAGGTCTTAAAGTGTTTGGCCCAGTATTATGCAAAAGTAATAAGCCAATGGGAAGCACTGCAACTTGTGTCAGAACCTGCATTGTTGCGATGACATTTAATATGAGGAAGGGTCAACATCACAGGTGCTGCAGACCAAGAAAAGACAAGCCAACGAACACAAAATGATATTTGAAACTAGCCTATCTATTCAACGGGCAATCTTCAAATGTGCACTATAAAAGGCTGAGGAAGCATTTGAAAATGTTACATGAACCTATCAAGAGCAAGCATTATTCAAGAAATTAACCTGCAATATTCTCAAAGAATTTCAAGATATTCCTCAAGCCTAAAACTCAAAGAAACTCGATCCAACACAAGCTGTGAAAAAGAGACAACTCCAACCAGTTGAAGAGGAAACATTTGAAGATAAAGAAAGTGGTCTACTTTCCAAGTTGAAGGATTGTAGAAAGGTTCAAGGTCGAACCAAGGGGTGTGAGTGTAAGGTTTAGAAGGGGGGTTGAATAAACCTTACCAACTTTTCGATTTAGTCCTTTTAAGACGTTCAGAGTTAATACTTCACAGCTAAGTTCTTGATGGACATCTAAGTTAGTTGATCAGCAGAGTTAGCCACTCAACAGACTCGACTGAGCTGTTGATAGAATAACTCAGCTGTTTTGACTAAAACTTAACTCGACTGTGATCACGAAGCCCTCCAAAAACTTGAGACGGGTTCGACCTTGAACCTTTCTACAATCCTCCGTGGAATGTAGACCCCTTGATTCTTTAAATGTTTCCTCTTCAACTGATTGAAGTCGTCTTTCCTTCACAGGTGCAGTGCTTCCCATTGGTTTATTCATTTTGCACGCTTCTGGGACTGAGCACTTTGAGAAAGGCAGTATGGGAGTATTACTTGTTTAAGTAATTTTCTTGACTTCTGTGCAACGGATCTCTTTCGATTGTCTCGACTTGACTGCATTTCCTTAACTTCCCGGATGACTTCGAGTCCACTTCCAATCATTGGATGACTCATCTGTCACATCAACTTGAGACTTGGCTATCTTGAGTTGACTTGACTGACACTTTACTCAGCTGCATCTCAGCTGCACCTTCAGTCGAGTTCCTGTCTTTTCTTCCTTGCTACACTCACCGCCTCACAATGAGTCTTTCTTCTAGTCTCGGTTGACTTCTTGCATGTTCAGGCATAGCTGACTTAACTCAGCTCGACCAGCCCTATCTATTATAATGCAAATTACAAGGAAAGTGGGGTGCCAACTTTCTATTATAAGTTTTACATCGCATTCGTCAAAATCTAAAAATTAATTTCCCAACAATTTCCCCCTTTTTGATGATGCCAAAACTTAAAACATGTATTCAACAATTAAATAGCAAAGATACGTACAGACAATGTAGAATCACAGAATGTATGCGTAGAATCAATCTTTTATTGAGCATAACATTCTTGTTCTTTCTAATATTTACAAAGTGTATAGAACTTAATAGCTTAAAGTAATCATGCTATTCTATATTTCAAGTATAGAACTTATAGACGTAAGACTTACATACAAATGCATTTACAAAGTAAAATACATGAAGGGGTGGACAACAACACTTCATCTCCTTCGCTGCCTCCTTCTTTCTTCTTCTTCAGCTCTGTCATCTTCTCACCTTTTTCTTTTATTCTCTTCTTCAGCTGCCTTCTTTTTCTCATAAGCCTTTCTGGCAGCTTCATCTTTTCTTTTCCTTTCTTGTCTCTCTTCCCACGGCTGAGTTTGTCTTCTATTTTCTTCTTCGATTCTCTTTACATACTCAAAGATTGTCCTTGGCCACTTGGGTTGGCTACTTGTCGAACCCACCCCAATAGATCCCTCCTTTCTTACCGGATCTATATATTCAATGTTTTTGGGCGGCAGGTCTAGGTCGAAACCTCTTCCTCTTCCATCGCTTCTTCCTCTCCGCCTCGGGCGTGTATTGTATCTTGGGGCCTTCTTTTTCCAAGCCGAGTGACCAGAGAGCGACCGCGAGTCCGTCGCTCGTCGCCTTCTTCACATAGCTTGAGGCCTTTTTCCCAATACAAATCCCAGTCTTGGGCCATGGACATATTTACGAAGTAACCCTCGGATGTGAGCGTCTTGAATTCATCAACAGATCTTGGCTCGGTTCCGACATCTCTTCCTGCCGGAATGCATCCATATTGTTTTAGTATATCCATCACTCGGGCATCCATCTTTCCTTCCACCTCCTTCATCCTCGCTTCTACTATTTTTCGCCACCATGGGTATCGCGGAGTGTTGGAGCGCAGAGTCATCGGGATTTTCCGATGATATCACCGTGACAAGTCCTTGTTGGGGGGTTTTAGCAATCATCAGGGTCATATCTTTCGAACCTTCCCCCTAAACAGATTCTCCCTTCTTCTCTCTTCTCAGTTCTTCAGCTGTCTTCTCCTTCACAGTTGCGTCCTTCTTCTCAGCTTTAGAACCTTTCAACGCCTTTAGGTATTCCTCTTCCCCCTTTTTGGCATCATCAAAGGAGAGAGGAACCCCTGGAAACAAGCCAGCAATCATGAAGTCTAAGCGGCTGATAGCTGAGTTATGCTTCGAATCTGCTGCGGAGTATGCTCCACGGAATTCAGAGCGGGTGGCGTTGGATTCAGCTGCCACTAGCTTCATTTCAGCCTTGAGGAGGCTGAATTTCTTCTCCATGTTCTTCTCTACGCGCAGAAGCTCTTTCTTATGAAATTCACGCAGCAGCTGCATCTCTGTGTTGTGAGATTCATGCATTCGATCGATATTTTCTTGCATTCTTCTCTTCATATCAGCATTCTCAGCCCGCCAGACTAGCAATTTATTGAACAATGTTCTGAAGTATCGAACTTATTCTACGCGCATTGTCTGCTGTTGTTGCCACCATTCCTGGATCCTGACAATTATTCCTCGCAGATCGGCAGTAAGATTAGCGTCTCAGTTATCCAGTCTCATGTCCAGTGAGGCCTCGTGCCTCTCCATCTTCTCTATCTCTACAAATATGGCCTTGAAAACTTCTCGAACCTCAGCTGTCACTTCTGTCTCAGCTGGCGGCCAAGCAGCGTCAAAGTCAAAGTCTGTTGGGATGATGGTATCTGTCGGAATAACGGGATCAGGTTTATGGAAACGTTCTTGATCTCTAGCTGATTCTTCAAGAAGGTTAGGTAGCTCCAGAGAAAAGGGGAACGATTCTTCAAACGGATCATCACGGGCAACGGGAATCTGCTCAATGATAACTTGTGCCCGTGATGTGCCTGGTGGAGTCGATTCTCGCTGCGCACTTGGGGAGCCCGACATTGACTGCTGTTCATTTGTGGTCTGTTGTGGAGTTGACCCAGCTGGTAGAGCTTCAGCTGTCTTAACAGCTTCGTTGGTCTTAGTTGGTTTTCCCATATGAGTTGACTGGTCCTCGGCCTTATTAGTAGCATCATCAGACGATGATGAGACTTGCATGGGTGGCTCATCATCAAAGTTGAAAGTTTGGCGAGTAGCCTTTAGATCGGACTTACCCGTGCTTGTGAGAACATCCTCAGCTGAGTCTTTTGGATTGGCAATGGGGGATGACTCCGCCTCATCTTCACCTTGAGATCCCAGAAAGGTTACATCAGGATCGTTGTGGGAATTGTGAAGAGCACTTATCTCCTTTTCAGATGGATCAATGATAGTAGGAGGGATGTTCTGTGCTTCCGTCTCTTTACCACTGGAAGTCTCAACCTCCCGTTGGCCTTCACTACCTCCTGCAATCTCAACTACAGCGAGGCCTTGGACAATCCCTTCGACAGACTCAACTGCCTTAGGGTCTTCAGAGGTGGCATCCACTGGAGTCTCAACTCCATGGATTGCACTTTCATCGCCCAGAGTGTTAACTCCTAGGGCAGATCCCTCATGTGCCTCTACTGCTTCAGCAGCGTCATTGGCCTTCAAAGGGATTGTCCAATTGAGACAGTCTCAACTGTCTGAGCCTCGTTAGTGATAATTTGTTGTGTATCCATTTGTTTTTCCTTCTCCACTTCGCCTCCAAGATTCGTTGTGGAGTCAGCTGCAGCATTCTCCAACCTAGCTGTAGTGGAGGGAGTTTCCCCCTCAGCCGGCACACCAGCTGAGTGACTTGGATTGGGTTCACTCGTCTCTAGACTCCCGGTTGTTCTCTTTGAGTATTCAGTCGTTGGGACAGGTGGTAAGACACCTTCTTTAGGGGTTGGCTCGACTGGGTCCCCAAGTTCCCAGTTTCATCGCCAGTTCCCTTAATGCCTTCATCAGAGTGAGCAGGGGAAGTGGTGGCAGCAACAACGGTTGCAATTCGTTGTACCACTCCCATAGGATCAATCTCCAACTGTGATTTGGAAGATTCCCCTGGTCCTTCCATTAACCGTTGCTCATGTAGGACCCTAGATTCCCGAATGGCTTGCTGCATTTCCAATTCTTCTGTAGCAGCAGCAGGGTCCAGATCCTCATCACTCTCTGAGAGGATATCAAGATGAGGATGTGTATGATCGTGGTTCCGAGAACGGACAAATGTTGGCCTTCTCACGAGCTTGACTTCCGCGCCGATCTCGCTTCTCCTCGCTGTCTTTGAAGATCGCAAGATATCTCGTGCGATTTTTCTTCATCCAGTGCTTGACCACAGTGGTCAACCCGAGAAAATTCAACAGTTTCTTCTTCTTCTTCAATAAACTCGGTCTTTGGAACTATTCCCTGGATCGACTCAGCCTTCCACTTCCTCATTCTCGGCAGACGATTTGGATGTCTGGATATGGTGGGGATAGGATCATCACATCATCATCTTCTTTATCATCATCTCCTTGTTGTCCTTTTTTTCGGAATATAAGGCAACATACTCTGCCGCTCAACTCCTTCAAAAAGATCGTGACAGTGGAGATATAGTCCCGTCTGCCAGGAGAGTCGCAATCTCGTTGCTCCTTGTTCTTGATTGTCTGTCCACACTGGGTCTTCGACTTGCTCTCGCTGATCGGCTTCAGCAGACTTGGCGATTGCATCAATAATCTCTGGAGACTCTACTTCTCCGATTGTTTTTCGCGATCTGCTCGGTGAGTGGACTCGCTTGTTTTCTCAAGCTCGACCGCTTGAAGAGTCTTCTCCTTTTGGTCCTTACAGAGGAATTTTGGTTCGGATGTAGTTTCCTCCGAGTCCGGGCGCGGGGCCGATTCTATTGTCTTTTTCGAGGAGTGGTCTTCTCGGCTTATCGATCCTCCTTTTCTTAATAATCGGAGAAGGCATTTGGGATTCCTTCTCCATGCGGCCGCAGGGCAGTGACTTACTGCAGGGGCAGTGCGGATTTCTTTTTCTTTGCCGCAGGGGGCAGATCTTCTTTTGCGTTTTGTAGGGGCGTCTTCTTATGGGGAGGAGGAGACAATGTTTCTTCAGGGCACCGATTCTCCTCACTCAGACAGCCCTCTTGGCGTATGCTCTCTTTTTGCTCAGGAAAGGTTCGATCGAAACATTTTTTTGTTTACATGGAATGCTTTTCCATGTCGAAGAGGGACTCCCTTCACTTCCATTATCCGGCCAATCACCAGGCCATATCCCAAAGATCCTCCAAACGAACCATCCTCCTTGAAGGATTTATTCCTAATATTCTGGCAGAGTCTAATGTATACAAACTCAGACCAGTTCACCTTCTTCTCCTCCATGATCGCAGCCATCACGATCAACTTGATATCTATGCATTTGGCAACAGTGTCTAACAGTTTGTGGTAATCCTCCTTCAGCAGCTTCTTATCAGCTGTGTAGAAAACCTTTGCAAAGACAAAAGATGCTTGGCTTGGCTTCCTTCCAAGCGGCAAAGGTTCATAAATCTCTGGCACTCCTTCCGCCGCCAACAAACAGTGTTCTGCCAGATCCTTGGCAGTGATGGTGAAATCTTTCCCGTGAACAGAGGACTTGATGCCCTCATCGTGAACTTCAGCGTTCACATAGAACTATGCGACCTCCTCTAGGTCATCTGAAACTCCATCGACAAAAAGGGTTTCAGTCCTGATTTCTCCAACTTCTCTGCTATTTTCTTCACAAGGGTTTCGTCTGACCCCTATTTGATCATGCCTTCGAAATCCACAGTAGATCCCGTGTGGATTTGCTTTCCCAACTTGACAAAGTCGTAAGTAGATGCCATTTCTCGAAGATTTACCTAATGAAACTGTGAAAATAAGTCTTGAGGATTTGTAGGGTTTTGAGAGTAAAAATGCTCTCTTTGCTTTTGAGAGAGATGAACAGTTTTGGTAAAGTGAGAGAAAATTGGACGAAATGGTATATGTATGGGTTATGAAAGGACGTGCGAGTGGTTTTTGAAATTTGATCAAGATCAACGGCTCAAATTTTGCACGCCGATTAACATTTAATTTCTCGCATTTAATGCAGCATCATTTATATCCAATCGTAAACTTGGTATGCAGCCTTTGACTGTACACGTCATAATTATGTTGACGTCATTCTTAAAAACATTCCCGCTTAGTAAAAACGACTGCGTTTTTGTCACTTTGATCATAAATGTTTCAGCTTACTCCTTAGTTGATTCAATTCTTCTTTCTCTTCACATAGGTACTCAGCTGTCAGCTAACTCGATGCAGCTGATTCTCCGATACGGCTGATTCACTTAGCTGATTCAGGAGTTCAGCTCTTTTTCATCTTTTCATGTTCCATCTCTTTTCTTTGAGTCTTCTGAGTGTTAACTCAGCTCGATTAACCCTAATTCATGTTTAAGTTCTTCAAATCTTGATTCACATAATGGTTTTGTGAATATATCAGCTAACTGCTTATCAGTTGAGATATATTCCAAGGTGATGTCCTTCCTTTCTACATGATCTCTTATGAAGTGATATCTGACATCAATGTGCTTTGTTCTTGAGTGCAGCACAGGATTTGCAATAGCACTTGTGTTATCACACATAATTGGAATTTCCTTTTCTTCAACTTCATAGTCTCTCAGTTGTTGTCTCATCCATAGGACTTGGGCACAACAATTTGCCCGCAGCCTATGTATTTCGCTTGGTGTGGAGGTGGCTATAGAATTTTGCTTCTTGCTAAACCAGGAAATTAATCTATTTCCAAGCATTTGACATGTACCTGAGGTACTTTTCCTGTCAACTCTACATCCAGCATAGTCAGAGTCTGAATAACCAATTAGTTTGAACCCACCTTCCTTTGGATACCATAAGCCAACTTATTGACTTCCTTTCAGATATCTCAAGATTCTCTTGGCTGCAGTCATGTGGCTTTCTTTTGGAGTAGATTGAAATCTTGCACATACACCTATAGCAAAGGTGATGTCTGGTCTGCTTGTTGTGAGATAGAGCAATGATCCAATAAGTGCTCTGTATCTTGTTTGATCCACAGGCTTACCATCTGCATCCATATCCATTTTGACTGATGTATTCTTTGGTATTTTCACAGAAGACTTCTCTTCCATACCAAATTTCTTCATTAAATCTCTGGTGTATTTTGTCTCGCTTATGAAGGTTCCATCCTTCAGCTGTTTTACTTGGAGTCCAAGGAAGAATGTCAGCTCTCCCATCATGCTCATTTCAAATTTGCTTTGCATGAGATTTGAGAATTTATCACACAGCTCCTTGTTTGTGGATCCAAAGATGATATCATCCACATATATTTGAACAAGCAGTATACTCTTCCCATCTTGAATTCTGAAGAGTGTTCTATCCACTTTTCCTTTTGTGAATCCGTTCTCAGTCAGGAATTGTGATAATGTATCACAAACTCAAGAAAGCTTTATATGGATTGAAATAGGCACCAAGAGTCTTCTGCTCAAATCCTGGAGGTTGTTCAACATAGACTTCTTCTTCCAATAATCCATTCAGGAATGCACTTTTTACATCCATTTGATATACAATGAAATTCTTGTGTGCAGCATAGGCAAGAAACATCCTTATTGCTTCTAATGTTGCAACAGGGGCAAAAGTTTCATCAAAATCTATTCCTTCTTTTTGGCAATACCCTTTGGCTACCAATCTTGCCTTGTTTCTTACCACAGAACCATCTTCATTCATTTTGTTTCTGAAGACCCATTTTGTACCAATGACATTTTGATGAGTTGGTCTTTGAACCAATTCCCATACTTATTCCTTTCAAATTGATTCAGCTCTTTTTGCATGGCTTGAATCCAATGTGTGTCATCCAATGCTTGTGACACATCTTTTGGCTCTATTTGTGAGATAAAGCAAGTGAACATTGCTTCTTGTAGAGCTCTGGATCTGGTTTTTATATCTTCTCTTACATCTCCAATGATTAGTTCTGGTGGATGGTCTTGTTAGATAAATGTTTTTATCATGCTTTTGATGATTATGTTCGATTTTGTTCAAATGAGTTTTTAAACCAAAACAATGTCCCTAAATGTTGTCTAAATACTTCCGATCAACCTAAAATGTTTTTACTATTTTTGGAGTATTTCTTGGAGTTTATTTTCAATAAAAAATTGGACAACACATTTGTTTCAGGCTCGACCGGTCGCCCTATAGGGCAACCCATACCTGAGTTTAGCTGACAAACAGAAAATGGGGCATAAGAAAAATAGGGCAGGGCGACCAGTCGACCAGGTGGTCGACCGGTGCGGTCGATCGGTCGACCGGAGGGCGACCTGTACCTGGGAGTTGGATTTTTGTTCCAGACTTCTCTGTTTAGTAAATTCTTTAAGGGCAACTGGTCACAGCTAAGGGAGACCGATCGCACCCCCCTCCGACCGGTCCCCCTGTGTAAAAATTCGCAGAATTCAATTTCAATCTTATCTCTGCGCGACCGGTCGAACCCCATGTTTATCAAAGAAACTATCCGCTTGTTTTTGCATGACTTTTCCCTATTTTGTGGGATTTATTTCTAACAGCTATATTGATCATTTTAAATGGTTTCTTTTGCAGAAAATCACTCCCCAAGGAGGAGCCAATGTCTGGAAATGAAAGCCAAGTCCTCTCCTATAAATAGAGGCTCCATTCAAGCAACAAGATACAACACTCCATACAAGCAAAGAGCAATTGAGCAAACACTTTCATATATCTTGTTGTATTAGCCTAACCACTTTCACTTGCACAAATTTGTGGTCTAGGCTTTCTATTATTGATTACACTTGTACTCATATTGTATCAATCATTATTGAGTTGTAATCTTGATTTTGGTCATCATTCAACACAAGACATCCTTGTGAGAATTCTTGTGGTAAGAATACACTTGGGTGATCTAGGTGATAGGTGTTTGAATGTTGTGGTAATCTTCAAAGGTGTTGTAAGAGGGTTGTGGTAATCCTCAAGGTGGTGAAAGAGGGTTGTGGTAATCCTCAAAGTGGTGAAAGAGGGTTGTGGTAATCCTCAAGGTGTTGTATTAATTTTTGTTAAATTAATAAAATATTTTTTTCTTTTTGAAATCCATCCCGGATATGCTGGGGTGGTAGAGGATTAGGCCCTAGGTGGGTTGAACCTCTTTAAATCAACGAGTGTTGTTTAATTTCCGCATTTACATTCTTGTCATTTACTTGTTGATTCGAAAAAGAGGGTGATTTGCAAAATATCGGCATAATCCATTCACCCCCCTCTAGATTATCGTAGCCACTTGGACTAACAAGTGGTATCAAAGCCAAACTCTTTGGCTAGCTCGTTCCGAGTAAAGAGGAAAGATCCATGGCTACACATGATGCTCATCTCACCACCGGGGCCTCCACCAACAAGCCACCACTATTCGACGCCAACAACTACGCATTTTGGAAAGACCGTATGGAGTGCTTTCTACAAGGGTGCGGGTTCGACATTTGGAATGTGGTCATTGAAGGAGTTGATCAACCAACCAAGAAATCGGAGGATGGCACCTTGACTCCTAAACCTTTCAAGGAGTTCGATGAAAACGACAAAAAGGATTTCTCTCTAAACGGTAAGGCCTTAAATATTTTGCATTGTTCTCTTACGACTACCGAGTATAATCGCATAAGAGGCATAAGGTCGGCACATGAGGTTTGGGAAAAATTGGAGACAATTTATGAAGGGACTAAGAAGGTCAAGCAAGCAAGAAAGACCATGCTTGTTAAAGACTTTGAAAACTTTAACATGCATGATGGTGAAAACATTTCCAAGATGGTGGAAAGGCTTGACAATATTGTCAATCCTCTTGGGGCCCTTGGTAAAGTCATTTCCGAAGAAGACAAGGTAACTAAGGTATTGAATGCTCTTCCCGGCTCATGGTCCGAAAAAGTAACGGCAATCACGGAGGCACAAAACCTTGAGACACTCAAGTTTGACGAGCTCATTGGAAACCTCCTCATCTATGAAGTCTATCTCAAGGAGAGGAAAAATTCCAAACCATCCATAAATCAATCGGGTATGCAAATTATTCCTAAAGGTCTTGCTTCTTCTTCTAATAATGCATACTATGATAATGATGATGATGATGAGGAGACGACTGCACTTGTTCGAAAATTTGCAAAATTTGTGAATAAAAATAAAGCGAGAAAACCAATAGATAATGCTTGCTTTAAATGCGGAAAACCCGGGCACTTCATTGCCGATTGCCCAAAGCTCGATGAAGAGGAGCAAAAGAAAAAGAAGCCTTTCACAAAAAAGAAGGCTCTAAATGCGGAAGTCAAAACATGGGATGAACTACTCGAAACAACCGATGAGGAAGGAGAAACCGAACACGGTCTCATGGCCATAGACGATGAAAACAATGAGGTACACTCAAATTCTTCTACTTCCTCCATAGTTGATGACTTGCAATGTGATTTTGATGACTTGCAAATTGAGTTTCAAAATTTAATTGTTAAATACAAAAATTTGAAAAAGGAGCATAAGGAGCTTAAGGTTGAAAAGGAAAAATTATTTACCTCTTATGAATCTCTAGACAAAGCTCATGCTCTTACTCTTACTAGAATGCATTCTCTTGAAACCGAAAAGGAATCGCTCACAAAAGATATTGAATGTTTGAAAAATGATGTGCATCATTTCAACATAAGCACGGATAAATTCACAAAAATTTTAGATGCACAAAGAGGTGAGCATTCCAAATTGGGACTTGGTTACAAGCCATTTCAAAGTGTTTTTAAGAAAAATGTCCGACTTTTGTACGTGCTAATAATTATAATACTCCTACTTGTTTTTATTGTGGCAAAGTTGGACATTATGCTAATAATTGCAAATTGAGAAATAGCTCAAGACATGTTTGGAGACCCAAAGGTCTCAAGACTAACCCCCATGGACCCCAAAATTATAGGGTACCTAAAAGAAATTCTTTTGTAGGTAATAGGGGCTATATAAACAATGGAAGATTCAAAATGGCTCGTGGACAGCGGATGTTCACGCCATATGACCGGGAGGAGAGAACTTTTTACCAACATCAAGCTCCAAGAAGAGGGTATGGTCATGTTCGGCAATGGCAAAGGAAAAATTCTTGGAAATGGAGAAATTGGTAACTCTTCTTTCTCTTTTAGTAATGTTCTTTTAGTTGAAGGGCTTAAGTTTAATTTGATAAGTGTTAGCCAACTTTGTGATTCAATATATGATGTTTCCTTTAATAAAGAAAAATGCCTTATACTTAAAAATGGTGAAATTATTTGTGAAGCAAATAGAAAAGGCAATCTTTACAAAATTTGTACAAGTGATTTGGTTAGTCAAAATGTTTCTTGTTTAGTCGCCAATAATGATTTAACTAGTTTATGGCATAGGCGACTTGGACATGTTGGATACAAGAATTTGAAAAATATTTACAAAAATCAACATGTGAAAGGACTACCCAAATTGAATTTTGAAAATCTTGGCTTATGTTACACTTGTCAAAAGAACAAATTAGTTAAAAGTAGTTTCAAGCCCAAAAACGAAATTTCCACAACCAAACCCCTACAAATGCTTCACCTTGATTTGTATGGGGATATTGGTACGGCTAGTCTAAGTGGAAAACATTACACTTTTGTTATCGTCGATGATTTTTCTAGATATACTTGGGCTCTTTTTCTTACCAATAAAAGTGATGCCGTTAATGAGTTTGTTAAGTTGTGTAGACTTATTGAGAATGAAAAAGAAGACACTATCAAGTCTATTCGAAGCGATCGAGGTGGAGAATTTGATGGTGAATTTAGAGTATTTTGTGAAACCAAAGGATATGCTCATAATTTCTCGGCTCCAAGGACACCTCAACAAAATGGAGCAGTCGAACGGAAAAACCGGACATTACAAGAAATGAGTCGGTCCATGCTCAATGAATTTTCACTTCCAAAATATTTTTGGGCTGAAGCCGTAAGTACCGCTTGCTATGTCATTAATCGAGTTTATATTCGTCCTAAAATGAATAAAACTCCATATGAGCTTTGGAAAGGTAGAACTCCAAATATTAGTTATTTCAAGATATTTGGTTGTAAATGTTTTATTTTGAATACCAAGGATCAATTGGACAAACTTGATCCTAAGGCCGATGAAGGGATATTTATGGGATATTCAACAAAAAGCAAAGCATATCGGGTTTACAATAAGACTAGTGGAGTTGTTGAAGAATCCATCCATGTTAAATTCAATGAAGCTTCGGGAGTTGAAAGAATTCCTAATGATGAAAGTGATGAAGAGGATATTATTGAAATTGATGATGAACCGTCTACATCAAATGATCAACCGTCCACTTCAAATGGTCCTCAAGAAGATAGAGGTGATATCTCGGATCTTTCAGTTGCATTAAAATTTAAGGGAGATCACCCAAAAGATCTTATTATTGGTGATCCCCTTGACAAAGTGATGACTCGGAGAAAATTTGCCGAGAAAGCTCTTATTTCTCAAAAAGAGGCTAAAAATGCTAAAGAGGCTATTGAGGATGAGGATTGGTTCCTAGAGATGCAAGAGGAGTTAAATCAATTTGAAAGAAATAATGTATGGGAATTGGTACATTGTCCTCCTTCTCAAACCATTATTGGTACAAAATGGGTATTCCGGAACAAACTTGATGATCAAGGCAATATTGTTCGAAATAAGGCAAGGTTAGTAGCTCAAGGGTATTGTCAAGAAGAAGGTATTGACTATGATGAAACTTTTGCACCCGTAGCACGTTGAGAAGCTATTCGTATTTTACTTGCCTATTCTTGTTTTAAAAATTTCAAACTTTACCAAATGGATGTTAAATCCGCTTTCTTAAATGGTACTATTCAAGAAGAAGTCTATGTAAAACAACCTCCGGGGTTTGAAAATTTTTCTAGGCCTAATGATGTTTTTAAACTTAAAAAGGCCTTGTATGGTTTAAAACAAGCACCTCGTGCATGGTATGATAGACTTAGTTCTTTTCTTTTACAAAATGGTTTTATAAGAGGTAAAGTTGATACAACTCTATTTGTTTTTGAAAAAGGGCAAAATTGTTTACTTGTGCAAATTTATGTTGATGATATCATCTTTGGTGCTACTAATGATTCTTTGTGCAAGAAATTCTCTAAGTTGATGCAAGGAGCTCAACTTCTTTCTTGGACTCCAAATTAAGCAATGTCAAGAAGGTATTTACATTTCACAATCTAAGTATACAAAAGAACTGTTGAAAAAGTTCGGCATTGAAGAAGGAAGAACCGTCTCTACTCCCATGGCAACAAATGTCAAAATTGACAAAGATGAGAAAGGCAAGTCCGTGGATGAATCAAAGTATCGAGGTATGATTGGTAGTTTACTTTATTTAACCGCTAGTAGACCGGAAATTCTTCATGCCGTATGCCTATGTGCTCGTTTTCAAAGAAATCCTAAAGAATCTCATATGAGTGTCGTTAAAAGGATTTTTCGATATTTAAAAGGCACCATTCAATATGGTTTATTTTATCCAAAGAATGAAAATTTTTCTCTTAAAGGTTATAGTGATTCGGATTACGCGGGAAATATTGATGATCGGAAAAGTACTTCCGGATCATGTCAATTTTTAGGCGATTGTCTAGTTTCTTGGTTTTCAAAGAAGCAAAACTATGTTTCTCTTTCAACGGCCGAAGCCGAATATATTTCCGCCGCATTTTGTTGTACTCAACTTCTTTGGATGAAACAAACCTTAGCGGATTACAAATGCTCTTTTGAAAACGTACCTATTTTTTGTGATAACATATCCGCTATAAATATTGCTCAAAACCCGGTTCATCATAACCGTACTAAACATATTGAGATTCGACATCATTTTCTAAGGGATTGTGTTTCAAAACGTAAAATTGAGATATCTTTTGTACCATCTCAAGATCAATTAGCGGACATTTTTACAAAATCGCTATCTTCCGAGAATTTTTCATCAATACGAGCTCGGTTAGGCATAATGCATATTGAATTAGGCTTGCGTTTGCATTTTGCACGTTTTTAAAACTTAGGGGCGAAAAATCGGATTTTTGGTTGAAAATTCGGATTTTGGAAAAACTGACAGACAGTAGGCTGAAAGGGTTGAGGGCAATCGGTCGCCCTCAACGTCGACCGGTCGCCCTAAGCAAATTCTTGGATTAAAATGGTTCTGTCTTCAGCATTCGCAACTTTAACATATTTTGGCCATTTTTCGTCCACTTTACCAAATTCTCACATATTTCATTCTAAAATGATTTTTATGCATCTTTTTCACAACATGGACATTATATATCATGATCATCATCATTATGGCTCATCTTTTCCGATCAAATGGTAAGAATTTCTCTTCTTTTGCTCAATTGGGTTGAACCCTTGAGTTTATGACCTTATGGTAATTTCTTGATATTTTTTTGCATATGATTTTGATGAGCTTATCTATTATGTTGAATTGTATAATGATTGAGGTGAATTGGTGATAAAATTTTTGGCTTGAAACATTTACAAGGGTTATATACAACCTCTTTTATTTTTCACGCACACAAAGTGTTCGATGAAATGTCGCAATGAAAATTTCAACTTTTACATGATTCTCTTGCTTCCAAAAGTCTCCCACATCTATTGAGATCATGTTTTGCCTAATAAAACAAGCGTATGAACTCTTCATGATACATTTCTCCCATTTTAATTGGATTGTTCCGCTCTTATTGCTCAACGGTTAATAAACCGTCCTTTTCGCGCACTTTGATATTATTGTATGGTGTTTTCACCATTCTAACATTCTTTTTGATGATTCCAAAGGGGGGGAAATAGGATATTGGCTCGTAAGCTCAAGAAAAACTAATAAAAGCTCGAAATAAGTATTGTGGACTCGAATACCTAGTCCATGGCTTGAATTTTGGACTCAAATGAAATTGATTAATAAGTATTGTGACAGGGGGAGCTTCTTAGCTCATGATGCATCTTATATAAGCTTGTTATAGCTTGTGCTTCTTACTTATAATAATCGTTTGTTGATATGCTCATAAATAGGGGGAGCTTTGTATGAAATACTTCTAACGGATAGTTTTCTTGTAAAACCGAAAATTTTATTCGTTTTTCAAATCATCCTCAAGAAAATTGTTTTGGTTTGTAATCATCAAAAATGGGGAATTTGTAGATAAATGTTTTTATCATGATTTTGATGATTATGTTCGATTTTGTTCAAATGAGTTTTTAAACCAAAACAATGTCCCTAAATGTTGTCTAAATACTTCCGATCAACCTAAAATGTTTTTACTATTTTTGGAGTATTTCTTGGAGTTTATTTTCAATAAAAAATTGGACAACACATTTGTTTCAGGCTCGACCGGTCGCCCTATAGGGCAACCCATACCTGAGTTTAGCTGAGAAACAGAAAATGGGGCATAAGAAAAATAGGCGGGCGGCCCGGTCGACTGTGTGGTCGACGAGGGGGCGAATTGCACTGGGAGTTGGATTTTTGTTCCGACTTCTGTTTCAGTAAATTCTTCAAGGGCAACCGGTCACTAAGGCATGCAGTCGTCGCACCCTCCGACTGGTCCCCCTGTGTAAAAATTCGCAGAATTCAATTTCAATCTTATCTCTGTGCGACCGGTCGAACCCCATGTTTATTAGCAAACTATCCGTTGTGTTTTCAGACAGCTTTTCCCTATTTTGTGGGATGGATTTCTAATAGCTATATTGATCATTTTAAATGGTGTTTTTTGCAGCAATCACTCCCCAAGGAGGAGCCAATGTCTGGAAATGAAAGCCAAGTCCTCTCCTATAAATAGAGGCTCCATTCAAGCAACAAGATACAACACTCCATACAAGCAAAGAGCAATTGAGCAAACACTTTCATATATCTTGTTGTATTAGCCTAAGCACTTTCACTTGCACAAATTTGAGGTCTAGGCTTTGTATTCTTGGTTACACTTGTACTCATATTGTATCAATCATTATTGAGTTGTAATCTTGATTTTGGTCATCATTCAACACAAGACATCCTTGTGAGTATTCTTGTGGTAAGAATACACTTGGGTGATCTAGGTGATAGGTGTTTGAAGGTTGTGGTAATCTTCAAAGGTGTTGTAAGAGGGTTGTGGTAATCCTGAAGGTGGTGAAAGAGGGTTGTGGTAATCCTCAAGGTGGTGAAAGAGGGTTGTGGTAATCCTCAAGGTGTTGTATTAATTTTTGGTAAATTAATAAAATCTTTTTTTCATTAAATACTGGGGTGGTAGAGGATTAGGCCCTAGGTGGGTTGAACCTCTTTAAATCAACGAGTATTGTTTAATTTCCGCATTTACATTCTTGTCATTTACTTGTTGATTCGAAAAAGAGGGTGATTTGCAAAATATCGGCATAATCTATTCACCCCCCCTCTAGATTATCGTAGCCACTTGGACTAACAGGTCTCTCAGCCATCTTACATTAGGTTGGAGTAAGTTAGCTGGATTCAGTCGTCTTGCAGCTGTGTTATTTTGATCAGCTCTCTCATCATCACTTAGCTGCAGATTTTCCAGTTGTCTTTGAGACTCAGCTATCTCATCTTCATCCGGGTTCATAATTCGGCTTGACTTCAACATAGGGACTCTTCTGCATGGTTGGCTGATTCAGCTTGTCAGCTAACTCTTCAATGTCTTCTTCATTTACCTTGGGTTCATCAAACACAACATGGATGGACTCTTCTGTAACCATTGTCCTCTTGTTGAGTACTCTATAGGCTTTACTTCCAGCTGAGTATCCCAAGAAGATACCTTCATCAGCTTTAGCATCAAAAGCCTTTAAATTGTCTTTGCCATTATTGTGGATGAAGCATTTGCATCCAAATATTTTAAAATATGCAACATTTGGCTTTCTCCCTGTCCAAATCTCATAGGGAGTCTTTGTCAGCTGTCTCTTTATCATGCATCTATTTTGAGTATAGCATCTTTGTGTTTATTGCTTGACCCAAAATCATTTAGCGACCCCTTCTACTTGCCTAACATGGTCATTTTGCTTCTTTGAGAGTTCTGTTCTTCTTTCTCGCAATTCCATTATGTTGTGGAGTTCTTGCTGCAGATAATTCATGAGCAATACCATTTTCAATACAATACCGAGTTATTATACTATTGACAAACTCAGTTCCTCTGTCAGATCTTATTTTGATAATGGTTTGAATCTTCTCATTTTGAATTCTTTTCATCACCGTGGTAGCTTCGCAAGGTTTCTTTTTCTTCTTACACATGAAAATTGTCCATGTATATCTTGAGTAATCATCTACTACCACCAAGGTGTATTTCTTTCCGCTTATGCTAGCTTTGGTTCAACTGGACCAAATAGATCCATATGTAACAGTGCAATATTCTTGTTGAAAATGGACATGTCTTTTCTTTGAATGATGATTTGATCTCCGCTTTCCCATCCGCATGCATCACATACACTCTCCTTCTTGTATATCGAGTCCGGAAGTCCTTCTACAAGATTACTTCTTGCAAGTTTGTTAATAGTATTGAAATTCGGGTGACTCGGACTTCTTGTGCCCCACGCCAACTTGATTCGGTTGTGCTCTTTGCTAGTAGACAAATGCTTGGTGTTGCAAAGTTGACCAATCCACCACATACATGTTCTTTGTCCGCATCTTGGTAGCAAAGACTTCATTAGATTTGTGTTCTTGATTTGGCACACTCCCATATTGAATCCAACATTATAGCCCTTGTCACGAGTTGACTTATGCTTAGTAAGTTGAAATTGAGGCCTTCAACATATGCAACATCTGTAATTTCTAATCCATTTTTCTTGATGGATCCAATGCCTCTTATTTCTCCTGGAGCTTCATTCCCTCCAAATATAACTTTTGCACCTCTAACTTCCTTGATAGATTTTTCTTGTTTCATGTCATGTGTCTGGAGCAACCAATATCCATGTACCAGGTTCCTTGGCACTCAGCTGCTCCTTGAACTTGCAATCAAGGAAATTAGGTTTTAGGTACCCATACTTGTCTGGGTCCTGAGGGATTAGTATTGTAAGATGATCCAACCAACCTATAGCCAAATGATTTGACTTTAAGAGGTTGCCATCTATCAGTGCCATAATCATAATTAACTTTGGCAAATTGCTTGGGGGTTTTAGGTTCATACAGCTGTCTCTTTTGTCTGTATGCCTGTGTATGTGTTTTAGCAGTTGCCTTCCTTGGGTAGTTGTGATACCTCTGTGTGTAGTGTTTGGGTGCATATGTGTGCTGAGGATAGCTCTTTTGCCTTTGGAATGACCTTTGTTGAGTTCTAGGCCTTTGCCATCTAGGCATGTATTCCATAGGTCTTTGCTGATAGTTCACATTATTCCAATCAGCTTGGCTTGGATAATTTCTACCATTCCCATCACATGTGTTCCTTTTATAGAATTTCTGGGGCTTTTGGTAGCTCTGTTTCTTCTTTACAGAGTACTTCCTATTTGGAGTTTGCTGAGGAACTCGGCTGGATTTCTTCTCAATTGTCCTCTCAGCATACTCAACTGGCTGTTTTCTTTTTCCTTTATAACCAAGCCCAGTTTGGTTGTGATTGTGCTTTGGAATGAATGTGTCTGCACCATTTGGAGTTTTGGATTTTTGAGATGCTTCATTGCTTGATGATCATTTTTTCAAAATCACTTTGGGAGCTTGACTTAGCATAGAGGAATTAAATCCTAAGTCTGTCTTATCTCCACATTCTCTTTGGCTCATAATAAGATCATCCAAAGATTTAGATGCCTTAGTGAATGAGGCAATCACATTTTTGAGGTCATTTTCCCTCTTTTCTATAGCAATTATTTCTGCTATTAATTTAGCATTTTCAGCCTTTATTTCTTTATTCTCATCAGCTATGTGACTCAGAGTACTCAGCTCCTTGGTCAGCTGTGAGTTTTGGCTTTTGAGCAGGTTATTTTCCTCATTTAGCAGTGTGTATGAGGATTTAATGTGTTCAAAGTCTTTCATCATTTTGCCTAATGAATCATAAAGATTAGTGGGTGATGAGGTGTGTGTGTCACAATCACTATCACTAGTGTCTGAGTGTGATGAGTTAGAGTGTACCTCATCTTCTTGGACAGGTTGGTTTTGTTCTTTTGTCCATTAGACAGATCAAGGCTTCTTCTTCAGAGTCACTTGAGTAGTCAGCTTCACTACTCTCCGAGTCTGCTGTGTCTCTTGACTAGGTTGTCTCAGTAGTCTCTGCAGCTAACATTGCCTTTTTCTTTTCTTGTCTTCTTTCTCTGAAGACTTTTCTTTCCTCTTCATTCCTGTATTTGTTCACTACAGGATATGGGCAATCAATGGCATAGTGACCTGGTTGCGCAGTTCCAGCATAGACTCTCAACTTTTTGATCAGCTCTTTCCATTCTTGGATTGTCAGTTCTTTGGTATTCGATCTTTTGATGCTCTGCTCTCTTGAGTGGCATATCTTCCCTTGACTTGGAGGGAGTTGAGTGTCTTCTGGAAGATTAACCTTTGCCTCTTTTGTAGTTCTTGTTGAAGAATTTGTTGAACCTTTTAACCATCAGGGCAATCTCTTCTTGGTCAATGACTTCTTTGACTTCAGCTCTCTTCCCATCCTTGACTATTAGAGCAGCTGTTTTGGGCACAACTGTCTCTTCTTGATCTTTTCTTCTCAGCTCAAATTCATAGGCTTTGAGATCTGAGAATAACTCATGGTTGGATGTTTTTGATAGATCCATGGAATGTCTCAAGGCCATGACTTTCATTTCCCACTCAGCTGGGAGACTTCTTAGAATTTTCATACACATCTCTTTCTCGTGTATATTCCTTCCCAAGTCTTGTGATTCATTGGTAATTTCGGTGAATCTAGCATCCGGTGATCCAAGGTTTCTCCCGCAAGCATCTTAAAGTGTTCAAATTTTTGTACAAAGAACAGATAGCTTATTTTCCTTGATTTGCTCGTGAGCCTTCACAAATCAAAGTTAGCTTATCCGCATTTCTTTTGCGATGTCTTGCATGATTTGACTTTGTTGAACATGGCTTTGTCCAGAGTTTTGTAAAGAATGTCTTTGGCCACGTTGTTCAAGTTGTATCTTTTTCTGTCATCATTTGTCCATTCAACTCTTGGTTTTTCAACCATAGCTGGTCTGGGAGCAACATCCTCTTCTCATTCAAACCGCAGCAGCCCTCCTTACTTGTGTGTTCACTTTTAAAATTTGCGGTGGCCCATCTTCTATTACTATCCATATTTCATCGTAATCTTTGATAGATGAGCTCAGATATACGAATTTTCCAATCATCAAATTCCTCAATTGTGAACATAGGGATGCGTGTCAAATTTGCTTCCATGATAATAACTTTCTTTGAATGAAAAAAGAGTTTTGAAAGATCAAGTGCTAAAGCAAACTTTGAAAGATTGGAGATCTAGTTCAGTAACCAGTGCGGAAGGCTCAATGAACCAACCGCTCTGATACCACTTGTAGGTCCCAAGGGTGTGAGTGTAAGGTTTAGAAGGGGGGGAGGGGTGAATGAACCTTACCAACTTTTCGATTTAGTCCTTTTAAGACGTTCAGAGTTAATACTTCACAGCTAAGTCCTTGATGGACAGCTAAGTTAGTTGATCAGCAAAGTTAGCCACTCAATGACTCGATCGAAATTTGTTGATAGAATAACTCAGCTGTTTTGACTAAAACTTAACTCGACTGTGATATGTTTTCAACGGAAGACTTAACACCCTTGAATTTTGGTTTAAGTTTGTTTTAATACTTGAATATAGCACTTTGTTAATTATCAGATGGACAACAAATTTATCAGCAGATATCAAAATACTATGCAGTAATTAAAGTGCTAAAATGTAAATGACACGATAAATTTTTATAGAGGTTCGAAGATGGGGTAATTCTTCTACTCCTCTCTTCTCCAACTCCTGGAGGAATCCACTAAGTATTGATCAATGTACAAAAGTGGTTATCAGTCCAGATGCAAGTCTTGATCACACAACTGACTTGATCCTTTGGGACTCAGTCTGGAGATGCCTTGGTCACACAGCTGGCTTCTCGTACGACTCAGCTTCTTCACAGGCAATTTGCTTGCTACTACAGCCCACTTGCTCAAGCTTCTTGGATTTGATCACGATGCCCTCCAAAAACTTGAGACTGGTTCGACCTTAAACCTTTCTACAATCCTCTGTGGAATGTAGACCCCTTGATTCTTTAAATGTTTCCTCTTCAACTGATTGAAGTCGTCTTTCCTTCACAGGTGAGTGTTAGATTGATTTCCTTCATAATGTAGGCTTGAGGATTGAGCTTGAATGACTTGAGAATATTTCAGTAAGTTACAGCTCGAATAATAGCTTGAAAGTTTCAGGTAACAAGGTAACTTTTTCTCAAGGTGATTCCTCAGCCTTTTATAGTGTTCTTTTGAAAATTTTGCCCGTTGGAGAGATAGGTTAATTTTCAAAAGACACTTGTGGTCGTTGGCTTGTCTTGGTGCAGTCATTGGAATTGACATTTCCTCGTATTGAACAAGTCTTGACTTTTTTTCGTAGTTCGACACAGTGCAGTGCGAGTGCTTCCCATTGGTTTATTCCTTTTGCACGCTTCTGGGACTGAGCACTTTGAGAAAGGCAGTATGGGAGTATTACTTGTTTAAGTAATTTTTTTGACTTCTGTGCAACGGATCTCTTTCAGTTGTCTCGACTTGACTGCATTTCCTTAACTTCCCCAGATGACTTCGAGTCAGCTTCCAATCATTGGATGACTCATCTGTCACATCAACTTGAGACTTGGCTATCTTGAGTTGACTTGATCGACACTTTACTCACCGCATCTCATTTTGCACCTTGATCGAGTTCATGTCTTTTCTTCCTTGCTACACTCAAATTTGCCTCACAATGAGTCTTCCTTCTAGTCTCCAGTTGACTTCTTGCATGTTCAGGCATAGCTGACTTAACTCAGCTCGACCAGCCCTATCTATTACAATGCAAATTACAAGGAAAATGGGGTGCCAACTTTCTATTCTAAGTTTTACAAGGCATTCATCAAAATCGAAAAATTAATTTCCCAACACTCTGTAAGAGCCAAACAAAGCTACCAAAAGCCCCAAAAATTTCATCAAAGAAATACATATGATGGGAATGGTAGAAACTATCCAAACCAAGTTGATTGGAATAATGTGAAATATCAGCAAAGACCTATGGGATTTAGAGGAAAAGGCTTTGATCTGCCTCATGGCCAAAGAACAAGATCAAGAAGATGAGGTACATTCTAACTCATCAGAATTAAATCCAATGCCTATTTTGTCTCTACACACTTTTTGAGTCATTATAAGTTCATCCAATGATTTAGATGACTTTGTAAATGAAGAAATCACATTTTTAAGATCCCTTTTCTCTCTTTTCTGTAGCAGCTAACTCTGCTTAGATCTTGGCAATTTTAGCCTTCAGCTTTGTATTCTGATCAGCTATGTGACTTAGAGTACTCAACTCTTTAGTCAGCTGTGAGTTTTGGCATTTAAGTTGGTTGTTTTCCTCATTTAATAGTGTGTGTGAGGTTTTGATTTGCTCAAAGTCTTTCATCATTTTGCCAATTGAATCATAAAGATCTGTGGTGATAAAGTGTTTGTGTCACAATCATTATAACTAGAATCTGAATTAGATGGGTTAGAGTGTACCTCATCTTCTTGAACCTTTGGATCTTGTACTTTGGCCATGAGGCAGATCATAGCCTCTTCCTCAGTATCACTTGAGTAGTATGCTACACTACTATCTGACTCTGTTGGTTCCTTGCACTTGGCTGTTTCAACAGTCTCAGTAGCCAACATGGCTTTCTTCTTTTCTTATCTTTTTTCTCTGAAGACCTTTCTATCCTCTTCATTTCTATATTTGTTGACTGGTGGATAAGGACAGTCAACAACAAAATATCCTAGTTGTCTGCAATTCCAACACAGGTTCTCAACTCTCTGCAAGTCAGCTCTCAGCCCTCTGATTATCACCTCTCTGATATTCAGTTATTTGATGTTCAGCTCTCTTGGGTGGCCTGTCCTCTCTTTCTTTGAAGGGTGCTGAGTGTCTCCTTGAGGATTCACCCCTGTTTCTTTTGTAGTTCTTATTGAAGAACTTGTTGAACCCTTTTACCATCAGGGCAATTTCCTACTCAGCTGGGAGGGACCTTAAGATTTTCATGAACATCTCTTTCTGAGTGTACTCCCTTACCAGAGCTGAAAGCTCATTTGTGATTTCTGTAAACCTGGCATCGAACTGATCCATACTTTCACCTACAAGCATTTTAAAATTTTCATATTATTGGACTGCAACAGTCAACTTATTTTCTTTGATCTGTTCAGATCCTTCACAAATCAAGATTAGTTTATCCCAAATTTCTTTGGCTGATTTGCATGATTTGACTTTGTTGAACATAGCCTTGTCCAAGGTTTTGTAAAGGATGTCCTTGGAAACATTGTCAAGATTGTATCTTTTTTTGTCTTCGTTGGTCAATTCACAATGAGGTTTTTCAACCATAGCAGGTCTGGGCTCTGTTGCATCATCCTCTCCTTCAGCTGGAGGTGCTCTTCTTACAGTATTATTGACCTTTAGGATTTTTAGTGGCCCATCCTCTATCACTGGCCACATCTCATTATGCGGAGCTGATAGATGAGCCTCCATACGAATTTTCCAGTCATCAAACTTTTCCATAGTGAACAATGGAATGCGAGTTAGATTTGCTTCCATGATAATAACTTTACTTTTGAAATAAAAGATTTAAAAAGTCAAGTGTTTTATCTTTTGAAAAGATTGAGATCTAGTTCAGTAACCAGTGCGGAAGGCTCAATGAACCAACCGCTCTGATACCACTTGTAGGTTCCAAGGGGTGAGTTGTAAGGTTTAGAAGGGAGGAGTTGAATAAACCTTACCAAATTCTCGAACTTAGTCCTATTAAATAATTTTTACAGAGTTAACTCAAACCATCTAAGTCCTTGAGGGACAGCTAGGTTTGATTTCTTCAGTAAAGTTACCCACTTAACAGACTCGACTGAGTTGTTGATAGTATAACTCAGTTCGGTCAGCTAACACTTAACTTTACAGTTGATTTGGTTTTTGTTCAGCGGAAGACTTTTCACCCTAATGTTTTAAACTTGTTTCCAACACTTGTTTTTAACAATGGTTATAATTAGTTGAGTTTATCAATTTTAACTTAGCAGCAGAAATGAATAATATGCAAGAAAAATAAAGTGTTGTAAGTAAAAATGACACAAGCAATTTTATAGTGGTTTGAGGATGGGGTAATTCCTCTAATCCACTCTTCTCCAACTCTTAGCAGAATCCACTAAGTAACAGATCTAGTTACAAAGTAGTTATCAGTCCGAGTCAGACTTGATCACACAGCTGGCTGCTCCTGGGACTCAGCTTCTTCACAAAACGGCTGTCTTGCTATTTCAGCTCTCTCAAACTCTTGGAATTGATCACACAGCCTTCCAACGAGCCCAAAGCTTCTAGTTCGAACTTGAACCTTACTACTTCTCCTTCAACCTTAGAGACTAGACCCCTTGAGGATTAACTTTGAAAGCTTGAGAGTATTTGCAGGTTTGCTTGAATGCTTGTATGCTTCAAATTCGTGGTTGGTTCAGTCACCTTCTCTCACTAGCTTTCTCAGCCTTTTATAGTGTGGATTTGAAAATATGTCCGTTGAAGAGATAGACATATATTTCAAATCCCAGTCATAGGTTGTTGGCATTTCTTGTCCTTGTAGCATTAATGAGGATCGTACCATGAATTTAATGCACTGCAGTCTTTCCTCGGCCTCTGCAGGTTTTCGGGTACATCTCATTGGTTCCTTGCTTTTTGCACTCTTTCAGTAAAACATCTTTATTGTTGGCAGCCTGACACATGCCCATTTCCAGCAAAGTCTGGACTTGTGTTGACAACAGATCTCTACCAGCGTTCTTCAAGTCGTGTCTACTGCAATCCCCTTTGACATTCGATTCCAAACATTTGGAATGACTTAGCTGTTAGTCAGCTGACAAAGATAACTTTTATGTCATTTGACTGATTCTTCACATGGCTTCACACAGCTGACAAACAGCTGGGTCTTCTCTTCAATCTTCACTCGACTGTAATCTTCAACTTGGTTGACTCCAACTTAGCTCATGCAGTCCTATCTATTACAAGTTGAATTACAGAGTAAATGGGGTGCCAACTTCCTATTCTAAGTTTTACATGGTATCATAAAAATCTAAACAAAAATTTTCCTAACAGATGAGAATGGAGGTTGTCACTTCACCTTGCTGAGGGGTCTTAGCAAGCATGATTTTCAAGGGTGGCTTCTTCATTTCACTGTCTTCCCCTTGCTTGGTTCCCCTTTCTTTCCATCCTTATCACTCATTCGATGTTGTTTACTTTCTTCTTCCCCCTATTTGGCATCATCACCAAGGGGTAGAGCCAGCTGAGGGAATACTCCACCTAGGAGTAGATCAATCTTGTTGTTTGTCATATCTTGCTTATCGTGAGTCGTGGAGTATGCTGCTCGGAATTCAGATCTTAGAGCCATTGTCTCGCCTGCCATCAGCTTCATCTCAGTTTAGAGAACCTTGATTTGTTGTTCCATATTGGTTTCCATCTTTTGATGTTCTGATTTATGTTGAGCCTTGAGGAACTCCATGTCACTCTAACGCTGCTGGAACTTGGTATTGTTCGAGATCCAAATCACCATTTTTGCGAATAAAGATTTAAAGTAAGTGACCTTCTCACGCCTTAATGCCTTAGTCTGCCCGATCCATTCCCGTAATCTCAAAACTACTCCTTGGATATCTCCTGTGATGTTTGCATCGCGGTTGTCAAGCTGTTGGTCTAGTGCTGCAAATCCATGATCCATATTTTCTATCTCTGCACAGATGGCTTTGAAGGCCTTACGAAAGTCGGCTACATCAGCGGACTGCTCTTCTGACCATACAACATCAAAATCAAACCCAATTGACACCATTGTAGTATCAATAGGAGTTCTAAGTTCTTCAGGTGGGACTTGGATGGTGTATCTGGCACTTTCCGCAGCTGACTCTACTTCCAAAGGCACATGTGCCTCGAAGGGAAAGTAGTCAGCAAAAAGATCTTCAGGAAAAATGGGAATTTACACGTCCTTGACCTATGGAGCCTTTTACTTTTCCTTTAGAATTTCTTCAGCTCTTTGTGCCTCAGCTGTCTCATCATCATTGGCATCTTGTGCAGCTATGTTGGCCTGCGGAGCTAACTGATCCTCAACTGTCTTAACAGCCTCCTCGACATCAGTTGTATCTTCCTTTTGAGTTATCTTATCCTCGACTCACTCATCAACGTCATAGGATGGTGATGGCACCATTGGGGGTGGGCCATCAACCATAGTAAAATTAACAGGAGCAGCTTTTTCACTGTCTTGCCTCCTTTTTGCTTGTGCCTCCTCAAAAGCTTTGCCCTCGAATGATTTATCAACAGGGATGGACTGAGCTTCATCATCAATTCCTAAGAACTCAACATATATGTTCTCTTGGGAGTCGTGAAGAGCACTGATTTCCTCTTCTTCAGTGATTTCTTCCTGAGGGGCTGGCACTTCTTCAACAACTTTCTTATCTAGGGAAGTCTCAACCTCCTCTAGGCCTTCATTACCCTCAGTAGTATCAACCGCTGATGGGCCTTCAACATTCCCTTTTGCAGTCTCAACTGCAGCAGGGTCTTAGACAAATGTTCCTTCAGCAGACGAAGCTTTTTTAGGGTCTTCGGTGGCATCCTTCGGAGTCTATACTCCTTGGGTTGCACTTTCATGGCTAAGAGTGTAAACTCCCGTGGCCTCAACACCATCCTTTGCCTTGGTTGCATCAACAGTTTCATTGGCCTGCGTGGCAGCTGAAGTTTCAGCTGAGACAGTTGGAACCGTCTGAGCTTTGTTAACCTCAATCTCCTGTTCAGTCAGAGTCTCGCCTTCGCCTCCTAACTTCTTTTGAGTATGGTCTCCCACAGCCTCCTCCGACCTGGTTTTGGTGGTTTGAATTTCCCCCTCAGCTGGCGCACCAGCTGAGTCTCGAGCATTGGTGTCACTCAAAACCTGTGACACGACTATTTGTCCAATTGAGTGTTCAGTCGTTAGGGCAGGTGTCTCAACACCTTTTGCAAGGAGTGGCTTGGCTAAGGTTCCCTCTACATCACCTTCCTTAGCTTCATCGCCAATCTTCCTAGAACTGTCATCCTCAGAGTGCACAGGATATGTAATGGCATAAATGGTTCGCACCATCTCCATTATATCTGGGCTAAGAGTAATCATGATGGATAAAGATTTTGTTTGATACATGTTTTTATCTTAATTTTGATGATTTTATTTTGTCACCAAAACAATGTTTTTAAAGGTTGTCCAAATACTCCTAAATGATTTAAAATGGTTTTAATATTTTCCGGAGTATTCCTTCAAGTTTAGTTTCGACAAATTGGACAACACTTCAAATGATTTTATTTCTATAAGTTTTTACTTCAAAACAAGGTTCCTAAATATTGTCTAAATACTTCCGATTTGTTTAAAATGTTTTTACTAATTTTTCGGAGTATTTCTTGAGTTTTATTTTCGACAAAAATTGGACAACATTTCTGTCTCGTGGTGGACCGGTAGCCCTATAGGGCAACCCGTACCTGAAGATGATTTTTGAAACAGAAAAAGAGACGGATGAAAAATGTCGAAGGTCGCCGGTGCATCCGCGTCGGGCGTCGACCGGTCGGCCGTCGGCCGCCTGTGGGTCGACGCACTGCAAGTTCGTGTCGGAACAGAACTTAAGACCTTGCATTTTTCAGTTAGGGGGACCGGTTGAGACAAGGGTCGACCGGTCGAAGCCTATGTCGACCGGTCGCCCTGTTGTAATTTCTAAAGTGTTCTTCAAATCTCTTATTTCGTGCGACGTCGATGCATCACATGCGATTGCAAAGACAAAAATATGACCGTTTGACAAACAGACACATTTCCTTAAATTGTGGGATTGATTTTAACAGCTATATTCTTGATTTTAATTGTATTTTTCTGTAGATTTTCAATCCCCAAGAGGAGCCTATGCTTGATCAATCATCTCCTATAAATAGAGGAAGTTTTGGAGCAACCAAGAAAACAATTGAGATACAACACAATAAGATACACTTCAAGCAAATACTTGGTCTTTCATTGTTATTATTCTTGTTGTAAATTTGCCTAGCTTATCACTTTCACATCCTTGAGGTCTAGGCTATTCTTGATTACACTTTGCACTCAAATTATATTATTCATTATTGAGTTGTAATCTTGATTTTTGGTTATCATTCAACACAACATATCCTTGTGAGTGTTCTTGTGGTAAGAACACACTTGGATGATCTAGGTGATAGGTGCAAGAAGATTGTGGTGATCTTCTTATTGAGGTGTTGAAGAATTTGGTATTCTTCAAGGTTGAAGATTGTGGTAATCTTCACAAGGTGCCGTTGAAGGAAGATTGTGGTAATCTTCAAATGGAGATTGTGGTAATCTCCAAAGGTGGTGTTGAAGAAGAGTGTGGTGCTCTTCAAGGTGTTGTAAGTTGAATTTGTATTAATTGTGGTAATTAATAAAATTCTTTTTCTTTTTGAAATCCATCCCGGATATACTGGGGTGGTAGAGGATTAGGCCCTAGGTGGGTTGAACCTCTTTAAATCGACGCGTGTTGTTTACTTCCCGCACCTTTAATATTGTCTTTGAGCATTCGGTTTGAAAAAGATGGCGAAATCGAAAAGATGGAGATAATCTATTCACCCACCCTCTAGATTATCGTAGCCGCTTGTACTTACAAGTGGTATCAGAGCCAAACTCTTTGGCAAGCTCGTTTCAAATCGCGAGTGAAGAGAAACGATCGTCGGCTACGCACAAAGCTCATTTTTCCGGCACCTCCACCACCAAGCCACCTCAGTTTGATTCCAAAAATTTTATATTTTGGAAAGAAAGAATGGAATGCTATTTACAAGGTTGCGGGTTTGATATTTGGAACACCGTCATCAATGGAGAATCCATTCCGACGAAGAATACACCACACACCTCTAAAGGCTTCAAAGAGCTCTATGATGAAGAGAAGAGAATCATCTCCTTAAATGGTGAAGCTCTTAGTATTTTGTATTGTTCACTTACTACTTTGGAATTTGATCATGTTGTAGGTATTCGATCGGCACATGAAGTATGGCAAAAATTAGAAGCCATCTATGAAGTGTATGCAAATGAAAGGAGCAACTCAAAAGCATCTACTTCACAAATGAATACAACATCAAATCCGACAACATGGGATGAGCCTTCTACAACCTCCCATGATGAAGAAGTTGAACAATGCCGCATAGGCATCGAAGAAGAAAACGAGGTAAGTTCTAAACCCTCTACTTCCTATGATAATAATTATAGTGATTTGCAAAATGATTTTGATGAACTACAAGATGAATTCCAAAACTTACTTGTTAAATACAAAAATATGAAAAAGGAATTCAATGTTTTGAAAAATGATAAGGATAGTTTATTTACTTCCTATGAATTACTATCATGTGCTCACACCACCACACTTGACACGGTTAGAAACCTTGAAAAAGAAAATAGTACTCTTGTTGAGGATATAAATTGCTTGAAAAATGATTTATCTAAATCCAACTTGAGTACCGATAAAATGACCAAGATTGTTGATTGTTGTGACAATTCGAAACTAGAACTTGATCATAAGCCTAAGGATGTCAATCACATGAAAAAGCATCAAGTCTCTAAGCATGTTGGTCATTATGCTCCTAGAATTATTACATGCTTCTATTGCGGTAAAAAGGGTCATACGGCTAATTTTTGTCGAGCTAGAAATAGCTCTAATTATTGTTGGAGACCTAAAAGTCTCAAGACTAATCCCAAAGGACCCAAACACATGAGGGTACCACAAAATAATGTCATATTAGGTACCCGGCGAAATAATGATCGAAGAAAATTCATACCGCCAAGAAGGCATCAAATGACCGTTTCATTTGATCAAAGAAGGAGAAACTATTCTCAACAAAGCCAATTTCCAAGAAAAGGATATAATCAAAAATGGGAAGAACACAATCCATGGAAATGGCAAAGACATCATCAACAAGATGATTTTCAAAGAAGAAGAGACTCTCAACAAAGGGAAGGCAACAAACCTTGGAAATGGAGTAATCAAAGAAGTCGTCATCAACAAAGTGACCTCTCAAGGGGAAGATATAATCAACAATGGGAACGGCGCAACCCTTGGAAACGACGTAATTGGTAAACCGTATCTCCCCATTTATATATGCATTTTATTTTAATGCATGTTTTTAATTATGTCTTAATTGTAAAATGAGTTTTCAAGTATTTTTTTTAATTTAGGTCTTTAATATATCTGTGAGTTTCAAAATTTTTAAAAGAAGACCTTGCATGATATTTCTAAAACTCTTGTGCATTATATTAGATATATGTGGTTTATTATCTTCTATGTATTCTCATAAGCATAAGCATTTATCTTGATATCTCCTATCACTTGCCTACATTTGTGTTTTTGTGCATATTTTGTTTAAGAATTGTGTAGAATATATATCTCATTTTCATTGGCTATTTCGTTATAAAGTTTCTTAAACTATCGAGGTACGTTCACTCATATTTTTTTTGGAACTCAATATTATGCTTATGCACATATCTTTCAAGATATTTCATTTTAACCCCTTAAGTGCCCCTAAATGATTTTGCAAATATTCTCTTAAAAGGGCACTACTTGTTAAGTCTCGATTTTCTCGAATATATGTTTTCCCGAAACCCGTATTTGTTGGACTTGATCCAAAATTATCTTTTTTGCAAAGTTTTATAACTTTTGGGGTGAAAAATCGAATTTTGGAAAATTCAGGGGAAAGAAAAATTGCCTTTGGGACGGTCAAAGCGAGGGCGACGGCCGCTCGCACTTCGACCGGTCGCACCCTACTCGACTCGGGGTCGCCCAGGCTATTTTTTCTTGTTAAAATTGTCTGTCTTCGTTTTTAAAACAGACGCAGAGAAAACTCTCAAAACCCTTAACAGCGAAAATCCTCCCCCTTTCTCCTATAATCTTCAATTCTTCATCATTTTTCACGATTCTTGTTGCTAATCCTCTTATTTTCACAAGAATCTTACATATATGGCTCCCCCAAAGAATTCCACCGGACGAAATCTCATCTCCAAGTGTAGAAGGGGCGGAGAGGGTTCTTCAAGAAATCGGCAAGAAGAAGCCGAACAAAGGGATATCCGAGCTGCCCAGAGAAACGTAGCTCAAGAAGGTGATGATGTTCAAAATCCCGTTCTCTCTCGGGTCCAAATTACCGAGCTCCGCGGAACAATTTCGCTCCAAAATTGCCGTTGGGCGAAAGGTAAAAAATCTTTTGTTACTCAAGCTCCTAATTCCCACAATGTTCTTAATTTCATCAATAAGTATGCGGAATGGTACTATGAGGATTCGGGGATGGGAGGAAAATCTATTGCTCGTACTAAAATGTGTCGTTTTAGTTCATTTACCAATGAATATCCCACCATTAGAGGATTCTTTGAGGAGCAAGGTTGGATGTATTTATGGGAGCATGCGTATGTTTTGTATGATGATGATATTATCCAACTCTTTTATGCCAATATGTGGGTGGAATATAATGTTGAAAGGAAGCCGATAGCCGTAAATTCGCTTATAAGGGGTCGTCATTTTAGATGGACTCCCAATGATATTTGCCGGCTTTTACATGTTAGAGAAGGTGGTTGGGATTATTTCTCTTGTGGGACTTGGAATGATGAAATGTTGGGGGTGTCGATGAAAGAAGTTAAGACGTATTTGGGAGTATGGCCAAAGTATTCTTTGTTGGCAATGACACTTGAGCATCGTATTTTATCCGTCATTGTCGCATATTGCATTTGTGGTAAGTCGGGAAAGATGCCTAGCAACATGGATTACTTTTTGACTTATAAGATTGCTAGGAGGGAACCACTTAACTTTGGCGCCATACTTATTCAATGTCTAATTGAGTCCATCACTCAAGGTAATAAGAAGTTGGTTATGGGAAATTGGATTTGTAAACTTCTTATTCAATCGGGACTACCCTCGTCGAAGTGTAACTCGGAGGTATTTCAAAATGACTTTGACATTGATAACATATCCCAAATAGTCACAATGCACAAGAATATGGACATCCGACCAACTAAAATGGCTAGAGGAAGAGGTCAAGATTCCCCCGATCCTAATGACTACTTTGATGATGCCGAGGCCGCAAGATTGGCGAAGGAAGGTGAACCGAGCAATCCGGAGGGTAATACAGGTGCTCAACCGCCTAGGAGGTATACCCAAGCCGAATTTGATGAGATGAGGGCTTTTCATGAAACGAGGTATGAGGCTTTGGAGCAAAAAGACCTCCAAAATGCAAAAGTCAATCGGCAAATTGAAGAAATTCATCAAAGATCTCATTCCCAGAACTTGCTTCTCCTCGGATGAGGAATGATGTCCCCACCGCCTTTACTTTCTAGCATTTTCATTCATGTTGCTTTGTATTTTTATGAACTTTGTAAAACTCTCTTGCACTAATGAGATTTGCGTGTTTTCTTGAAAGGATTAAAAATTGCAAGATGA
The DNA here is from genome assembly GCA_016081115.2 of Rehmannia glutinosa. Classification (NCBI taxonomy): domain Eukaryota; kingdom Viridiplantae; phylum Streptophyta; class Magnoliopsida; order Lamiales; family Orobanchaceae; genus Rehmannia; species Rehmannia glutinosa. Next base: position 478,117 of record JABTTQ020001400.1, read on the forward strand.
TAATGACTTGTGGATGTTCATGATATTGATGAAGTATTTGATGGTAAAAATACTCTTATATGGCATTGTTTGAAAATTGGTATGAAGTACTTGATGGTGAAAGTGTTTCTTTTAATGCTTTGATCATTATGCTTAGATGGATATGTTGGGACATTTGATATATCATACATATATTGTTTAAGGCATGACTTATATTACTTGATGGATGCTCTAATTTTTGGCATTTGTAATGCCTTGATCCTTCTTAGCTTATATTATCTCAATTGGGTTGAACCCTTGAGAATCTACCTTGTTTGAGCCTCTTATTTGATGGACTAATGTTGCATATTTGGCATACGATATTGTTGAGCTTTGAAATGAGGATGATTGATGATGATATGGAAATCTTTTGGTTTGAACCATTTACAAAGGTTATATACAACCTCTTTTATTTTTCACGCTCACATAGTGTTCGATGAAATGTCGCAATGAATATTTCAACTTCTACATGATTCTCTTGCTTCCTAATGTCTTAAAATCCTTTTGAGATCATGTTTTTGGCTAACAAATGAGCTTATGGATTTCTTATGATATATTTCTCCAATTTGTTTTTTGGAGTTTTTAAGCTTAAATTGCTCAACGGTTGATAAACCGTCCCTTTGGTGCACTTTGATGACATTATATGATGTTTCTATCATCCTAACATTCTTTTTGATGATTCCAAAGGGGGAGAAACAGGAAATTGGCGCATTAGCTCAAAGAAGCTAATAAAAGCTTGTTATAAAAGCTATAAGCTATGGCTCATAAAAGCCATAAGTTATGATTCATTTTTAGTCCAATTATTGCTTGAAGGACTTATACAAGTGTTTAATGATGTTTTGTGACAGGGGGAGCTTATAAGCTCTTGAACAAATAGTAAAAGCTAAAGCTTTTAGCTTATAGCTTATGGATAATTGATTTTACATTAGTCTTGATATGCTTGTTGATAGGGGGAGCTTGTGCTTACTATTGAATATATTTACTCCCTACTTGGTTGCTTTTATATTTTGGAAATTTCGGTTGCTTCCAAACGGTCAAATGTTTTTTATCGGAAAATCTTTTCTAAAATTGTTCTCCCAATTTGTGTAAAAATTGTTTTGGTTTGTAATCATCAAAAAGGGGGAGATTGTTTGATACATGTTTTTATCTTAATTTTGATGATTTTATTTTGTCACCAAAACAATGTTTTTAAAGGTTGTCCAAATACTCCTAAATGATTTAAAATGGTTTTAATATTTTCCGGAGTATTCCTTCAAGTTTAGTTTCGACAAAATTGGACAACACTTCAAATGATTTTATTTCTATAAGTTTTTACTTCAAAACAAGGTTCCTAAATGTTGTCTAAATACTTCCGATTTGTTTAAAATGTTTTTACTAATTTTTCGGAGTATTTCTTGAGTTTTATTTTCGACAAAAATTGGACAACATTTACGTCTCGTGGTCGACCGGTCGCCCTATAGGGCAACCCGTACCTGAAGATGATTTTTGATACAGAAAAAGAGACGGATGAAAAATGTCGCGTCGGCCGAGTGCCGACTGGCCGCCGGTCGGGCCAGGGTCGGCCGTACACTGCAAGTTCGTGTCGGAACAGAACTTAAGACCTTGCATTTTTTAGTTAGGGGGACCGGTTGAGACAGGGGTCGACCGGTCGAAGCCTATGTCGACCGGTCGCCCTGTTGTAATTTCCAAAGTGTTCTTCAAATCTCTTATTTATGTGCGACCGGTCGCCCTGTGCATTGACATCAAAAATATGACCGTTTGACAGCAGACACATTTCCTTAAATTGTGGGATTGATTTCTAACAGCTATATTCTTGATTTTAATTGTATTTTTCTGTAGATTTTCAATCCCCAAGAGGAGCCTTTGCTTGATCAATCATCTCCTATAAATAGAGGAAGTTTTGGAGCAACCAAGAAAACAATTGAGATACAACACAACAAGATACACTTCAAGCAAATACTTGGTCTTTCATTGTTATTATTCTTGTTGTAAATTTGCATAGCTTATCACTTTCACATCCTTGAGATCTAGGCTATTCTTTATTACACTTTCCACTCAAATTGTATTATTCATTATTGAGTTGTAATCTTGATTTTTGGTTATCATTCAACACAAGATATCCTTGTGAGTGTTCTTGTGGTAAGAACACACTTGGATGATCTAGGTGATAGGTGCAAGAAGATTGTGGTGATCTTCTTATTGAGGTGTTGAAGAATTTGGTATTCTTCAAGGTTGAAGATTGTGGTAATCTTCACAAGGTGCCGTTGAAGGAAGATTGTGGTAATCTTCAAATGGAGATTGTGGTAATCTCCAAAGGTGGTGTTGAAGAAGGGTGTGGTGCTCTTCAAGGTGTTGTAAGTTGAATTTGTATTAATTGTGGTAATTAATAAAATTCTTTTTCTTTTTGAAATCCATCCGGATATCTTTGGGGTGGTAGAGGATTAGGCCCTAGGTGGGTTGAACCTCTTTAAATCGACGCGTGTTGTTTACTTCCCGCACCTTTAATATTGTCTTTGAGCATTCGGTTTGAAAAAGAGGGCGAAATCGAAAAGATGAAGATAATCTATTCACCCCCCCTCTAGATTATCGTAGCCGCTTGGACTTACAGATTCTCCAGGGGCCCTTTTCAAACTCTGCTCATGCAGTTCTTTGGATTCCCTTACAGCTTGCCTAAATTCAGCTTTCTCTACTGCAACATCAGGATCAATCTCCTCAACAGCACTGTCACTGTTGCCAGCTAATTCTAAGGCATGTTCAAGTGCGTCTGTGAAGGCACAAGAATGAGGCTTCTTTGATTCTTCAATAGCCTTGGCCTTCTCATTAGCTTTGAGCTTCTCATCGTCCTTATTCTCATCAAGAATAGATGTGCAAATATCTGGGTTAAGGGTGGAGCTAACAGAGATGTTTCCCAGAAAACTTAGATGCTCTTTTTCCTCCTCAATGAACTCCGGACTCTGGAATTGATGTTTGGCACAACTTAAATTCCAATGTCTCCAGATCCTCAGTCTTTCTTGGATGTCAGAGTAGGCAGGTGACAACATTTTCAGATCATCGTCCTGCTCCTGGATAGGCGCAAGGGGAGCATGCTCCTCCTCAATCGTTCTAGAAACTGATTGAGGGGACTTAACAGCTAACTGTTCAGAATGGTCAGCTGTGTCAGCTTCTTGTTCTTCAGCTATCTCACAAACCAATGTCTCTCTATCAGTCTACTAACCTATATCAGCAGTCTTCCCAACTTCAGTAGTGGTTTCCTTACCACCTTCTACTTCCTCAGATTGTTGTTCTTCGACTTCAGAAGTCTGCAGTTCAGCTTGAGTACCAGACTCAGCTGGCTTTTCCAAAGCACATTTCTTTACCAATCTCCTTCTTTTGATTTAAACCAAGGGAACTTCAGGTTCCACATCCTCAGGCTCGCCAAACGTGAAAGCCTTTTGACCTGTCTTCAACTTTTTCGATGTAGCTTCCTTTCTCGGCACGACAGTGCGCTTCTTCTTAACGACTGGAGAAGGTACAAGTGGTTTCTTCTCAGTCTCGGCTGCTGTGGCAGGTGCAATTTCTTGGACGGCTACAGGGGTAGGTGCTTGACTTTCAGCGACTGTAGGGGCAGGGGCAGTCTTTGCTGCTGCAACTCTCTTCTTCTTTTAAATAGGCTTTGGAGAAGGAGCTTTGGCGGTTGTAGCAGTGTCCTCAGGGACATGATCAGCTGACTCACCTTCGCTTGGGTCAGCCCTTCTTTCATGTGATTGCCTTTGAGCACCTGAGAGGTTTGCATTGAACATCCTCTTGTTTACGTGGAAAGGTTTCCCATATCTGAGGGGAATCCCCTTCACCTCCATCAAGTGTCCAATCACAAGGCCATAACCCAATGAGCTCACAAATAGACCAACATCGTTAGTGGTCTTGTTCATGATGTTCTAGCAGATTCGGCTGAAGATGAACTTGTAAGTCCAAGCGGCTACGATAATCTAGATGAGGGGTGAATAGATTATCTCTATTTTCTCGATTATGCCCTCTTTTTCGAATCAAACAAGCCAAGACAAGAATAAAAGTGCGGGAAGTAAATAACACGCATCGATTTATAGAGGTTCAACCCACCTAGGGCCTAATCCTCTACCACTCCAGTATCTCCGGGATGGATTTCAAAAAGAAAAAAAAATTTATTAATTAGCACAATTAATACAACATCATCTTACAACACCTCTTTGGAGATTACCACAATCTCTGTTGAAGATTACCACAATCCTCAACGACACCTTTTGAAGATTACCACAATATTCAACCTTGAAGAACACCAAATTCTTCAACACTTCCAAGAGCACCACACTCTTCAATAAGAAGATTACCACAATCTTCTTGCACCTAACACCTAGATCACCCAAGTGTGTTCTTACCACAAGAACACTAACACGGATATCTTGTGTAGAATGATGACCACAAATTCAAGATTACAACTCGATAATAAATAATACAATTTTGAGTGCAAGTGTAATCAATAAATAAAGCCTAGACCTCAAGATTCAAAATTAGGCTTAGAGACCTAAGAAATGGGAGAAATGTATCATGAAAAATCCATAAGCTCGTTTTGATTGCCAAGACATGATCTCAATAAGTATTTAAGACATTTGAAAGCAAGAGAGTCATATAGAGGTTGAAATTTTCATTGTGACATTTCATCGAACACGTTGTGGGCGTGAAAAATAAAAAACGTTGTATAAAGCCCTTATAAATGAATCAAGCCAAAACAATTCATCACCAAATCATACCAAACACAATACAATACATCATAATAAATAAGCTCATCGTGATCATATGACAATTACATCAAGAAATTTTTAAGAAAGCCAAGAACTCAAGGGTTCAACCCAATTGAGCAAAGGGAGTAAAATTCTTACCATTCAATCGGTAAAGATGAGCAATGATGATGATAATTGAGCTATATTAAGTCCAAGATATGAAATGTATGCATGAAAACAAATTTTGAGTGAAATTTGTGTGTATTTGGCAAAGGGGACGAAAAATGGCAAAAATGGGGTAAAATGACTAAGTATGAAGACAGAACGGTTCTAATCCGCAAAAACACTTTGGGCGACCGGTCGACGATGAGGGCGACCGGTTGCCCTCTTCCCAGTCAGCCCACTGTCTTAACCAATTTTCCAAAATCAGAATTTTCAACCAAAAATCTGATTTTTCGCCCCTAAGTTTTAAAAACATGCAAAATGCAAACATAAACCTCATTCAATATGCATTATGCCTAACCGAGCTCGTATTGACGCAAAAATCTCGGAAGATAGCGGTTTTGTAAAAATGTCCACCAATTAATCTTGAGATGGTACGAAAGATATCTCAATTTTTTGTTTAGAAACACAATCCCTTAGAAAATGATGTCGAATCTCAATATGTTTAGTACGGTTATGATGAACTGGGTTTTGAGCAATATTTATAGCGGAGATGTTATCACAAAAGATAGGAACTTTTTCAAAAGAGCATTTGTAATCTGCTAAGGTTTGTTTCATCCAAATAAGTTGAGTACAACAAAAAGCTGTGGAAATGTATTCGGCTTCGGCCGTTGAAAGTGAAACACAATTTTGCTTCTTTAAAAACCAAGAAATTAGGCAATCGCCTAAAAATTGACATGATCCGAAAGTACTTTTCCGATCATCAATATTTCCCGCATAATCCGAATCACTATAACCTTTTAGAGAAAAATTTTCATTCTTTTGATAGAATAAACCATATTGAATAGTGCCTTCCAAATATCAAAAAATCCTTTTAACGGCACTCATATGAGATTCTTTGGGATTGCTTTGGAAACGAGCACATATGCATACGGCATGAAGAATGTCCGGTCTACTAGCGGTTAAATAAAGTAAACTACCAATCATACCTCGATACTTAGATTCATCCACGGACTTGCCTTTTTCATCTTTGTCAATTTTGACATTAGTTGCCATAGGGGTAGACACGGTTCTTCCTTCTTCATTGCCCAACTTTTTCAAAAGTTCCTTTGTATATTTTGATTGCGAAATGTATATACCTTCTTGGCATTGTTTAATTTGAAGCCCAAGGAAGAAGTTGAGCTCCCCCATCATACTCGTCTCAAATTCTCCTTGCATTAACTTAGAAAATTTCTTGCACAAAGATTCATTAGTAGCACCAAAGATAATATCATCAACATAAATTTGCACAAGTAAACAATCTTGCCCTTTTTCAAAAACAAAGAGAGTAGTATCAACTTTATGTAAGTCCAAGCGGCTACGATAATCTAGAGGGGGAGTGAATAGATTATCTCCATCTTTTCGATTTCGCCCTCTTATTCGACACAAATGCGCCAAGATAATAACAAAGGTGCGGAATGTAAATAGCACACGTCGATTTATAGACCTTCACCCCACCTAGGGACTACGTGTTCTACCACCCCAGTATATCCGGGATGGGTTTCGAAAAGAGAAAAAGATTTTATTAATAATTACCAAAATTATTACAACAAAATCTTACACCAACACCTTGAAGAGCACCACACTCTTCTTCAACACTACCTTTGAGATTACCACAATCTCACTTGAAGATTACCACAATCTCCAAACGGCACCTTGTGAAGATTACCACAATCTTCACCCTTGAAGAGCACCACACTCTTCAACACCTCAACAAGAAGATTACCACAATCTTCTTACACCTAACACCTAGATCACCCAAGTGTGTTCTTACCACAAGAACACTCACAATGATATCTTATGTTTGAATGACGACCACAAATTCAAGATTACAACTCGATAATTGAAAATACAATAGAGTGCAAGTGTAATCAAGAATAGCCTAGACCTCAAGAATGTGAAACTGAATAGCTAGGCAAATTATAACAAGAAATAAGACAATGTAAGAGCAAGTGTATTCTTGAGTATATCTTGTTGTGTTGTAGTTTTCTCTCATATTGTGTTGCTTCAATTCTTCCTCTATTTATAGAAGATGTCTTGTACAAGATAGGCTCCTCTTGGAGACATGAAATCTGTAAAAAATTGCAAGACAATTGAAGAAAAGAGCTATTAGAAATCAACCCCTTAAATCAAGGAAAAGGTGTCTGCAAACTCAACGGATAGTTTGCTGTCAAAAGAGGGGTTCGACCGGTCGCGCAGAGATAAGATTGAAATTGAATTCTGCGAATTTTTACACAGGGGGACTGGTCGCAGGGGGGTGCGACCGGTTGCCCTCATGTTGGACCGGTCGAGGAAGACCAAAATAGAGAAACAAAAGTTTATGTTCTTCGAGGGGCTTCAGGCACCGGTCGCTCATAGGGTCGACCTCCGGGTCGACCGGTCACCCCCCTTGATTTCCCTCCGTCCCTTTTTTTTTGTTCCATAACTCAACTCAGGTACGGGTTGCCCTATAGGGCGACCGGTCGAGCCTGAAACATAAGTGTTGTCCAATTTTATATCGAAAATAAACTCCAAGAAATACTCCGAAAAATAGTAAAAACATTTTAGACCAATCGGGAGTATTAGGACAACATTCAGGGACATTGTTTTGAAGTAAAAACACTTTGACATAAAATCATTGAAAGTGTTGTCCAATTTAGTCGAAAATAAACTTGAAGAAATACTCCGGAAATATTAAAACCATTTTAAATCATTTAGGAGTATTTGGACAACCTTTAAAAACATTGTTTTGGTGTAAAAACAAAATCATCAAAATCATGATAAAACCATTTATTAAACACTTTACCTCTTGTAAAACAATTTTGCAAAAAAAGAGCTAAGTCTATCATACCATGCACGGGGTGCTTGTTTTAAACCATACAAGGCCTTTTTAAGTTTATAAACATCATTAGGCCTAGCAAAATTTTCAAACCCCGGAGGTTGTTTTACATAGACTTCTTCTTGAATGAAGCCATTTGAGAAAGCGAATTTAACATCCATTTGGTTAAGCTTGAAATTTTTGAAACAAGAATAGGCAAGTAAAATACGAATAGCTTCTAAACGTGCTACGGGTGCAAAAGTTTCATCATAATCAATACCTTCTTCTTGACAATACCCTTGAGCTACTAACCTTGCCTTGTTTCGAACAATGTTGCCTTGATCATCAAGCTTGTTCCGAAATACCCATTTTGTACCAATAATAGTTTGAGAAGGAGGACAAGGTACCAATTCCCATACATCATTTCTTTCAAATTGATTCAACTCCTCTTGCATCTCCAAAAACCAATCCTCATCCTCAATAGCCTCCTTAGCATTTTTAGGCTCTTTTTGAGATATAAGAGCTTTTTCGGTAAATTTTCTTCGGGTCATCACTTTATCAAGGGGATCACCAATAATAAGATCTTTTGGGTGATCTCCTTTAAATTTCAATGCCACGGGAAGATCCGAAGTATCACCTTTGTCTTCTTGAGGAACACTTGAAGTGGATGGTTGATCATTTGATTTAGTAGGTTGATCATTTTGAGCATCATTTTGAACAATGGGTTCAATAACATCTTCTTCATCACTATCATCATTGGGTATTCTTTCAACACCCGAGGCTTCATTGAATTTTACATGAATAGATTCTTCAACAACCATGTTAGTCTTATTGTAAACCCGATATGCTTTGCTCTTGGTTGAATATCCCATAAATATTCCTTCATCGGCCTTAGGATCAAGTTTGTCCAATTGATCCTTAGTATTCAAAATAAAGCACTTACATCCAAATATTTTGAAATAACTAATATTTGGAGTTCTTCCTTTCCAAAGATCATATGGAGTTTTATTCATTTTAGGACGAATATAAACTCGATTAATGGCATAGCAAGCGGTACTTACGACTTCGGCCCAGAAATATTTTGGAAGTGAAAATTCATTTAGCATGGACCGACTCATCTCTTGTAATGTCCAATTTTTCCTTTCGGTTACTCCATTTTGTTGAGGTGTCCTTCGAGCCGAAAAATTATGTGCATATCCCTTGGTTTCACAAAAGACTCTAAATTCACCATCAAATTCTCCACCTCGATTACTTCGAATAGACTTAATAGTATCTTCCTTTTCATTCTCAATAAGTCTACACAACTTAACAAACTCATTAACGGCATCGCTTTTATTGGTAAGAAAAAGAGCCCAAGTATATCTAGAAAAATCATCGACAATAACGAAAGTGTAATGTTTTCCACTTAGACTAGTCGTACCAATATCCCCATACAAATCAAGGTGAAGCAATTGTAGGGGTTTGGTTGTGGAAATTTCATTTTTGGGCTTGAAACTACTCTTAACTAATTTGTTCTTTTGACAAGTGTCACATAAGCCAAGATTTTCAAAATTCAATTTGGGTAGTCCTTTTACATGTTGGTTTTTGTAAATATTTTTCAAATTCTTGTATCCAACATGTCCAAGTCGCCTATGCCATAAACTCATTAAATCATTATTGGCGACAAGACAAGAAACATTTTGACTAACCAAATCACTTGTACAAATTTTGTAGAGATTGCCTTTTCTACTTGCTTCGCAAATAATTTCATCATTTTTAAGAATAAGACATTTTTCTTTATTGAAAACAACATTATAATTTGAATCACAAAGTTGACTAACACTTATCAAATTAAACTTAAGCCCATCTACTAGTAAAACATTACTAAGAGAGAAAGAAGAGTTACCAATGTCTCCATTGCCAATGATTTTTCCTTTGCCATTGCCGAACATGACCATACCCTCTTCTTGGAGCTTGATGTTGGTAAAAATTTCTCTCTTTCCGGTCATATGGCGTGAACATCCGCTGTCCACGAGCCATTTTGAATCCTCCATTGTTGTTATAGCCCCTATGACCTATAAAGAAATTATTTTTAGGTACCCTATAGTTTTGGGGTCCATGGGGGTTAGTATTGAGACCTTTGGGTCTCCAAATATGACTAGAGCTATTTCTCAATTTGCATTTGTTAGCATAATGTCCAACTTTGCCACAATAAAAACAAGTAGGAGTATAAGAGCTACTAGCATGTACGAAAGTCGGTCCTTGGTTATTTTTCTTAAAAACATTTTGAAATGGTTTATAACCAAGTCCTAATTTGGAATGCTCACCTCTTTGTGCATCTAAAATTTTTGTAACTTTATCCGTGCTTATGTTAAAACGATGCACATCCTTTTTCAAACATTCAAGATCTTTGGTGAGCGATTCTTTTTCGGTTTCAAGAGTATGAACTTGAGTAAGAGTAATAGCATGAGCTTTATCAAGAGATTCATAAGAAGTAAATAATTTATCCTTTTCAATTTTAAGCTCTTTATGCTCCTTTTTCAAAGTCTTGTATTTAACAATCAAATTTTGAAACTCAATTTGCAGTTCATCAAAATCACATTGCAATTCATCAACTAAGGAGGAGGTAGAAGAGTTAGAGCGTACCTCATTATTTTCATCGTCTATGGCCATAATACCATGTTCGGTTTCACCTTCCTCGTCGGTTGTTTCAAGTAATTCATCCCAAGTTTTGACCTCCGCATTTAGAGCCTTCTTTTTTGAAAAATGCTTATTTTTCTTTTGTTCCTCCTCTTCGAGTTTTGGGCAATCGGCAGTGAAGTGCCCGGGTTTTCCGCATTTAAAGCAAGCATTATCTCTCGGTTTTCTTGCCTTATTTTTATTCACAAATTTTGCAAATTTTCGAACAAGTGCGGACGTCTCCTCATCATCATCATCATTATCATAGTATGCATTATTAGAAGAAGAAGCAAGACCTTTAGGAATATTTTGCATACCCAATTGATTGATGGTTGGTTTGGAATTTTTCCTCTCCTTGAGATAGACTTCATAGATGAGGAGGTTCCCGATGAGCTCGTCAAATTTGAGTGTCTCAAGATTTTGTGCCTCCATGATTGTCGTTACCTTTTCAGACCATGAGTCGGGAAGAGGATTCAATACCTTAGTCACCTTGTCTTCTTCGGAGATGACTTTACCGAGGGCCACAAGAGGATTGACAATATTGTCAAGCCTTTCCACCATGTTAGAGATGCTTTCACCATCATGCATGTTAAAGTTTTCAAATTCTTTAACAAGCATGGTCTTTCTTGCTTGCTTGACCTTCTTAGTCCCTTCATAAATTGTCTCCAATTTTTCCCAAACCTCATTTGCCGACCTTATGCCTCTTATGCGATTGTACTCGGTGGCGGTAAGAGAACAATGCAAAATATTTAAGGCCTTACCATTTAGAGAGAAAGCTTTTTTGTCGTTTTCATCCAACTCCTTGAAAGGTCTAGGAGTCGAGGTGCCATCCTCCAATTTCTTGGTTGGTTGTTCAACTCCTTCAACAACCACATTCCAAATGTCAAACCCGCACCCTTGTAGGAAGCACTCCATACGGTCTTTCCAAAATGCGTAGTTGTTGGCGTCGAATAGTGGTGGCTTATTGGTGGAGGCGTCGGTGGTGAGATAAGCATCATTCGTAGCCATGGATCTTTCCTCTTTACTCGGAACGAGCTAGCCAAAGAGTTTGGCTCTGATACCACTTGTTAGTCCAAGTGGCTACGATAATCTAGAGGGGGTGAATAGATTATCTCGGTTTTTCAGATTTTGCCCTCTTTTTCGAATAATCAAGCAAAGACGAAAGCTAAATGCGGAAAATAAACAACACACGTCGATTTAAAGAGTTTCACCCCACCTAGGGACTACGTGCTCTACCACCCCAGTATATCCGAGATGGGTTTCGAAAAAGAAAAAGAGATTTTATTAATTACCAAAATTAATACAACACCTTGAGGATTACCACAACCCTCTTACAACACCTTCAAGGAGATTACCACAATCTTCCTTCACCACCTTTGAAGAGTACCACACTCTCGAAACACCTATCACCTAGATCACCCATGTGTATTCTTACCACAAGAATACTCACAAGGATGTCTTGTGTTGAATGATGACCAAAATCAAGATTACAACTCAATAATGAATAATACAATATGAGTACAAGTGTAATCAAGAATTGAAAGCCTAGACCTCAAAGAAGTGCAAGTGTTTAGGCTAATACAACAAGATTTATGAAAGTGTTTGCTTGTATGCTCTTTTGCTTGTGTAATGTATTGTGTCTTGTTGCTTGAATGAAGCCTCTATTTATATGAGAGGTCTTGGCTTGATTTCCAGACATAGGCTCCTCCTTGGGGAGTGATTTGCTGCAAAAGAAACCATTTAAAATCAAGATTATAGCTGTTAGAAATCAATCCCACAAATTAGGGAAAAGCTGTCTGAAAATGCAACGGATAGTTTGCTGATAAAACAAAGGTTCGACCGGTCGCGCAGAGATAAGATTGAAATGCGTTTGCTGTGATTTTTACAAAGGGGGACCGGTCAGAGGGGGGTTCGACCGGTCGCCCTTGATCTTGACCGGTTGGGGGGGTTTAAAAAACAAAACAGAGAAGTCTGCACTTAAGAGGGCATTCCCAGGTACCGGTCGCCCAGTGGTCGACCGATCGCCCCTACCGGTCGACCTTTGGGTCGACTGGTCGCCCTCCCTAATTTATCCTACGTCCCTTTTTCTGTTTCAAAACTCAACAAGGTACAGGTTGCCCTATAGGGCGACCGGTCGAGCCTGAAACAAAAGTGTTGTCCAATTTTTTATCGAAAATAAACTCCAAGAAATACTCCGAAAAATAGTAAAAATATTTTAAGTCGATCGGAAGTATTTAGACAACATTTAGGGACATTGTTTTGGTTTAAAAACTCATTTGAACAAAATCATCAAAATCATGATAAAAACATTTATCTGACAATCATGAGCTATTCTCAGACCTCAAAGCCTATGAGTTTGAGCTAAGAAAAAAGATTAAGACGAGACAGTTGTACCCAAGACAGTTGCATTTATAGTCAAGGATGGAAAGAGAGTTGAACCCAAGGAAGCCATAGACCAGGAGGAAATAGCCCTAATGGTTAAAAGATTCAACAAGTTCTTCAATAAGAACTACAAAAGAAACAAGGGTGAAACCTCCAGGAGACATTCAGCACCCTCTAAGTCAAGGGAAGATAGGCCACTCAAGAGAGTTGAGCATCAAAGGGTTGAATATCAGAGAGCTGATAACCCAACGACAGAAAGAGCTGATCAAAGGGCTGAGAACTTGTGTTGGAATTGCAGACAACCACGACATTTTGCAATTGACTGTTCCTATCCACCAGTAAATAAATACATGAATGAAGAAAGAAAGAAAGGTCTTCAGAGAAATAAGATAGGAAAAGAAAAAGGCTATGTTAGCTGCGGAGACTGCTGAGACAGTCAAGCCTAAAGAAGCAGCAGACTCAGAGAGTAGTGAAGCTGACTACTCAAGTGATTCTGAAGAAGAAGCCTTGATTTGTCTTATGGCTAAAGAACAAGATCAACCAGACCAAGAAGATGAGGTACACTCTAACTCATCTTATTCAGATTCAGGTGATAGTGATTGTGACACACACACTTCATCACCCACTGATCTTTATGATTCATTAGGCAAAATGATGAAAGACTTTGAGCACATTAAATCCCTACTCACACTTCTAAATGAGGAAAACAGCCAGCTCAAAAATCAAAACTCACAGCTGACTAAGGAGCTGAGTACTCTAAGTCACATAGCTGATGAGAACACCGAGCTGAAGGCTGAGAATGCTAAACTATTAGCAGAGATAGCTGTTGTAGAAAATAGAGAAAATGATCTTAAAAATGTGATTGCCTCATTTACAAAGGCATCCAAATCAAAAGGAATGTGGATATAAGACAGGCATAGGATTCAACTCATTTGTACACAGTCAAACTCCTAGAGTGATTTTGGAAAAATGATCTTCAAGGAATGAAGCATCTCAGAAATCCAAAACACCAAATGTTGCACCCACATTCATCCCAAAGCACAAATACAAACAAACTGGCCTTGGATATAAAGGGAAAGGAAAAGCGATCGATTGAGTATCTTTGAGGGACGGTGAGAAGAAATCCAGCAAAGTTCCTCAGCAAACTCCAAATAGAAAGTACTCTGTGAAGAATAAACAGAGCTACCAAAAACCCCAGAAGTTTCACCAGAGAAACACATGTGATGGGAATGGTAGAAACTACCCAAGCCAAGTTGATTGCAACAATGTGAAATATCAGAAAAGACCAATGGAATACAAGCCTAGATGGCAAAGACCTAAACCTCAGCAAAGGTCATTCCAAAGGCAAAAGAGCTATTATCAGCATACATATGCACCCAAGCACTACACTCAGAAATATCACAAGTACCCCAAGAAAGCAATTGCTAAAACACACACACAGGCATATAGACAAAAGAGACAGCTGTATGAACCTAAAACACCCAAGCAATTTGCTAATGTGCACTATGATTATGGCACTGATAGATGGCAACCTCTTAGAGTCAAGTCATTTGGCTATAGGTTGATTGGATCATCTTACAGCCCTAACCCCTCAGGACCTAGGCAAGTATGGGTACCTAAAAACTAATTTCCTTGTTTGCAGGTTCAAGGAACAGCTGAGTGCCAAGGAACCTGGTACATGGATAGGGGTTTTTCCAGACACATGATGGGGAACGAGAAAAACCTGTCAAGATTCAAGGAGATTAGAGGTGCAAAAGTCATATTTGGAGGAAATGAAGCTCCAGGGGAAATCAAAGGCACAGGATCTATCAAGAAAATTGGATTGGAAATCACAGATGTTGCATATGTTGAAGGCCTCAACTTCAACCTGTTAAGCATCAGCCAACTCTGTGGCAAAAGGCTACAATGTTGGATTCAATATGCGAGTGTACCAGATCAAAGATGCTGAATCATATGAAATAGTCTTTGCAAGGATCAAGACAGAGAAGAACATGTATGTGGTAGATTGGTCTACTACTACACCAAGCACTTGTCTGCTAGCAAAAAGTACAGCCGAATCAAGTTGGTTGTGGCACAAGAAGCTGAGCCATCTAAATTTCAAGACAATTAACATGCTTGAAAGGAGTCATCTTGTGGAAGGATTTCCAGACTCAGTGTACAATAAAGAAAGTGTATGTGATGCATGCCAGATGGGGAAGCAAATCAAATCTTCATTCAAGGATAAGCCTAGTCCTTCTTCAACAAGGATAATGCATCTGTTGCATATGGATCTATTTGGTCCATTTGAACCAGCCAGCAAAAGTGGAAAGAAATACACCTTAGTGGTGGTAGATGATTATTCAAGATA
Organism: Rehmannia glutinosa; assembly: GCA_016081115.2. Lineage (NCBI taxonomy): Eukaryota > Viridiplantae > Streptophyta > Magnoliopsida > Lamiales > Orobanchaceae > Rehmannia > Rehmannia glutinosa. The sequence continues at coordinate 493,253 of JABTTQ020001400.1, forward strand.
TACATGGATAATTTTCATGTGCAAAAAGAAGGAAACCTTGCAGAAGTTACCTCAGCTGATGAAAAGAGTTCAAAATGAAAAGAGCCAAACCATTATAAAGATAAGATCTGATAGAGGAACTGAATTTGTCAATGGGATAATTACTCAGTATTGTGTTGAAAATGGTATTGCTCATGAGTTATCAGAAGCAAGAACTCCACAGCAGAATGGAGTTGCTGAAAGAAGGAACAGAACTCTCAAGGAAGCTGCAAGAACCATGTTAGCTGAAGCTGGATTGCCCAGGAGATTTAGGGCTGAAGCAATTAACACAGCATGCTATACTCAAAATAGGTGTATGATTAACAGGCAATTGACCAAGACTCCCTATGAAATCTGGACAGGGAGAAAGCCAAATGTTGGGTATTTCAGGATATTTGGATGTAAATGCTTCATCCACAACAATGGCAAAGATAATTTGATGCTTTCGATGCTAAAGCTGATGAAGGTATCTTTTTGGGATATACTCAGCTGAGAGCAAAGCCTATAAAGTGCTGAACAAGAGGACTATGGTCACAGAAGAGTCTATTCATGTGGTTTTTAATGAACCTAATGTGAGTGGAGAAGACATTGAAGAGTTAGCTGATAAGCTGAATCAGCCAACTATGCAGAAGAGTCCTTATGTTGAAGCTGAAGTAAGAGCAATCAACCCAGATGAAGATGAGATAGCTAAATCTCAAAGACAGCTGAAAAGTCTACAGTTGAATGATGATGAAGAAGCTGTTCAAGACAACTTAGCTACGAGACGGCTGAATCTAGCTAACTTGCTCCAACCTGAGGTGAGATGGCTGAGGGACCATCCACCGGAGCTAGTTATTGGAGATGTTAGAGATGGTGTGAGAACCAGATCCAGAGCTTAGCAAGAAGCAATGTTCACTTGTTTTATTTCCCAAATAGAGCCAAAAGATGTGTCTCAAGCATTGGATGACACACATTGGATTCAAGCCATGCAAGAAGAGTTGAATCAGTTTGAAGGAACAAAGTATGGGAATTGGTGTAGAGACTAACCCATCAAAACGTTATTGGCACAAAATGGGTTTTCAGAAACAAGATGAATGAGGAAGGATCTGTGGTAACAAACAAAGCAAGACTGGTAGCCAAAGGGTATTGCCAAGAAGAGGGAATAGATTTTGATGAAACATTTGCTCATGTTGCTAGATTGGAAGCAATAAGGATGTTTCTTACCTATGATGCACACAAGAACTTCACTGTATATCAAATGGATGTGAAAGTGCATTTCTAAATGGACTATTAGAGGAAGAAGTCTATGTTGAACAACCCCCAGGTTTTGAGCAGAAGACTATTGGAGATAAGGTGTACAAGCTCAAGAAAGCACTATATGGATTGAAACAAGCACCAAGAGCATGGTATGATACATTGTCTCAATTTCTGACTGATAATGGATTCACCAAAGACAAAGTGGACAGAACACTCTTCAGAATTCAAGATGGAGAGATTATACTGCTTGTTCAAATATATGTGGATGACATCATTTTTGGATCCACAAATAAAGAGCTGTGTGATAAGTTCTCAAACCTCATGCAAGGCAAATTTGAAATGAGCATCATGGGAGAGATGACCTTCTTCCTAGGACTTCAAGTCAAGCAATTGAAGGATGGAACTTTCATAAGTCAAACAAAGTACACCAGAGATTGAATGAAGAAATTTTGTATGGAAGAGAAGTCTTCTGTAAAAATACCAATGAACACATCAGTCAAGATGGACATGGATGCAGATGGTAAGGCTATAGATCAAACCAGATATAGAGCACTCATTGGATCATTGCTCTACTTAACAGCCAGCAGACCAGACATCACTTTTGCAGTAGGTGTATGTGCAAGATTCCAATCTGCACCAAAAGAGAGCCACATGATTGCAGCAAAGAGAATCCTAAGATATTTGAAGGGATGCCAGAAAGTTGGCTTATGGTATCCAAAGGAAGATGGATTCAAGATTATTGGCTATTCAGACTCTGACTATGTTGGATGCAGAGTTGACAGGAAAAGTACTTCAGGTACATGTCAAATGCTTGGAAATAGATTGGTTTCCTGGTTTACCAAGAAGCAAAACTCAATAGCCACATCCACAGCTGAAGCAGAGTACATAGTTGCGGGCAGTTGTTGTGCCCAAGTCTTATGGATGAGACAGCAGCTGAGAGATTATGAGATTGAAGAAAAAGAGATTCCAATTATGTGTGATAACACAAGTGCTATTGCAATCACTCAGAATCCTGTGTTGCATTCAAGAACAATGCACATTGATGTCAGATATCATTTCATAAGAGATCATGTTGAAAACAAAGACAACACTTTGGAATATATCTCAACTGATAAGCAGTTAGCTGATATATTCACTAAACCCCTATGTGAATCAAGATTTGAATAGCTTAAGAATGAGCTAGGGTTAATTGAGCTGAGTTGACACTCAGAAGACTCAACCAGAAGAGATGGAAGATGAGAAGATGAAAATTGAACAAGTTTCAAGAATCAACCATGTGAAACAGCTATGTCGGAAAGTCAGTTGTATCGAGTTAGCTGACAACAGAGTCGCTTAAAGAAAGTAGAGAACCAGAGTTAAGTCATTTTTTATATGAGTTGAGTCATTTATGAGTTAAGTGACAAAAACGCAGTCGTTTTTAATGAGCGGGAATGTTTTTAAGGATGACGTCAGCATAATAATGACGGGTACAGTAAAAAGTTGCACAGTAAGCATATGATTGGATATAAATGATGTCGCATTAAATGCAAGAAATTAAATGCGGTTTAACGTTCTAAATCTGAACCGTTGATCTTGATCAAAATTTCAAAATCCAAAGACATGTCCTTTCATAACCCTTATATATTCATTTTTCCAGTTTTCTCTCTCTCATTCGGAAAACTGTTCATCTTCAAGAAAAAAGAAAGCAAGTTTTTTCTCTCTCGAAAACCCTAAGTATCCTCAAGCAAGTTCGTCAAGTTTTAATCGGTGATAATCTCTAAAAATGGCACCTAAGTTTGATTTTGTCAAGCTATCAAAGCAAATCCACTCAGGATCGTCAGTGGATTTCAACGGTATGGTGAAGCAGGGTTCTGATGAAACCCTAGTGAAGAAGATTGCTGAGATGTTAGAAAGTCAGGTCTTAAGGCTTTTTTGACTTTGGAACACTCGCATACCTATCTCTAGGAGGTAGCGCAATTCTATGTTAATGTAGAAGTGCAGGACGAAGGAATCAAGTCTTCTGTCCACCGCACGAATATTTTTATAAATGCTAAGGACCTTGTGGAGCACTCTTTATTGTCGTCTGATGGCATGAAGGAGATAAATGAAGCTGATGTTGATTTGGCTGCTGTGTGGAAAGAGGTAGCCAAACCAGAGTGCGCTGCTAAGGTGGTCTACACAGCTGAGAAGAAATTGCTGAAGGACGACTATCATAAGTTGATGGATATCGTCTCCAAGTGTGTAGACATGAAGTTTGGAAGCTTTAATCAGCTGTCCAAGACTAAGTTGATCATCATGGTTGCGATCATGCAGGGCAAGAAAGTCAACTGGGTTGAGTTCGTGTACAACAGACTCTACCTAAATGTGTTGAATAAAACGTTCAGTAGGACGGATCCTTTGGAGGATCTCTTGGATATGGCCTGGTGATTGGCCACTTGATGGAAGTGAAGGGCATTCCCCTTCGACATGGAAAATCCTTCAATGTCAACAAGAAAATGTTCAGGGCTAACCTCTTTGGAGCCCAGAAGAGAGCCCACGCGAAGAAAGCGGACACAAGTGAGGGGGAATCAGCTGAACCCAAGGACACAGTTGCTACCCTTCCTCCAAATAAGAAAGTTGCCCATGCAGCTGCGAAGAAGAAGGCTGCCCCTGCAGCTAAGAAAAAGGATGCACCTGCTCCTGCAGCCGAGTCACCTGCCCGTGCAGCCGATTCGCCTGCCCCTATAGCCGAAGGAGAGGAGGAACACCATACTCCTTCTCCTGCTATCAAAAAGAAAAGGCGCACTACCAAGACAAGGAAGGCAGCTGCGAAAGCTTTCACCCTCCAGGAACCAGAGAATGTGGAAGAAGAGGTTTCTTTGCTACCCAAGAGAAAAACAAGACTGATAAGAAACTCTGAACTGGAGAAGACAGCTGAATCTACCACTCAGCTGGATAACGCATCTCGAGGCTCGCGCAACTCGGGAAATGCAGTCTCGGATGTAATTGATGAATCGACAACAACATCTTGAAGGTCATCAGAGTCCCGATGAAGACACACGATTGGCGTCGACAGTGAGGAAGAAAGCAAGCGGTGAGACAATCGAACATCCTGTTGAAAAAAGTTGTCTCTCCACCTGCTACTGATGCTGCTGAAGGAGAGGAGCAGCAGCGTATCTTGCCTTCAATCCCAGAGCTGGAAGGTCAAGAAGAAGATGATGACGATGTTATCATGTACTCTCCAATATATCCAGACATTCAGCACCGTCTTAGAGAATGGAGGGCATGGAAGCTCGATCGCTCAAGGGAGCAGTTCGCTCACCCTGAGTATATCGAAGAAGAATAAGAGTTGTTGCAATTTCTCGGTGTTGCCACGGTACGCCAAGCTCTTGATGAAGAAAATTGCATGGATATTCTTCGCATCGTCAAGGAAGAAGAGAAAGAAAAGGCAACCGAGGAAGCCCGTATCCTAGAAAAAGCCAAGATGTGTGAATTCACAAACTCTCTGTCTCACACTCATACACATCTAGACATCTACTCAGAGAGTGATGAGGAACCTATTGCTGCAGCAGAGAAGTCAGACATGCAGCAAGATCTGAGGGAATCCAGGAAAATGCATGAACAACATATGTTTGAATGACCAGGAGAGTCCTCGCAATCTGTCCTGCAAATAGACCCTTTGGGAGTGGTGCAGCAAATTGCCACAGACATCGCTGCAGCTACGTCCCCGGTACTTTTGGAGAATGGGTCCAAGGGAATTGGCAATGATACTGGGATCTTGGGCACCCAAGTTAAACCAACCCCTAACGAAGGTGTTTTACCACCTTCCCCAGCGGCTGAGCACTCAATGGAAGAAGCCGCGAGTCAGGAGAAGAGTGACCCCACCATTCGTCACATAGCTGGTGCGCCAGTTGAGGGGGAAACTCACTCCACTATAGCAGGGTCGAAGGATGTTGCAGATGACTCTCTTTTGAAGAAAGGTGGCGAAGTGGAATCTGAGAAACAACCACAGCAGTGTGATATTGACGAGGCTCGGACAGTTGAGTCTGTCCCAGCTGAAGTGTCAGCTGCTTTGAAGGCTGATGACATTGTTCCACAGTCGAGGCACATGATGGAGATGCCTCCGGAGTTAACACTCTGGGCAGTGAAAGTGCGTTCCTAGGGGTTAAGACTCCTATGGATGTCATGGTCCAAGACCCTAAGATAGTTGCGACTATCGAAGGAAATATTGAAGGCCTCGCTGCAGTTGAGACTGCTGGAGGTAGTGAAGGCCCAAGCGAGGTTGAGACTTCCCTGGGTAAAGTTCAAGAGCCACAGAACATTCATCATGTTCAAAGCACCGAAATAGAAGAGGAGATAAGTGCACTTCATGACTCCCAGGAGAACCTTGATACATCATTCTTGGGGTCTAAAGATGAAGTTGAGTCCACCCCCATTGCAGATCAAATGGACCTAGCTGAGGATGTTCTCAAAACCACGAGTCAGCCAAGGGATAAAGCTGCTCGTCAAAAATTTAACTTCGATGATGAGCCAACCCCACAAATCTCAACATCATCCGATGACGTTGATGATGCAGCAGAGGATTCGGTAATTCATTTAGAGAAATCTACTGAGACCGAAGACGCTGTTAAGACAGCTGAGGCTCAGTCAGCTGGGCAACATATCTCAACTGCCCCAGCTGAGACACAGTCCACTGCACAGGCTTCCACAGCTGCAGTAGTAACGACTACACCAACTCCGTCATAGGCTCCCACAGCTGTGACCACTGCCGACGAAGCTATTGCAGCTGAGGTACAACGAGCTGAATCATCATAGGCACAACCCTCACAAACAATCCCATATATGAGTGATGATGCCTCTCCAAAGGTATTTCCTTTCACGCCGATCCTACCAGACTTGGAAGAGACTGCTGCTGAACAATGAAGATTCATCGTGAGAGAAGATCCAATCATCCCTATTGACACAATTGTTCCAGCCGAGTTCAACTTTGTTGAAGAGTGGCCTGCTGCTGAATCAAGTGAGACAGCTGAATTTCGTGAGATCTTCAAGAAGATCTGTGAAGAGATTGAGAAGATCGAAAGACATCAGGCCTCACTTGATATAAGACTGGACAATAGGGATGTTACCCTCACAGCAGATTTGAGAGGGATAGTGGTGCGGATCCGAGAATGGTCTCAACAGCAATCTGCCATGAGAATCGAGCAAGTTCATTATTTTAAGGCACTGTATGGCAGAATGCTTGTCTGGATGGCTGACAATGCTGATTTGAAGCAAAGGATGCAGGCGTATATTGAGAGATTGCATGCCTCTCACAAAACAGAAATGGATCTACTGCGTGAATTTCAGAGAAAAGAAGTTCTGCGACTTGAGGAGACTCTGAATGCAAAATTCAGCCTTCTCATGGCTGAAATGAAATTGGTGACAGCCAAGTCCAAAGCCACTCGTTCAAAATTTCAGACAGCTTATGCCGCAATAGACTCCAAACAAAATTCGGCTCTCAACAGACTCGACTTTATGCTCGCAGGCATGTTCCCTGGGGTCCCTCTTTCCTTTGATGATGCCAAAAAGGGAGAAGAGGAGTCTCTAAGGAGTTTAAAAGAAGAAAAGTTGAAAGAGCCTGCAGCTACGATAAAGACAGCTGAGAAGAAGGGAAAAGCAGCTGAGGGGGAACATTCGAAGAACTTGACGTTAATGATTGTTGAAACCCCTCAGCGGGGTCATGTTACGGCCTCAATTATCAGCAAACTTCCAGTGACTCTGCCGATCGAACACTATGTTGTGCCAATGTCGGAGAAAAGGCGAATTGTCGAAGCAGGGATGGTAGAGTTCGACAAGAAGACGGATTCCCACATCGAAGAAGTGTTGAAACAATACGGTGGCATTTCGGCAGGAAAGGATCAAGATGCCATTCCTGGCAATAGATCCGAGCTAAGATCAGTTGAAGAATTCAAGACGCTCGAATCCGAAGGCTATTTCCAAAAGATGTCACTAGCCCAAGCCTGGGATCTTGGGAGAAGGGTCTTAAATTGTGCGAAGAAGCTGATAAGCAGCAGACTACCAGCAGCTATTCAGCTGGTAAGCAGAAGACTCCCGTGCAGTACACACCCAGAGGAGGAGGAAAAAGTGGTGGAGGAAGAGGTTCTCGACCTCATCCAAGACCCAAGAATATCGAATATGTAGATCCCGGAAAGAAGGGGAGACTCTACTGGGCTGGGTATGATGAAGTGGCAAATCTGGAGGTGGCTAGGAAGAATGTTGAGGCCGTGAAAAGACAGGAAGAGAAAAACAAAAGACAAACTCAGCTATGGATCAAGAGGGAGAGGAAGGATGATGCTACGAAGAGAGCCTATGAGAAGAAGAAGAAAGCTGAGGAAGAAGAAAGAAAGAGAAAAAGAGTTGATGACTTCGACAGAGCTGAAGAGGAAAGAAGGAGGCAGCGAAGGCGATGAAGTGTTGCTGCGAACCCTTCTGTATTTTACTTATGTAAATACATTTTTATAAGTCATATGTATACTTCACTTTTAGTTTGGACAATCTTTTATCCCTACTGAGTATGTGATTACTCAACCCCTAAATTCAAATTCTTTTCAGATCATATGGACGGTTGCGTTACAGATATGGGGCATAGTCGAAGATTTCACTTTTAATTATTTCAATTTCAAGAACTATGAACTCGTTTTAAACTTCGAACAATTGTTATGTACTATTTTTTTAATTTATTTCAAAGTGTTTTGAGTGGATTCTTAATTTTTGAAGAATACTCTATAATTATTTCTTAAGACTTAAAGTATTCTCATTATTGCTTCCGCTAAACTGTTTATTTATCTATTTATAAAAACAAATTACGTGTTTTTCTCAAAATTTAGTAACGGTAAAAATGAATAAAAACAAAAGTAGGGTGTTGCAATGTGGGATCAGAGCAGGTATACTTTCCTGTAGACTTGCAAATTTTTTTTTACAAAAAAAAAAAAATTTTGTTTCTCAAAAAGAAAAAATGGCTATCCCTCTCCATCGCGCTCTGTCCAACCAGGTAACATTTATTAAATTTTCACATCTTAGAAATTGGGAAAGTATGATATGCTATGTGAATTATAAAGTTTATATGAACTTTTATGTGACTTGTTAGAACTTATGCATGTGTTCTTTAATACGTTATATGATTTAAAATTTCTTGCATGTCACGTTAGACGTAGAGAATAACATAAAAATAGTGATTCATAATTAACCATAGAAGTACAACATATATTTTCTTTATAATATGTTATGTAGTTGAATGATTTATATGAATAATATTATGACTTCAAATTGGCCCGTACATTTAAATACGCTAGAAAGTGACACATGTAATGTCATAATGTGAAAGAGTTTAAAATTAGATATTTTATTTTACTTTAGATAATGCCGCAATGTAGAGACAATTCGAACTCGTCATTTAACTCAAACCAAGGCTACGGGGATGTCGGCAATGCCCTATTGGCTAATCTCATAAACCTGCTGCAAAAGCTACCCCAACAGAACACCTCACCATCTGCACTAGGCCACCAAGTAGGTGGAAACGAGAATGCCCATATTCTGGATCAATTTCGGAGGTTTTGTCCACAGACTTTCAATGGGCATGATGGGCCTTTTGCGATCGAAGAGTGGTTACGTGCGATGGAGAGAATTTTTGCCCGTCTACCTAGCACAGATGCACAACAAATTTCATGTGTCACTTTCCAATTCACAGAGGATGCTGATCACTAGTGGGAGGCATTCTGCCGATCATGGACAACAGAACAACTTAATGGCATGACGTGGACTAATTTTAAACGGGAAGTCATGCAACAATATTTTCGTCAATTGTACAGAGACCGAAAGGAGACTAAATTTTTGGAATTGAAGCAAGGTGGTATGACGGTCATCAAATATGAACGCAGGTTTAACTAGCTAGCGAGGTTCTCCACACACTTGTTGGACATAGACGAAAAGAGGGCAAGGAGGTTTCGCAGAGGACTTCGACCTAAGATTGGCAGGGTATTGGCTGGTTTGGGGACAATGACTTATGATGAACTCCTTTCACGAGCTCAAGAAGTGGCTTCTTGTTTGAAATTGGACATTACGACTTAGAAGACTGGCAATGTTTTAGGGAAAAGAAAATGAAATGGGCTGACTCAGGAAATAGGGGCTGGCAATCAGGGTAAACAGATCAGAATTGGGGCAAATGCTATTCCGGTGGCATCGAAAGAGAAACCAACATGTGCATCATATGGAAAGAATCATTTTGGGGAGTGTCTTTTAATGAAGGGAGTGTATTTTCTGTGCCATCAACCAGGTCACAATGATGCATTTTGCACCACCTACACTGACAAGAAGGGGAAGGCACCTGCTGGAAAGGCACGTGTCTATGCTATGACGCAATAGTAAGCTCAGCAGAGCTTGGGAACTCAAACAGGTATGCTATATGTTTTCGATACACCTGCTCTAGTGTTATTTGATACTGGTGCTATACATTCCTTTATTTCTGTTGATTTCCATGCTAAAACCCAACTCAAGAGCTACACTATTAGTGACACGCTAGAAATAAGCCTGCCATCCAGAAAAACACTAAGTACTGATTTAGTGATTAACAACGTGGAGTTGGATTTTGACAGGAAGGAGTTTAGAAGCGGATTTGCATGTTATTAGGATGAGGGATTTTGATATCATCTTTGAATAAGTACAAGGCTAACATTAAATGTCATGAGAGAGATAATTTTGCAACCCTTAAATGGAGATGAATTCACATTTTTCGGAGCGAGACTGAGTGGTATGGCCTGAATAATATAAGCAATGAAAACAGTCAAGATGATGAAAAAGGGAAGATGTCAGGGGTATCTGGTGAATGTGATGGCCACTCCGGTTGCCGAGAAGACCTTCGTGGAGTCCCAATTGTACGTGAGTATGCTGACGTCTTTCCAGAATATTTTTCGGGGGTACCTCTAAATAGACCAGTAGAGTTTACAATTGATTTGATTTCGGGAGCTGCCCCTGTATCAAAAGCACCATATATAATGGCACCTGAGGAGCTTCAAGAACTAAAAGTTAAGCTACAAGAACTTTTGGATATTGGCTTCATCCGACTGAGCGTGTCGCCTTAGGGAGCCCCAATTTTATTTGTAAAGAAGAAAGATGGGACAATGATAATGTGTATAGACTATAGAGAGTTGAATAAGCTCACCATAAAAAACAAATATCCATTGCCAAGGATTGATGATCTTTTTGATAATTGAATGGGGCAAGTGTATTTTCTAAGATTGATCTGAGGTCTGGATATCATCAACTGAAGGTTAAGGAAGAAGATGTACACAAGACAGCTTTTAGGACCCGATATGGGCACTATGAGTTCACAGTGATACCCTTTGGACTTAGTAATGCTCCAGCAGTATTTATGGATTTGATGAATCAGGTTTTTCATCCGTACTTGGACCAGTTTCTGATTGTATTCATAGATGACATATTGGTGTACTCAAGGGATAGAGAACAACATGAGAAGCACCTCGGCTTAGTGTTGGAGACTCTCCGTCAAGAGAAATTGTACGCAAAATTCAAGAAGTGAGAGTTTTGGCTCGATCGAGTAGTCTTTTTGGGACATGTAGTTACAACAAAAGGTATTGAAGTGGACCAGGCAAAAGTTGAAGTTGTGGAAAAATGGTTGGCTCCTATGAACGCCAATGAAGTACGTAGTTTCTTGGGCCTTGCAGGATTTACAGAAGGTTTATCGAAGGATTTTCAAAAATACCAGGCCCGATGACCCAACTCACAAGGAAGGGTGAGAAGGTTGTTTGGACTGAGAGGTGCGAGCAACGCTTCCAAGAACTCAATCGGCCTTTAATCTCAGCGCCAGTTTTGACAATTCCAAATACTACAGATGGTTTTGTAATCTACAATGATGCCTCAAAACAAGGGTTAGGGTGCGTTTTGATGCAGAATGGTAAAGTGGTTGTTTATGCTTCAAGGCAACTAAAACGTCATGAGCTCAATTACCCTACACACGACTTTGAGTTGGCAGCAGTCGCACACACTTTAAAGATATGGCGTCACTATTTATGCGGAGTAAAATGCGAGATTTATACGGATCACCAGAGTTTGAAGTATTTCTTCACACAAAAAGAGTTGAACATGAGATAGAGGAGATGGTTGGAACTTGTGAAAGAATGCGATTGTATGATCCATTATCATCCAAGTAAAGCCAACGTCGTAGCAGATGCACTTAGTCGGATGAACAGAGGAACAATTGCAAGTATATTCACAGAACAAGAGGAACTTATTAAGGAATTTGCCAAAATGAAAATAGAAATTATAACTCCACCAGAAAGGACCGAGGCGGTACTAGCATTATTAGTGGTCCAACAAACATTACGGTGTGACATCAAGGAAGAACAAATAAAGGATGAATTTTTGTGTAAAATGAGGAAAAAACTTTAGCCGGGGAAGTTAAAGGTTTTGAAATAGCGGACGATGGTGCACTGGTGTATGAAGGGAGAATATGTGTACCTGAGGACGATGAATTAAGAAGAAAAATATTGGTAGAGGCACACTATACACCTTACACAGCACACCCGGGAGGAATAAAGATGTAACAAGATCTCAAGGGAATTTTCGAGTGGAGAAATATGAAAAGAAGTATCGGAAAATTTGTGGAGAAGTGTTTGACGTGTCAGAAAGTGAAAGTCGAGCACCAACGACCTTCAGGATTATTGAGACCACTTCAGATTCCAGAGTGGAAATGGAAACACGTGAACATGGATTTTATAGTAGGTTTACCAAGGTCAAATCGTGGAAATCAAGCTATTTGGGTCGTAGTAGACCGTTTAACCAAGTTAGCGCACTATTTGCCAATCAAGATGACACATAGTCTAGAACAATTGGCACAACTTTATATCAAGGAAATTGTGAGATTAAATGGGGTACCAGTTTCTGTAGTTTCAGACAGGGATCCGAGATTCACATCAAAATTTTGGAGTGGTCTACAAAAAGCGATGGGGACAAAACTAAATTTTAGCACAGCTTTCCATCCCCAGACAGACGGACAATCTGAAAGAACCATTCAAATCTTAGAAGATTTATTGGGGGGTTGAATTTTGGATTTTGATGATAATTGGGAGAAATACTTGCCTCTTGTGGAATTCTCTTACAACAGCAGCTACTAGGCGACTATAGGAATGGCCCCTTATGAAGCCATATACGGCATAAAGTGTAGACCCCCTATCTATTGGGACGAAGTTGGTGAGAAGAAAGTGTTAGGTCCCCAGCTAGTCGAGCAGATGGTCACGGTTATTGAGAAAGTCCGAGATAGAATAAAAATAACCCAAGACCGACATAAATCTTATGCGGATCAGAGAAGGAAAAATCTACAGTTTGAAATAGGAGAGAAAGTTTTCTTAAAGGCTGCATTGACCAAAGGAATATTAAGATTTGGCAAGAAGGGGAAACTGAGACCAAGGTTCATTTGACCATTTGAAATTGGAGCGAGTCAGAGATGTAGCTTACAGATTGGCGTTACCGCCAGAGCTAGCAGCAGTTCATAATGTATTTCATGTGTTTATGTTAAGGAAGTGCGTCCACAATCCAAGCCACATAATCAATCATGAAGGATTGGAGGTCAACCGAGACGTGACTTATGAAGAAAAATCGATTACTATCCTTGATAGAAAGATACACAAGTTCAGAAACAAAGATGTCACTCTAGTCAAGATCGAATAGACTAGACATGGTAAAAAAGAAGCAACGTGGGAGCGTGAAGCTGAGATTCGAGCCAAATATCCAGAATTATTCCATAAATCGGGTATGCTTGAAATTTCGAGGACGGATTTTTTTTTTAAGAGGGTTAGGATGTAACACTTATATTTTATTAATTAATATCTTACTTTGTTTTTAATATAATCATAATTAGTATTAATTACATATACATTTTTATTATTATCTTTTATTAATGGGTTCCCCCACTAGTGCACCATCCCATTGTTGTTTGTGGCCTTATCCTCAACTTTATTGTTTGATAAATTGTTTTATCATGATTTTGATGATTTTGTTTTTATACCAAAACAATGTTTTTAAAGGTTGTCCAAATACTCCTAAATGATTTAAAATGGTTTTAATGTTTTCCGGAGTATTTCCTCAAGTTTATTTTCGACAATATTGGACAACACATTTAAGGATTTTATGTCAATGGGTTTTTACATTGAAACTATATTTCTAATGTTGTCCTAAATACTCCCGATCGGTTTAAAATGTTTTTTACGAATTTTTCGGAGTATTTCTTGAGGTTTATTTTCGACAAAAATCGGACAACATTTCATTTTTAGAGGTCGACCAAAGAGGCGACCGGTACCTGGGAACGCATTTCACGAAACAGAACTCCCAGAACTCCAAAAATTGGTCAGGGTGACCGGTCCCCATAGGGGGCGACCGGTCGCACCCTAGGGCGACCGGTCTACCCCCCCTTGGACCGGTCCCCCTAGCTATTTTTTGTTGCGTTCTTTCAAACTTCTATTTGTGCGCGACCGGTCGCCCTCAAGTTGGACAGCAAAATTCTAAACGTTGTGCAGCAGACAGTTTTTCCTTAATTTGTGGAATTGATTTCTAATAGCTATAATCTTGATTTTAATTGCAATTTTTTGTAGATATCAGATTCCAAGATGAGCCTATCAAGTATCAATCATCTCCTATAAATAGAGAAAGATTTGAAGCACAACAATAAGAGATAATATACAACACAACAAGAAATACTCAAGCAAACACTTGGTCTTATATTGTCATTATTCTTGTTGTAATTTGCCTAGCTTATCACTGTCACATTCTTGAGGTCTAAGCTATTCTTGATTACACTTGCATTCAATTGTATTATTCATTATCGAGTTGTAATCTTGAATTTGGGTTATCATTCAACACAAGATATCCTTGTGAGTGTTCTTGTGGTAAGAACACACTTGGGTGATCTAGGTGTCAGGTGTAAGAAGATTGTGGTAATCTTCTTGTTGAGGTGTTGAAGAATTTGGTATTCTTCAAGGTTGAAGATTGTGGTAATCTTCACAAGGTGCCGTTGAAGGAAGATTGTGGTAATCTTCTAGGGAGATTGTGGTAATCTCCAAGGTGGTGTTGAAGAAGAGCGTGGTGCTCTTCAAGGTGTTGTTGTAAGTTGAATTTGTATTAATTGTGGTAATTAATAAAATTCTTTTTCTTTTTCGAAACCCATCCCGGATATACTGGGGTGGTAGAGCACGTAGTGCCTAGGTGGGGTGAAGCTCTATAAATCGACGCGTGTTGTTTACATTCCGCACCTTTATTATTGTATTGGCTTGTTTTGTTCGAAAAAGAGGGCATAATCGTAAAGATGGAGATAATCTATTCACCCCCCCTCTAGATTATCGTAGCCGCTTGGACTTACAAGTGGTATCAAAGCCAAACTTTTTGGCAAGCTCGTTTCACATCACGAGTGAAGAGGAACGATCGTCGGCTACGAATGAAGCTCATTTTTCTGGCACCTCCACCACCAAGCCACCTCGATTTGATTCCAAAAATTTTGCATTTTGGAAAGAAATAATGGAATGCTATTTACAAGGTTGCGGGTTCGATATTTGGAACCTCGTTATCAATGGAGAATCCATTCCGATGAAAGATACACCATACACCTCCAAAGCTCTGAAGGAGTTCAATGATGAAGAAAAGAAAATCATCTCCTTAAATGGTAAAGCTCTCAATATTTTATATTGTTCACTTACCAATTTGGAATATGATCGTATTGTAGGAATTCGATCGGCTCATGAAGTATGGCAAAAATTAGAAGCCATTCATGAAGTATATGCAGATGATAGGAGCAACTCAAAAGCATCTACTTCTCAAAGGGATACAATATCAAATCTAAGGAATAAGCCTCTTACAAGTTACAACTATGAAGAAGTTGAACATTGTCTTATGGGCATCGAAGAAGAAAACGAGGTATGTCTTAAACCCTCTACTTCCTATGATATTGTTATACAAAATGATTATAGTGATTTACAAGATGATTTTGATGACCTTCAAAATGAATTCCAAAGTTTACTTGTTAAGTACAAAAATTTGAAAAAGGAATTCAATATTTTGAAAAATGAAAAGGATAGTTTATCTACTTCCTATGAATCACTATCATGTGCTCACACCACCACACTTAACAAGGTTAGAAACCTTGAAAAAGAAAATAGTACTCTTGTTGAGGATATTAATTATATGAAAAATGATTTATCAAAATCCAACTTGAGTACCGATAAAATAACCAAGATTATTGATATTCATAATTGTGATAAAGGACTTGATCATAAGACTAGTGTTGTTAATTATGTGAAAGGAAATCAAGTCCCTATGCATGTTGGTCATTATGCTCCAAAAATTATTACTTGTTTCTATTGCGGTAAAAAGGGTCATACGGTAAATACTTGTCGGGCTAGAAATAGCTCTAATTATTTTTGGAGACCTAAAAGTCTCAAGACTAATCCCAAAGGACCCAAGCTCTTGAGGGTACCACAAAACAATGTTATATTAGGTACCCGGCGGAATAAAATTCAAGGAAAATTCATACCGCCTAGAAGACATCAAATGAGAGTCTCATTTGATCAAAGGAGAAGATATCACCACAATGAATTTCCAAGAGAAAGACACTTTCAAAAATGGGAAGGCCACAATGCTTGGAGATGGAGCAATTGGAGAAGCCATCATCAACAAGATAATTTTCAAAGGGGAAGATATCATCAACAATGGGAAAGGCACAACCCATGGAAATGGCGAAATTGGTAAACCGTATCTCCCTATTTAAATATGCATTTTAATTTTTATGCATGTTTTTATTTGTGTCTAAATTGCAAAATGAGTTTTCATAATTTTAAAATTAAGGTCTTCAATATATATTTGTGGTTTTAAAATATTTTTGAAAAAGGATGATGCTTATATTAAACTCTTGTGTATTTGCTTAGACTTAATTGTTTTATCATCTCTTATGGATTTTTATGGCATGAGCTTACTTGTGATATCTTTTATTGTTTTAGCCTACACTTGTATCATTTTTGTTTTGTGCAAGTCTTGTATAAGAATTGTGTAGGATTTACATATCTTCTTCAATGGTTATCTACTCGTAATATATCAAGAGAAGCATGAACTATCGAGGTACGCTCATTATTGTTATTCACCTCATAAACTCGATACATGTTGTGCCATATGCATATATGCTTATTTCATATAAGTGCCATTAAGAGGATTTTTCAATTTTTGAAAGGCACTATTCTCCAAAGCTTGTTTTATCCGAGACTTGTAAATGATCATATTTGTTTTGATAAAACATTTGAATTTTTATCCTCTTCTCAAATTATGCATTTGATTGCTCATATTCATTCTTGTCAAAACTCTTGTTCAAATGCTTCTTTTAAATGAGGTCTCAACTATATGCTCTCGGATTTTCAAATTTCAAAAGAGACCTTATATAGCTTTCTATAAGCTTATTTGAACTTACATGTTGTATTATATTCTTGATGATTTTCTTTAAGCATAGTATGTGTTACTTGCTATAATGTCTCTATTATTCGATATTAATATGCTCTTGTACAAGATGTCTTGATAAGATTTTGCATGAATTTTTGGTATTTTGGAATAAGATAAATGACCAAGACAAGGTTAGTAGCTCAATGGTAATGCCAAGAAGAAGATATTTTTTCCAAGTCAATGCAAGGTGAACTCAAGGTGATCATGATGAGGGGAGCTCAAATTTGACCATTGGAATTCAAGTTCAACAATGCCAAGAAAGTGATTATATTCCACACTCAAGAAGAAGTGAGACATTGAAGAAGAAAGAACCATTTCAACCTATATGGCCACAAATGCAAAAAATTGACAAAATGGTTGAAGTAGGCATTGACAAACGAATTCGAGGTATGTTCATTCGTTTATTACTCCTTAGACTCGATATTCTATATGCCTTACGTCTATATGCTCGACTTCAAAAACTATCCCAACGAATCTCATTAAAGTGCCGTTAAAAGAAATTTTCAAATATTTGTAAGGCACTTCTTCGTATGACTTGTTGTATCCAATATCTTAAAATGTTCTTATTTTCGGGATAACAAGTCCGGTGATAATAATTTTTTTTCAAAATATGGTTCGTCATAATCGAACTAAACATATTGAGATTCGATATTTTTTTGGGATTGCATGTTTTAACAAAAACTTGAGATGTGTTTAATTTCGTCTCAAGGATAACTCGCGGATTTTTTAATCGTACACCGCCGAGTATTTTAATCCATTTCGAGTGTGATTATGACATAATGTATATTGAATGATGTCTACGTTTGCATTTTGCACGTTTCTAAAACTTAGGGGCGAAAAATCGGATTTTTGATTGAAAATTCGGATTTTTGAAAAATTGGCAAGACAGTGGGCTGAAGGGGTTGAGGGCAACCGGTCGCCCTCAACGTCGACCGGTCGCCTCAACAGCAACCGGTCGCCCTAAGCTAATTTTTGGATAAAAACCGTTATGTCCAATGCCTTAGTCATTTTACATCATTTTTGCCATTTTTCGTCCCCTTCGTCAATTGCACACAAATTTCACTCCAAATTTATTTTGTTGCATACATTTCATGTCTTGGACTTATTTAGGCTCGATTATCATCATCATTGCTCGTCTTTATCGATTAAATGGTAAGAATTCTACTTCCTTATCTCAATTGGGTTGAACCCTTGAGAACTTGGCCTATTTGTATTGTCTTGATGAAATTTGTACATGTTTGTGATGGGCTTGTTATTTATGATGTATTGTATTGTGTTTAAACTAATTTGGTGAGGAAAAACTTGGCTTGATTATATTTACAAGGGCTATATATGTCTTTTTCAATTTTTTACGCCCGCCAAGTGTTCGATAAAATGTCTCAATGAAAAATTCATCACCTACATGATTCTCTCGATTTCAAAAACCTTGTATATTTATAGAGAACATGTTTTGCAAATCAAATGAGTTTTCATAAAGCTTCTACAAGTCGTATGATCGACTCTTTCCTCCTATTTGGTCTATAAGCTTCAATGTTCAAATAGCTTGATACATCGGTTTAGTTACGCACTTTGATATGATTATATGATGTTTTTATCGTGCTAACATTCTTTTTGATGATTCCAAAGGGGGAGAAACAGGTTATAAGCTTATTAGCTCATAGAAGCTAAGTTAAGCTAAACAAAAGAAGCTATAAGCTATGGCTTCCTAAAGCCATAAGTTGTGCATTATACTTAGTCCAATTGTTGTATGATGGACTTATATACTTGTCTTATGATGTTTTGTTCACAGGGGGAGCTTATAAGCTCTTGTACTTAGGATCAATATGTAAAAGCTAAGCTTTTAGCTTGTGGTTGATTGCTTTTACATTACTCTTGTTGTGCATATTGATAGAGGGAGCTTTTGCTATATATGTTTGAATATCTCTACTCCCATCCTTGTGTTTATATTGCATGGAATGTTGTCGCTCACAACGGATAGTTCTCTTTAACCGGTAAAATTGTTTTGTTTTCAAAATCGACCTCGTTAAAATTGTTTTAGTTTGTAATCATCAAAAAGGGGGAGATTGTTTGATAAATGGTTTTATCATGATTTTGATAATTTTGTTTTTATACCAAAACAATGTTTTTAAAGGTTGTCCAAATACTCTTAAATGATTTAAAATGGTTTTAATATTTTCCGGAGTATTTCCTCAAGTTTATTTTCGACAATATTGGACAACACATTTAAGGATTTTATGTCAATGGGTTTTTACATTGAAACTATATTTCTAATATTGTCCTAAATACTCCCGATCAGTTTAAAATGTTTTTTACGAATTTTTCGGAGTATTTCTTGAGGTTTATTTTCGACAAAAATCGGACAACATTTCATTTTTGGAGGTCGACCGGTCGACCAAAGAGGCCACCGGCACCTGGGAACGCATTTCACGAAACAGAACTCCCAGAACTCCCAGAACTCCAAAAATTGTTCAGGGTGACCGGTCCCCATAGGGGGCGACCGGTCGCACCCTAGGGCGACCGGTCGACCCCCCCTTGGACCGGTCCCCCTAGCTATTTTTTGTTGCGTTCTTTCAAACTTCTATTTGTGCGCGATCGGTCGCCCTCAAGTTGGACAGCAAAATTCTAACCGTTGTGCAGCAGACAGCTTTTCCTTAATTTGTGGAATTGATTTCTAATAGCTATAATCTTGATTTTAATTGCAATTTTTTGTAGATATCAGATTCCAAGAGGAGCCTATCAAGTATCAATCATCTTCTATAAATAGAGGAAGATTTGAAGCACAACAATAAGAGAGAATATACAACACAACAAGAAATACTCAAGCAAACACTTGGTCTTATATTGTCATTATTGTTGTTGTAATTTGCCTAGCTTATCACTGTCACATTCTTGAGGTCTAGGCTATTCTTGATTACACTTGCACTCAATTGTATTATTCATTATCGAGTTGTAATCTTGAATTTGGGTTATCATTCAACACAAGATATCCTTGTGAGTGTTCTTGTGGTAAGAACACACTTGGGTGATCTAGGTGTCAGGTGTAAGAAGATTGTGGTAATCTTCTTGTTGAGGTGTTGAAGAATTTGGTATTCTTCAAGGTTGAAGATTGTGGTAATCTTCACAAGGTGCCGTTGAAGGAAGATTGTGGTAATCTTCAAGGGAGATTGTGGTAATCTCCAAGGTGGCGTTGAAGAAGAGTGTGGTGCTCTTCAAGGTGTTGTTGTAAGTTGAATTTGTATTAATTGTGGTAATTAATAAAATTCTTTTTTCTTTTTCGAAACTCATCCCGGATATACTGGGGTGGTAGAGCACGTAGTGCCTAGGTGGGGTGAAGCTCTATAAATCGACGCGTGTTGTTTACATTCCGCACCTTTATTATTGCCTTGGCTTGTTTTGTTCGAAAAAGAGGGCATAATCGTAAAGATGGAGATAATCTATTCACCCCCCCTCTAGATTATCGTAGCCGCTGGGACTTATATTTATGCCCTATCTACATCTTTCCAGCTTTAAGTTTTTTTTAAAAAAAAAAATAAATATTGCTTAAACTGTACAATTAAGACTTCTTCTTTCGAGCAATTTGTGCATTTATTTTATTTACTGATTGAGATAGGGATTCTTATCACATTTTATGTGTATAATTTAGTGTCCTTGTTAAATGCCTAACCCGTTTAATTATGTGAGTTACGCATTTTTCTTTGTGTTACATGATATGCTTAATTTTGTGAATTATATGCTTTCAATGAGTTACATGATATGCATGATTATATAAATTATATGTTTTCAATGTGTCATATGATATGATAGTTTTTTATGAATTACATTGTATTTTATGAATGTTTATGTAACGGGAAAGAAAATTTTTTGGTTTCATGCCACGGGAAAGGATAATTTTTGGCCACATGCCACGAGAAAGGGAAATTTTGGCTTCATGCCACGGGAAAGAAATATATGGCATTGGTGCCACGGGAAAGAAAAAATTTTGGCCACGTGCCACGGGAAAGGAAAATATATGACTTCATGCCACGGGAAAGGAAAAATATGGCATTCGTGCCTCAGGGAAAGGTTATGTGCTATTTGGCTTATGTGAATGGGAAAGGTTATGTGCTATTCGACTTATGCCAATAGGAAAGGTTATATGTCAATGGGAAAGGTTATATGTTAATTTATGTAATTGTGCACTTTTCGTATTTAGTTTGGATAAACTTTATCCCTACTGAGTATGTGTTTATTCACCCCCTAAATTCAAATTCTTTTCAGATCATATGGACGGATGCATTGCAGATATGGGGGAATAGCCGATGATTTCACTTTTAATTATTTCAATTTCAAGAACTATGAACTGGTTTTTAAACTTCGAACAATTATGATGTACTAATTTTTTAATTGTTTTCAAAGTGTTTTGAGTGGTTTTTTAATTTTTGGCAAATAATCTATAATTATTTCTTAAGACTTAAAGTATTCTCATTATCGCTTCCGCTAAACTGTTCATTTATCTATTTATAAAAAACAATTACGTGTTTTTCTCAAAATTTAGTAACGCTAAAAATGAATAAAAAAAGAGTAGGGCGTTACAGGAAAAATAACACACGATGTAAAATTTATCTACAAGTTATAAATAACTTATAGAAGTGTCAATATGATGAAATCACTAGTTGAATTTGTATGGTTTAAAACTCAAATCTCAACGTATCAACTAGTCTAGTAAAACAAACTCCTATCGAGTAGATCGTAATTTTGTAAATTAGCTCGTCCAACAAAACAAGTGTATGAACTCTCATACGCTCAAAGATAAACTAATATGAACGAAAAGCACAACAAGACATCAATCTGGACTGGATGTTATTCTGGATGTCAGCGACACTTCGAATATCACCTGCTTCATTATTCTTCTTTTTAGTCTCAGACGTGAACGAATCTCTCTTGTTTTTTTCTCTCTCAATTTCATGTGTATGACCTTATATAGGATGAGAGGACGTGCCCTCTTTATATAGACTAGTTTCCTTGAGTCTCGAGAGTCTTATAAGAATATGGAAACAAAGCAAACACAAGTATAGAAGGAATAGTACTCTTTAAGTTAGGAAACACGATAATATTTTTCAAGAGTCTTACCTTATCAATATCATATCAATATAAGTCATAATATATCTAGATACAAGATTTTTCCAAAACTTACCATATATGAAATAATCCAATCTAGATAATTTCAAGCTTTTCTAGTCAAAGTAAAATACAATATTTCCTAGTCAAGATCAAATCTTTCTCCTAACCAAATCAAACTAGATATACATGGAAGAATTCTAGAAGCACAATATCTTTATACATCAAAATCATGTTGGGAAAATAACGAGAGATTAAATTTTTTTAACAATCTCCCTCTTTTTGTCAAAAAAGGCAAAACAATAAAATCAAATCAAATCAAGAAGAAATCTATTGGAAATAAATTTCCAACAAACAATTATGATTGGGACTATAGAAACTAGTTGAAGCCTATTTATCTTACATTTGGAATTATTGATTGGATAGTATATAAATTTGTCTAATATATACCCCTTTTGTTTTAAATTCCAAAATACATACCCTTTTTTTCCTTTCAAAATTAGGGGCATAAATGGGATATTACTTGGGTTGGGCTTGGGTCCATGCCCAAAATTTTAGTGGGAAAATGACATAAATACCCCATTTTCTATACCCAATCCCTGCATAATGTCCATTTTCCGCTGATTTTGGACAAAAATACCATTTTCCGCTCAATTTGGACAAAAATACCCATTTTCCGTTGATTTGGAAGGGTAATTTTAGGAAAAGGTAACAAGCCATGGGCGACCATACTTTTTCATAAACGCCTATCGGAAATTTGGGGAATTAAAACTGATTGGAAACTAATCCCCTTGGGAAAGGGATTTTTTTGTGTCAAATTTTTTAATGCGCAGGATCGGGCTCGAGCTCAATTATGTAATAATTGGGCGCTTAATCCGGACACTATTCGGCTCTCTCCATGGGTCCAGGATTTTGATACGTACAAGGTACACACGTCAGTGGCAAGTGTTTGGGTCCGAATCTTTGAGCTGGGTTTGGAATATTGGAATCCTAATACCATCTTGGGTATCGCCAGTGCGATTGGGAATTCGATACAAATTGACCAGCGATCGCTTGATGGTTCTCTGGGGCATTTCATCCGGGTGTTAGTGGAAATTGATCTATCGAAACCATTGGAGGATCACATCATGGTGGAACGAGTTGGCCAGTATTCATTTGTGTTAGTGAGTTATGAGAAATTACCGGAATTTTGTTCGAAGTGCATTGTTACGGGACACTCGACGGATTCTTGCCGTATTAATCCGACAGGTAACCCAGCCCCAGAAAGGCGCACATCCCCTGCCCAGGGACATCCCAAAACCTCAGCAACACCTCATAATTCAGAACAGCGGGGTCGTTCTAGGGTCCGTAAGGTTTACCGTCCTATGCAGCAGGACAAAGGCAAGGTCGTTGATGACTCAATGGAAAATACGGGTTCGGCTATGCGAGCAGGATCCCCTACCTGCGCAATAGTCACTTGCCCTTCTGACATCCATATGAGTAACACTTTTGAGGCTCTTGCTTCAGATGATACCCCCGATAAATCATCGGTAGACTCTCAGACAGATTATCCAGCAAGGGACCCGGTCCCCAAGGCCTCTACATCCAACACCGGCCCCATTTCCATTATTCTACCTATTACGATTCAGCATCCGGTGGGAAAGCCAATCCGAGCTCTTAACCGGACTTTCCGGGATAGCTCCTTGGATTCGGTCAAATCCAAATTACTCGAGAATGTTACTAAGGGTCCATCACCAGAAATTCATGACATTACCATTGAACGCCCAGGGCCGAATGAGTTAGATGTTGCGGCTTCAAAGCGATGGGCTGATTATGCAGATGAAGTGGCCAACTCGCAGTCGTCAGATTCTGCAGCACACCTAACTCATGTTTTCACCGTGAGGTCATCACGGGCGCCACCCCCTCCCACCGTCTCAATGAATTGCATCTTCTGGAACATCCGGGGGATTGGGAACATTTCATCTCGTAATGTTGTTAAGGTTTTATGTCAAAAGCATAAGCCTTCTATTTTGGCTGTTTGTGAACTTAAAGTGGACATTTCATCGATTTTGGACTCTTATTGGAATAGTTTGGGTTTGACCTTCGTGGCTCATAGCTTTCGGGCAAATGGACGTGATGATATTTGGGTCTTCTGTGATGCTGGTATCGTTGTCCTCAATCAGGTTTGGTCTTCTACTCAATGTATTGTTTTACAAGTTCAATTTGGTTCCATGGTTTTTCATGTTGGTTTTGCTCATGGTTTGTGTGACCATATTGCTCGGCGTGAGCTTTGGTTGGATTTGAGGAATTTGGGTCTTACTGATCTGCTGCTTATTGGGGATTTTAATGCGGTCTTGGGACATCATGAGCGCTCTGGCAGTGGTACTTTACCCCAAGCCTCTTGCCAGGATTTCAGGGATTACTAGGAGGATGCTGGTTTGTTTGTTGTGCCGACTACGGGGAATTCATTTACTTGGTGCTCCTCCCTAAGGCCTCTATCCCTTCTTCAGGCTAAGTTGGACCAAGCCTTAGCAACTTGTCAATTTTTCTCTTTTTGGCAAGTTGTCAAGGGCTTAGTTCTTCCACGCATTGGTTCCGATCACCACCCCATCTTGGTCTCTTGTTCATCCTCCATCAGCAGAGGTCCGATTTCATTTCGTTTTCAGCGTATGTGGGTTTATCATAACACATTTTGCGATTTGGTTACCACTTCTTGGGCTGCTCCATGCGCCACGCCCAACCCTATATTGTGCGTCATGTGGAAGCTCAAAAGGTTGCGGACGGTTATTAAGGTCTGTAACATAGATATTTTTAGGGACATTAATCGTAGGGTGGAGTATCAGATGGAGCAAGTTCGTCAGATTCAGGCAGATATTGAGAATTTGTGCTATACAACTGCTCGTCGGGGCATGGAGATGGACGCCCAAAAGCTGCTTTCTCAGACGTTGCTATTACAATCTGAATTCCTTAAGAAAAAAGCTCGCACTGCCTGGCTTAAGGATGGGGATCGTAATACGGCATTTTTCCATCGTCGTAGTCAGATTTGCAGTGGTCACATGGGGATTCAGGGACTTATGATGGACGGCATTTACACTGATGACACTATAGTTCTTGGGAATCACATTATTTCTTTTTATAAGGAGCTCATCGCGGACAGTGGGGGTACCATCGCGGATTATACCATGGTTGATCAGGTTATTTCTCCCAGGGTAGGGGCGTTGGATAATGCTAGCTTTACAGCCATTCCTTCGGATACAGAGGTTAAGGAGGCGGTTTTTGATATGGATGCAGATAGCTCTCCAGGCCCAGAAGGTTTTGGTGGGATATTTTATCGCCACTTCTGGGATGTCATTTCCGTCGAGGTGATCGTTGCGGTTAGGTTTTTCTTCATTAGCTCGTCCCTACCTTTGGGTTTGAACGCTAGCTTCATGGCGCTCATCCCAAAGACTAAGGATGATAATGTTCTTGAGAACTTTCGCCCGATAGTTATGAGTAATTTTCTATTCAAGATTATTACTAAGATATTGGCTACGCGGTTGGGTGCGATTATTGATGCCTATTTATCCCCTACGCAGTTCGGGTTTATTCTAGGGAGGCAGATTCACGATTGTATTGCCATGGTCTCTGAAGTGTTCAATGTCTTACATGGTCGATCGAGTGCGAATATGATCTTGAAGATTGATATCCGTAAGGCGTTTGACACTTTGAAGTGGGACTTATTATTACACGTTTTGCGCCGCATGGGTTTCTCGGAGGTTTTTATTCACTGGGTGGATGTTATTCTTCGATCGTCCAGAATATCAGTGCTTCTCAATGTGACGTCGGTGGGGTACTATCCCTGTTTTAGAGGGGTCAGATAGGGTGATCCTTTATTCCCGTTACTATTTTGCATCGCGGAGGAGATACTTAGTAAATTTATTGAAGTAGCGGTTGATCAGAATCGAGTACATCCGTTCATGGCACCAAGACGAATTATCTTCCCTTTGTCCATCTTATATGCGGATGATATTGTTATTATGTGTGGGGCATCTTCATCCAACGCCTGTGTACTTCTTCAGATTCTCACCCTTTATGCGGATATTTCGGGCCAAGCATTCAATCCTCAGAAATCTAAAGCTTACTTTGGCTCCCGAGTGTCATGCATGTCCATGGGAGAGTGAAAACTATTATGGGGATCCAGCCCAGGACGTTTCCCACTGTATATCTATGCGCACCAATCTTCAAGGGTGCCCCTAAGGTTGCGGCTCTACAGCCCGTCTTTGATAAGGTCATCCTCAAATTCACAAGATGGAAAGGTTCTTCTATTTCCCTTGCTGGTCGAGTTTTCCTGGTTAATTCAGTGATTACTAGTTCGTTTGTGCACACAATGATGGTTTACAAATGGCCCCGCACCTTGCTCAAGCAAATGGAAAGGGCCATGCGTAACTTCATTTGGGTTGGGGATGTTAACTCTAAAGGTTTGGTGGTGGTTAACTGGACTCGTTGCTGCATGCCCAGGGCCGAAAGTGGCTTAGGCAGGCGTGAGGTCCATTATGGCAGCCAATTCTGCTTTCCTGATGAAATTGGGTTGGAAAGTTATGAATTCGGATTCTGTGATTTTCAAAACTCTGAGAAAACATTATTTGACATCGGATGGTATGATCCATAACTCTTTCATTCCCTCTTCCAATTGGGCTGGGATTAAGCCTTGCATCGTGGACTGCTTGGATGAATCCCGTTGGATCCCTGGGGATAGTTCCGAAGTATTATTTTGGATTGACAACTGGTTGGGATACTCTATTGCTGACAGGATTGGAATTCCACAAGAGTATAGATATTTATTTGGGCAGCGCATATCGGATTATTTCTATGACGAGTCTTGGCATTTTACCTTCTCTTTTGTGGAGACTTACATGGATCTGGTTCGGGACATCGTTCGTGTCTCTATCGTTCCTTCATCTCAAGACAAGCGTGGTTGGCTACACTCCGATGATGGCAATGTGACATCTAAAGCGGCATATTCTCATATTTGCCCCCATTCCCCGGTGGTAAATTGGGGCACGTGGATTTGGTCATCTCATATTCCGGAGCGTAGATCGATTGTGGCATGGCATGCGATCCACAATCGACTGGCCGTCTTGGACCTTTTACGCCCTAGAGGGAGTTTCATTGGCCCTTCCGTCTGTGCCCTTTGTTGCGCCTCCGTTGAATCAGTTGATCATTTGTTTGTCTCTTGTGTTTTTGCAGGAGCTCTCTGGCGTTGGATTTTTCACTCATTTGATGTCCACCCTTTTGAGGCTTATAGCTTTAATGAATTTCTAGTGCGTTTAATGAATTTTCATTTCAGTGGCGCAGGTTAATTTCTTATGGAGAGTGGTTGCTTTGTCGTGCATCTGGCTCATCTGGCATATCCGAATGAGTTGACATTTCACAATAAGCTCTGGACGGTGGACGTGGCTATCATGCATCTTCGAATTCTTATCATCGAGTCTGCTGCCCTAGATAGGGGTTGCATGCGCAATGATCAACACGACCTTTTCATTCTCCATAGACTACAGGTTTCGAGTCGTCCTAGACCAGGCCCGAAGATTTTAGAAGTTAACTAGCATAAACCCCTCCCGGGCTGGATCAAGGTGAATACTGATGGGAGCGCTTCGGGTGCGCCGGGAAGCCTCATAGCTTCAGGTGTATTTCGGAATTGCAGAGACTTCTTCATGGGCTGTTTTGTAGACCATTGTGGCACGGGTTACGCATTCGAGGCGGAGTTAGTGGCAGCAATGTTGGCCGTCCATTATGCATTTGCCAAAGGGTGGACACAACTTTGGCTAGAATCGGATTCGATGTACGTGGTGAATCTGGTTCACAATAGACCCGTGGAGGTCCCTTGGCGTAATTTGAGCAAGTGCCGCTATACACTGTTTGATACATGTTTTTATCTTAATTTTGATGATTTTATTTTATCACCAAAACAATGTTTTTAAAGGTTGTCCAAATACTCCTAAATGACTTAAAATGGTTTTAATATTTTCCGGAGTATTTCCTCAAGTTTATTTTTTTATAATAATGGACAACACTTTAAATGATTTTATATCAATGGGTTTTTACTCCTATAACTGGTTCCTAAATGTTGTCTAAATACTCTCGATCGGTTTAAAATGTTTTTTACTAAATTTTCGGAGTATTTCTTGAGTTTTATTTTTGACAAAAATTGGACAACATTTCTATCTCATGGTCGACCGGTCGCCCTATAGGGCAACCCGTACCTGAAGATGTTTTTAGAAACAGAAAATGAGACGGAGGTAAAAACAGGCAGGTCGACCGGTCGCCCTGTGCGTCGACCGGTCCGGTCGACCGGTACCTGCATGTTTCATTTTGAAACAGAACAAAACCTCTTCGTTTTTTGATTAGGGGGACCGGTTGAGACAGGGGTCGACCGGTCGAAGCCTATGTCGACCGGTCGCCCTGTTGAAATTTTCAAAGTGTTCTTATTTCTCTTATTGTTGTGCGACCGGTCGCCCTGTGTTTTGACAGCAAAAATATGACCGTTTGACAGCAGACACATTTCCTTAAATTGTGGGATTGATTTCTAACAGCTATATTCTTGATTTTAATTGTATTTTTTTGTAGAGTTTCTATCCCCAAGAGGAGCCTATGCTTGATCAATCATCTCCTATAAATAGAGTAAGTCTTGGAGCAACCATTACAACAATTGAGATACAACACAACAAGATACACTTCAAGCATATACTTGGTCTTTCATTGTCATTATTCTTGTTGTAAATTTGCCTAGCTTATCACTTTCACATCCTTGAGGTCTAGGTTATTCTTGATTACACCTTGCACTCAAATTGTATTATTCATTATTGAGTTGTAATCTTGATTTTTGGTTATCATTCAAACACAAGATATCCTTGTGAGTGTTCTTGTGGTAAGAACACACTTGGATGATCTAGGTGATAGGTGAAGAAGATTGTGGTGATCTTCTTATTGAGGTGTTGAAGAATTTGGTATTCTTCAAGGTTGAAGATTGTGGTAATCTTCACAAGGTGCTGTTGAAGGAAGATTGTGGTGATCTTCAAAG
This sequence comes from Rehmannia glutinosa, assembly GCA_016081115.2. Lineage (NCBI taxonomy): Eukaryota > Viridiplantae > Streptophyta > Magnoliopsida > Lamiales > Orobanchaceae > Rehmannia > Rehmannia glutinosa. The sequence goes on from JABTTQ020001400.1 coordinate 522,126, forward strand.
GGAGATTGGGGTAATCTCCAAAGGTGTTGTTGTAGAAGAGTGTGGTGCTCTTCAAGGTGTTGTAAGTTGAATTTGTATTAATTTTGGTAATTAATAAAATTCTTTTTCTTTGAAATCCATCCGGATATCTTTGGGGTGGTAGAGGATTAGGCCCTAGGTGGGTTGAACCTCTTTAAATCGACGTGTGTTGTTTACATTCCGCACCTTATTATTATCTTTGAGCTTTCGGTTTGAAAAAGAGGGCGAAATCGAAAAGATGGAGATAATCTATTCACCCCCCGCCTCTAGATTATCGTAGCCGCTTGGACTTACAAGTGGTATCAAAGCCAAACTCTTTGGCAAACTCGTTTCACATCGCGAGTGAAGAGAAACGATCGTCGGCTACGAACGAAGCTCATCTTTCCGGCACCTCCACCACCAAGCCACCACTATTTGATTCCAAAAATTTTATCTTTTGGAAAGAAAGAATGGAATGCTACTTACAAGGTTGCGGGTTCGACATTTGGAACACCGTCATAAACGGAGAACTCATTCCAATGAAAGATACACCACACACCTCAAAAGGCTTCAATAAGCTCAATGATGAAGAGAAGAAAATCATCTCCTTAAACGGTAAAGCTCTCAATATTTTGTATTGTTCATTTACTAATTTGGAAAATGAACATATTGTAGGAATAAAATCGGCACATGAAGTATGGCAAAAATTAGAAGCCATCTATGGAGTATTTTCAAATGAAAGGAGTCAAACAAAAGCATCTACTTCTCAAAGGGATACAAGTTCAAATCTAAGGAACAAGCCTCTCACAACTTCCAATTATGAAGAAGTTGAATATTGTTTTATGGGCATCAATGAAGAAAACGAGGTATGTCTTAAACCCTCTACTTCCTATGATATTGTCATTCAAAATGATTATAGTGATTTGCAAAATGATTATGATGAACTTCAAAATGAATTCCAAAGCTTACTTGTTAAATACAAAAATTTGAAAAAGGAATTCAATATTTTGAAAAATGATAAGGATAGCTTATTTACTTCCTATGAATCACTATCATGTGCTCACACCACCACACTTGATAAGGTGAGAAACCTTGAAAAAGAAAAAAGTACTCTTGTTGAGAATATTGATTGCATGAAAAATGATTTATTAAAATCTAACTTGAGTACTAATAAATTGTCCAATATTGTTGATGTTCATTATTATGATAAAGGACTTGATCATAAGCCTAATGTTGTTAATCATATAAAAAAGGATCAAGTCACTATGCACATTGGTCATTATGCTCCTAGAATTATTACATGCTTCTATTGCGGTAAAAAGGGTCATACGGCTAATACTTGTCGGGCTAGAAATAGCTCTAATCATTATTGGAGACCTAAAAGTCTCAAAGCTAATCCTAAAGGACCCAAACACTTGAGGGTACCACAAAATAATGTTTTATTAGGTACCCGGCGAAACAATGATCGAAGAAAATTCATACCGCCAAGAAGACATCAAATGACCGTTTCATTTGATCAAAGAAGGAGAAACTATTTTCGACAAAGCCAATTTTCAAGAATAGGATATAATCAAAATTGGGAAGAACATAATCCTTGGAAATGGCAAAGACATCATCAACAAGATGATTCTCAAAGAAGAAGAGACCATCAACAACAAGAAGGTAACAAACCTTGGAAATGGAGTAATCAAAGAAGTCATCATCAACAAAGTGACTTCTCAATGGGAAGATATCATCAACAATGGGAAAGACACAACCCATGGAAACGGTGTAATTGGTAAACCGTATCTCCCCATTTATATATGCATTTTATTTTAATTCTATGCATGTTTTTAATTGTGTCTTAATTGCAAAATGAGTCTTCAAGTATTTATTTTTAATGTAGGTCTTTTATATATTTGTGAGTTTCAAAATTTTTAAAAGAAGACCTCGCATGATTTTCTTAAACTCTTGTGCAGTTAATTAGACTTATGTGGCTTATTATCTCTTATGAAATCTTATAGCATAAGCTCTTTTTGATATCTCCTATTACTTGCCGACACTTGTATTTTGTGCAAATTTTGTTTAAGAATTGTGTAGGATATTTATATCTCATACTCATTGACCATTTCGTCATCAACTATCGAGGTACGTTCACTCGTATTTTTCTTGGAACTCGATATTATGCTTATGCACATATCTTTCAAGATATTTCATTTTAACCCCTTAAGTGCCCCTAAATGATTTTGCAAATATTCTCTTAAAAGGGCACTACTTGATAAGTCTCGATTTTCTCGTATATATGTTTTCCCGAAACCCGTATATGTTGGACTTGATCCAAAATTATCTTTTTGCAAAGTTTTAAAATTTTTGGGGTGAAAAATCAAATTTTGGAAAATTCTGGGGAAAGAAAAATTGCCTTTGGGGACGGTCAAGCGGGCGACGGTCGCGCGCGCGTCGACCGGTCGCACCCTACCTCGACCGGTCGCCCAGTGCAAAATCAACGATTAAAACGTTTTGTTCTTCATTTTTGAAACAGACTCTCAAAACTTCCCCAAACCCTTGTTGTGCGAAAATCATCCCCTTTCTTCTACAATCTTCAATTCTTCATCAATCCTTGTAATCTTTCTTGCTAATTCACTTCTTTTTGCAAGAACTTCACATATATGGCTCCTCCAAGAAATTCTACCGAACGAAATCCTCAAAAGAGGAGAAGGAGGCAAAGGGGAGAATCTTCTTCCAATCCCCAACAAGATGATATTCTACAAGAAGACTATCAAAATCGGCTTACGGAAGAGGAGATTGTCGAATTAAGAGCCGGGGTTTCAAAATCAAGCATTCATTGGGACTCTAGTAAGTTATCACTCCTCTACGAGCCTCCCTCTAGAGCTAATAGATTTCGATTTTTAAATAAACTTGCGGAGGAACATTATGAGAATATTGGATTGAATGATAAGAAAATTGCGTGCACTCATATGGTTCGATTTCAAGCATTTCATGATGAATTTCCGGATATTAGAGCTTATTTTGAAATTCAAGGATGGGTTTCACTTTGGGATAATCCGTGTTTGCATTATGATGACGAGCTTATAAAACTTTTTTATGCAAATATGTGGATTGTTGATGCTACGGTAGATAATCCGTTGGAACTTCACACTTTTGTTAATGGTAGGCATTTTTCATGGACATTGGCCGATATTTGTAATCACTTTAACGTGCCAAATGATGGAGTGGTCAATGTGGATTGCGCTCATTGGGATGATAACATTTTCGGTGTTTCACTAGATGATGTGAAAACCTTTTTAGGAGTATATCCCGAAGTGTCATACTCGGCAATGCCGCCAAATTATCGGATTATATCTATCATTTGCTCCTATTGTGTTTGTGGAAAGGAAATAAAACTTCCGAGTAATCTCGAACTCTTTCTCACCTATAAGATTGTTCGAGGAGAAAGAGTAAATTATGGGGCAATTTTTGTATATTGCTTGTTGGAATCTAGAAAGCTTACCAAGAAAAAATATACCTTGGGTAATTTGATTTGCCGACTCTTATACTTATCGGGATACCCGGAAAATGAAATGAATACCGAAATTCATCACAATGATTTTGATAATGCCAACATTCTACAAATGGTAAGAATGCGACGACATTTACCACGGGTTCCTACCAAAGCCGCTAGGGGACGTGCCCGACATCAACAACAACATCGGGATGATTTCTTTAATGACAATGAGGTTGAAAATATTGGAAGAGGTGAGTTTGACGAACAAAGAGATGATGAAGAAGAGAATGTGGGGAATGAAGAGGAAAATGAAGAAGAGAATGTGGGAAATGAACAAGACATTAGGGAGGAAGGAGATGAAGACGAGTCGGATGTTGAAGATCTAAATCTCAGAGAGAGAATGGCCAAAGTGGAAAGAGAAACATTTAGAGATGTGGCCTCTCTTAGAAAAGAGCTCCGGGTTGTGAAAAAGGAAAATTCTAGTTTGAAAAAGTCAATTGGCAAATTGAAGAAATTCATCAAAGATCTTATTCCCGGAACTTGCTTCTCCTCGGATGAGGAATGATGATCCTTTTACTTTCTAGCATTTTCATTCATGTTGCTTTGTATTCTTATGAACTTTTGTAAAACTCTCTCGTACTAATAATATTTGCTTGTTTTCTTAAAAAGGGTTAAAATTGCAAGTTGATAATGACTTGTGGATGATCATGTTCTTGATGGAGTATTTGATGGTAAAAATACTCTTATATGGCATGGTTTGATAATTGGTATGAAGTACTTGATGGTAAAAGTGCTTCTCTTAATGCTTTGATCTTTATGCTTAGTTGGATATGTTGGGACATTTGATACATGTATTGTTTAAAGCATGACATATTACTTGATGGATGCTCTAATTTTTGGCATTTGTAATGCCTTGATCATTCTTAGCTTATCTCAATTGGGTTGAACCCTTGAGAATCTACTTTGAGCTTCTTATTTGATGGACAAATGTTGCATATGGTGCATATGATCTTTTTTGAGCTTTGGAATGAGGTTGATTGATGATATGAAAATTTTTGGCTTGAAACCTTTACAAGGACTATATGCAACCTCTTTTATTTTTCAAGCACACAAGGTGTTTGTTGAAATGTCGCAATGAAAACTTTCAACTTCTACATGATTCTCTTGCTTCAAAATGTCTTAAAATCTTTTTGAAATCATGTTTTTAGCTTACTAATGAGCTTATGGATCTCTTATGTTACAATTCTCCCACTTTCCTTAGACTCTATGTATAAATTACTCGATGATTGTTAAATCGTCCCTTTGGCGCACTTTGATATTATTATATGGTGTTTTCACCATCCTAACATTCTTTTTGATGATTCCAAAGGGGGAGAAACAGGATATTGGCTCATTAGCTCAAAGAAGCTAATAAAAGCTTGTTACAAAAGCTATAAGCTATGGCTCATAAAAGCCATAAGTTGTGATTCGTTTTTAGTCCAATTATTGCTTGATGGACTTATATAATTGTTTAATGATGTTTTGTGACAGGGGGAGCTTATAAGCTCTTGAACAAATTGTAGAAGCTTAAGCTTTTAGCTTATGGAAAATTGCTTTTACATTATTCTTGATATGCTTGTTGATAGGGGGAGCTTGTGCTTATTATTGAATATATTTACTCCCTACTTAGTTGCTTTAATATTTTTGAAAATTTTGGTTGCTTCCAAACGGTCAAATATTTTTACCGGAAAAACATTTCTAAAATCGCTCTCTTAGTTGCTGTAAATATTGTTTTGGTTTGTAATCATCAAAAAGGGGGAGATTGTTTGATACATGTTTTTATCTTAATTTTGATGATTTTATTTTATCACCAAAACAATGTTTTTAAAGGTTGTCCAAATACTCCTAAATGACTTAAAATGGTTTTAATATTTTCCGGAGTATTTCCTCAAGTTTATTTTTTTATAATAATGGACAACACTTTAAATAATTTTATATCAATGGGTTGTTACTCCTATAACTGGTTCCTAAATGTTGTCTAAATACTCTCGATCGGTTTAAAATGTTTTTTACTAAATTTTCGGAGTATTTCTTGAGTTTTATTTTCGACAAAAATTGGACAACATTTTGTCTCATGGTCGACGGCCGCCCTCCTATAGGGCAAACCGTGACTGAAGATGTTTTTAGAAACAGAAAATGAGACGGAGGTAAAAAAGTAGTCGGTCGACGTCGGGCCGTCGGTCGGTGGTCGACAAGACTGCATGTTTCATTTTGAAACAGAACAAAACCTCTTCGTTTTTGATTAGGGGACCGGTTGAGGCAGGGTCGACCGGTCGAAGCCTATGTCGACCGGTCGCCCTGTTGAAATTTTCAAAGTGTTCTTATTTCTCTTATTGTTGTGCGACCAGTCGCCCTGTGTTTTGGCAGCAAAAATATGACCGTTTGACAGCAGACACATTTCCTTAAATTGTGGGATTGATTTCTAACAGCTATATTCTTGATTTTAATTGTATTTTTCTGTAGAGTTTCTATCCCCAAGAGGAGCCTATGCTTGATCAATCATCTCCTATAAATAGAGGAAGTCTTGGAGCAACCATTACAACAATTGAGATACAACACAACAAGATACACTTCAAGCATATACTTGGTCTTTCATTGTCATTATTCTTGTTGTAAATTTGCCTAGCTTATCACTTTCACATCCTTGAGGTCTAGGCTATTCTTGATTACACCTTGCACTCAAATTGTATTATTCATTATTGAGTTGTAATCTTGATTTTTGGTTATCATTCAAACACAAGATATCCTTGTGAGTGTTCTTGTGGTAAGAACACACTTGGATGATCTAGGTGATAGGTGAAGAAGATTGTGGTGATCTTCTTATTGAGGTGTTGAAGAATTTGGTATTCTTCAAGGTTGAAGATTGTGGTAATCTTCACAAGGTGCCGTTGAAGGAAGATTGTGGTGATCTTCAAAGGGAGATTGTGGTAATCTCCAAAGGTGTTGGTGTAGAAGAGTGTGGTGCTCTTCAAGGTGTTGTAAGTTGAATTTGTATTAATTTTGGTAATTAATAAATTTTTTTTTCTTTTTGAAATCCATCCCGGATATACTGGGGTGGTAGAGGATTAGGCCCTAGGTGGGTTGAACCTCTTTAAATCGACGTGTGTTGTTTACATTCCGCACCTTCTTATTATCTTTGAGCATTCGGTTTGAAAAAGAGGGCGAAATCGAAAAGATGGAGATAATCTATTCACCCCCCTCTAGATTATCGTAGCCGCTTGGACTTACATACACTTCATCTACTCTCTCACGTGGATCTAGTGGTTTCACATATTTATCAGGAAGGCAATCCAGTGGCGGACATGCTGAGCAAAAAGCAGGACGCTAGGACTTGGTGGGGCGTCCCACCAGTAGACATCGCTCAGCTCATTACGGAGGACTACGTGGGTCAGTCTAGTTATAGGTTTGTTACTTAATGCGTCCTGGATTCAGGTTTCTTTTCCTACTTTTGGACGCCTTCTTTTTCATGGGGGGATCACACGCTTTTTCATTTTTTATATATATTTTTCAATTATTAAAAAAAATTAGTAAGTATAAGTCTATATGAGTTATTAAATGATTGTATACAAAAAATAATTCAATAATAATTTAAAAATATTATAATACTTTAGGCTTTTATATTAGTTTATGATCAGATTTTCTTTTGTTTGGTTTTGATGGTTGGAGAAGTCTTTCTTTAAATAAATTTTGCGAATTTTGTGTGTGCATCAGTGCATTAGACATATCATGTATTTTTTTTCTTTTTTGCATAAGTATCTCAATGTGGAATAGGGGATTGAGGTCACATCCCCGACCTTTTTATTGAAACAAATTCAAGGGGTACTACAAGAGGAAAGGAAAATTACAACCTGTAAAATCTACATATGCCTATGAGTTCTAAAAGACGCATCATGCATTATACATAGTTAATTGAGTAACTCTAGTGCTAAAAGAAAAATAAATGGATAATTACCAACCAGAAATTGATGGGTGTTGTGTCTTATATTATACATACCATGACTTCTGATTCGATGTTGAGATATTATATTGGACACTTTTGAACGCGTCTCTTTAGTTGATGCAGGTTAATATTGCCAACTTTTCTCCCCTTTATTTCTCTTGGCAGGAAAGGAAGTTTTATCTAATTCGGGCTGAAATAAGCAAACATTGGGATTTCTCCAATTTTTTTAAGGGATTCTCATGCCAATACAAATTTTTACAGAAACATTCGTCCTTTTAGAAATAAAATAAAAATAATATAATATTGTTTCAATGAAAAAAATCAAGCTGCATTAGCCTTTTTGATTTTAAAACAAGACTATTATAATTTAAAAAAGATATAAATATCGTAGTAAAAAGCAGAGTATTAAATAATGATTGTACATGGATCTCTCCCGTGTATGATTTCATTGAAGCTAATCAACTCTAATGGGAAGTTATCAATAACTGAAATTAAATGAAATGGCACATTATTATGTTATCTGTAAATGATTCAACCAAAATCCAGAATCATACCTGAACAAAAGCAAAAAAGAAAAATTAAAAAGAAAAAGAAATAATGATCATTCTTTGAATCATTGATTATTCACAGAAATTTCAGTTGATTATTAATTATGTATAACCTGTGTAAAATTAGAAAACAGCTGTATTATCTTCAGTTTCGATGAGGTTTCGATAATTCACATATTTAAAAGTGGACCTCATTTCTTTCCAATATAATAAATTTGTTGAATATATATTCATTTGATATTTACATCTTTTCTTTCCGATGATATGATTCCGTTTATTTTATATTTTCTATCATATATACTCATATAAATTTATCAAAAAGCATTCTGAATTATAAACTAAAGTGCTAAAAAAATACTGAATTAATTAAAACTAATAAAGGTATTTCTAAATATATTTTCAATTACCATAACATAATGTGATATATTAATAAACATTTAAAGAATTAAATTCAATATCTTAACAAATAATGTGGCTGAATAAATGCTTAAATAAATGTATGATTTATGATTACATTAATCATCCTTTTTTAAACAAATAAAAAATTGATGGGTACAGAGGAATAATTTTCACCTTCACAAAAGAATGTTACACAATCGTTAATTTTTTTTAAAGAAATGTCAAGATTAATGACTTCTTTGTGCGCATAAAATGAATTGTCTGCTAACGGCTGGATTGATGATATGGCATGAAAGCTCCCTTTTTTCTTGTTTAGAAGCAATTGCATTATTTTAGTGACAAAAATGCTCTTCTTTGTGTTATATAATTGCTCAAGTTACATTGTCCATTTTTTCTCCAACCCTCTCCCAGGTTTCCCACAACACTGTCTATATATTTATGTTCAACTCTGAACGATACTTTAGTTGAAATTCTGGATTTATGTTTTTTTCCCTAAAAAGTAAAAATTATAACTTGTAGAAAAATCAATATTAAAAACCTACCGGCTACCATCTTGAAAGCATTAAATTAGCCAACACCACCTAAAAGTAAACATGCATATACACACATGCGGAAACTCTATAAATCATTCAATTCCCCAAAAACATTAAAGTATTATATTATGTCACAAGTAAATTCCCATTATTTTACTAATACAAAAATAGTAAAATCATTAACTAATAAGCCTAAGAGAATCCCAATTCATACTGTTTGTAAATTGAGTTCAACTTTGTAGCAGCAACCAAGTTTTTTGTTTCGAATCAATTAAGCATCACATGGTGGGTTTTGTAGGATTTCTTCTTCCTCCAACTTTTAATTTTCAAGGCTTGAGTATGAGTTTGTGGATTTCTTGTGCGGACGATATTCAACTCTGTATTCAGAACTTTAGGCATGCAAAGGGTAAATCAGGAATATAATACACAATATCAGATAATTTTGGTAGTTAATAATTCATAAGGATATTCTAAACGCACGCACACTTGCACACTTGATGTTCTGTTAAATAATTAACAGAAACTTCAAGGGCATAATTGAAGATTTTCATACTACAAGGGATGTTTTTATACCAAGTGAATAGTACAAGGGGCAAAGTGAACTTTACCCTAAACAAAAGCAAGATCCATCTATCTATTAGAAGTCATGGAACGAAGATTGTTGCCACCTCCAAAATCTAACACCATAAAACAAATAAGACACTCATGAAAAAGAAGACCAAAAAGAAGCTCCTCAAAGCCCACTGATCCGTTTTTCTTTGCTCCATCTTTTATTTTGTCAAACCATGTTTTATTTTCTCACGTTGGTATGACGAGAAATACATTTTTTTTCCGAACGATAGTTTTTTATTAGAGCAACTCAAAAACGGGAATTACAACTACAAACGTAACCAACTGGCTATTGGCTGACTTGACTAAAGAAAAGTCAAGCAGAGATTTGGCAAAACCAATTCAGATCTAATTCCCAAACTAGAACTCCTCAACCAAAACTAAGAACACTTTCACGCTAGGAGACTTCAGCACTCTTTAATGGAGACTGCAAAACACTAAAAATCGGGCACAAGCAACCACTACATACTACAGAACAGATAAAATTGATCCGCCCACAAATTTCGTAAATCAACCGGGAAAAGAAAAGACACAAACAAAAAAAGAAAACTACAACAAAACCAAACAAAGAACACAAAAACAAAATAAAGGGAAAGAAAAATCAGTCTCCTCACCTCATCGGATCTCCGCGCCGACATCACCACCACCCGCCCATGACCTGACCATTTGCTAGCCACCATTGGCCCGCCTCCTCAAAGCATCTCCAAAAGTATGGATCTAAGTCCCATGAGAAAAACCTCGCGAAGTGGGGAGTTTGACCGGCGACGTCCGTCTCCGGCGTCACCAGTGACCGGACATCGCTTGCCACCAGCAAGAGCTGGGGGTGAGGGGAAGGGGAGGGGTAGAAGCAAACTGGGGAGGGAGAGGGAAAATGGGGAAGATGGGTTTGTGTTTCTAAAGGAAGTTTTTTTTCAGATGACGAGCAATACATATCAACTGACAATAATTTGAATCCACAAGAAAACTTCTGGCCACTGAAAATTGAATTTGCAATAGCACTACATTCAAATCTACACTATCACAACAAAATTTTGTTAACTTATTAAATACCTTTTTTTTAAATAACTTATTAAATACCTTGAAAGAGAGAACATGTAACTATTTGATACGTACAAATACAACATATTTTACATTTTTCTTTTCATGATTCATTGAGCTCCTAATGCCAGCACTTTGAGCATTTAAAAATTGAAGTTAGCACACGTATTTTATTACTAAAAATCATGCCAAAAAAAATTCTGAAACTCAAAATTAAGCATTTAACACTCAGCCTTCTTTCTTCCATGTTTGCACAGGTTGCGCAAATTGCTAAATTGAGGGGACCATGTCAAATAATTTGTGTTGACACAATTTGTGGAAGAGGTAGTTGATGTGGAAAATACCATTATAGCCTCGCCTAGGTCGAGTTGACCATCTTGACCTCGCCTCGCGAAATTACCAAAATACCCTCAGGATCCGCGGCTTTTTATATGGGTCCCGACCCGACCCAAATGCCCGGGTCGGGTCGCCCGCGAACCACACACCGTCGATCGGGCGCCACGTGTACGGTGATCCGCCTTACCCGGTGAACAGTACTATAAATACGGCACGAAATTCAAGGTAAAAGGTAACTTGTCATTATTCTAAATTACCTCGCTCTTTAGCTTTCTAAGTACCTCAACTACCGATTCGACTTAGGCATCGGAGGGCCTTTAGGAGCCATCCGGCTTTAACGTGCGTCGTTTCAGTACCCTCGAACAAAGTACCTCACCTAGTTTTTGGGATCCTTGGCAGAGGTCGCCGTGGAACACACTTCACTTTGCTTTGTGGGTCCCTAGATCGGTACATCCGATTTACCTTCTTAAATCGGTTGGCGCCGTCTGTGGGAAACGAGGTCTAGCTAAAGATGGAGGAGACACAGGGAAGCTATTGGAAACACCTAAGCATGCGTCCAAGACACCTCGGGGGTCGTGGAGGACCCTCCCCAGAAACATCACCAATTCGCCGCTTCACTTCGCGGAACCATCTTTCGTTCGGGAGGAGGAGCGGATGATTCACATGAAGGCTAGTGACTTTGAGAAAATTTGGAAAAAATGTTGGAGGATAGGGAAAGAAAGGCAAAGAAGGCTATGGAGGCCCCTCCCCAAGGTCCCCAGGGGAAGGGGGAATGTGGAAAAACGAAACGAAGTCTTTAGTTGATTTGGAAGAGGTGGCTAGTCAAGTTGTCGGGCCACCGAGAGAGAGAGGAGGAGGTCGTGGGCGAACGATCAATAAGCCACGGGACATACATGAACCGAGTGAACAAATCGAGCATGTTACTCGACAAATTGGATGATTTGAGGCGGAGGGGAGTCTGTAACATCCGCTTTGCGAGAAAAGGGGATCTCCATTTTCTCCCGAGATCTAGCCGAGGTGGTCACGCCCGAACTTCAAGCTCCCGATCTCCCAAAATATGATGGGAATAGGGACCTCGGGAACATCTCACTACTTTCGACCACGTGATGCAATTGTATGGACAAGTCGGATGCCATGAATGCAAGAATATTCATCACAACGCCGACCCAGGAAAAGCGCAGGAATGGTTCATGGGATTACCTAGGGAACTGTGGTTTCTTACGAGCAGTGGCTCGAAAGTTCTTATACCGATTCGCAAGCCAAAAGCGAGCTCGAAGGTCACCTCGCATTTGTTCACTATAAGCGGGGGTGAAAGAGTCGCTCGGGGAATTCATAAATCGGTTCAATGATGAAGCGTTGGAGGTACAAGATATGCGAATCGACATGATGACTAATATCCTTATCCTTGGATTGCAAAAAGGACCATTAGCATCGCGCTCGCTCGCGAACCGAACCGCCTTTGTCGATAAGGAGCGACTAATGGAAGTGACCGAAGAAATACATACAAGAGGAGGAGATGAATGCCCTTAAAGACCAGGAGTGGTCCCAAGTTGCTCAAGCTCCACGCGAGGGGAGGGATCTTAGAGAGAGGCTTCGGTTTAGGGTCGAGAGAGGCAGGGCCGAGGTCCAGATCAAGATCGCTCCGGACAAGCGAGGCACAATAGATATACTCTGTTGAACGCACCCGAAGTCACGCTCTAATGGCCATTGAGCGAACCGACATGCTAAGGTGGCAAAAAAGATGAAGACGACCTCGGTCGAAGAAATATGGATAAATATTGTCGCTTCCACAAGGACCATGGCCCACGACACGAGGATCGCATTCAATTGCGAGATGAGATTGAAAGGCTCATTCAAAGCCAAGGTTACTTACAAAATTTTGTTTTGAAAGAAGAACGAGGGGAGGACCAACGGGGACCCTGGCGAAGATCACCGGCTCGCAAATCGCGAAGCCGATCGAGAGGTCGCCATGAGGCCGGACATAGGCAAGAACGCCCGAGGGAACGCTCTAGGCCTAGGCAAAATCACGAAGAAGATAACCTGCCTCGTAGGGGGGTTATACATATGATAGCAGGAGGTCCTAGTGGAGGTGATTCTCAGAGTGCAAGAAGGAAACATGCGCGTAACCTCACTCATGATTCTAAGAGGAAACTAAAGGTCATGAGCGTCCAAAACTCTAGCCCTATTACATTCGATGGTCGTGACCTCGTGGGGGTCGAGGCAGGCCAAAACGACCCGATGGTTATCACGATGGATATCGCCAATTTCGCTGTACTAAAAGTTTTGGTGGACAATGGGAGCTCGGCGGATATATTATTTATGCATGTGTTGAGGAAGATGGAACTAGATGTAACTGCCTTACGTCCGGTTGACACTCCGCTTATGGGGTTTGGAGGAAGCGAAGTGGTTCCCCTAGGAACCATTGATCTCCCCACCTCGCTAGCGAAGCGCGCCGTCGAAAAGACAATCATGATCAAGTACACTGGTAGTAGACGCCCCATTTGCTTATAATGTGATCATGGGCGACCCTTGATGAATCAATTTCAAGCTGTGGTGTCCACCTATCATTTGAAGATGAAGTTCCCTACAGCAGGAGGGGTAGGCGAAGTACGAGGCGATCAGAAGACGGCTAGAGAATGCTATAACGTTTCCCTAAAAAAGAAGAAGGAAGGGAGAGAAGTGAGGACTATAAAGCAAATAACACGCGAAGAAGAGGTTGGGCTGAGTAAAAAAGAAAAAGAGAAGGTTAAAAAAGCTAGGACAATGGCGGAGTATAGGGTTGAGCCAACGGAGCAGTACAAAGTGATTGAGCTCGAACCAGGCAACCCGGATAAGTTCACTAAGATAGGGTCGCAAATGGACTCGAAGCTAGAAGTGTTGATGATTCAGTTTCTTAGGGAGAATGTGGACATTTTTGCTTGGAAACCGTCTGATTTCAAGGCATAGACCGAGGTGATGGTTCATCGATCGAATGTGGATCCGTTAGCGAGGCGGTGAAGCGGAAAAAGCGAAGCTTTTAGGCGAAAGAAACAAAATTATAGAAAACGAGGTGAACAAGTTATTGGAAGCGGGATATGTTGTGGAAATTCAGTTCACTGAGTGGTTATCAAATGTAGTTGTAGTGCCCAAAGCTAACAACAAATGGAGGATGTGCACTGACTTCACGGATCTGAATAAGGCATGCCCCAAGGATCCCTACCCCCTACCTCGCATCGACCTGTTGGTGGACTCCACAGCAGGATGTGCCTTGCTTAGCATGATGGATGCTTACCAAGGATATCACCAAATTTTTATGGCGGAGGAGGATAGGGATAAGACCTCGTTTGTGACGGAGAATGGAGTTTATTGTTACATGGTAATGCCGTTTGGGCTAAAGAACGCGGGAGCTACTTATCAGAGGTTAGTCAACCTCATGTTTAGAGAGAAAATTGGCAAATCAATGGAAGTGTATGTTGATGATATGTTGGTAAAAAGTGTGATGGAAGAGGATCACCTTGAGCATTTGAGGGAGGCTTTCAAAATAATGCGAGCCTATGGTATGAAGTTGAATCTGCGAAGTGCACCCTTGAGTGCGAGGTGGAAAATTTTTGGGTTTCATGGTGCATGAGAGGGGATCAAGCGAACCCGGAGAAGATAAAAGCTATAATGGAAATGAGTTCACCTAGAACGGTCAATGAAAGACAATGACTCACGGGGAAAATTGCCTCGTTGAAAAGGTTCATTTCGAGGTCGGTGATCGCAACCTTCCTTTTTCAACACATTGAGAAACATGAAAAATTTTCAATGGACGGAGGAATGTGAGAAGGCATTCGGAGATTTGAAAGGATACCTTATGTCTCCACCTTTACTTGTCCAAGCCAAAAAAAGGAGGCTCTATTTTTATACCTAGCGATTTCGAAGCGAGCCGTGAGTTCGGTGTTGGTGCGGGACGAAGAGGAGTTCATCGCCCGATTTACTACGTGAGCAAGTTGTTATAGGGAGTCAAGAGAGGTACCTAGAGAGACAGAAAAAAGCTCGGCTCTAGCCTTGGTAGTATCGGCTAGGAAGTTGCGACCTTACTTCCAATCTCATCGATTATTGTCCTCACAAATCAACCACCTGAGACAAGTGTTAGAAAAACCGAGTTGTCAGTCGCCTAGTAAAATGGTCCGTGGAATTGGGGGAATTTGATATTAAATATCAAAGTAAAACGGTGGTGAAGGCTCAAGTCTGGTGACCGTTAACGAAGCAAGTGGGTCGGAAAATGAGGTTCAAAAAGAGGAAGTAACATGGCTCTTGCATGTGGATGGGTCGGCGGTGGCTCGGAGGCGGAGTCGGGATATTATTGCAAAAGCCTCAGCTCGTTCGAGGTGGAAGTGGCACTTCGCCTCGAATTCGAGGTGACAAACAACGAGGCCGAGTACGAAGCTCACGGTGGCGAGGATTAAAAATGGCGCGAAGTGTAATGTGAAGAAGGCGATAGCTTACACTCGACTCTCGATTAGTGGCAATGCAAATTGAGGTTCGTTTGAAGCAAGGATCGATCCATGGCTAACTATTTGGAGAAAGCGAAGCGGTTGATGGAAAAGTTCGAATTTTTTCAACTACGGCGAGATCCCAAGAAATGAAAATGAGCGGCGATGCTCTAGCTCGCTTCGCAAGTGCGGTAAGTGGGAGTAGTTCGAGGAAGGTGATCGTGTTGGTGGTGGCGACGCCGGACATGCTAGCGGAGCAAGGTCCCATCGGCGATCCGAGCGAGGCTGGTTTGTGCAATTGACGCCCAATAGATTGGATGGAAGACTTGAAAAATTTCCTAGAAAAGGGAGCGTTACCGATGGACCCGATAAAAGCTAGAAGGGTCCAAGTTAGAGCGTCCCGGTTCATAATGATAGACAATGAGTTGTATAAAAGATCGGTAGGAGGACCGTTACTAAAGTGCCTCGGTCCGGAGAGGGCGATGTATGTAATGAGGGAGATTCATGAGGGCAACTGTGGTAACCACTCGGGAGGTAAGGCACTCGCCCAGAAGGTGATCCGGCAAGGTTACTTTTGGCCAACTTTGGCAAAGGATACAATGGAGTTTGTTAAAAAATGTGCGAAGTGTCAGTTCCACGCGAACCTAACTCACCAACCAGCGACCCAGCTGGAAACGATCCCCATTGCTTGTCCTTTTGATCAATGGGGAATCGACATCTTGGGTCCCTTCCCAATGGCTAGAGCTCAGAAGAAATTTATCATTGTGGCGGTGGAGTACTTTTCTAAGTGGATTGAGGCCGAGGCGTGCCAAGATATCTAAACCGAAGTCATGAATTTCTTGTGGAAAAATATTGCATGTAGGTATGGGGCTCCCAGAATCTTAATATCAGATAATGGCACTCAATTTCAAGGAAAGAAGGTTAGGGAGTGGTGTGACGAATATAAAGTGAAGCAAAATTTTACAGCTGTGGGAAACCCTCAAGCAAATGGGCGGGGACCGAGGTCGCAAATAGAATTATTCTACAACACTAAAAAAAACGAGGCTAGAGGAAGCGAAGTCGTATTGGGTGGACGAGTTACTGAGTCCTGTGGGCATATCGTGCGACCCCACGGACCTCGGCGGGAGAAACACCTTTCGGCCTAAAGTGTACGGGTCGGAAGCGATCTTTCCAGGTATAAATTGGCGAAACCTCGCGCGGGTCGCTCGATGACGAGCCCGAGGGAAATAGTGAAGCTAGAGAGCTCGAGCTCGAACTCATCGAAGAAAAGCGAGACAAAGCATTTATTCGATCAGCGACGAGGAAGGATGAAAAATGCATACAACAAAAAGGGTTCATGAGCGAAGCTTTCAAGTAGGGGATCTAGTGCTCAAAAAAGTGGAAGTGTCCAAACATGTGGGGAAGTTGGAGGCAAATTGGGAAGGACCTTTTAAAGTAATTGAAGTCTTTCAAGAGAGGAACATCTGACTAGAAAACATGCAAGGAAAGGAGCTCCCAAGGCCTGGAACATTCATAACTTAAGGAGGTTCTATACTTGATGTTGCATAACTAATCTACTTTATGTACTTAGCTTAATTTTGAAAGAATTGAAGGTTTATGTTAAAAACTATCATCAATGAAAGAAGATGGAATTTCACCGCAATGTTTACCTTTTCGCACAAATTTGCTTAATGTTTTAGTGGTCGCGTGTTTAACCACTAAAGATAAGCCTCCTAAAAGGCTAGCAGGCCCAAGGCGATCCCATGAAGGATCTAGGCCATAAGCTCCTTTTAAGTGGCAAAGCCCACAATGGTCCCAACAAAGGGACCAGGCTCGCAAGATAAGCCCCTAAAAGGCCAGCGAGCCCAAGACGATCCCACGTCAGGCCATAAGCTCCTTTTAGTGGCAAAGCCCACAATGGTCCCATAAAAGGACTCCAGGCTCATGCAAGATAAGCCCCCAAAAAGGCTAGCAGGCCCAAGACGATCCCACGAAGGATCACAGGCCATAAGCTCCCTTTTAGGTGGCAAAGCCCACAATGGTCACACCAAGAGGACCTAGGCTCGCAAGTTAAGCCCCCTAAAAACGCTAGCGAGCCCCAGCGACCCCACGAGAGACCTAGGCCATAAGCGCCCCAGCGACCCCACGAGGACCTAGGCCATAAGCGCCCCAGCGACCCCACGAGGACCCAGGCCATGAGCGCCTAGCGACCCCACGAGGGACCCAGGCCGTAAACGCCCTAGGCGACCCCACGAGGGACCTAGGCCATCGCGCCCCTAGCGACCCCACGAGGACTAGGCCAAAGCGCGCCTAAGCGACCCCACGAGGGACCTAGGCCATCAGCGCCCTAGGCGACCCCACGAGGGACCTAGGCCATAAGCGCCCTAGGCGACCCCACGAGGGACCTAGGCCATAAGCGCCCTAGGCGACCCCTCGAGGGACTTAGGCTCGCCCAGGGACCTAGACTCTAAATTGAGGGGACCATGTCAAATAATTTGTGTTGACACAATTTGTGGAAGAGGTAGTGTATTTGAAGTTATAAACCGAGAGCAATAAACACGCTTGCACAATAATTCTTGATCTCATGCTGAAAGAGTTGATAAATTTAAAAAAATTATTAGGAACAAAGGAAAAAACAGCAGCTGCAAGCCAAAAGTACAACCACCAAGACCGGAGCAGCCAATAAATGAACTAATTAATAGCAATAATAAACCCAGAAAAATACTTACGAATTTGGGATTCTTCTTTTGTTTTGATGGAAACTCAAGTCTCTGTTGTGGCATTCAATCTTACATCGTTAACTCAATTTTCTAACATAGACATTCAACCAATATCGGAATCAAAATCCTATGTCAGAAAGGCATAAATATAAATGTAATAGGAAGATTAAGGAAAATAAACACCTTTCCTTTGACTTAAACATATAAAAATTTGAAATACTTCTTGTCTGATTTCAAAATTTCTTACCTAGATCCTCGAGGTAGCCACACAAACCAAAAATAGAAGTTATAGAACTTAAAGCACTAAACCAATAACGATACTTACGCCTTAGAGTTATTCCTTCCATACGGAAACCCAATTCTATGTCATGCGCATTTAATCCAACATGGACGATCCAGTTCACTAAAAAAGGCATAGAAATTGATGTCATAACCAGAATTCTTTGCCCAAGACAGAGAGACGGAAAGAATTTTATGAAAAGGAACATCCCCTTTCTTTTGACAATCCCCAAAAGATGCAACAAAACACATTATAAAGTATGTATAAAGAAATCATAATAACAGCAATCACATCTTATCTTCACGGTAATAATAAAATATCTAACCTGACACCTGTGGCGACTTTTTATCATCATCCATAGCACTCCAGAAAAATAGTTTGCGATGTTTACTTTCTCATCCTCATTATTTAGTTCCATTTCAGCCATCTATTAGAAAGAGAAAAATGTTACTGTACTAACTAAAGATGGCTAAATAATTGCAATTATGATTATCATTGAACTTGACAACAAGCTACAGAATAATCAACAAGAGATTAAATGGAATCAAGAACTTAACATGGGATTTCTTTCTCTATAAAGGAAACATCAATTATATGGACATTAGATAGATATAGATTAGACCGAACCTCAAGGTTTTTTTAGTAATTATCCCCAAAAAATGAAAAAGAAAAAGAAAAAAA
The DNA here is from genome assembly GCA_016081115.2 of Rehmannia glutinosa. Classification (NCBI taxonomy): domain Eukaryota; kingdom Viridiplantae; phylum Streptophyta; class Magnoliopsida; order Lamiales; family Orobanchaceae; genus Rehmannia; species Rehmannia glutinosa. Next base: position 541,160 of record JABTTQ020001400.1, read on the forward strand.
AACCAGGTTATTAGACGGTCTAGCAAGTCGCAAAATACTGAATTTTTACGCAAAAACTAACTCAGTGATACAATTTGCAGACACAAAGTTACGTATGCAAACTATTGGATAGGAGTTACGGAGCAGTATGGACAACTACCTCACCGCCCAGTGGACCTCTGGCAGTAAGAATGTTACTGAGTGATGAAAATGGGGATGATACGTGGGTAGTTCCAGACTTCCAGTCAATGACATACCTCAAAACTGGAAAGCTGGAGACACATATGACTCTGGAGTACAAGTGATTGCCTGATGCTACAACCTCCAAGTGTGATCTAATTATTTTGTATTATTTAAGCCTTTTAAATTTCTTCTAGATATTACTTCTTTCCATATTTTCAATTGATTTTATCTTGTTTTACAGAAGTAGGATTCAATAACAAGCTGTCAACAAATCCATGTAGTTTAATCATTTTATAGATGAGTAACAGAAGAAAATGTCTTGGAAAAGCATGTATTGATACTGATGAAGGATGCATACTAATTAAATTAATCTCCAACTTTAGATCTTTACCCTCCATTTCTTAGTAATATTCCATAGCTTCAAGTTCTTAGCACTTTAACAGCCAACAGAATCAGATCATAAAGACAATGTGAATGTCCTTAAGATAAAGTTCAATCACAAAAAATACAATGAACTAACATAATATAAAGCAATGATAACTTATAAATCGTAATGCAGTTGTAGAATACCTCACCTCTAATAGGTGAGATGAGAGATGGTTTTTTATGCTCTAGTAATTATAATAGTTTAGTTTAGCTATTCAAGAAATTATTTTAATCACATGACATAAAAAGGTTATGCATATCATGTTATATTTTTCTTTTTTCTTAATAGAAAATAAATGAAATCAGTATGTAGTAGAAAAAGTAGCAACAAACCTGAATCAGAAAAACAAGAATAATAAAACAGAAATATTAAGCATGGAGCGACCATAAGACTCACGCTGATAAATCACCCAAGTTGCAGAAGGCAGAGTTGTAGGAAAACTTTCTGACCAAATCCACAGACCTTTGGAAGTACAATCAGTTATGCCACCTCCCATGCATCATGAAATTCTGGAAAGGACAACCACGGAAAACATCATTAACAGACTAGAGGAGGCAAAGACAAGTGTATAAATCAGTATGTAATCCAGCAAATCCTTCAAAAAAGGGAAATGTCAGAATAATAAAGTGGTATGCCCGCAGGATTGCTAGAGCAAAGGATTTGGAAATACACTACGTCATAACCATAGAGTAGATTTAAAATCCTAGGGAAGGGTCATTAAAGCTAATCTTATTTAAGTAAAAGAATACAACTGCATCGAAAAGCAAGAAGATCTCCTAACGTTAAAAATCACATTGTACTCTCCTAGGATAATTCTTGGGCACATATCCCCAAATACCTTATTACTTTACCTTCAGGTCTATTAAGAAAAATAAAATTATACAGCGTTCATTACAAAATTGATCAATTACTTTTATACTCGGGTGGGGCACATTTAAGTTCTAACTTAACCGAGCACGTGAGTTGTGACCAAAGTGCAGATATTTTGAATATTTAATGCTTATAGAACATAGAGACAAATATCCTTAAACTTACATTCCATCAAGAAATTTAGGACGTGTTGCACACTCAGTCCCGACATCTTTAGCCAGAGCAAATTCTCAGAGGAAGTATCTGGAGGTTTCATAATGAAGAAATGTTATCAGATCCAACTTCAGCAGTCATGTATTATCTCTATCTGATGTCTTCCATTCTCAAGACAAGTGACCATGCACGACAAACTCTAAAATATGTACAGCTCTAGGGAAACCCTTAACCCAACCATTTATCTTTGCTCGTCTTAAAATGTCAAAAGAACCTTCATTGGGTTCACAACCATCCATGGCCATGTCTTTAAACAGAAAGATGATTTCCCAAAACATTCCTCTCATGAACATCGCTTTCATTATCGTATTGTAAATAAAAATATTAGGAGGAATTCCATTCTCACGCAATTTGTCGCGAAGATGCAGGGCAAGTGATATCTTGCCTCCTCTGCAAATGCTATAAATAAAGCAACCATAGGTGCCAACATCTGGCTTCACTTTCTGGCTATACATATCCCTTGAAAGCTCATATACCAGAAAATCGTTGCCTTCTCGTATGGAAGCACGCATTAAAATATTAAAGGTAATCGTATTAGGTGAAACTCCAATTCTTTTGAAATAGTTGAACATTTTTTCTGCCATTCCAAGCAGTCGATTCTTGCAAAGGCCAGCAAGGAGGGTGTTCAAAGTGATTGTATTAGGCTGAAGACCCTTAATCACCATGGACTCCACAAGATTCAGGCAGTCTGCGATTTTCCCAATTGTACAATAATACTGCATCAAACATGTTGAACTCACAACATCAAATTTTATTCCTTCACATTCCATCCGCCCCAAAATCCACCGAATCATGGATGAATTTCCCAGTTTACATGCAGCTGACAAAATTGTATTGAAAGAAATCAAATCGGGTCCATTCTTAGGCCACTTGACATGGTTAAATAACTCTAGAGCTTCATCCATGTTTTTCTCCTTGCACAATCCTTTCAGAATTGTGTTGTATGATACATTAGTAGGTTGAAAACCCTTCTCCATCATACTCTGCATCAAGGACAAAGCTTCTCTCGAACTACCATTACAGCACATAGAATGCAAATATATATTATAAATGGCATCATCTAGAGAGCATCCCTTTGATATAATATTAAGCAACAGCTTATTGGCAATCTCCACCTCACCCCTTTTCAGTTGGCCTCCAGCCAAAGCAGCATGAGTATACATATCAGGAAACAAACCCTTTTGATCCATAGTATAGGGTTGTAAAGAAATCCTCTGCAAAAGTATCCCTTCCCTGAAAGTGCCGAGAACACCGAATATGCCTTTTGAACCATCCCAACTTTACAAAGACCTTGGATCAATGCACTTAAGTCACACTGACTTGGATTGAAGTTGGCACTCCACATAATCTCAAGCACCAAAGCTGCATCTACTACATTTCGGCAAAATTGTTTTTTTAGTCCTCTAAGTAGACATGCTTGGAGATTTGGTCCTAATTTTTTTTTGACTTTGGATTTAGTCCTTTAAGTGGGTAAAATTCGGATTTTTAGTCCTATTACCTCCTATAAGCGGTCAAGGTGACTTGTTGAAGCTTATATGGAATATATTTTTCAAAAATTAATGTTTCAATTATAATGGATGAGATGGATGCTTATTTGGCAACACAATTGGCAAAAATGGAGGAAAAAATAAGAACAAATCCAACTTGGTATTATAATTAAATTAAAATTTAAATAAAATAAAAAATATTTAATTACATAATATACTTAAATTATATCTTAAATTTACAAAAAAAATAATTAATGCAATACAATTTAAAATATTTTAATAAAGATTTTTTAATAAGCTGGGAGTTACTAGTTGGAGGGGGGGATACATTTCAAAGAAAACCGAAAGATGGATTCGAACACTCAACCAACACCCTTACAAAGGATAAGCGATACCAGCTACAAGATTGTGGTAAAATATTTTAATAAGATAAATATATTTGAAATTTAGTAATAAAAAATAGACTTTACATCATTAGTTTACTTAACTTCTTATTTTAAAAAAAATATTAATTTTTAAAAAAATCAGAAAGATAAATCAACATGGAAAATATTTAGTAATCATTGTACAAATATAAGAAAATATATTTGTGCGAAAAAAGCACTAATTATAAGTGCAATGATTACTAAATATTTACATTTTGTCCGAAAAATATTTGTTTTTAAATTATTTATAAATATTTTACATGTTGATTTATTTTTACTTAAAGTTATTTCTAAATAAGATTTTTCTTAAATTATTTATATTTTGAAATACATAAGAAGTAATTTAATAATGTTGTAAAATCTATTTTTTTATTGAATTTCAAATATATTTATCTAATTAAAATATTTTGAATTGTATTGCATTATTTATGTTTTTTTAAGTTTAAGAAATAATTTAAATATATTATATAATTAAACTATTTTTATTTTATATAAATTTTAATTTAATTATAATACCAAGTTGGATTTGTTCTTATTTTTTCCTCCATTTTTGCCAAGTGTATTATCAAATAAGCATCCATCTCATCCATTATAATTGAAATATTAATTATTGGAAAAAAGATATTCCATGTAAGCCTAACAAGTCACCTTGACCTGCTATAGGAGGTAATAGGACCAAAAATCCGAATTTTACCCACTTAAAGGACTAAATCCAAAACCAAGAAAAAATTAGGACCAAATCTCCAAGCATGTCTACTTAAAGGACTAAAAAAACAATTTTGCCCTACATTTCCTACTTTTAACAGCTTCTTGAACAATTTCGACAAAACTGTATATGAAGGCAACCACCCACTAGCCACCATTTCTTCAGTAATCAAAATTGCATCCTTTAACCCACCAGCAGAAATAATCCCATTCAAAAGTGTGTGATAAGTCAACAAATTCGGACTCGGCCCAAACCTTTTCATCCCAATATAAACCTCAAACAACTCATTAATCGCCACATTTCCCGACCTAAAATAACATCTAATCATCGCATTATAGTCGTAAACAGTTGGTTTACCCGGAACATTATTCCTCATGAAATTCAGAATCTCAAGGGCTTTTCTAATGTTACCTGAGGTCGCATGCCTCTGCATTCTTTGCTGCAGTTCATTAAAAAAGATTGTTAAAAAAGGGACCAAATCATAGATATTTATCTAAGTAAAACTGGCCCGAAGGAAAAGTCCGACACCACACATGTTGGGCAAAGAAGTGAAAATATAACCATTCAATTAGAAATTTAGAATATAGAATTAAATATCAAATACACATATTTTGCTAAAATGACTTCGTGTTTAGTGCTTACAGAGTATTTGCATATGGAGACAACTCAAGTATTTTTAGTTTAGAATGCATTTTCCATGAAGTAGAGGTATGTTCCTATAATCTGATTTTTTTCTTTTTTTTATAAAATGATATTTTATATAAATATAATATACATAATCACTATTATTTATCTACACATGAATTCAAGCACTCCAGTTTCACAAACAGTGGCAACAAAATGATTTAGCCAAATTTGCAAGATAAAAAAAAACATGAAAATTACAAACTCTATTGTAATCTCAAATACGCATCAGAAGAACAATAGTTTAACAAATGGTGAGTTTTTTTTTCTTTATTTGCACAGTTTATTTTAAATATAAATAAACATACTTACGTAAGATGCAAACTAATTTTCATGTCTGTCATAATTCGAAGTAGATGTTACAGAGAAAAACATAAGTATAAAAGGCAGCACATTTGTATCAATGGTTTGCATCAAATGGCTTTTAGATCATCTTATGCAAAAATATCATATTAGGCCTTTTCATCTTCTAGGCAATTATGTTCTGCCGAAATCAAAACATATGTAAATTAGATGGATTATGCAGGTATAGCTGATTATGCATGAAATAATGACACATTTCCCATTAGATCATGTTAAATTGATAAGCAGAAAATTGGAACATATATCCCATTAACTCACATATGACACTGGTGAATTAAGCAAACCCACAGAATAAAAATCAAAGAAGATGGGAAATATGTCAAATTAATAGATTCCCTTTAATTCCAAAGAACATTAGGAAAACCCAAGGTAGTCAAAGTGGTAAGGCGCACTCGAGGCGACAAGGTCCTATATCGCCCGAGGCGCCAAAAAAGCGCTCGCCTGACTCGAGCAAGGCGCAAAATTTTGGAAATATTATCTATAACACTATAATATTCTCAAATGATCAAAAACATAATCATTCAATATAAAATTAAACCATATGCACCAACAGTGATATAAACATAACAATTCATTAGCAACCAGGTGGCTTAGCCCACTTGGCCACCACAAGCAATTGTGGGGTGGAGGTCAGGGGTTCAAATCCCTGCTCCATCAAATTATTTGTGGGGTGGAGGTCAGAGGTTCTTATCCTTGCTCCATCAAATTGCTCCCCGAGCATATGCGAGCTGGTGAAGATTTGGTGGGAACTCATACTGAATAGCATCCGTGTGGGTTCGATTCGGGGAGAGATCGTTATTAGTAGATTGGGGGGTCGAACATAATTGTTCTCTTTACAGGAGGATCGGTTGTACGTCCGGACCCGTCGAACACGCTTGGAGTGCATGCACATCCCGCGGTTTACCTTGGCAAAGCAATGAGGAGCGGAGTGTTGTCCTCGGGCGTAGTCGGGCGTAAGCACAGGCTGGTCGAGTTATATCAAAAAAAAAAAAAAAAACAATTCATTAGCCAAACAACAAAAGCATTAAAAGAATTTTCCAGTTGCACTTGCACTTCCACTCTCCACATTACAATATTACACAGTCTGCACAATAAATAAAAAAAGGTTGGTTTGCTACTTTGCTGTTAGGCGTTAGCCATAAAGATGAGGAAAAAGGCAGTGTCTTTTAGGAATAAAGGAGCATGAATCGCCAAAAAAAAGGAAAATGGAGCAGAAATCGCCAGAAAAAAAAAGGGAAGTTAAAGAAGAAGAAGAAGGAAGAAATAAGAAAGATGAAAGAAGAAAAGATAGACGACAAGATCAAAGAAAACTTACCTTCAATTTCCACGGTAAATGGAAGAAAAACTCTCCCGAAAGAATAGCGCGCTCCCTGATTCTCCCGCTGGGCTGGAGGAAAAACTGATTTTGCCCTAATTTTTGTTGTAATAATTGGATTGGGCTTATGGGCTTTAAAAGAGCTCTGGGCTTTTAACAAAAAAAAAAAAGGGAACAAAACCCTAAAGTGAGGAGAAGGAAAAAAAAAACAGATATCCAGCTGAATTTGAGTAGGCGCCCAAGACGATCGATTTGTGCCTCCAATAAAGGCGCACCCTTTGGCGCTTCTTGTCTGCCTTGCTTGAGCGGTTGCGCCTTGAGTCACCCAAGGCGGCTGAGGGTGTTTGGCGCCTCGCCCAGTGCGCGTAGGCGTAAAGGCAAGCGCCTTTGACTACACTGCAAAAACCAATATTTATTTAAAAGTTGCCTGCATGTTGTTTCATCAAACAAACTCAGTAAAATGTTAATAAATAGTCTGAGTGTTCCATCAATTTATATTTCAATCATTTTTATCCAATATTTTTAGTGATGTAGTATTTCACATAAATAGTTACTCGCTTACAAAATATAGTTATTGTTTAGATTCTCAGTCCAAAAAAAGTTATTTTTTGGACCTAAAAGCTTAGAAGCAGTTTTCTTTTTTTAGTGTTTATTGTGAATTTATTTTATTTATTTGGACGATTTAGTTAAAATATATCACATAAATTAGTTTTATTTACTTACACTTGTTTGTCCTGGAGATCAAAGCAGTCCGACTACTTGGATGAAGCCTAGAAGAAGCCAAAGCCAACAAAGTAGCCAAAAGTGAAATAACTATAAAACTGTAGAGTAATTTTTAACATTAGTATTGCGGAGTATATCCAGGGGATTTGGATTTCAATAAATATTCCTGGAGATACCAAACAAAAGTTGATAAAAGTATGGATTAGCTTATTGGGACCAAGAAAAACTCTTGGATAAACTTAAAATATTTAAAGTGCTATGTAAACATAAGCAGCTTAAATGATTTTTTTTTGTATCCACTCTTGTGTATGCCAAGAAATACACGTACAAATAGAAAGTCTATATTTTATGATGCATTATTATATCCGTGAAAAAAGATCTGGATCTGCAAATTATATTTCCATGTTAACATCAAAAGTAAAATCTAATCAATAAATCTATATAGTCTAAAATGCATATGAAAATGTTAATCGCAAACTAAAATGCAGAAATTTAAAACAAATAAACATAGTTTCAATTGGAATGCTATGAGGTTTCAATACTATTCAGTATGTCATATCTGTTGTATTAAGTTTGGAAAAATTATTTTTATTTCATGTATGCTTTAATTAAGTCAATCTAAATTAGTATAACATCATATCAAATAGAATAAAAAATGAGTTATCTTTTACGAATTAATTACATGCACAAGTTAGAATAACGGGCTTCTATGTGGTTTCGATACCATACCTGGATGTCGTATCTATCAAATTTTTGGAGGAATTATTTTTATCTTTTTATTATGTATATATTTAATTAATTTAAATTAAATCAGTGAAACATCTTATCAATAGTATTATGTTAAGTTTTATATTAGATCAAAGTTGAGTTATCATCTGGGAATTAATTATATGTGCCGATCTAGCTAGGGATGAGTTTTTTGAATTTGTTAGTTTTATTGGAAAGCCTAAAACTGAAACTGTGGTTTTTTTATTGAAAGACGTGAATTACAATAGAATTATGTTAAGAATTTCCAATATTTTTGAGAATTTGAAGGATCATGAAGTGAGAACGAAAAAGAAACAGTGTGTTAAATTTACACATAATTAATTAAAATGAAAAACACTTCAATACCAAATTATAAGCTGAAAGTTCATCATTATTTTAATTATCGAAAACTAAATACTTTGGCAGTAGTCATTTCCCAATAAACAAAAAACCTTAATCAAAACTCTGCTCGATTGAAGTAATGAGATTGTCGTATGATTATTATTTAATCTAGTCCTTTAACTACAGTAGTGTTCACAAATTTTCCACAAATTATGTAACATCAAAAACCCTCCTTAGAATCTTACAAATACCCATCTCTGGTTACAAAGAAGAAACAATTTCCACCCTTTGGTTTTCTATAAATTACACAAAAAATTCAAAATATCTAAGGGTAATTTTGTCCATCCACTTCTTTTTTTTTTTTTGATTTATGTCAGGGGCATTATCAACTATACACAAATTCCGTCAATTTTACCGCAATCCCTTAAGCCTCAGGGTACTTTTTATAATTTTGAAACTTAGTTGGATTTTTCTTGTAATTACCCCAACCTCAATCTGGGTACTTTTTGTATTAACCAATGATTTTGGATCACTTATAAATTACAATATACCAGACTAATAAGGAAGCTTCATACATAGAAAAGAAAAAAAAATGAATGGTACCTATAAACAAAGCTCATTTCATATATTTTCAGCAAAGAACAATGAATATTTACAAGAACTGATTTCCACGATCAAAATTCACTGGTGATGTCCGTGAATGAAAAGAATCCTAGACTATACATTAAAGAATACCACCATTGTTTCACCTTTGGAGACCAACAGGATGATTACAGTTGCTGAGAGGGCTTCAAACAATTTTAAAGGTCTACAGCCCCAAAATTAAATTTCTACTACCTTCTAAATATATATCCAGCAAAGCTAGTCCTGTGAAGCTGTAGAATACTCGAATATGAGACATTTGGCTTTGTTTAGTAACAAATCAAATGCAAGTTTCTGCGGGAGCACCCTCGGGACGGCTCGTGGTGATAGATCAAAGTCCACTACATAGCCATCTCTAAATCCTTCATCCGTTAACTTTGCTATGTTCGATGTTTCGCATTCATAAAAGTTCACATAGAAAACAATGAAGATTATAAAAAGGGATAATTAAATAAATGCCCCTGAGGTTTGGGCTAATTAGAAAAAAAATACCAGTGACACAGATGTCCAAAATTACAATAAATCCCTCACGTTTGATTTTGTCTTAAATTTAAGGGGGTAATTGTAATATTTTTATAAATGCCAGGGGTTTTTTGAAATATTTTTGCTTATGAAGGGAAATATGTAAGACGGAACCCAAACTCGGGTTTTTTTTGCAATTTTAAAAAACCTCTGGGTTTTCTTGTAATTAGCCCCAACCTTTGGGGGGGTTTGTAGTAATCCCTTCTAAAATTTTGGAAAATAAAGAGAGAAATAATTTGATCGAGGAAGTGCGCAAGAAAGATTATTTTTGGGAAAGTCGAGACAACGGTGGTGTTGGAAGACAAGGAAGGAAGAAAGTGATTCCCAATTTGACTTCAACTTCAAGGGTCCCGAACAAAATGTTGCTAGCCGAAGAGATTTGAGAGGATGGAGATAGTAGGGATAAGGAGTCCATGGCACGAGAAAGCAAGCATTTCTACCGGGGATTTGAGGAGAGTAAACTAGCCTCCACCTAGAATCGGCCCCTGCCCGAATTCCCCTTTGCCTTCGATCCTTGGCATCAAAGTCTCATGTGCCCCAAAAGTGTTGTTGTGGTAGCTTCTTAAATGCAAGCTGGCCATCACCTTCCAATATCGATTCAGCTAATTGGCTCTCAAAGACTCTAGCAGCCTGTTTAGTAACAAATCAAATGCAAGTTTCTCAGATGCACGAATTTCTCTCTAAAAATCCGGCATCGTCTAAAAGAGACGTGTTTAGTGGAGAACTGGAGATTTTTATCAAATTTACCTCAGTGGTTGAAAGGACGTCTTGCTCCACCGAACGTGTTGAGGTCACCACCAATTTTTCTTGCCACTTGCTAGCTCGACTTTGAATTCTAAATTGCCATTACGATCCTACCAGGGCTAAATCCAGCATTGGATCGAGTCCGTTGTCAGGTTCGAATTTTGCTATGTTCAGATGTTCTCGCTTGAGCCTCACCTAGAGTTAGAACCGAGATAAAAATAAAATTAAAGTGTGAAGCCCTCGATTTTATTCAATAATGTATTTGTTTCACGTATCGTCCTTGTATTCTTTTGACTATTTTATTTTACCGTATATCGCCGCTCGGGTGAATATTAATGATAAATATATTTCGCATTTAATTTCTTTTCTTGTTATTTGTTACTTGATATCATAATCATTTATTATTTCTACTTCGCATTAATGATCACTCGACCAATCATCATTATTATTATGTACTACTCACTAATCACCTTAGAATTTTAGGAGACTATTTATTTTAGAGATTTATACCTTATAGAATTAAGAATTCGATTAGATTAAGTGATCATGAGACTTATAAGTGATCAAGCAAATCATTATTCAATTTTGGGACATAAAAACAAAATATGGAAATGCCACAAATAGTTATTTTGGAGATTGATATTATTCACCTATTATCATCAATTTTGGGACATAAAAACAAAATATTAAAAAATGCCACAAATACCAACCTCCCACGATATGAGTAAAGGGCATGATCCCTTCAATTTCATCCTCCCATGATGGGTATTTTTAGTGATATTGTTCAAAATATCATTTTTATCAAACTCAACATCAAAATTGAAACACATTTTACTCCAACTCTTATGTATGTATTCATCTTGTGTATTAATACACCATTAATTCAAATCTTATACACAATACCTTATACACCAACTCTTCACATCTTCAAATCTTCAAACATAAGTTCTTCATATCTTCAAACATACCTTCTTCTTCATATCTCCAAACAATTAACCAAAATTTCAAGAACCCCTCTTCTACTTACAATAAATTCGAACACCCCTTCAACAAGTAAGTAAAATTTATTTTTCAATCCATTTTTGATATCACCTAACTTATCTCTTTCACCTTCTAATTTAAGTTTGATTTTTGATTTTGAGATATACTTAGAAGGCCATTGGAAGATATTGAGAGACTTGTCATCTTGAAGAAAATTGTGAAGAAGTTGGACTATAAGGTAAGAAATGGAATTTTTGGTACCTTTCTTCTTCTCTTTTTATTTTCCAAACTTTGACACTCCATTTTAATTTTTGGAGTTTTAGGGGCTGACTTTGGAGGTTAACATTAAGGGTGACCAAAATCTTACACTTGGAAGCCATTACTAGTCACACTTTATTCACTACACAAGGTAAGTGTAGTAATTCCAATTTTCTCACTATCTTCTTCTTCCCCTTAAATTTTAACCACATTCTTCTAACTCCTATATTTTTTTGATATTCCTTGACTTAGGGGCTGACCTAAGTCACTCCTTCATCGAGAGAGATTTATTTCATTTTTTCCCAACAAACCGAACTTTAAGGTGGGTGGAAAAATCCTTTCAACTTCTAGGTGTTTTAATTCATAAAAATGCATGTAGTATTTTGTTATTGAGCATTTAAGATATATATTAGGTATTGCATGCTATTTTCTTGTATCAAGTTGGAAAAATTTCTCAAGTGTTGCTCAAAATGCGATTTACCGAAAATTAGGACATACATGTACACTTTATTGTCATATTTGATAAATTCTTGTATGAGATGGTTATGTATGTGTATGACTCTTGAAATCTATGTTTTGTATGGCCTATAATCTGGAAAAGTCGAGCATAATTGATTAAATTTCGATTTTTGGACTTAAAATGCAAAAATGGAAAGTTGGTGGACTTAATTGCAAGAAAATAAAACTTAAGGGGCCCCTCTGTAATTTTTTATTTTTGGGACTGAACTCAGGTTCAAAAATTATGTTTTGACATTTTAATAAAGTTTTAAGAGTTTTTAGATAAATAAAATCAACCTTTAAAAGCCCAAGGATTAGATCGTAAAATTTTAAATGTTTAAGGGCTATTTTGCAAATTTCGAAACTGACCCTATTTTTAAAATTTGAAATTTTAACTCTTAAGGGACTGGAAATAACATATTTTAAGTGTATTCCAAAAATCCAAGTGTTTAGAGCTTGGAAAGTAATTTTATAAAAACTTGAGGGACCAAATTGTAAAAGATTAAACTTGAGGACCCAAATGAAATTTCTAGAACTTATACACCCCATGTACCTGGAAATACTAATGTACCTATAACATAATTATATTTTGGACCCAAGGTTCAAATTTCATAACAATTGGACCCCTAAAAGCCTTAAAGGCAATTATTTCAAAATGGGACAAAAATGAGATTTTCAAAAGTTAAGGGACCTATACTTATGACGTTTTAAAACTGTTTTTGTCCCAATATCCCACTAACCTTAGTGACATTTTTCAACTGGAATCACATTAGAAGCCCTTCCGGTTTGTGAGTTCCGATTATTTTAAACTTAGGGCCCGAAATGATAATTTTAACAAATTTGGGGCCAATGTGAGAATTTTATAAAAACTCAACCTCAAAACTTTAAAAACCTGAATCTCTGAACAATTTAGAGAATTTAGGAACTGACCTCATAATTTTTCAAGGTCGGGACATTTATTTATTTAACTTTTAACCCCAAAAGTATTGGTTTTGACAAAACGGGGCTAATTGTAAATTTTATTTTTATAAGGACCTAACTCAAATTATTTTCTTTTAAAGAAACAACCCTGGACCCTCTGACTTTAATATTTAATTAAAATATTTTATTTCCTTAAAAAAAAATCCCTTGACTTATCGGATCGTCTTGACCGATTAATACCCGTCGCGGGCGACTTCCTCGTCTCGCGATTTTGAATTTATAACGGGACTTATGTTCCTCCTAATCCTTAAGATATCGAAGACTACTTATCCTCCCGATACTTATCTTCATCTCAATAACTCCACCAACGCCATAACCATCTTGTGCAAATTTTTGAGAACTTTTCATGAGCTCGCTTTAGAATCAATGATACTCATTGCTGGTTGACTACGAACGCGTGTACTTAATTTCTGCTGAGTCAACTTGGTGTGTCGAGCTCACGATCGGAATGGATACGTCGGGGATGGGCAAGGCAGCTCGGCGCTATTCCACTCTCCGGCCCCATCGCCCTAATCCCGCGAGGGACGGAGTTTGTCGAGGAAGCGGGTCGTAGTACTTGAGGTATAATCATGATTATGACGAATCCGAGCCTTGCTAGCTCCAACGTGGATTTTGTCTTTGCCTACGGGCGATAAGGTGACAGGTCTTTGACCATCATGAGCGGGGAGTTACAAGGAAGAACAAAGGAATCATTTGTCGATCCACACGATTAGGAGTTGAGCGGAACGGGTTGGCGCTACATATCCGCACGCAACCGCTACTTGTCTTGCATAGGATTGCGTTACAAATCCGCACGCAATCCTCTGTCTGCTTGAACCATAGTGCTGCGTGACCACGAACTATTTTCTTAAACTATATAAGTATGTTACTTAATATATTTATCACGACGCTTGTGGATTTGTGTGTGTGAAATCATGCATCATCTCTCACGCGTTTTCATACAACTAAATTTCTCGCATTAACTATTTATATCGCTACACTTGCACACGATCACCCCATCCAGCGAGATTTTGTCTCATTCCCTCATGTTTTCTAACCTTTAGATGAAGAGTTATTTGAAGACATCGAACCTCTGCAGATTGAATCCTATCGGTGATGTGGAGCGACATTTCCTTTTACTTTTATTTGTTGTTGGACTCCTTCATTTTATTTTGTTTGATTTGTAAGTTAATTCGGATAATCTTTTGGGTTGTATTCGGATACCGCGAGGACTTTAAGATGTAATTTGTACTCGTGTTTATTTTAATTCCGCTGCATTAGACTCTATTTCACTTAGAGTTTGGTATCTTTGGTTTAGACTGTTGATTTATTTCTGTTTAAGTGATTGATCATTGTCGCGTCACGTTTGGGGCGTGACATAAAGACCACACCCAAGCATTTCAAGAAGATTATACAATGAAAAATTAGACCATTCTCAAATATTTACCTGTGTCGCAACAAGATTCACATCACCATTCTCAAATGTTAGAACGCCTTTCGGTTTTATCCATTTGGGATGAGCTTGGCCATTTAATTCAAGCTCTCCACTAATAGCAAAATTGAGCATCAACGGATAAACTATCCTCAGTTCAGGCCCAAGAGCAATCCGTAAGTCCGTTAGGCGGATATCTAGTTTGGCTTGCTATTTACCAGCAACATATCCTTTCTAACTTCATCACGTTCATCTGCAAACAATCGTGGTTTATTAAAGCATTACGAATTTTAACAGTTATTGAGTTCTATATAGTTGTTTCACAGAGTTATCAATATTAAAGGAAGTCGTCAATTTGGTCGACTTGGTTCGGGATAAAATTCGTATCTTCGTAAACTCAAGTTTGGGAATGAATAACGCCAATAAAAACCAACACGTGGCACATGGTGCTTAGCTTGAGTAACATGATCATTCATAACTTTCTTTTATTTCCCTTTTAATTTCCATCGATTTTAGTCATTAGTCAGCAAAATAGATAATTTATGTTATATCCTGAATCTGCATTCAACTTTCTCCAATACATGAATTATTTGGAACCCTCTGACCAAATAAAGCGAAAAAACTTAAACCCTACTGCAAAATTATAGCCTTGTTTGTTTATTTTTCCAATAGTCTCTTTCCATTATCCAACTATTCATAAAAGTGGAATCATGTTTGTCCATAAAATTTCCAATGGAAATCATCATTTTCATTTTCTATTTTTCACATAAAACAACATCTCAAACCTACAATTTCTATTCTCAAACATATACACTACCCTACATCACCCATCAATCATTATTCTCATATTTTAATCCAATTATACATGTGGGACCTACTACTATCAACTATATCTACTTAAAATATTACTATTTTTAAATTATATCTATCTAATGTGACCCACCACTACAATCTTACAAATATAATATTATATATTCAAATTAAAATATTGAAAGTGGACCCCACCACTATCAACTTTTCAATATTATATATATAAAATAATATTTTAAAACTACTCAACCAAACACAATCTCATTTCTAACCCTACATAAAACACATTTCAATCCATTCATCCAAATATAATTCCAATTTCTGCACGAAAACCAATACAACAACAACAACAAACTAAGCCTTAATCCCACTACGTGGTGTCGGCTATACGGATCATATCGCACCATCGTTTACGAAAATCAATAAATTCTCAAAATTCTATTTCCAACTCCAGAAACTGGAAGACCATGGAAACATAAACAAACAGGCCCTTAGCTTCAATTTCTTATATACTCAAACTTACCAGGTGACTGGTGGAATGGGCTACTTGACGACGCTGGTATCAGATTGAGAGAACGTGAAACATACTTTGATGCAACCATACGGCCATAACTACCAGCTGGCAACCTTGGTGCATTTGTTGTATCCCTACTGAAGGGAGCAGCTCCACTACCCTTGTCATGTGGTAGATAAACTTCTCCCTGGCTAATCTTAATTTTCCCAGATATGTTCCGTTGCATAATAGATCCAGTAATTTGCAACTGAGTATCAACATGACCACTTTGGTAACCAATTTTTTTCAAGTTCAGAAGGAAAAGATCAAACACATATATATATATATATATATATATATATATATATATACGCACAAACATCAAACCAAAAACCAAGATTAAGCACATTTTTGCTTCTGAAAATAAAAAGGTACCTCAAGATATTCCTCGCACGCACTTCCAGAACCTCATATTTTAAGTCAAGTTTGTCACCAAGAGATGCTTCATTTACTCGGAGGGGCAGATTCCCTTTTACAAACAATTTTCCCTTTCTGCTTACTCTACCCTCCAATGATCTAATGCGCAATCTATTTGAATTCACAATAATAGTTCATCCGAGATTGGTTATTGGTTGCCTAAGTACAGGTGAAGACACAGTTGCCCTGTGAAAATAGGCAGACCCATCCAATACTGGTTGTTCCACAGTACCCCTTACCTACACAGAATGGAACCCAAAATTGATATCCAAATGCTTGGATATTTATTTTTTTGGGAGGGGCACGTGGAAACATGAATACCTAAACATTTTTCATATTATTGTTTGGTTATACAATAAAAGGGATAATTACAAAACTAACCCTGCGGTTTAGTTTAGTTACAAAAACTCCAGTTATCTTTCAAAATTACTAATACCCCCTTGAGGTTTGTATTTACCTAACAAATACCCCTCCTAATGGTACAATTTGTAAAATAGAAAAAGATGTCGGGGGGGGGGGTATATTTTTAATTTTGAAACATATTTGGGTTTTTTGTAATAAGGCTAAATCTCAGGGGTGGTTTTTGAATTATCCCTACAAGAAAAAGTTACCAACCTGAAGTTCAGCATTGCCATGGAGCCAGTTAGCATAAGGAGATAACGTCGTTAGCAACATCACGCCACCATCTTTAATATCAGCATCAATCCTAACTTCTCCTGCATCCAATAAGTTCCAGTTCAAACCCTTGAGGCTCTCTGCCAATTGTGTATCCCAAACCTCTTGATTTTTTTTCTCTCAAACCCTTCCTATCATTAGCCTCATCCACAGATGCTTTACTTCTCTCTGTGTCCCACTTTACTTCTCTCTGTGTCCCAACCCCGAACCCATGTGGCTTCATTTCTATCCCTTTCACTACTTTCTTTCTCCAAATTATTGTTCTGTACAAGTGTTAAGAGGAATGCTTCCTTGAAAATGTACATGGCCATTTTGAACAATGAGTTCAAATTTTGCATTAAATAGGAAACGGCTAGTGGGGGTTAGAGATGCAACAACTTCAGCCCTCCCGAGTTCAATTCCCCCAATTGCTCCATCTAGAAGCCTTACTTGGACATCACATTCTGGTTTAGCTAGGTTTTCTTTAAGATCACCTTCCGTGTGTAGGATGCCTCTAATTGGTGCTAATAATTGTCTCAGAGAGTGAACAGCTTCAGTGGCTGAATTTTCAATAACCTGAACCAGAGTAGGAACCAAACTGACAGGGAAATTCAGAACGGCAAAGTGCAAATTCATCTTTGGCCTTAATAGTGTCCCATCAGCGTGGATTGTGGCTTTACCCCTTTGGATGAAGATTTTCTCGAGACGCAAACCAGCGGTGTTGCTGTATATACCAGCTGCTAGAATCCGTTGGGTTGTATACGCTCCCCACTCCCATTCCTCTCCATGAAAGTCAAATTCTGCCTAAAGTAAACCAAAAAGAAGAAATCAATCAAGAAGATATAAATGTAAGGCTCAATTGAGCGCAGAGATTACAAGCTGATTCATGAAGAAATAAGTCAGGAGGTTAATTTAGTTTTTTTACGCTATAGTATTAGAAAGGAGCTATTAAAGTGAGAATCGTTAAGACTTAAGACATATGCCACTGAGCTTATCAATTGCAGCAGGACGGCTTATCAATTGCAGTAGGACACTCTCACTTTCATGCTTAGATGAAAAGCCACAAGGAAGAAAGAAACTTCATGCATAATAATCACATCATGGGAAGGTATGATACTCTAATACAATGATGACAGAATTAAGATATAAGCATTAACGAGTTTGCATATTTGTTGGTAAGTAACAGCTAACTTTCTTTCAAAAACATTCTTTTTGCTTCTTATCTTCTTCGACCTAT
This sequence comes from Rehmannia glutinosa, assembly GCA_016081115.2. Lineage (NCBI taxonomy): Eukaryota > Viridiplantae > Streptophyta > Magnoliopsida > Lamiales > Orobanchaceae > Rehmannia > Rehmannia glutinosa. Next base: position 559,332 of record JABTTQ020001400.1, read on the forward strand.
GATCCAAAACACATAATGCCAAAAAGGTGCAGAGATATCTACCGTTGTGTCTCTATTGCCTCCTCCACTTGCATCCAACGAGCCACGCCAGCGACCTTTAAGTTCGGCTACACCTGGAAGATTGTAATCATCCAGGACAACTTCATATGATGCGGCACAATGACCCCGAATTTCCTACAAGATTTTAAACAATTAAACAATTTTAAAAGAGAGACGAAAAAGAGAATAAGAATTATAAAGTTCCACCTTCAAGCTCCTTGATATCCTAGTGAGCGAAATAATAAAAAAAAAAGGATGTGAAACACACCTCAAGAAGTTTCTGGAGGCTTTCAGCACACAGTCCAACTGACTGCAAATTTTTTATGAAAAGGTCCTGTATGTACACAATGAGAACCACATATATTAAATGCTAGCAGAAACTCAATGCATGTAAAGGCAATCATTTACAATTTTGCTTATTAGAAAAGGAATACTCCATAAAAGTCGCATCACTCTATACGTTTAACAGCTACAAGCATTACCTTCATCTACTGTTGAAAGCACTATTTTACATGGAAATGCATAACGCTCGTTTAAGTCATTTAGAGCATACAACAATTCTCCAATCTCAAAATGCTTTGAGACAACTATCTCTCCATCTAATTACAACCATTGATTTTCAATAAACAGAAGTAAACAATATATGTAAAGCTTTAATCACCTAATCAGTCCATTCAACCAACCGAATATATGAATCAACCAATTGACTAAGCAGGCTTGAAAAAGCAAATTAATGAGTAGCTGAAAATAAAACTACAGCCATCACAAAGTAAGGTGATGAGGAAACTCTTTTAAATAAATTTCACAGCAACCCCAAACCAGGAGCATCAGAATAAGATTGAGTAGTCTAAGAAGTTTACTCTTGAAATTGCTCCCCGGAGTGAGGCTAGCTCCAGTTCATCCAGCGGTAAATGGCGTACCTGGTTGCAAATAAAGGAGTATATATTTTGTATCAATACCAAGGAAAAAGGTCATAACAAAATGGCTAGAAAAGAGGGCAGAGAGATAGAAGCATAATTAAGCCTTAAAAAAGGTGGAAAGGACCTCTAAGGTAGTTGAGTGAAGTGGTCGATAACAAGCATTAGCTTTCAGGTGACCTTTCTGCAGAGAAAAAGACAGCACCTTTCCGGCTAGATTTTCTTCAGAAGTTGATTGCAAAGGTCCTACAAGTTCTATTGCAAGACTTTCATCTGGCCGTCCAGTAGCATCCAACTACATATAAAACAAAGCATAAGATGGGAAAATGAACCGGTGTTTTGGGCTTCATATACAGCAAGCAACATTTAATATTGCACTCATTTATGCAATAAGGATATAAAGTTTACTATAGTTCTAATTATATTGTAAGATAAATATGTACAATTTCCATGTACTACAGAGAAACCGTAAGTATTACCAGTATCTACAGGGTTTTGTGATTGAAAACATACTAGTCATCGTGTGTCCACCAGTGGCGGAGCTGGGGGGGGGGGGCAACCTGGGCCTTCCCCCCCACCCCCCAAATTTTTTTTATTTAATTTTTATATGGCCTGGCCTACCCCAATTTCATGTATCAGACCACCCCTGTATTTTTAGTGGCTACGCCATTGGTGTCCATATAAACCTCTATATCACAAGAAGCGTGAACAAATTTATGAGGAATCTTGAATTTTCTAGCTTTAGATTCCTGAAGCAACTTGAATTCTGTAAGAATATGAGTGATAAATCCCAACAGCAAAAAATTGCACTGAAGATTGAATAACCTAAATCATTTGATTGTGGTTATTTATGAGCCCGAAAGCCTTTTTATTTATTTCAGGCTCCCCCATGGAGAACACCTAAATCACTTGAGCTAGAAAATAAATATAACAGCTAAAACCATTTTAGGGATGATTCACCAAGGCCTAAACGAAAATGACATCTTAAAGAGTACTAATGAAAAACAATCATTTAGAGGACAAAGGGTTGTCAGACAAACCTTGATACCCTTGGATGTTATGTTCAATACTCCAGCTAACTGAGGAGCCAACATCAATTGATTGAGTTTTAGACCTGAGATTGAAACATCACCAGAAATACTCTTTGCATTTTCATCACATTATATTACGGGCAATTCTAAATTCTTATCAGATTTCAAGACGCCGTTGTCAATGCTGCCGAGATTCTTGTTAACCTTCCCTTGAAACTTAATTTTTCCTATTGCTTTTAAATGAATAGGCCTCAGAGAATCAAATGCATAGGAAGAAACAAAGTTGAAAAACTCAAAATTGCGCATTCGTAGATCCAATTCAACTCCTTCAACAGAGAAAGGCATTGCAACTACTTTATCGCACTCTCTCCAGTCTGACCAATTTTCATCAGGATATGATGTTAAAACTTTTGTATACAATTCAAAAGCAGCAGATGAAGAATTGATAGAAATGTGATCATGTGCAATTATGACATCTCCACGAGCATCAGAGAGTGATCCCTCAGCTCTTGGTGCAGTCCATTTGATATCAAATCTCCTGCATTCATAAATGTGGTCTACAATCATATTTCCATAAACCAACAAATATCTCCAGATATTTTAATCCATGATGACTACTGTTTCCATCAACAATTAGAAAGACATGACAAGAAATTTTACGGTCTTAACAACGAGCCAGAAACTTTTGTTTCTCCATTCAGATCCCCTAACTTGAGTGGCATTGTTTGAAGATAACCAGGTATATACCGATGCATAATTTTATCAAAACATAAGTTTCCTGAAAAGTTAACATCCATCGATGTGTCGTCTACCTCACCCTATAATAGGCCAATTAACATCAGATGAAACAGATATACGTAAAATTAAAGGTTTCATGTAATTAATGAAATAAATTGATTCCAAAGAAAACAATAATTGTAGAAAGTGCTTCTTCCGAGTTAGTATAATAAATACCACATAAGACCCCAATGAATAGATTATAAAGTATGTATGTTCATCTCCTACATAATAAAGCAAAATCTAGTTTGAGCATTGAAGCTTCTCATTTGTAATATATTTACAACATAAATATCTATTTATAGCTTACATAGATGCCATAAAAGATATGTATGATGATATAACAATATGTATCAGGACATCAACAGGAATATCTAGCGAATTCCCAAACACTATAGGTTTGCATCAGGGATCCGCTTTAAGCCCTTACCTTTTTATCCTAATAATTGATGAAATCACTAAACACTTACAAAAATCCATCCCTGAATGTATGCTATTTGCGGACGATATAGTTTTAATTGATGAAACAAGGGAAGGAGTAAATGCAAAATTGGAAGTTTGGAGAGAATCACTCGAATCAAAAGGTTTTACTATAAGTAGGGCTAAAACAAAATACATGGAATGCCACTTTAGTAAAAACAACATGAACAATGAGACGAAGGTTAAAATTAATGGACATGAAGTGAGTATAACAAAGAGTTTTAAATACTTAGGATCTATAATTAAAGAGAATGGAGAAATCAATAAAGATGTCACACATAGGATCCAAGCGGGTTGGAATAAATGGAGGAGTGCGTCTTCTATCCTTTGTGACCTTAAAATACCATTAAAATGGAAAGGAAAATTTTATAAAACGGTCATAAGGCCCGCAATGCTTTATGGGGCAGAATATTGGGCGACTAAATATGAACACGAACAAAAAATGAGGGTAGCAGAGATGAGAATGTTAAGATGGATGTGCGGACACACTAGATTAGTAGATTAGATAGAATAAGAAATGAACACATTAGAAACAAAGTGGGAGTAGTACCAATAGATGAGAAAATTAGAGTGATGGCTCAAAAGCTACTCTAGAAAACCGTAGGCAAGTGCACCTATCGTTTTGTAGTATAGATTAGTGAGTACCGAGTGTCATTCCCACGAGGATTATAAATACTAATAATTACCGTCTTTTTGTTATCTAATCTAACAATTTTCAGAGTTTTTGTTTGATGATAAAGGAAAATAATATCTAAATTAATAAATTATAAATAGTGAAAATGAAGGAAGATTTTTAAAAGAAGAAATCAAGAGATACAAATGCGTTTGAATGTAAATTCCTCTAGAATGTTTTTGTGATTGGACAAGTTACAAATACAACCAAAAGCCCTTAAGCAAAAACCAACATCTTTTAATAAAATCTCATGTTATGTGGACCGTAGAAATTCTCGATTTAAGTTAAACCCTTTCTCGAGGTGAAAAACTCCTAATCTCAAGTTGATTAACTGGAATCTCTTTCTAGTTAAAACCCCCAAAATTGCATTATAACGATTTATGAATTCCCATATTAGGTTTGACCCTAATCCAGAAGATTTATGTCGTCCTATTTCTAGGATTGCATGCAACTCTTTTCACTTATATAGGTTCTTTCTCACCATAAATCTCTCGATTACCCGATGAGGAATAAATATCAAATTAATATAACGGAAATATTAACTCGAATGAAATAAACATTATATAAGTGAATCACACAAGACATGAGAATTTTATTAAAAACATACAAACCTTAATCACAAATCCATTCTAGAGTTCATTACATTCAAACACTAGGAGTTTAGCTACTCATGATTTTGACAAAAGAGTAAATTACACAAGAAGATTTAAGTATTGTAGACATGATGTACTTATCTTTCTCAAAATCTCAATGACTTCTTCCTTGATAGATGATGTTGATCCAAGCCTTCTTCTCCAATGTAGCTACAAGCTTACTCCTCCAAGACCTCTTGATCCCAATTCCACTCAAAATGTTGGACACAATGAATATTTTCTAAGTGTCTATGATGAATACACAATGAATCTCTATATGAATGAATACTACATGAATTATCAATTTCCCAACTCAAACTCTTGGCTTTTATAGGCACAATCTTTGTGAAAGAACACATCAACAAATGCTCCACTTCCATGGTTGTTAGTTGAATCATTGTGTGCACATTCATGGTTGAGTTGGTTGAATCATTGTATTCACATGACAATACTCCACTTCCATTGGTTGAGTTGGTTGAATCATTATGTCCACAATTGAGGGAATAATAGAGTTTGGTGCAGCAAAATGAGATGTAAAAGTTGCTCAAAGGTTGTCAAAAAGCAAAAAGGGAAAGCTTCCATAATTTCCGCCAAAAGAACATCCAGACTAGATGAAAAACATGCCCGTGTGCTTTAAAAGCACGGGCAGGCCGTGTTTTTCGATTTTCCCGAACACGGCCGTGTTTGGTACGTCAGGTTCGAAAAATTGCTCGTTTTTGACTTCTTAAAAGCACGGTCGTGCTTAAAAACACACCTTGCCCGTGTTTGACTGAAAAGGCCCCGAAATGACGCGTTTAGCTTGGGATTTTGAGTGTTTTTGCATCCAGAAACCCCCGGGTATATTTTGACATGAAACCATGGCCCAAAATTCACCAAAAACAGCTCCAAATCATCAATCTACACCAATAAAAGCACCTCGGAGTAATGTGAACTATGTACAATCAAAAATTTATGAAACTAATAATAAAATAACTCAAATCATACTTAAATATACACATAAAACATGCATAAAAAGACCCTTATCAAACCACCTCCAACTTTGAACTTTGCTTGTCTTCAAGCAAAACATTAAATCAAAAAAAGAAAATGATTCAATAAATTACAACACACAAGGATTTTTTTTTTCTAACACATTGAACACAAGCAGTCAAGTTCTTAGCCTTCTCAACCCGAATTAACCATTCAGTAAAAACACAATTTTGCAAAGCGATCGACTATCAAGAAAGACTGTAACATTAGCAGGCATTATTCAAACTTGAAATCATCACTCCACAAATATTGATAGTTATGAATAACTTCAATTCAATAATGTCATGAAAATACAAGAATTCAATGAATCATTGTAGTTACCCTACTAGTCATATAACCAAGCTTCTTGAACTTTTATTGGAATGAGAATTCAAGGAATATACATTCTCCCTTTCGATTTTTTTTTGTAGGTCCTTTTGAGGCATTCTTCCACTAGGTTTATATTTTGAATTTTCGTTCAAACACTCCTAGGGTGGTTTCCCATACTCATATTTGTGTCGTCGTTTTACGTAAAAGACAAACATGGGGCTCATGAATGCTCCTAGTTACTAAGCAACAACAAATAGAGGAGCATAACCTCGATTGGATTCCCTTTTTTTTTCTTCTTCTTCTTTTTTTTCATTTGTTTTTTTTTTCACAAGCTTGGTATAACAACTAGTTAACCACCACTAAATCATGAATTCTCAAACGTTCATAACACTAAGCTTTGTCGTAAATGCCTTAACAAATCAAGTATTATGGAGTTGGAAATCTCGTCAAAATTTAGCACACATCTACATCAATCTATCCTAGACAATCAATTGCTTCACATTGACAACCACCCACCATCTTCAGATATCGAATCTGATCTCCACATCTTACAGTTTCCACTAAGCTGAACATGCACACGCTCATAGTGATTTTGAAACTTCACACGTCCACTAGCAACTTCCATTTCCCTATAAAAGGAACAACAATTACAACCAGGTACTTGGAGTAAGGCATCCCGCATCTGTCATAAAATCCAATAAAACATGCATTTAAATGATCAGAGCATACACAGTTTTTATATCAAATAGTTTTTCAAACTTCGTTTTCTAAGGAAAGTAGTTTTGGAAGAAAAAAAGTACAAAAGCTCTTTAGAAAGGAACTTAAGAATTTTTAAAGCTTTCAAAAAACAAGAATAGTTTCACACTAAACAAGCAGCACAGGTTCCAGATAACATCACACTATTTTTCACTAGCATCAAATTTAAGTCTACAAGAATGAACCAGAAAGCAACCTAGCAGACCAACCACATGAGAAGCAAAGAAGAGACCTGTAGAGATATAGTCCTCAGGCAATAGCAGAGGTAACAAAAGAGAATTTAAAGGTGGACTTATTAGTAGCACAGTAAAATACCTCGGCTCTGTATCACCATATGCAACAGCATCAGTGTACCATCTCTAAAATGTACCAGAGTCAAGAACAAGAGGTATCATCTTATCTATGCCTGAAGTATTTTCTTCACCAATCTCGTCGACCAGTTCTGTGGATATGTCCTTAACTTTCAAACCAAACTCAGATTCCAGCCTTTGCAAAGGATTGACAAGCAAACAAGACCATGCTTCACGAAAGTTTTTTAAGGTAGAGGATAAACTTGGTAGTGGGCTCACGGGAGAAACATCTTCCAAATGGTTCGCTGAACTTGAGGACTCAAGCTCCGTAACGCTAGGATTACTAGAGGTATGGCCCGTTTGACTATCCAAAATATCATCCTGAGCATTCTTCACCTCCTCACCCTTTCTGACAGTTTCATCTCTGACATCAGTGTTAATGATATCATCACCATCCAGATATCTAATACTTGTGAGAGAACTTTTGTTGCCTCTCATTTCCACAACACTGCTCACAGATGAAAACTTATCGTTGGAGCCTGTATATTTACTAATTCTAGCCAAAGGAAAAAAAAACGGATCGCGTAAAACGTTCATCTGATTCCTAGACTGCGTGTCTAAATTTCCTCTAGAAATAGAATCAGCTTTTGATCCGTTCTTCACCTCCAAGAACACCTTGTCTGTCAATACATCCTCAAAAGCTTCAACTTTTCTATTATCAACATTATAATCGACCATATCCTGATACTGAGCATCTCCTTCAGAGTTGGTCACTCCAGAAACAGAGGCAGCTGCTTCATCCCGGTTTATCATAGAAGAAATCTCCAAATTCTGAGCATCATAACCTGCAGATCCCTCAGTAAAGTTTCCAGTCCCGAGTGATTGTCCTAGGAAATATAAACGAGCATCAGATGCACTACGCTCAAGAAGTCTTCTTTTTGAATTAATACCTATTGTAGATAAATCTCTTCCATTAGCCTTCCTCTTGAACTTATGCCTCATGGACCCTGGCATAATTCTGGACCAGATGCTAGCTTCGGGAGTTGAAATTTTTGCACCAAATGATCTCTCTAAATCAGCATGCTTCAAATCATACTCTGCACCAGCATCCATGCAACGATGATCTCTCCAGTGCGATTTCTCATCCATATAAAGGAATGGATCACGAGCCCCCAACCTTGTGGGGAGATCCGTACTATCCTTCATACGATCATCCTCAGGAAAAACACAATTGCACTCAGAAAAGATATAACCCTTTTCAGCAGATACTCTAGCTATGTCATCTCTTTCCCTCTCCCACCGCATGGCAGCTTCCTCTCTGGCAATCCTCCTAGTTCTTGTTCGATAATCAATTCCTTCCTCAGCAGACAAGTGTCTCTGAGGAATGCCTTCTGATTAGGGTATCCCCAACCAAGTGTAGTTCTTATTTTGTGCTACCAATAAAGTTGGATTCAACAAAACAACATCAATCACAATTTTTCCCCTTCTCAGGCTTGCAAAAGGGCAGATTCGAAGCTTCACAGTGGGAATCTCGCCACAAGAGAACTCTTCATTATGAGGCCCAATTGGACATGACTCCAAAGTGATGCTTAAAGGTGAAATTCTACGAACCTTACCAAAATCAAGTTCTCGCTGAATATGATCACTTAGTAGGGTACAAATAGAAGGCAACATATTGGTTTCAATATAAACTTTGCTTTTGACTGGCCATACCAAACCAATAAACACACACCAGATATCACAGTGCAAAAGACAGAGCACCTGAACAGAAATAACCCCTCTTCCCATACTGGAGTCATAGATTTGACCAAAGTCTTGTTGGAATAAACTTTAGTGAAAACAATCACTTTAATCCAGGAGAGTTCATATCGAATTATCAAGAATCAAAACTAGATCGCGGAAGCGTACCTGAATCCATAACAGTTGAATCCTGGGATCTGGCCTTCTAGATCTACACGTCTCGAAGCTTTTCAGAGAACCCTTTAGTTTTCTCCGTAGGTTTCTTTTCCTGCGGCGATGGGATAGCGAGAATAGAATTTCGTAGACGTATTTGACCAGGGACCATAACCCTTATATAATGTTATATTGGATACCCTATTTTAGCCCATCATTAAAATAGGAATAGCCCATTAAGTATCTACACATTAAAGGCTCACACCCTATTAGATACATTAAAGCCCAATTCCTTAAACTTTATTTGATCACTTATAAAATGGGCTTAACCTTAATTGACAGTCCACAATACATAGTTATTTCACATATAAGCCCAATGTTGGATTAAAGATCCAACAATCTCCCACTTGGGCTATATGTGTAACCTTATAATTATGTATTGTAAAAATAACCATATGAGCTCAGCTTTGCTGTCATAACCAAATGTATCTATAACCAATCCGGTCCATTAATCGCACCAACACAGGATCAAAGCGGCCTTCGTTACATTTATCGTAACTCGACCCATCAATGGTCACGTATGCTAATACAATTAAATGACATGGATTATGATGTGGATGCGTAGCATGGAAATTTCATGTAATGTGATCGTAACATGTATATTTCCAACTGGTCCACCTTAACTTAGTGAGATCAATCATATACCAAAATCAAAGTGTGAATAAACCAAATAACCTTAGTTTCTGCAGAAAATAACTTCAACATATCCATATCTTGAAATAATCGAAAATGTGTCTACATCAAAAGAACATTATAATTACAAACTCCCACTAGAACTAAATATCCTCAAATGACATGACACCCATATGAGAAAGTAAGCCCATGAAACGTTTTGGGTGGCAATCCCTAGTAGCGGATCCGCAATCATGGAGTTTGTACCGATATGTTCAATAGACACTGTCCACTTTGAACTCTTTCTTTAACAACTAGAAACTTGATGTCGATATGCTTTGACTTCGTCGAGCTCTGTTGTTATTGGAAATAAAGATCGCCGACTTATTGTCACAATATAACTTGAGTGGCCTTTCAATGCCATCTACTATCGCGACCGTGACAAAGTTTCAAGCCATACACCGTGGTTGGATGCCTCATAACATGCTATAAATTCTCACGCCATAGTAGAAGAGGCTATAATGGATATTTAGCACTCCTCCAAGAGACAAAGACCTCGGCCAATGAGAAAAATATAGCCTGACGTAGATTTCATACTATCTTGGCATCCAAAGCAAAATCGAGTCAAGTATATCCAACGATCTCAAGCCGATCCGACCTCCGATATGTGAGCATGTAACCTTTTGTTCTTTGCAAGTACCTCAAGACCCGTTTGGTCGCTTTCCAATGGTCTATTCTGGCTTGCTCAAATATCCGCCCAACATCCCTACTATATACGCAATGCCGGACGCGTACATACTTGAGCATACATCGACTCCCCTATGGCGACGCATAAGGAATCTTTCGCATTTCCTTTTCCTCAAAATCATTATTAGGGCAATTGTTTGAGACCGAATTTGTCTCCCTTAGCCACAGGGGTATCTCCTGGTTTACAATCCCGCATGCCATATCTTTTAAGAACCTTTTTCGATATAGCTCTTTTGTGACAATCCCAATGTACCCCGAGAGCGATCCGGTGTATTTGTATCCCTAACACAAAAGAGGCGTCACCAAGGTCTTTCATGTCAAAATTCTCTGCTAAAAATCTCTTGGTGTCGTGCAATAAGCCTATATCATTCTTTGGCAAGCAAAATGTCATCGACATATAAAACCGTAAATATACTTACTCCCCCACGTAACTTATGGTATACACAATCATCGACCAAATTCATCTCAAAACCAAACGAGATGATCACTTGATGAAATTTAAAATACCATTGTCTAGATGCTTGCTTGAGCCCATAGATGGATTTCTTTAGTTTGCAAACCATATCCTTTGAGTCTTCTGACACAAAGTTTTCTGGTTGCACCATATAAATTGTCTCATCAATGTCACCATTGAGAAACGCTGTCTTCACATCCATCTGATGTAACTCAAGATCAAAGTGTGCCACCAATGCCATTATAATACGAAAAGAGTCTTTCGAAGAAACTGGAGAGAAAGTCTCTTTATAATCGATGCCTTCTTTCTGTGTAAAGCCCTTTGCGACAAGACGAGCTTTGTGCCTTTCCACATTACCTCTTGAATCCCTCTTGGTTTTAAATATCCATTTGCAACCAATGGGTTTCACACCTTCTGGCAATGAGACAAGCTCCCATACGTCATTATCCCTCATGGACTTTATCTCTTCATTCATGGCATCTATCCACTTTTGAGAGTTGGAACTTTCCATGGCTTGATGGAAGCTGATTGGATCATCTTCCATCATTCCAATGTCAACCTCATTTTTTCTTGGAGAAATACAATATAATCGTCGACATTGCACTTCTTCTTTCCCTAGTGGATCTTCTTAATGGCACTGGTTCTTGAGGTTGTAGAGTTTGTTCATTTGGAATAACTCGGAACAGGAGGTTCTCCGACATTGTCTTGATTTGTGTCTTGAACAAGGTCGGGAATGAAATTCGATCAATGCCAACAACACTGTGGGAATATCAACGTATTCCTCTTCAAAGACAAAGTCTTTTACTCTATCTCCCCGCAAACTCAACATCCTCAAAGAACCGGGCATTTCCGACTCAAAAATAGTCTTAGTTGTGGGATCATAAAATTTGTACCCTCGGACTTTTTGAGTATCCAACAAAATAACAACTAACTGTCCTTAGGTCCAGTTTCTTTTCATTAGGCTTGTAAGGCCTTGCCTCAGCTGGACATCCCCAAACGTGCAAATGTTTTAGACTAGGCTTCTTGCCCGTCCAAAGTTCATAAGGGGTCTTGTTAGTTGCTTTAGTTGGAACCCTATTTAGGATATATGCTGCAGTCTTAAGTGCTTCTCCCCAGAGTGATTCTGGTAAGGTAGAATGACTAATCATACTCCTCACCATATCCTTAAGCGTTCTGTTTCGTCTTTCAGCAACACCATTCATAGTGGGTGAACCTGGCATGGTGTACTGTGGGACAATACCGCATTCCTCTAGGAATTTAGCAAATGGTCCTGGACGTTGTTCACCTGAACCGTCATATCTACCGTAGTACTCGCCACCACGATCAGATCGGACGCTTTTAATCCTTTTGTTGAGTTGATTCTCAACTTCAGCCTTATAGGATTTGAACACATCCAATGACTGTGATTTTTCATGGATGAGAAATATGTAACCATATCTAGAAAAATCGTCTATGAACGTTATAAAATATTGTTGACCATTCCAAGAAACCGTAGGAAATGGTCCACAAATGTCCGTATGTATAAGTTCTAAGACGTCTGAAGTCCTGTTGGCTACAAATCTCCTATTGTTGGTTTGTTTTCCCTTAATACAATTAACACAAATATCAAAGTCTGTAAAATCTAAGGGATCGAGAATCTCGTCTGACACAAGTCTTTCAATTCTCCTTTTGGAGATATGACCCAATCTCTTGTGCCATAACGTAGCTGAATTCTCATTGGTTAATTTTCTTTTCACACCTCGTGTATATAGATGCAGGGATTCATTAAATGAAGCAATGGTATCCATTAAATAAAGATTATCATAACCAGATAAAGAACCAGACCCAACTAATTTTGAATCATGAAACAAACTAAATATCCCATTTCCAAATGAACAAGAATAACCAAATTTGTCCAAAACAGAAATAGAAATCAAATTCCGTCGAAAAGATGGTACTACGAATGTCTCATTAAGATCCAAATAAAATCCAGTCTTTAATAATAATCTAAATTTTCCTATTACTTCAACTTCAACTGTCTTGCCGTCGCCCACATAGATGTATCTTTCACCATCACTTGGTTTTCGGCAATGGAGGCAACCCTGCATAGACACACTGATGTGAGTTGTTGCACCAGAATCTATCCACCAAGTGTGTCTAGGAACCGAAGTTAAATTAACCTCAGAACAAACCAAATTAAGTAGCATACCTTTCTTAGCACGCCAGGCGTGGTAGTTGGTACACTGCTTTTTCACATGTCCTTCAGCTCCACAAAAGAAACAACCCAGTAGCAGCATTCAAAGTCTTTAGTACCATACATTGCGAGGTGGGTGTCTTTTGTTGTTTCTTTTGTGGTGCTGTCTTTGCAGCTTCCTTATCCTTCTTCCTTCTCAATCCTTTGCCCTTATACTTGGAAGTTGAGGCAATATTAGCACTTTCTGTCTTATCTTGCTTCAACCTTTCCTCTTCCTGGACACAGTGTGAGATGAGTTCATTCAGAGACCAAGTCTCTTTCTGACAGTTATAGCTCACCTTAAACTGGTTAAATTGTCCTGGAAGAGATATTAAAACCAAATGCACTAGCAAGTCCTCTGAGAGTTCTAGCTTAAGTGCTCTTAATTTTGAAGCAGTATGAGACATCTCCATAATGTATTCTCTGATATTGCCTTTCCCTCCATACCTCATTGAAATCAGATTTGTCAAGAGTGTACCAATTTCAGCCTTTTCGTTCTTGACAAACCTTTTCTCAATATCTGCAAGGAATTCCTTAGTTGTAGTAATTTTCTCAGACATAGTGCCCCTGAATGCTTCCGGAATGGCTTTCTTCATGATCATCATACACATGCGATTCGATTTCTCCCACCTTTCCATATCCCTCTTTTCATCTGAAGTACTTTTATCCGTAAGAGGGGGTGGAGAATCAGTCCTTATCGCAAGGTCGAGGTCCATGACTCCGAGAACTATCAGAAGGTTCTCTTGCCATGACTTGAAGTTAGTGCCATTTAGCATAGGAATTGAGTTGATGCTGGCAGTAATATTAGCAGGAGTAGACATAGCTGAATCCAAAAAAAAAAAAAAAACTAATTATGCTCACATAAAGTATACTTAGAATTATAATGACAAATTCAAATATTGGTAATTCCCATCTCAAGATATCGGCACTCCACCAATATTTCATCTTTGGACAAAATATTAGCTTGTAATTGATATCTTGGTGCAGTAATCAAACCTGATAATAAGAACATATCAAACAATAAATCTTCCTTTGGGCCGATTTAGTGTTCATATGTAAACCAAATAATTATCACGGATTTATTACCACACGCGACGCGTAATTCGATAAATATCAACCTTCCTTTGGGTAGGTTAATATTCACAAAAGTTACACGCCAAGACAACCTTTTATATTTCAAAACAAATTAATTTACACAAGAGAGGTCACTTTGGTGACATGTTGCTTCAATTAATTCATCTCAAAATATATAATCCATACCATTATTCGAATTTAAAATTTAAATTCCAAGATCAAACTTAATTTAGGGTTTTCCATATTATTGAGGCCAATTTAAAAAAAAACAAACTTTAATAAGCCCCAAATTAAAACCTTTGTAAATAAAACCCTAAATTTTCAAATCGAATGGGCCCGAAATAGAAGAAACAACGAGATTTACACCACATGCCGATTTTTTTCGAAAATTGCAAAACAACCCCAAAACCTTTAAATTTGGGCAAAAAAGCCATCTTCTCCAATTAACCAAATACTAAATTTAAGAAAAGACGGTTCGATTTTACGCAAACCTCTTTTTTTTTTTTTTTTTTTTATTAAACAAAAAAAGAAAAATACCTCCAATCCTATTTACTGTTCGCAATTCCGAAACGTATCAAATAACAAAACCCAAATCTAAATTGGAAACATATGCACCGACATTCGAAACTCGAAGATCTAGAAATATTGTTCATTCACAAAAAACACTTTACGGCAATGAATATCCAACTTAATCCAACATGATTAATTAAAATTAATTAATCTTCAATCAACAAAAGAAATAAACCATAAGACAGGCACAATCCTTAGATTCGAACAATAGAATGATATTTTAAGCTTAATTCATCCAAAATATTCAATTCAGAAAATCTTATTAAATTCAAGCAACTCAACCAAAGGTCCAAAAAAGCAACAATCAATCAATCATATTATCGAATGCACAGACATGTCGAAAATAAATTCGATTCCTAATAATCAAATATGAATCGGCTCTGATACCACTTGTTGGAATAAACTTTAGTGAAAACAATCACTTTAATCCAGGAGCGTTCATATCGAATTATCAAGAATCAAAACTAGATCGCGGAAGCGTACCTGAATCCATAACAGTTGAATCCTGGGATCTGGCCTTCTAGATCTACACGTCTCGAAGCTTTTCAGAGAACCCTTTAGTTTTCTCCGTAGGTTTCTTTCTGGCGATGGGATATCAGAATAGAATTTCGTAGACGTATGACCTAGGGACCATAACCCTTATATAACTGTGTTATATTGGATACCCTATTTTAGCCCATCATTAAAATAGGAATAGCCCATTAAGTATCTACACATTAAAGGCCCACACCCTATTAGATACATTAAAGCCCAATTCCTTAAACCTTATTTGATCACTTATAAAATGGGCTTAACCTTAATTGACAGTCCACAATACATAGTTATTTCACATATAAGCCCAATGTTGTATTAAAGATCCAACAAGTCTTGCTTCGTATAATGGGTTGTTTGACAGAATTGATCATCCAACCACTCCGCAATTCCAGCGTTTTCCATAATAACTCAACATTCTTCCCACAAAAGTGCATAAGTTTGTTGCCATTGGAAATATAATAGATATTTCTGGGTGAATGAGAAATTGTTGCCAAAAGGTGTGACTGTTCATTCGAAACTATTCGGATTGAAAAGGTTTATTCGAATAGTTGTGTTGTTTCGTTTGAAACCAATGGACGTGTATATTCGAATAAATGGACGTGTCTATTCGAACAGTTGTGTTGTTTCAATAGTGACCTTTGGTAATCTATAAATATTCCCCTTATCTGCAGAAAATTCAATGAGCATAAGCAATTTTGCATACATTCATAAGCATATTTTCTGTCAAAATTTTTCGATAATAAAAGAGAGAGTACAAAACATTCGAAGTTCGCCGTCTCTTGTTGTTTGGAGTGCTACTACAGCAAGAGGAGACCGTTGTATCTTGGGAGACATTTGCTATTCAACCGTGGGCACCGTAGCGGGGCAATTCATCTTAAAGACATAGAGTCGAACTCTAGCCTCGGTCTAATTTTCTGCATTTTCTATAATTGCATTTTCGGGAATGCAAGTAAGCTTTCTGATCTAATTTCGGAATATAATATAGCACGTGATAAATCCCCAACAATTTAAGACGAGATTCATCCGCTTTATGTGCGTATTATATTCTGTCATTTTTGTTGTTTGAAATCTTATGTTAAACGGATCAGAATATTGGGTTTCATGTTTTTGGTCTTTGATTGGTTTATACAGACTTGGCGAATGCTCTTTATGATCACTCATAGAAATTGAATAGGTTTCATGATTATACTATCAAAACTGTATATTATATCATGTATTCATGTTCAACTTCTTGATTCAAATATGTTTTAATCTATGAGATTAAAATCATTGTTTTCTGTGTAAATGTTTGTCTACGAAAAAAAACCCATGAATCTGGAAATCAAAATTCAGATTGAAACCCAAATTGTCGTCCTTCTCTGTTCCCACCCGCGCCGCACCATCACAAAGCCAGTGTGGCAGTCTGACCGGGACAGGTCTGGGATGACGGCCTGTTGGTTGGACAAGCAGTGACCAATGGGTGGTCACGAAGGACAGTTGGAGTTGCGAACGCGAAGACCTCTTCGTTGTGTCTCGTTGCAGCCGTGCGAAACCAATGTGCTGGTCGGTGATGGGCTGCGATGGATGGAGACGACATGAGTGTTGGTTGGTCTTTATCGGCGACTGATTGGACAGAAAATGAGGTAGAATTCATGTGATGGGTTTGAGGCCATACGAAAGAGATGGCATTTTGGTACAAAAAGTTGGGAATTTGGGGCTAATGCATAATTTTCAGAAATTATGGATCTAATTATAATTCAGCCTTGGTTTGAGATTTCTGGGATTGGGAGTTTCATTACGGCAGATTTATATTTTAATGAGGAGGTTTTATACATTATCTTTTATATATGCAAATATGTTACCAACAGTATAAGTTGCTTATTTGGCTTCAGAAATTGTATGTATGCAAGTAGTTTATAAGCATTTGAACCTTAGTATGCTATATATTTGCAGACTTAGTAATCTGTTATCAAGTTTTAGAATTCTTATTCTGAATTTTTATTGTTCTTTGAAACTATATCTGAAGCATATTGTTGGTTTATGATGCGGGGATGATTAAGAGATGACAATATGAAATATTATTTTGTCTCACGGTGCTGAGTTTAGGCTTGTTAAAGCCTACGTGGTTGAATTCAGTTCAAAAGAAAAGGAAATGATTCTAATGTAGGGAAAAGTTTACCTCTTTTCGAATTAATTCACAGTGATATTTGTGATTTGAATTTTGTGCAAACCAGATCAGGTAAAAAGTATTTTATTACTTGACACGTTAACATGAATGCCATAACGAAATTGGTGAATATGAAATTATTGCCAAATATTCGTTTGGATTCACAATATAAATGTGGGATTCCATGTTGGATATTGTGATAGCCAATCAGCTATAGCCAGGGCACAAAGTGCCAACTTGAGTGTTTTGACAATTTGGTGTCATGATAGCTTGGGTGTTATGATACATTGAGTGTCATGATAACTTTAGTTTTATGACATTTTGAGTGTCATAAACATGTGAAGAATGCATGAGCAAATCTAAATGTCCTTGTGTGAGACATATGATTTAGCGTCCCCTTGTGAGGGAGCACATGACTAGTTAACTCTACCTAAAATATGGTGAATGTATACAATTGAGTCCTTTAGCCCTCCTGGAAAATTCTTTGGAATTTTGTGTAGGCAATTGAACTGTTTGTCAGTTGGCGATACAATCACAGTTGAACTTTGTGAGAAATAACAATTGTTAGATTGATAATTCTCAAAGTTGACCTTGTTGCACAATGTGAAGGTGATGAGTTTTGCCTCAAATGTGGGGATATTTGGTAAATATAAATTTACCTCAGTCTTGACAAAGATTGACCCCAATAACTTCGAAGTCAAGAATTACAAGTTTATTTGAGAGGTATCCTTGTATTTCTTTGAGATGTATCCTTAGAAAAGAGGATATGAGTCAATTGACATTGATAGAGCTAATTGATAGCTAAAAGGGGTCATCTTTGATTTCTCTTGAAGAGTTGCATCTTTTAGTGTACTTTTTAGTGTTGCAACACTGCACACATCGAGCTACAAAGGAAAGGTGTAGGAAAAGGTTTTAAAAGCTAACCTTATCAATGTGGGCCCAAAATGGATTGTTGTACCGAACTTGAAGGGAACATGTACACCTATTAAATCATGGTATTGGTAATGACCAGTTTGACAAACGATAAAGTCAAACGCTCTACCTAAAAAGAGATGACATATTGACAATAGTCTATATGAGTTTAAGGTGTTATATAGCCACATTGACATTGAAGGGCTTGAAAGTCCACCGGTGGCACTTATGTCGATTTGAAGTGGTTACACATGCTCAAGGATTATATGCTCAAATATGTAAAGATATTGATCTCAATCTTGCGCGCAAATTTGATTGAAGTGGAGATCAAATACTGATTATCGAAGGGAATGGGATTGAAGTCTGTTACGCATGAATCTTTGTAATGGTAACCCAACCATGATAACTGGAGATCCCAAGAACTTGGTTTAATGGGACAACTAAGTTATGAAGATTCAGTTAAGCACTTAGGATAAAATTCCTACTCATTCCTATAATTAAAAGTGCTTTCTGCAGAAGTATGTAAGGTTAAGTTCAACATTTAATGATTCCTATAACTTGGTTAAACCAAGTGGGGTATGGCAGAATACTCTTAATAGGAGGTCACCTATGTAAGTGTGAAGTAGGGCCGCTTCTATGAGAATTCTGAGGCTTGAATTTTCTAAAACACTTATGAAACCCAAGGTTGTTCAGGGCCAAAATGAACACAACCATGAGAACTGGAAATGTTAGGAAGGTTATTGTGTGGGTGTTGTTGTCTTGGTTTACACCAACGGCTGAACAGTTCAAGACATCATGTTCACTGATTAGCCAAGTAAATCCGATAGTATTCCACTAAGGAGGTTCAAAGCTAGAAGCTACCTCTCCTGATGCTATAACTTTCCGGTTGTACTCTCTTTAGTATCTGCATTTACATGTGCATTTGCATTGATTCACGTAATTTCTCATTCATGTGGGGATTGTTGGAAATATAATAGATATTTCTGGGTGAATGAGAAATTGTTGCCAAAAGGTGTGACTGTTCATTCGAAACTATTCGGATTAAAAAGGTTTATTCGAATAGTTGTGTTGTTTCTTTTGAAACCAATGGACGCGTCTGTTCGAATAAATGGACGTGTCTATTCGAACAGTTGTGTTGTTTCAATAGTGACCTTTGGTAATCTATAAATATTCTCCTTATTCTGCAGAAAATTCAATGAGCATAAGCAATTTTGCATACATTCATAAGCATATTTTCTGTCAAAATTTTTCGATAATAAAAGAGAGAGTACAAAACATTCGAAGTTCGCCGTCTCTTGTTGTTTGGAGTGCTACTACAGCAAGAGGAGACCGTTGTATCTTGGGAGACGTTTGCTATTCAACCGTGGGCCGTAGCGGGGAAATTCGTCTTAAAGACATAGAGTCGAACTCTAGCCTCGGTCTAATTTTCTGTATTTTCTATAATTGCATTTTCGGGAATGCAAGTAAGTTTTCTGATTTAATTTTGGAATATAATATCGCACGTGATAAATCCCCAACAAGACCCACTCATGCTTTTTTGCACATTTACATGATGAAAAATTTGAACCCTTTTTCGAGGGTTTTAATTTATCTCCCCTCAGGCAAGCAAAATCTACCTTGTTTCTTCTTCCAAAACTAGTGCACCTAAGTGGAACCCCAAGAAACGGGCTGTGAATTTCAACACTCATTATTTCAGAATAATGAACTCAACTTCTTTTGCAACTCCTTTGCAGGGGACCAAGAGGCAAGCCCTTAGTCCCCCTCACCCGCACCAATTTTAGAAAAAATAATAATCACAGCCAGTGAAACAACAATCCAAACCTGAAAATCATATTGAAGAAACCCATTTAAGAATCTTTCTATTTCAGAACTTTCCATAATTAATGAACAAAACACACATTTGTAATGGTGAAAGTACCACAGTAATAATAACCGTTTTTTATTAAAATATTAAGGGAGAATGGGAGATTACAAGGAAGACGAGAAGTCCTTAAAAACACGGTTTCCCAAGATCATTACCATATTAACACAAACAAACAAACCAACTTGTAAGTAATTTACTGCCTCTCACGATAATTACTCTCGCATTCTTACAACCCATCCATTCCAAAAATAAAGAAGAAGAAGAAGAAGAAGATGAGAACCAAATAAGAGAGAGAGAGAGAGAAACAAACTCAACTTTACTTTACCCTCCTACTCCTCAAGCCCAATTTAGCTCAATTCATGATATCATGGATAAAAGCAATTATCCAGGGGACCTCAACTTCAAGCCAATCAAAAAAAAAAAAAAGGACCCAAAATCTTGACACTCTTTCAAAAATAAGCAGCCCTCAAAACATATTTGAGAACCCAATCATCCTGCATCCCTACCTTACTTCACAAGAACTCAAGAAACATAAAATCTTGGAAGGCCCGATACAGAAGTAGAAAAACGGTAATACTACCCACATCTATGAATCGAAAAAGCAGAGCATAAGGATATGTGATTTCTTGTTCTCTTAGTCTGTACATCTTCGAGGAAATTGCACTTTTGGTCCCGTGAGATTTGAGGTGTTGCAATTACAGTCCCACAACTTGCATATTTAGTCCCAATCCCAAAATTTGAGCATAAACCGTCCCATAAGAAATCTTGGATTCATATTTAGTCCCACTCCGTCAAAAAGTTAATGGAGCAACACAAATGTATGTTAGTTTATTTAATTAGCAGTCTAGCAATGTGAAGCACCCATGCTTCTGCCATACTTTTTTCAAAATTTCTTTTCTCCTGAAACCGACTTATGCCCCAGTTTGTGCCCTAGTTTTCCATTCTAAAATAACTTTTTGTTTTTGAAGATCGACATTGAGCATTGAGGAGACTTGGGAGTACCTTGATCAACACATATGCTGGAGTTTCCTACCCCATATTATGGTAAGATGACTTGATTTTTAGTGATATTGTTAGATTTTTTAAATATTTTTATGGGCATCAAATATGTTTGGCATTTTTGTTATTTAATGGTAAAATGAAAGCATTTAAGTTTTTGCTTCAATTTCTGTTGTTGTTATATGCATGGGAGATCATTGAAAATATTGATAAAAGCATGACTGAAAACATTCAAAATGAGATTTTTGAAAACATTGATAATAGCATGACTGAGAACACTCAAAATCAGATTGATAAAAGCATTGAAAAAGGGAAGAGTGTAATGGAAATAAGTAAACAAGTAGGGGATGAAAATTGTTATTTTGATCAGATTGATCTTGATGTTTTGATTGACAATTTCACAGAGGGAGGGTCTTTTGATGAAAATGAAAACTCCGATAAAGATGATGACTTTGGTGGTATAGACCCATCAAATGATTCTGGAATGTCAATTGATGATAACAGTGAAGATGATTTTGATAGTGACAAGTCATCTGATAGGGAAAATGAAACACAAGTTGTGTTCAAGCAGGGTAATTTATTGAATCCATGGTTTGAAATTGGCCAGACTTTTGGTAGCAAGAAGTTGTTTAGAGAGGTTGTGCATGGTCATGCAATTAGAACAAGAAGGAGTTTAAAAATTACAAAGAATGATAAGAGAAGAATTTATGCTAGATGTGTGGATGAGAAGTGTGATTGGCATATTAAAGCATTGAAGATATTAAATCAAGAATCATTCCAGATTAGGGAATATAATTCTAATCATAAGTGTGGGAGGTAATATCATGTGAGTAATGTGAGCTCTAAGTGGCTAGCTAATAAGTTTGTGGAGGCTTTTAGGATTGATCCTAGTAGGAATGTCAAAGGGTTTAGAAATGAGGCAATTAGGGATATCAGATGTCATGTCTCCCCATTTCAAGCATATAGAGCTAAGCAAAAGGCATTAAAGTCAATTGAGGATAGTGATGCAGAACAATACTCTAAACTGTGGGATTATGCAGAGGCTCTAAGAGAGAAGAACCAACGTTCTACTGTTCTAATGTGTTTAACTGATTCACTTGAGGGCCAAAAAAGGTTTGAAAAATTGTATGTGTGTTTGAATGCTTTGAAGATTGGTTTTTTGGCTGGATGTAGACCAATTATTGGAGTTGATGGATGTCATTTGAAGGGTCCACATGGTGGAGTGCTTTTAACCGCAGTTTCAATTGACCCTAACAATAACCCATATCCTATAGCTTATGCAGTGGTTTGTAGTGAAACTAAAGAGTCATGGGTCTGGTTTCTGAGGTTATTGAGAGAAGATTTACAAATAGAAAGGGATGAATTATGGACATTCATTTCAGACAAACAAAAGGGTCTGATTCCTGCTTTTGAATCTGTGTTTCCAGGTGCTTCCAACAGGTTTTGTGTCAGACATCTACATGGGAATATGAAAACAACAGGTTTTAGGGGGACTGCATTTAAACAAGCACTCTAGGCAGTAGCAAAAGCTACTACTATAGCTGAATTTAATGTTTCAATGCAAAAAGTGGGTGATCTTGATGCTAGATGTTTAGAGTGGTTGAGTGACAAACCTGCTACTCAGTGGTCAAAAGCACACTTTAGCACATATCCAAAGTGTGATATATTGTTGAATAATAGTATTCAACAGTTGTATATTAGAGGCTAGACAAAAGACAATCTTGACCATGTTGGAGTGGATTAGAGAATACTTGATGACTAGGCTACAACAAAATAGGGATAGAGCTAAAAGATTGTGGGAAGGTAGAAAGCTTTGTCCCAAAATAATGGAGATTGTCAAGAAAAATGGGGATAAAGAAATTGATTGTATTCATATAAAGTCAAATGATTGGAAGTTTGAAATTGATTGTAGTGATGGTTCAAGGCACACTGTTGATGTGCATGCTCACACTTGCAGTTGCAGGCTATGGGATTTAACAGGGATACCATGTAAACATGGTGTTAGTGCAATTGAAGCACTATCAGAAGATCCAGAAGATTATGTTCTTGAATGCTATTCAGTTGAGACTTATTGTAAAGTTTATGAAACACCTATCAATCCAATGAGTGGTCCAATGTTATGGGAGAAAACTGGATATATTCCACCACTTCCTCCTAACTTTGGAAGAAAGAGAGGAAGACCTTCGAGGGCAAGGAGGCTTGGGGCTGATGAAAAAGGGGAAAAAGGAAACAAAAGTAACAACAATGCATTGAAACTTGGTAAGCAAAAATATTCAGTAACTTGCAGGTGTTGTGGACAGAATGGGCACAACCAAAGGGCTTGTAAGTGGAAAAAGTTGGCTGAAGAGGGTTTAGACGAGGAGTTAACCCAACCAGTACACTTCCCTCATCCAACACATGATGAAGACAATGCGAATGTAAACTGATTTAATGTTTATTTCACTAATTACTATCAATAGTGATATTTACAGAAAGTCTTTTTTTTTGCCTAACAGGAAATGGAGAAAGTAGTGAACACCCCTAATGATGTTGTTGGACAGAAAAGAAAAGTGACTGTAAGTGTTTCACTTTTTGTTTCTATTAATTTTTTTCTTTTATTTAGTCTGATAAGTGTTTGGTTGGACAACCAGGCAAGGAAAAAGGCTACATGTGCATCATCAACTTTCAAGCTATCCAAGACAGATGGGAAAAAGAAAGAGTAGTTTTATGTTGTTTTGCTATTAAAAATATTTTGTTGACAGAAGGGGTGTTTAATGCAAACAATTAATGGCAGTATTTTGATGTAAATCGGATGCTAATGTCTGATGTTTAGCAATATGTTTTAACATTATATGATGTTATGGTAATTTTTAATGCAAACAGTTGATGGCATTATTTTGTTGTTGATGATTATTTTTTTCCTTTCTTTAGTACACTTGTTGATATTTGTATAGTTAATTGTAAAGTAATACATCACTTTCTCTGGTAGTGGGAATTGAACAATAATTGAGCAAAATAAATTAAGCTAATTTGGACCCACAATAAAAAAAACTACATTATTTTAATATATAGTGGATTAACATAATCATAACCATGGGTCCATAAGAGATGAATAATTAAAAAAACAAAAAAAGTCCAAGAAATTTCCCTCCAAAATGGGATTTGACGGATTTGGCAGTTAGATGGACGGAAGAATTGACGTTGGGATGAAAATTGCAATAAAATCATTCTGGTGAGATCATTTTGAAATCATGGGACTATAATTGCAACACATCGAATCTCTTGGGACTAAAAGTGCAATTTCCTCGTACATCTTCTTATAAAAAAACGGCGCATTTGGGAAGGTGGATTGCATAGGATTGGATGAGTTATCCAGCATAAACCTGTGTTTGGGACGTTTGATGAAAGCCCGTGAATAACATGCGGGCCTGGATACGGATCCTCATTCCAAGGGATTATTTATCCCACCCAAGAGGTGAGATTATATAATCCCAAACCAACTCAATATGTCCAGTGTCAATTATGCCCTTACATTTCTTTGTAAAAGGTTCATTTTACCCCTGCAGGTTCAAGTAATTACCAAAATGGTACATATAAAAATATTTGGAATTCCTCTCAGAAAACCCTAGCATCGCGCAGCTCTCTTCTCAGGTTTCTTCTTCGTCGATTTCATCTTATGGAATTTCTTCTACTATCTTCAATTTTCTTTCCAATTAGGCATTATATCGTACACGAATCCTCCAAAAAATGAAAGTCTGATAATCACTAATGTAAATGACAAATACGAGAAACCCTCAATTTCAACAGAAGACCACTCTCCAACTACTCTTTCTCAAATTCCAATCCTTCCAATTGTTATAACTCCTGACAAAGTTTTTGTCCTTACCAACTAGATTAAGTAAATTAAACTTCAAATCTAAAACCACCCCAACAATTCCATCAAATTACAGCTAATCATCTTCTTACACAGCTCACTTCAAAGCCGATCCGTAACAAAAATCTAACGATGAACAAAAAAAAAAATAAAAAAATCAAGAAACTAGCTGTTGTTTATTAATTATTACTTTATTTATCAATTTTGGTTCTCTGTTTTCAGGTACTTCACTTCTCATAACCATTTTAACTGTCAGAGTTTCCACCGAAGCCCGCAACTTTATTTAAGAACCTTCAAATTATTGGCTACTGCAGGGTTCCCGCAATTTACACATCGAAACCCTCAATTTGTAATGGAATTCAATATCAAATTTATGTCTGTTGGATTGTTAAATTCATCAAACAATTTGGTTTAATCACTAATGTAAATGACAAATACGAGAAAAACTAACCAGGAATTTCTTGTTATTTCGAAGACTTGAGAAATATTCGGGTAAAAGTCCGTAATGGTTGAACCATAATACCAACTCGCAACAAACAAACGACAAATATCGAAATTCCAAATCTGTGAAGATTGAGTCCGACCTCGAAAAATCTTGCAATCGATGATGAAACTTGGGATTTCTACATTTTAGGAGGATCGAATGCCACGTTGAAGGGTTTCGCATGAAGGTTGTGGCAGTTTGAAGAATAGAAATGAAATGCAGGCAGTGGAAAATTGGTAAAGATTACCCACAAATGAATAAAATATTGGGAGGGGTAAATAAGTCAGTTCATTCTTTATCACAAGTTATCAGGTTTTGCAAACATAATTTTGGATAATATCCTACAACTTTTCATATAATAATTTTACATCCCAAACACAATATTAAATGGTATTATATAATTCATGAACAGTGCAATCCTATCATATCCCAAATTTTTATCCTATCTCATCAATATTCCCAAACGAGCCGAAAGTGGACTAAACTGTACACAGTAATGAATACAACATTAACCAGAAAATAACGTCGCAGTTCCAAGAAAATAGTTTCTTGGGCGCGTTATTTTGGTGCCCCTCGTGTTGAGAGAGAGAGAGAGAGAGAGAAAGGCGATTGCTATTTGCTAACCGAATTTTATTTTGTTTCCAATGGGGGAAAGAAAGAATGAAAAAATTATTTCAATTATGAGATGCCACCGGGGAATTGATGCGGAAAATGGCAATTATACCCTCATAATCCATAGCGACCCATGAAGAATGTGGATCAATCATAAAAATATAATCATGAAATTTCTATTTTTGGCATTATTCACACACCCAATTTTTTTAAATACATCCACCTTCATATAAATTCAAAAATGGGATTAGCCTAAAAGACTATAATGTCATTTTTCTCTTTTTCCTCACACCCACCATATTCTTCTTATTCATGAACAAATATGGATAACAAGAAAATTATGTTAATGAATAATATATGTAACTACAACTTAAAAAATGTTATTTTTCTATTTTTATTTGTTTTTTCAGTTTAAAATTGCTCATGAATAACAACAGTGCGACACTTGGCATGATCTCATTGCAACATTGGTCGTGTCATCGTGTTATGTGGCACCATCATAATTGCAATATTGATCGTGTTGTGAGGCACGATGGCACGATCATAATTGCAACATTGGTTGTTCCATTTGAGACATGATGTCGATCAAAATTAGTCGATTGTGCATTATGACACGATCGAGTATACCATCGTGCTATCCATCGTCTTTTTCCACAAATCCTGACTGAACTAAAAAAAATATTAACTCCGCAATTTAAACCAAATTCAATTTTACACAATATTATCCAACAATTACGCGAGCTAATACAACTATAAGTGTGAAATTAAAGTAGAATATTGGGCTTTTTGCCAAAATATGGCAAAATTCATTTGATTTTGTTAAAATAGTATTGGGCTTTTATGTACATTTAATAGTTTTAATTGAATAAATTTAATTTTTTTAAAATCGATCACCATGACACACTATAGTCATTCAATTAAAAATATCCACTAATTCTGAAATTATAAAAATGGAATGGTGATAATCTTTTTTAACTTTTCCATTATCCATTAATTATTTAGTTATTTAATTTTATTAAGCAAACTGGTTGTCAGAAAAGACACCAGAACTGTCACGGAAAAGCCCCTACAATGTTTAAATAATTAAATATGGATTGAGGTATTGAATTTGTGTATCATGATTATTTTAATATAATTACAAAAGATATGGTGATAATTTTTAATATAACAGAGCTTGCCCGTAACAGTTCCAGTACCTTTTATAACAACCAGTTTATTTAATAAATTAAATAACTAAAAGATTATTGGATAATGGAAAAAAATAATATTATTACCATTCCATTTTTATAATTTAATAATTAATTGATATTTTTATTGAATGAACAGTGTGTCATGGAGATTTTAAAAAATTTAAATCTATTCAGTTAAAATTATTAAATGTACATAAAAATAATTTTATTAAATATACATAAAAATGAGAATATGATGTTGCGCCTAATCAAGATTTTTTTTTATCTTTATCTAAAATGAATTTAGTTTAGAATACCCTCTCAAGTAATGTAAATTATAACACAAACAAATATCGGTTAAATACATACAAATTTAAATGTTTTTTTTTTGTACATAGTTTAAACTTTTAGGATTTGTGTGATAATTTCTTTTATAAAGGGTAAAATGGTACACAAATGGCCACCATCATTGATCATTGAATTTGACAATGGTTGGCGCAAGTTTACACTTGCGCCAATGATTTTTTTTATTTTATTTTCTAGGCTGGCGCAATTGCATTTGCGTCTCCCATATTTTTTTCTTTCAGGTGCAAGAAGATATTGTGCCTCCACTTAATTCAACATATTTTTCCATGCACACTCTATTTTAACAAAATCAAATGAATTTTTTCATATTTTGACAAAAGCCCCTAAAATATTACAGTCGAAATTAAATAAATATATTTATCTCTTCTTCCATTGCCGAAACTTCTTCCGCGGCCGCCGCCCCTTGTGGATGTATGATTTTTGTGGCATATTTGGGGAAAAATAATGTAAGGGTAAAATACAAAATTATGGGGGATGTATATAGTAAATGAGTTATGTTTTAAAAAGTGGGTGGGGTGTATTTAGAAGGTGGGCATGTTTATCAATTGGGTGTGAATAGCGCCACCGATTTCCAAATAATAGAAACAAATGAATAAATGAAATTTAACCAAAATACATGAAAAAAATCCAAATAGGTAAAAATAAATGTGGAATTTTAATGGGGTAGAAATTTGTGTTGATGGGCAAATAATCAATCACTTGTGGCCGACTCTACTTTATGAATGTGCAGGGTAACCAAAAGCAATACAAATTATAAGGACGCCACAAAGTTTATTAATCTATTTCAACAATAATAATAAGATAAATCCAAAATTTACTTTCTATGTCAGTCACTAGAGTATTTATATTTATGTTGGGAGAAGACTGAAAAGTTTACCACGTGAAATATTAGTAAGATTTTGTATGTTTCTCATTGGACATGTGCAATGATGATTCAAAAGCATGGTGGTACTATGTTGCAATTTTTTTTTTCAAATTTGTCCCTTAGTAGCTTGTTCTTATTCTTAGGGAGCGTTTGCAAAAAAATTTGCTTTTAGAGAAGTGATTTATTGTAGCAGAAGTAACAATAGTTGATAATCAAAAGTGGATAATGTTTGCAAATAGAATCAGAAGTGGATAATCAGAAATTGATGATGTCTGGTGCAAAAGTTAGTACTTATTTGTTTGTAAAAGTCAAACAGAAAGCGGAATTCGAAATTTAAATCACCTGTCTCCCTACTTTTAGATTCTAATTAAATGAAGTTGAATTAAAAATAAAAGTTGATATTTCAAAAACTAATAAATAATTTTTTTTAGGCAAAAGGTGAATTGTTTTTTAGTGATTGCAAATACTCCATTAAGAGGCTACTTCCTACTTTACTCTTATAATTGAGTTTATATTATGTACATCAAATTGTGCTATTGATTTAGACATTGTACGGAAGTTTGATTTGTTTTTTGTTTATATTTTTTTTTATCCTCCTTTAATAATGAGGTCCAAATTTATACTTTTTTTTATCCTTCTTTAATAATGAGGTCCAAATTTATACAAATTCTATTACTTCAGGGAATTAAATACGGACAAAATAACTTAACATCAAGAGGTCATGTATAATTTGATTCCATCATTCTACACTTCGATCTTAGACTGTGGTAAGAAAAAGAAGTCCCAGAAATTATAAACTGTAACACCCTACTTTTGAAATGTATTTTTAGCATTACTAATTTTAAAGAAAATGCGTATTTAAAATTTTGTTTTTTTGTGAGCAATTTTTTTTCGAAATCAAGACTTCTAACTTTAGCAAGAGTAATATTATGAGCATGATCAAGAGATTCATAAGAAGAAAATAAATTATCCTTTTCTATTTTCAAGCTCTTAAAATCATTTTTCAAGTTCTCGTATTTAACAACCATATCTTCAAACCCATTTTCTAATTAATTATAATCTTCTTACAATTCATCAATTAAAGAAGAAGAAGTGCTAGAGTGTACCTCGTTAGTTTCATCATCAATAGCTATGAGACTGATATGTGTAAAATATATGTTCATTTAGAGGCTTATTTGGATACATATTCGATACATTTGCATGAATATTTAGTGTTTTTTGGTTGGTTTCCTTTGTTGGTTTGTATATTTTTGTAGAAAATGGAGCTAAATTGGACAAAAAGTGATAGCACGTTCCAAAGGATATGTCAATAGCCAAGGTACGAGCAAAGATGTGAAGGAAAGAAGCATAGACGGTCGAACAAAAAGGAATTTCTTTCGAAAACGTTCAAACGCGCTAACAGTTTTCACCACTAGCATGGTTTAGTATTTTGGCCATAACTTTCTCACAAAATTGATATTGAGTTGATTCAAGTGGCTATGAAAAGCTAAGAGAAAGGGCTACAACTTTCATGAAGACTCAAGGAGCAAAATCACATCGCACGACCACTTGTGTGGATTCATACGGTCGTGTGAATGGTCCTGCGACTGATTTTTAGTCCTATTCCTGTCAGAACTCTACCAGTGATCTCTCAAAGCACTTATATAAAGGGGACCAAGGCCATGGACGAAAATATTACTTCATAATCAGATCATAACACATCAAATACATCAAAATACACTAGAGTTATACAAATCAACAGCCTTCTGAGAGAGGAGAGCAAATCTACGAAGAGCACCATAAGACCTTTCACATCTACGGAAGCACAAACAATATAAGGCTTGGAGAGAAGATCCATCCTGACAAGAAAGGTTCTTTCTTTCTTAGTTTAGATCTCTTGTTTGTACTTAAATGATGTCAAATGATTTGATTTCAATTTTGTCTATGAATTTGTTATCAAATATGTTGGGCTAAACTTTCTGATCCTAGGGCGTAATCAACACTGTAGATTCATGTTAAATCTATATTGATTGTTTTCTTAATTGGTTTATGTGTTCTATAACTTCTATTACATGAATTCGAATGCTTATATTTCTTGTAGATTATCTGATAATTAATTTTTTCATGTCATATTTGTTAGTTCATAATTCGGGAGATGAGCTCTAATGAATGAAAATCAAATTCAGACATAAACGTGTATAGATTAGGGAGGCTTATAACTGTTTGTGGGGAGTACTTCAATTCAAATATCTTTGGGAGTTAATATTAATTGTTGAGTAGGGATGCTAGCAATTGATATTAATCAACATTTTATTTGCTTCGGGAGGGGGAATAAACAAATATAAGAATTGAACCCATAGAAACATATAAACTGGTTTTGATAAATATTAATTGGATTTAATATTAAAGAAGCATGTTGAGATTATGTGCCTAGGGTTGCTTTCGTATTTGTTGAAAGACTTCTGGAGTTCGGGTTTTACAAATTTAGATATTTTATTTTTACTTGTTAATTTAGGATTAGTTAGATAAGAAAACTTGTGATTTTTCGGTAGCTTCAATAAAATTGGAATACGATATTTACTATAGCCTAAGTGTTTCGTATTTAATCCCTGAGGAATACGACCTTGCTCGCCATTGTCTGCTAGTTATGATGTACACTGGATTATAGTGAAAAGATTTTCACGATCAAGTTTTTGGCGCCGTTGCCGGGGATTTAAAGATTCTACTTAGATATAGTAATAAGTAGTTCAATCTTAATTGAAGCACAAATTTTTAATCGCCTTTTTGAATTTTGATTTTTACTAACTTAATTTTTAGTTTTGTTTGTTTTTGTGAGTTGTTATGTAGGAGGCATCACGACTACTCCTGGTTATAAAAAAAACATAACAGATGCACAAGGTGGAGCACACATGCATGTGGACGCACATTACCCGGTCGTGCGAACTGCTTCCTCATGTATGGATTTGACGGACGAACTCGCATATTTTCCAGAACGTAAATCTCTTCCGTGTTACTCCAAGTGGCTACAAAAATCTAGAGGGGGTGAATAGATTTTTCCAATTTTCAGATTTACGTCCTCTTTGTCGAATATGAAGATGATGAATAAATAAAAGTGCAAAAAATATATCAATACACAATGATTTATAGAGGTTCAACCCACCTAGGGCCTAATCCTCTACCACCCGGTATGTCCGGAATGGATTTCGAAAAGGAAAAAGTTTATTGATACCAAACAAATACAACCTTTACCTTGAAGAGTACCACACTCTTCTTACAACACCACCTATGAATATTACCACAATCTTCCAACTCGAAGAGGACCAAACTCTTTTTCACCTCGAAGAGTACCAAACTCTTCCAACTCGAAGAGCACCAAACTCTTCAACACCTCGAACAGCACCAAACTCTTCAACACGAAAAGCACCAAGCTTTTCAATCAACCAAACATGTTCTTACCAAAAAAACACTAACAAGGATTTCTTGTTTTGGATATTACAAATACAATCAATATTACACTTTAAATAAATATTACAACTCAAAAGTGCAAGTATAATCAAGAAGGAAAGTCTAATACTCAAGATGTGCAAGTGTAAGACTTAGGCTAAATATAACAAGTATGTTGAAAGTGAAGAACAAGAAGTTTTCTGATTTTTGCTTGTTTGTGTTGTGTTGCTTATCTTGATCCTTCAAGCTTCAACTATTTATAGGAGAGCTCTTGGATTTGAATCCCAGCAATAGGCTCCTTCTTGAGATTGAAATATATAAAAAAATTGCAACTCAAATGGAGAATATAGCTGTCAGAAGTCAATCCCACAATTTCATGAAAATCTGTCTGTTGTGCAATGGATAGTTTGGTGATAAAATCTTAGGTCGACCGGTCGACCTCTAATATGAAAAATACATTAAAAATGAAATACGCTTGAAAAACCAAGGCTTGGACCGGTCCAAGGGTTGGACCGGTCGACCTAGCCTTCGTTCGGTCACCCCAATGTGGACCAGTTGGCCAAGCCAAATTGTGAGACAGAAGTGATTTTTGCAATTTTCCAAACTTCAGGCACTGGTCGACCAGGTGGTCGACCGGTCAGCCTCCTGGTCGACTGGTCGAGCTCTCTTATATTATCTCCTATTTAGATTCTGTCTCAGTTTTCTTCTTCAGGCACGGTTTACCCTCTAGGGCGACCGGTTGGCCATGAAATAAAAGTGTTGTCCGATTTTTGTCAAAAATAAACTTCAAGAAATACTTCAAAAAATTAGTAAAAATCATTTAAATCGTTTTGAAGTATTTGGACAACATTTGGAGTCATTGTTTTGGTGTAAAACTCAATAATATAAAATCATCAAAATTACGATAAAAACATTTATCTAACAAACTCCCCTGTTGATGATTACAAACCAAAATAATTTTAGGAGGTTGATTTTAAAAACGAAATAAGTTTTTCCAGTCAAAAACTATCCATTTTAGGCGACTCTTTTCATGATTAAAAATCATAAAGATAGGAGCAAATATTTTTCAAAATATTTTATAAAAGCTCCCTCTATCAACATGCTAGACAAAATTAGGCATAGAAGCAAACAACTAAAAGCTAAAAGCTCAGCTTTTACAATTATAGCATGAAATTCAACCCCCTATCAACAAAAATTTATTAATCACAAATAAGAGTCCATTATGCATCCATTGGACTAAGTATCATCCACAGCTTATGGCTTTTTCATCCGCAGCTTATAGCTTTTTCGCGAGCTTTTATCTAACTC
Source organism: Rehmannia glutinosa (assembly GCA_016081115.2). Taxonomy (NCBI): domain Eukaryota; kingdom Viridiplantae; phylum Streptophyta; class Magnoliopsida; order Lamiales; family Orobanchaceae; genus Rehmannia; species Rehmannia glutinosa. The sequence continues at coordinate 592,422 of JABTTQ020001400.1, forward strand.
CTTTGATCTAAACATAAGCTTATGAGTTTATTCCAGTTTTCTCCCCCTTTGGAATCATCAAAAAGACTATTAGCACGATAAAAATACCATAAGTATATATCAAAGTGCGCATCGAATCGAATTATCATGCTTTTGAAAAGAAAGCTTAAAATTCCAAATTATAAGGGAAATTTTGAGAAGAAAGTTTGTAGAAGCTCATTTGATGAATAAAATATGATCTCTATAAACATATAAGACATTTGTATTCAAGAGATTTATGTAAAATATGAAATATTCATTGAGACATTTAATCGAATACTTGGCATGCATAGGACAAAATCGAAGTTGTATATAACCTTTGTAAATGTAATCATGGCAAAAAAAATCAACACCAATCCTAATTGTACAATCACAATTCATCAACATACATAATTTTCATCACAATCATACAAGAATTTCACCAATTCATTAAGTATAAGCAAGCTTCTCAAGGGTTCAACCCAATTGAGATTAAAGATGCGATTAAACTTACCAATTGATCGGACAAGATGAATAATATGGAAGATGTATACATAATATAAGCCTAATATAGTAGAAATTGCAAGAGAAAATTATTTTGAGTGATTATGTGTGAATGGGCGAAGAGGTGTGAAAATACACGAAATAGACCAATACTGAAATGAAGGACATAGACCATTTAATCTCAGAAAATGTCATGGTCGATGGGTTGACCACCTTGATCGACTGGTACCTGTATTGTGGTCCAGTTTCTATCCAAATTTTGAGTTAAAAATGTGATATTTCACCCCTAAGTTTAAAACGCACAAAATGCAATCATAGACCTTATTCGATATGCATTATGCCTAAACGAGCTCGAATTGAAGTAAATGGCTCGGCGGCTAAATGTTTTGTGAAAATATCCACGAGTTGATCTTGAGACGGAACAAGACACATCTCAATTTTTCGTTTAGAAACGCAATCCCTTAGAAAATAGTGCGAACCTCAACATGTTTTGTTCGGTTATGATGAACTGAATTTTGAGCAATTTTTATAGTGGACGTATTGTCAAAACATAAGAACATTTTCGAAAGAACATTTGTAATCCGCTAAGGTTTGTTTCATCCAGAGAAGTTGAGTACAAAAGGTCGCGGAAATGTATTCGGCTTCGGTCGTAGACAAGGATACACAATTTTTTGCTTCTATGAAAACCAAAATACTAGACAATTGCCTAAAAATTGACATGATCCGGAAGTACTTTTGCAATCATCAATATTTCCCGCATAGTCCGAATCAATATATCCTTTTAGAGATTTTTTTTTTCATTCTTTGGATAAAACAAGCCATATGAAATAGTGTCTTTCAAATTTTGAAAAAAATTCTTTTAACAGCACTTAAATGATATTCTTTTGGGATTGCTTCGAAATCGAGCACATAGGCATACGACATGAAGAATAGCGAGTCTATGAGAGTAATAAAAGTTTATGAACATACCTCGATTGTGTTTTCATCAACCAATTCAAACTTGACCAATTTGATATAGATAATCATTGATATCTCTATGATCATTTGTCCTTTAACACCCAAGTATCTCCTACAAAATCTTAAGAAAAAATTCTTGCAAAAGAATTTAGTAGTACCGAATAATATAGACAATGTTGATAAAAACCATTTTAGAAACTTGACAAGTAGCACATACTATGCTTTTGTAAGAACCAACAACAGTTTAAAAAAAAACAAGTAAGTTCTAATGTGCTTATAGAAAAGCTATATAAGGTCTCTTTTGAAATTTCAAAATCCGAGAGTCTATAGTTGAGACCTCATTTTAAGAAATATTTTGAAAAAGAATTTTGACGATCAAGATAAGAGTAAAGACATGAATATGCTGCAATAATTATAAAAGAAATAAAATGCATAATTCAAGAAGAGGATAAGAGTTATCAATTTCGCCATTGCCAAGGGTTGTCTTTCCCATTGTTAATTATACCTTCTTCTTGAAAAATGATTTTGTTGATATAATACCTTCTCTTTTGACCAAATGGCGCGGACATTTGTTGTCTATTTGACGATTTGAATTTTCTTTGACTTTTATTGCGCCGAGTACCTATCATGAAATTATCTTGTGGTACCCTCAAGTGTTTGGGTCCATTGGGATTAGTTTTGAGACTTTTAGGTCTCCAATAATAATTTGAGCTATTTCTAGCCCGACAAGTATTTGCCGTGTGACCACTTTTCCCACAATAAAAACATGTAATAGTTCTAGAAGCATGATGATTGGCATAAACAAAAGTAGGTACTTGATTCTTTTTCATATCATTTATAATGTTTGGCCTATAACCAAATCCTAGTTTCAAATGATCACAACGTTGAACATCAAGAATTTTGGTCATTTTATCGGTACTCAAATTAAACTTCATCATATCCTTTTTCATGCAATCAATGTCCTTAGTGAGAGTTTCATTTTCTTTTTCAAGGTTTATAATCTTATCAAGTGTAGTAGTGTGAGCACAAGAAAGTAATTCATATGAAATAAGTAAATTGTCCTTTTCATTTTTCAAAGTGTTGAATTTCTTTTTCAAATTTTTGTATTTAAAAAGCATGCTTTGGAATTCATTTTGAAGTTCATCATAATCATCTTGCAATTCATTAATAAAGGAGGTAGAAGAGCTAGAGCGTACCTCATTGTCTTCTTCGATGCCCATTAGACATTGCTCGGCTTCCTCATCATCGGATGTTGCAAGAAGTTCATCCAGGTTTTTGCTTCGGCTTTGGGGCATTCAAGGCTTTTAATTTTCTGTGGAATTTCTCCTTCTTCCTTTGTTCTTTCTCCCCTTTTGGACAATCAGCAATATGGTGTCCGAGTTTTCCGCATCTAAAGTAAGAATTGTTTCTTGCTTTTCTTTCCTTGTTCTTATTTACAAATTTTGTAAAAATTTTAATCAGTTCCTCATCTTCATCTTTTTCATCTTCCTCATCACTTGAATAATAATTTTTCGATTTTGAGGCAAAACCTTTTGGAGTTGATCCCATATCCAGTTGAGAAGTTGATGCTTTTGAATTAGTCCTTTCATTTGTATAAACTTCATAGATGAGATGATTACCAATAAACTCATCAAAATTTAGAGTTTCTAAATTTCCGTAATAGCGGTAACTCTTTTGGACCAAGAGGCGGGAAGAGCATTTAGAATTTTTGTGACCTTATCCTCTTTGGAAATAATTTTTCCAAGTGCAACTAGAGGATTTACAATGTTGTCAAGCCTTTCAACCATTCTGGAAATATTTTCTCCAACATTCATAGTGAAATTTTTGAATTCTTTGACCAACATGGTCTTTCGAGCTTGTTTCACTTTCTTTGTGCCTTCATAGATAACTTCTAATCTTTCCCATACATCATGAGCGGATCGAATTCCTCTAATACGATTATACTCCACAGCGGTAAGAGAACAATGAAGAATGTTATGAGTTTTACCGTTTAAGGAGAATATTTTATTGTCTTCATCATCGAACTCCTTGAGGGCTTTAGGAATTTGAGTTTCGTTTTTATTTTTCTTCATAGGGATGGATACTCCATTTATAACCGTATTCCAAATATCAAACCCACAACCTTGTAAGAAGCATTCTATTCTATCTTTCCAAAATGCATAATTATTAGAGTCGAATAGAGGCGGTCTATTGAATGAAGCACCGATTGGAAGATAGCTCTCGTTCGTAGCCATGGATCTTTCCTCTTTACTCGCAATGGAAAACGAGCTTGCCAAAGAGTTTGACTCTGATACCACTTGTTAGTCCAAGTGGCTACGAAAATCTAGAGGGCATGTGAATAGATTTTTCCGATTTTTCGATTTACGCCCTATTTTTTGAATGTGAAGATGATGAACAAATAAAAGTGCGAAAAATAAATCAACACACAATGATTTATAGAGGTTCAACCCACCTAGGGCCTAATCGTCTACCACCCGGTATATCCAGAATGGATTTCGAAAAGGAAAAAGTTTTTTGATACCAAACAAATACAACCTTTACCTTGAAGAGTACCACACTCTTCTTACAACACACCCTATGAAGATTATCACAATCTTCCAACTCAAAGAGCATGAAACTCTTCTTCACCTCGAAGAGCACCAAACTCTTCCAACTCGAAGAGCACTAAATTCTTCAACACCTCGAAGAGCACCAAACTCTTCAGCACGAAAAGCATCAAGCTTTTCATTAACCACCTTCAATCAACCAAACGTGTTCTTGCCAAAAGAACACTAACAAGGATTTCTTGTTTTGGATGATGTTACAAATACAATCAAGATTACACTTTAAATGAAACATTACAACTCAAAAGTGCAAGTGTAATCAAGAAGGAAAGCCTAATACTCAAGATGTGCAAGTGTAAGACTTAGGCTAAATACAACAAGTATGTTGAAAGTGAAGAACAAGAAGTTTTCTGATTTTTGACTGTTGTTTGTGTTGTGTTGCTTATGTTGATCCTTCAAGCCTTCAACTATTTATAGGAAAGCTCTTGGATTTGAATCCCAGCAATAGGCTCCTCCTTGGATATTGAAATCTGTAAGAAATTGCAAATCAAATGGAGAATATAGCTGTTAGAAATCAATCCCACAATTTCATGAAAAATTATCTGCTGTGCAACGGATAGTTTGCTGATAAAATCTTAGGTCGACCGGTCGACCTCTAATATGAAAAATACATTAAAAAATAAAATACGCTTGAAAACCCAAGGCTTGGACCGGTCTAGGGGGTTGAACCGGTCGACCTAGCCTTCGACCGGTCACCCCCCATGTGTACCGGTTAGCCAAGCCAAATTGTGAGACAGAAGTGATTCCCTTATATTATCTCCTGTTTCAATTATGTCTTAGTTTTTTTCTTTAGGCACGGGTTCCCCTCTAGGGCAACCGGTTAGCCTTGAAATAAAAGTGTTGTCTGATTTTTGTCAAAAATGAACTTCAAGAAATACTCCAAAAAATTAGTAAAAATATTTAAATCGTTTTGAAGTATTTGGACAAAATTTGAAGTCATTGTTTTGGTGTAAAACTCAATAATATGAAATTATCAAAATTACGATAAAAATATTTATCTAACATTCTAGACCACCATATGCATTCCAGGGCACAAACGAGACCCATTCAATGGATGAGGGACTATTGTTTCCTACTGAAGGTGCGAAATCGTATGACTACTTTGATAATTTTCAAGCAAAAGTAATAGAACTAATGAAACAAATGGAGTAATGGCAAAGTGGTCAGTACCACTATCCTCCAACTCCTCCACCACAGTGAGCCAAGTAAGTACTTTTAACGCATTACTCTTTCTTTTGATAATTTTCTCATATGTTCGGGACGAAATATAATTTATGTTTGGGGGGTTTTTCAAGAATGTGTGATTAAAGTACAATTGTATTTCATCTAGGATTGCATGTACAAGCATATAAAATTTGCATAAAGTTTAGAAAAAATTGATTTTTAGTATTTTTTTTAGCACGTTTATTGCTTTTGTGTGAGTTAGGATTAAAATTTGAAAATGTACCAAAAAACTTCCATAGATTTTACTATGAGCACTTGGTTTCATGAAAAGAAGTATTTGGTGAATTATGTGATGAATTGTTGAGAAGATATCTTTTGCTTGTTTGACATTGATTGAGAAAATTGGGTATTTGAGCATGTTGCGAAAAACAAGCTTGTGAGTTTTTTTGCTTTTAACTGCTTTTATATTATGCAGTCTTATTTTTTTCTTGAGTGTGTCATTCATGATTGTTAGAACTCTAGAATTTGTAATGGTATCTTTATTGAAACCACATGTGTGTGCAATTTTTGAATATGATTTAAGGCCATATTTGTTTTAGCCTACTTACCCTAAAAGGCCTATCTATGAACTCACGATTCCCTAGTTAACCACGTTGAGCCTAAACTTTTTATTGTTAGCCACATTTGAGTTGTTAAACTTAAAAATAATTTTTACCCCTGAAACTTGAGCTTATAGAAAATGAATAATTTGGGGAAGATGTGGTGAAATATTGAGAAAGAATGTTGACAAAAGAAAGAGGGAGGAGCAGTGAATATGTGAAAGAATGAGGGAGCTCGAAATAAAAGAAAACAACTTAAGGAAAAAACTAGAAATTTTGAATAAATTGAGAGCTTAAGGCAAAAGAAAGAAGGCAAAGGGCCTAAGAATGAAAAAAGAAAAAAAGAAGAAAAAGGGTGGAGTATGAGATAAAAAAAAATAACTTAAAAGAATGAGTTATGATGAAATTGGGTTGGTGAGTTGAAGTTTATGTTCTTAATTTCTATTTGCTCAAGTTAAGTCAATTAATCCAAATTTTTCCTATCCTTACCAAAGAGTCTAACATACAACCAAATTAAAAGTCCTTTGTGATTCTTAAATTGTGTACACTTAAATGGTAGAGATGTTAGACGATTTGCAAGCTTATGGTAGTTCTATGTCATTGAATTGATTTGAGCGTATACACGTCCCATTTAGTTTGAGAGTTGAGTGATACACTGCTTCTTGTGAGTCGCGATATCGAATACCCGGATGATTATTAATTATGCCGAATTTGTGATTGATGACTTTTTAATAATGAATTACATGTTTACTTGAATATGAATTTAAATGAGATTAAATGTTTGTAGTGTTCTTGTGTGTTCTATTTACCCTATATGATTATTTTTTCTTAGTTTTCCTCGAGGGCGAGCAATGGTTTAAGTTTGGGGTATTTGATATGTGTAAAATATACGTGCATTTAGAGGCTTATTTGAATACATATTTGATACATTTTCATTAATATTTAGTATGTTTTGGTTGGTTTCTTTTGTTGGGCGTGATACTGCGTATTTTGTATATTTTCGTAGAAAATGGAGCTAAATTGGATAAAATGCGATAGCACATTCCAAAGGACATGTCAAGAGCCAAGGTACGAGCAAATATGTGAAGGAAAGAAGCATGGACTGTCGAACAAAAGGGAATTTCTTTCGAAAACGTTCAAACGCGCTAACAGTTTACATCACTGGTAAAGTTAAGTATTTTGGCCATAACTTTCTCTACAAAACTGATATTGAGTTGAATCAAGTGGTTATGGAAAGATAAGAGAAATGACTACAACTTTCATGAATACCCCAAGAGCAAAATCACATTGCACGGCCACCTGTGTGAATTCACACGGTTGTGTGAATGGTCCTGCGGCTGATTTTTAGTTCTAATCCTGTCAGAACTCTACCAGTGATCTCTCAAAGTACCTATATAAAGGGTACTAAGGCCATGAACGAAAATATCACCTCATAGTCATATCATAACACATCAAATACATCAAAATACACTGGAGTTACATAAATCAACAGTCTTCTGAGAGCGGAGGGCAAATCTATGAAGAGCACCACAAGACCTTTCATATCTACGGAAGCACAAGGGTTCCAAGGCTTGGAGAGAAGATACATCCTGACAAGAAGGGTTCTTTCTTTCTTAGTTTAGATCTCTTGTTTGTACTTAAACGATGTCAAACTATTTGATTTCAACTTTGTCTATGAATTTGTTATCAAATATGTTAAGCTAACTTTCTGATCCTAGGGGATAATCTTAATCTATGTTGTTTGTTTTCTTAATTGTTTTATGTGTTCTATTATATGAATTCGAATGCTTATTTCTTGTAGATTATCTGATCAATAAGTTATATGTCATATTTGTTAGTTCATAATTCGAGAGATTAGTTCTAATGAACGAAAATTGAATTCAGACATAAACGGTTATAGAGTCGGGAGGCTTATAACTGTTTGTGGGGAGTACTTCAATTCAAATATCTTTTGGGAGTTAATATTAATTGTTGAGTAGGGATGCTAGCAATTAGTATTAATCAACTGTTTTATTTGCTTCGGGAGGGGTAATAATATAAGAATTGAACCCATAAAAATATATAAACTGGTTTTTCATAAATATTAATTGGATTTAATATTGAAGAAGCATGTTGAGATTATGTGCTTAGGGTTGCTTTCGTATTTGTTGAAAAGACTTGTGGAGTTTGGGTTTTACAAATTTAGATATTTTTTTTACTTGTTAATTTATGATTAGTTAGATAATAAAACTTGTGATTTTTCGGTCGCTTCAATAAAATTGGAATACGATATTTACTATAGCCTAAGTGTTTCGTATTCAGTCCCTAAGGAATACGATCTTGCTCGCCATTATCTGTTAGTTACGATGTACACTTGCAGTACAGTGAAAAGGTTTTCACGATTAGAGACCTTGTTCGGTTTTCTCGGATGTTTCAAGAAGTTCATCCCATGTTTTAACATCCGAATTTAAGGCCTTCTTTTAGGGAAAGAACCTTTTATTCTTTTGTTCTTCCTTCGCCATTTTTGGATAATCGGCGATAAAGTATCCGGGCTTTCCGCATTTGAAGCACGAGTTGTCTTTTACTTTTCTGGCCTTATTTTTATTTACAAACTTGGCAAATTTTCTCATAAGAGCAGTTGTTTCCTCGTCTTCACCGTCACTAGGATACATTATTGGAACTTGCTGCAAGACCCTCTGGATTAGATTGCATACCCGGTTGAGAAGGGATGGTTTTGAAGTTCTTCATTTCCTTGAGATAGACTTCATAAATAAGAAGATTTTCAATAAGCTCATCAAACTTGAGTGTTTCAAGATTTTGAGCTTCCATGATAGCAGTGACTTTTTTGGACCAAGTGTCTGAAAGAGCATTCAAAACTTTAGTCACATTGTCTTCTTCGGAAATAATTTTCCAAGTGCCAATAAAGGATTGACTATATTATCAAGCCTTTCCACCATCTTTGAAATGTCTTCATCTTCAACATATTGAAAATTTTGAAATTCTTAACAAGCATGGTTTATCGAGCTTGTTTCACCTTCTTGGTTCCTTCATAGATGATTTTCAATTTTGTCCAACTTTGTGTGCGGATATTATTCCCATAGTATGATTGTACTCGATGGCAGTAAGAGAGTAATACAAAATATTTAAAGCCTTACTATTCACAGAGAATGATTTCTTGTCATCATCATCGAACTCTTTGAATCCCTTGGGTGCTAGCGTTCTGTCTTACAGTTTCTTGGTCGGTTTAGCAACTCCTTCAATAACCGCGTTCTAAATATCAAATCCGCAACCTTGTAAGAAGCACTCCATTATATCTTTCTAAAATGCATAATTGTTGGAGTCGAAAAGATGTGACTTGTTGGATGAAACACCAGTTGGAAGATAACTCTCGTTCATAAGCAAGGATCTTTCCTCTTTACTCGCAAAGATAAAATGAGCTTGCTAAAGAGTTTGGCTTTGATATCACTTGTTAGTCCAAGTGTCTACGAAAATCTAGAGGGGGTGAGTAGATTTTCACGATTTTTCAGATTTTTTCTTCTCTTTTATAAATATGTGAAAACTTTCAAGAATGTAAGAGATAGCAGGAAGAATGGACACAATGATTTATAGTGGTTCCACTCAACTAGAGCTTAATTCACTACCACCCAGTATATCCGAATGGATTTTGAAAAGAAAATTTTGTCATCGATACCAAACGATTACAACTCAACAAGAAGAACACCAAACTCTTCGTACACTAACAATCTTGAAGAACACCAAACTCTTCAACACCTAGTCTAGTCAACCAAGTGTGTTTTCACCAAAAGAACACTTAACAAGTAAGTCTTGTTTTGGATGATTTTGATCAATCAAGATTACACTTCAAATAAATGTATACAACTTTGAAAGTGAAGTGAAAGTATAATCAAGAAGGAAAACCTAACAAGCAAGATGTGAAAGTGTAGTGCTTAGGCTATTACAACAAGATATGAAAATGAAAGCTTAAGAAAATTGCTTTGAGATTTTCTTGTTGTGATGTAGAATTGTGTAGTATTGTTGTTGATCCTCCAATCTTGTTCATCTATTTGTGAAGAGCTCCAAGAATTGAATTACAACATAGACTCATCTAATTTGATTTTTGTCTGCAAAAAGAGGATCACAAGATCCACAAAATAATGGTAAAAATTGATAAAGTGATAAAAATGAAAATCTTGTTTGTTGTAACGTTTAAAACCGTCCGATTTTGACTAGGCGATCGATCGCCATGTTATAAACTTTGAGTTTTAAAAGTTTTGGGTGTGATGATCTATCACAAGGTTGCTCTACTGGGGATTAGTCGCTCTATAGGGCGATCTATGCCTGGGGAGAGAAAATTTTCAGGGATTTTCTCAGGTACCGATCGCTTATGAGGGCGATCGGTCGCCTTGAAATAGGGAATTTTGGACTTTGTTCAATTTTGAACAAGAATCTTGTGCACCTAGGTTTCTCGATAGGCGCACCGCTTTCTTTGTCAATTTTTCTGAGTTTGATTTTTTGTAAAATGAAGTCTGATTTTGAAAGCGCCCGAATTAATCGTTTTGGTTGAGTTTAAAATAACTAAGATAAATCATCAAAATAAAAAATAACTTTATTCTAACAATAATCAGCGTCACAAAATACTTCAGGTTAAGAGTCATGTGATTCATTATCAGGCTGGGTAGGTTTAGGGATATCAATAAGAAACCAATAAGAGGGGCAATGTTTTCTCCAAAACTATGTTAGATTATCCGGTAATTAGGACTATATTTGGTTAAGGGAGCGGTTTAGGGGATATTGTCTAGGACGTTTTACATAAATTCTAACCCCTACATTTAGAGACTCATTTAACAATCTGTCTGAATCACAGTACTACACATATGTAAAGAATGCCCATGTTTATGCCATCATTTAACATTTGATGAATTATAACCTAATTGTTCTACAAAAGCCTTCAATTCAATTAGCTCAATCAAAATAGTATACTGTGCCTCATGCACAATGCCCATGAGTTCAACTCACATTCTCCCCCCATGAATATTTTTTTATTGTGAATATAGTAACATCCTCAATGAAATCTACATGTCAAGAAAAAAAACAAAAAACCAACATGAATTTTCATTCCATATTCTCACAAAGAAAATTTCAATTTGTATAACATACCATATTGGGGACTCTTATACATCTCGTCACTGCCTCTTCTTGCCATGAATTCCAACTTTCCAACTTTGATCCCATGAATTGTTGTCTTTCGTAGAAATAAAGATTTGCAATTAGTTTAAAACATGGTTTTATTGGCGGATTTAAGTGAAAACAAGGGTGTAGGACTTTATGTGTTTAGGATTGAGTTCAATTAGGGTTTGCGATTGTGATTGAGAATAATAATTTAGGGTTCACGAATTGGGGATGCATTTTGGGCTTTATTATCAACTCTAGATAAGTTTTTTTTTCAACCGGCAAAGTAGGGTATTTTACCTGGAAATCTGTTACGCCAAGTTAAGCCGTTAGTAAATCATGAAACTTTAACAAAATATATCTAAATTGAGTGAAACGTGAAAAATAAAGTACTGACATTGATAAGTTGAAAAGCACGAGGAGCAAAAGTGAAATGAGTCATACTTTAGGTACCAATAGTAAATTATCCCTTATATGTTTTTTTAAGACTTATCCCTCATATGTTACAAAATTGAATTTCAAACTATCTCGATAAACGTGTTATTTGCTGGATTTTGGTTACAAGTGAGGTAATCCTTGGTCTCTCCATGAGAAGTCAAGGGTTCGAGCCATCCGGGGCACAATGGTGGAACTATTAACACTGAGGGCTTCAAGCGACAGTGTGAGAGACTGAAACTCGGTGGAAATCTGCGCGACTGGATTGATGGGAGTCCATTATGAAGCAATAATTTGGGAGACGACTCCTTGTGCGCGGTGGTTGAGGATATTAGGAACCTGAGAGCCATTGTGCATTCTAGCAGTTTATTTTGGGCAGTTCCTAAGGGGCTGGAGGCTGTTTCCTCGAGGACTAGTCATGTGAGAACATGAAATCTCGGTTATAAAAAAATAAATTAAAATTATTTTACACCATCAATGACAAAGTCGTGGGATTATACCATGAATTCAAGATTAATTATGTACCAGAAAAACTGATGTTTGATTTTCAGAGAAAATTGCACATTCAGTCCTATAGGATTAGGCCTATTACACCGTTAGTTCCGTACTTTGCATCAGTCATCCCACTAATTTCAGATCTTGCACTCTTAGTCCACAGTATTAGAAATATACATAAATAGTCCCACAGTTTATAAAAATGCCATGCAAGTCCTAAATTACCCTATTATTCAATGTATCACATGTTGTGAAAGCTTTCATTTTCTATCACATATTTTGTTCGTGGCATTGTTACACCTACTTAGATCCAGTCTGTATTCAGGGGTTTTAAGTGGATCATGTCAGATTTCCAGCCTATAAACTTAACAGGGCATACTTCTGTAAAGGTTTTACTAACATGTATACATTCTTCAATTTGCCTAAGTTTATTAACAGAAATGGATATAGTCCATTACGACCATATCAGGCCCAATATGCTTCTGTACAATTAAAATATCCCTTAAAATTCATACCTTCTTTGACTGAAACAACACTGGGTGAGATGGCTTGCAACACCACCAGTCAGAAAATTATTGCCCCTAGATCGTTTGACAAACAGTTCACACTGTTCAACTTCAACCAGCAGGGAAGATGATTTATAAGTTATCCGACTCCTTCAGCAACCGCTCAACATATCCTTGGTTCGTTTCCTACTCCAGGCGTACAAAGTAATTCTTAAACGGGATAAATTAATATAACATTATGAACACATGTTGAAGCAGAAAGCCCCTTTTTATTAAGAACTTGCAGAAATGTTTATTACATTAGTAATCTCCTTTTGGGAGGAGAATACTTGTTTAGCCTCTCATTATTGAGGCTTGCACTCGTAAATACATAAAGCTTAAAAAACTAAAACACTCAGTTAATACAAATTTTCACTCAGAATTTATTATAAGAAAACTAAGAAAAATGTTCGATGTCCTCAACTTCCTTCAACTCCTGCCATTTATAGAGGTAAGTTTGGACTTCAAATGTGGACTTCAAATCTTGTTGAAATGTAAGACATCACTGCTTACGTCATACTCCTGAATTATTACCTCGCCAGCTGTCTTCCTTTTCTTTCCGTGTGACTCAGCCCATGTGATGGTTGTCGGGGAATCTTTTAAAAATTTGGTTTGCGTGGTCCCCGAGGATAACACCTCTTGTGAGTTGGGCCCTTGTCCTTTCCAAATGCATGGTCTTGCCAGTCGGGTTTGGGTCGGAATCCTTTCCCAAACTCGAGTTCTTTATGTTCGGGGCATGCCTGACAGATCCGATCGATCCAACGGCTAACATGCGCCGTGTTACAGAATTTCCGATAAGTTTCTTTGTTAGCAAAAATCTTGTTCTCCCAGAGAATTCTTCTCTTTGTCTCGAAAAGTTCCTCTGCAAACCCTGTTGTTGATCATGTCATTGAATTCATAAGGAAAGATCCATTTGCTGGATTTTGAAAAAACTTGAATGGATATTTGACTTTGTCCATTTCAGTTAGACAAACCCAAATTCCACATGCTCGTCGTGTAGAAGCTTCGTCTTCTGAGATTGCTCCTACCATTAATGGTACTTCTTCCGGTGAAGCTATTTTAATGTTTTTCAAAGCATTTCCATCCGGTCTTCTAAGCTTGATAAAAGGAAAAGCTTCATTAAAGCCTTTCTTTGTTGGTTCTGGAGCTGCACTGATAAAATACAGTTCCAAAACATCTCCCCTGGCCAAATGCGGATTATTGGACCAAGTCTCGTAAACTGCCTCTCCAATCCATTTCGGTGATTTTGAAATTTCTCGGAATCCTGGTGATACAGTATATATTGAAGCTAAAGCTCCAAAAGTATATCATTCTTGTACTTCATTTGGATGACTTCCTGGTTTCATCCAAACTCTTGGATACTTGCCCGAGATATCAACCATTGTTTTTTCTGGGTTAATACCTCTTCTTGTAACTAATTTCTCCCATTGACATTGATAAACCTGCATTGGATAAATCTTAATCTCGCCAGTTTGAACCTTAGATTTGCCTGTCTGTGGCCTAAGATTCAACTCTCCTTCTTTAACCCCAGAGGTGATGGGTTGACTTGAAGACTCGGGTTGTGACACCAGAGCTTCAACATTCGTTACAGTTTGTACACCCTCCGGGGATGCATCACCTGCAACACTTGTGATTAAGGTATTTTATAATCCATAACCTCCGGTTTAGAGCCCAGTTCTCTGATCGCCCCTTTTTGCATCGTAGGAGATGCGGCCTGGAGGAGAGGCCCTTGCAACCGTAAGAACAATTGTCCTTGAGCGAACTGGCATGCTCGTATTTGACTAGAAATGGATGTCCGGTCGGCTGTTGAAGTCGCGTCCATCAACACGCATTGAGACATAACGCCCCAAAATCTCGTTCTAGACTCTGCGGGTTTTCGGTGAGATGTCTTACTCGTTTAAGGACCTCGTCAGCAACGCATCCTTCCATCTCGTGTTAAAAAATCTGCAAGAATATTTTCATGAGATTTTATAATGACAATATCATAATCATAATATTGACATTCAGCTTCCCATCTAAGTAATCTAGCCTTTTCTGGTTTTGATTCAATTTTATTTTTCAGAAAAGCCTTGACACTTGAATTATCAATTTTTAAAGTAAACTTTTTAGCCAGTAAAAATAGAGGCCATTTTTTGAAAGCCTTTCTGACTGCAAAGAATTCTTTCTCGTTGATATGCCACCGATTTGCTTCACTGGGTGTAAATAAATAACTGCAGTATCTGCATGGCACTTTTTCATTTGGTGTGGCCTTCGTAAGAACTGCTGCCCACCAATCATCACTGGCATCCGTGTTTAGAACCAGTTCATCTTCCTCTTGGGGAATCGCAAGCTTGGGAAGCTTTTTACAAACTTCCTTGAGTTGCTTTATCCCTTCTTGATGTTCATCCTCCCATTTGAATATAGCATCTTTTTTGAGTAATGGGCTAAACACCTTCCAGTAATATGCTAGATTATTTATAAACATTCCAGCAAAATTAACAACTCCGAGAAAACTTTGAAGTTGTTTCTTGTCTTTGAGTGTATCTTGAAATCCTTGTATCTTTTCCACAATGTGGCTTTGTAGGATGATTCCAGATTCGTCTATTTCAATTCTGAGGAATTCAATCTGTCTTGTTGCGATCACCGTCTTCTTCTCTGAAAGCACTAATCCTTCCTTGTGGCAAATATCTGAAAATATTTCCAAGTGTTTGAGATGCTCTTTCATGTTCTTTGATACGATAAGAATATCATCGATATATATGTACATGAAACTGAAATAATCCTTGAAGAGATTGTCCATCTTCCTTTGATATATCTGGGGTGCGTTTGCCAATCCCATAGGCATTCAGTTCCAAATATAGTGTCCTTGTGGTGTGGAGAAAGCTGTGAACTTCTTACTTTCTTCCTCCATTCTAATCTGATAAAAACCAGATTTGCAATCGAACTTTGAGAATATCTTGGCACCTTTGATGCAGTTAACCAGATGTTCTCTGCTTGGGACATAGTATCCATCGAATTCCAAAATGATATTAATCCCTTTGTAATTAATAACAAGTCTTGGCTTTCCTCTTTTAATTTCTCCATGATTTCTGACTAAGAATCTTGGACTGCTGTATGGAGAAACTCCTGGTGAAATCAACTTAAGGTCAAGATGTTCCTTAAGTATCTTCTGCATATCCTCACGATCCTCCTGGTTCATAAGGATTGGTTTGAATCTCACGAACTCGTACTCCTTTCCTGGTTTAACTTTTAAGGAAGCTTTGAGCTCGTTCTTATCCCACCATGCCAAAGGATTCATTATAATTCTTTTGGATCTTCTTCTTGATATCCTCGAGTGATATTTGTTCTTCTATAGTAACGTCACTCTGTGGATTCTCCATTAGGCTCATCATTAATTCAACAATAGTCTTTGGAGATACTCGTTCTTCTCCTTGTACTCTGAATGAATACAAATTATTATCCCATAGTTTCTTATCCTTATGGTTCGAACCAAATTGTCTAAAGGATAATAATGCTTCACCAAATTTTCTCCGATCCGCCATTTTTGGATTTCGAAGTTTGGCATCAACGCTTGCTGCAAAAATTAATGGGCATTTTTTGATAAAATGCTTCCATGATATTTGGACAATAATCTTATGATCACATAATGTTGTGAAAATAAGTCTTCTTGTCTCATTTACTGTGTAAATCTCTTAAATGTTTGTAGGAAATTGTTTCCTAGCAAAACATCTGCTTCTGTATCATGGAAATAGATTGGTGGCGTCTTCACTTTGTACCATGGGGTACCACCTGCGCCTCCGATCATGATTTCTGCTTGTTTAATTCCTCTATTAAGAATAAGAATTCTTTTAGAGAAATCTTTTCCTCGCAATAATCGGTAAATCTTCTCCAATTCCTTTAGGAAAAACATCCAGCTTAATTTACAATACATATTCCGACACCTGAATCAATATAGGCAGCGAAATACTCGGCCTTGTATTCATCATATAACATTCCAATAGAAATGTATATGGAAAATGGGCTAGTGATCATCTGATTCTAAATCTTTTATCAGCCACTGCGAACTCCATTCCTTCTTGTAATCTTTCCCAAGGTTTATGATCCTCAAGAAATTCAATACCCAGTATTAATTGCTCTGGGATTTTTCCAGCTACTCCTGTGATAGTCAGCTCAATTTCACCTATCTTCAGGCTTCCAAATATTGGTTGTTGGAGATAATATAGAACATCACAAGGAAAAATATTATTCTTTTGAAAGATGTCGAATATTACTTCAACTTCTCTCCATTCTTCTGGACATTTCAGCTCTCTTTGTGTCTTGAAAACATCTGGGATGCGCTGAACTGTACTCAGTCTCTTTTCTTCCCAACGACTACTACTTATCATTCTTTCTTGTTGGAAAGACATCCTTCTTGGCTTAACTCTGAGACTTCTACATCTATTGAAGACTGGTTGATCTTGATTTTCATATCGATCTCCCAGATTGTATGCAATTCTACGATAGACTGCTCCAATGCATGAATCCTTAAGATTTGAAATTCTCTTGTCAAAGATAGCAACATTGAGTAAGCGAATCTATTGCTTTCCTTGAATGTCGCTTAATATTAACTCTTAATGCTCCAATATGAATCCATGAAAGTGTGTTGGCAACTTCTCTTTGACTGTGCTTTTGATCTCCTGGATTTCTCTGTAAGGGACCAACTGCATCTCGATCAGGTTACCAGTAAACTCCATCGGGATGGAAAATTCTCCGGTAGTTACCCTATGGATAATTTGGTGTTTTCTATTTCGAAACCCAATCTTATCTAAAGCTTTTTCCATCGCACTAATTGTAAAACCATCATAAATTTGAAGCTTTGGATCTTCCTTCATAATTCTCATAAGAGTCTTATGAGAAACCGTAGTGTGAGAGAGGAATCCTGACATATCCTCCCTGACCGTCTGCTAAAGAATTTCTTCTTCACTCTGATTCTGATCTAGATTCACTTCCATTGTCAGAATAGATCTCTTCTTCATAGATGCTTTCATCTGAGGGTAGATCCTCAAATTGATACACCTGTATAAGTCTTGATAGTAGACAACTTCTTCGAACTCTGGTGTTGCTTCGAACTGTCTGACTCCTCGTTTCTGATTCTCTGGGCAATCCGTTGAGATATGCCCTCTTGCTCCACATGTCCAGCAATTATAGTCTTTAAAACTTTCATTGGCCTTGGTGTGAGCTCGCCTGAAAGTTCTTCGTCCCGAGGTTCTGCTGGTAGTTCCTTGATTAGAACCTGATGAAGAGGCTCTACTCTTGCTTAGTCTTTGGTCTTTGTCCCGATTTGTAACCGGGCCTTTTGTTTTGACCAAAACTTTCTAGGTCTCCATGATAACCTACTCCTTTTGCTACTACTTCCACTACTGTGTATGGATGACTTCTCTCCTTCTTCTTCTTATGCCGCCGTGGTTGACCTCCCACAACTGTTGGGATATCATCGTCCACGCAACATAGATGAACTGTTTTGTTAATTTCTCTTAATCTCTTATAATTCTGTATAGTCTTGCTGGTGGCACCATTCGATAGCTTCGCCGGGGGAATGACATTCTTCCCGCCACGGTATCCAAATCGTGACTCTTGTATTCCCTGATAAGCATTTCTCTTCGGGGACTCGTAATCTTCGCAAAGAATAGTTGCGAAGCTTCTTTGTCTTCCACCTTGGACTTCCATCGGTACTCGGTGAATAACTTGATATATTCGTCAATATGACAAATATCATGTAATCGAGGCAGTAGAGGGCTTGCTTGTATCTTTTTCTTTTTTCTTCTTCCAATCCCTCAAAATAGCCTGTGCCGATAAAATAGATTTTGAATAATTTTGTCATATTATCGATAATTCCTTTCAATGATTCTCCAGCTGTGACGGTACTTTTCATATCTGATCCCGTCATATCCCATTCAATCTTTACAGATCCTTCAAGACTCATCTCAAGGAGTAAGATGAATCCATCCGTCGTAAGATCGAAGGTTCCTGCCGCAATCCTCATGGTCGATGCCCAATCATCAATAAGGACTTCTCGATTTTTAAAATATGGGATATCCAAATTTAGCATCAATCCATATGGATGTATTAGATCAAGCTGCGATCTTCCATAAGGCATATTATATAGATTTGGCCTTCTGGAAGGTTGCCGAGTTCCTGTAACAATATGATCTCTCATTGTAGTTAAATCTCCAGCGTGAGACATTCTTTCATCCTGGTTTCCAGGATTTGAACCTGTGCTTTCTTCAACATTGGGATTTACTGGTGGTAGTGGAGGTGGTCTTCCATGTTGGTCAAGTGTAACCAAATCTGATCTATCCTGCGTTCATCTTTAAATCTACAATTCCTAATCCTGCGAAGGATTCTTCAAGGTCATGTAGATCTTTAAGATTGATCTTCTCCATATCCATCACTTTATGATGGATTTTCCTTTGATGATAGTAATGAGCTTTTCATCGTCTGTCATTTTTCGTACCACTTTGGTTGGTTTCCCATTTTGATTTAAATAGGGTACTGTTCCAAAATCATTACGCTTCTTTCCTCCTGAAGAACTTGGCCTGTCCTCCAGATTATTGACTCATTTTTGAATATCATGAAGGATTTCAAGAGTTTCCTTCTGATATTTCACCATCGTTTCTATCTGGTTTTGGATCTGATGAACTTGTGTTGGTAGATGAATATGGCGCGCGGTTGCCATAATTCTGCATCGTCTTCTGGATCTCCCTAAGATCTTTTGAGATCTTAGATGTGTCTTGAAGTATCTCGTTCCATTCTGGTACATCATCAGGAATTACGATTTTGATGGGCATTTTCATGAACTGCTTCCTGACGATTCATCAGATCGACATATAAAATCTAATTTACTGTAAAGAAACTCAGATAATATGCCACTTGTCTTTCACAGTGTCTCAAGGTTTCCCTATCGGCTCCTGCAATTTCATTTTCAACATATTGGTTGTTCCAATATGCTATCTTGTCCTGGTGTTCTTGTGCATACATCATCAAATTTGACGATATGTCCTGATACATCTTGGACAATTGTCTAGATCCATTTTTCTCGGAGAAAATTCTCTTCACCAATTGTTAATTACATAAATATAATAAATATAACTAAAAGTTCTTAATAAACCTAGTCTCTAATACCATTTTGAGTCAACAATCTAAGACAAATTGAATATAATGTAAAATAAAACATTTGGGACCGACGATGCAAATATTGAAAATTATGGGACCAAATATGCTAAATTTAGGATGTCGGGACTGCTTTTGCAACAATCTTAATCGTATGGGACTATTGCGTAAACTAGGAACTAAAATTGTAATGAAGAAAATCCTGTGGTACAAGGATGCAATTAACTCTTGATTTTCAAGAGGCAAAACTATTATTGGAGAAAAAAAAGAAAAAAAAAAAGGAAAAGGAAATGACGTTCAGGGGCATATTTGACATTTACATCCAAAAGCACGCACAAAAGAAAACCCTAGCTCACTCCTCCCCCTACTTCATATTAAGCTTGCAACTTTGTCTTTCTCCAAACCTGCTATCGCCGCGCCTCCACCGTCAACCACCGCATCCCAATGGTTTGTGTCGCCTCTTGTAGTTCCGCACACATGCATTCTTGCGCATATATATTTACCAATTAAAATTTGTGTAACTATGGATTGCTGACGCTAATTTCGCACTTATTTGAATTTAGGCTTCAGAGAAGAAATTATCGAATCCTATGAGAGAGATCAAGGTGCAGAAGCTCGTTCTCAACATCTCCGTCGGAGAAAGTGGAGATCGTCTCACCAGAGCTGCTAAGGTACGACGCGTCACCACCTGTTTTACTCCGGCTCCCGCGCTGAATCATTTTCTCATGAATTTTGGTTTTCTTCTATTTATTTTTTTTTTTACTTTTTTTTTCCAGGTGTTGGAGCAACTCAGTGGCCAAACCCCTGTTTTCTCCAAGGGTAAAAATTGAAAATTGTGGTTCTTCCTACTGTTCATAGAAGAGAGAAAAATTTCGACACTAAAGTTGGATAATGTTTAGTGTTTAGGAATCTTAAAACGAAGCGTGAGAAGAACTATATAGCAACACTGTGCTGTTTATAAGTAATTCAAGAATTGGCTGTTGAATTAGTTGAAGTATTTTAGGCATTGAATGTTATGATTTGTTTGCTGCTTGATGTTATGATGTAGCATTTGGATTAACTTCAAACATTTAAAATCTGTTCCACATTGAGACGGAAATGACCACTCAAAGTTATTTCATTGGAAATGCATCTTATTGTTCGTCAAGTTTTGAATTGTCTAACTTCGGCGTGGCTTTGAAGATTGCTGGGCTGAGTAGACTCTGAATCTATGGCTTTTGATCAAGCTTCCTCTTCAAAATTCAGATATAGAGCAAACAATTGTTTGTATCTTTATTAGTTTGGAAACACGTCCTTAGAAAATCAAACTTATTTCTCTCAGATTAGGATTCTTCGGGTGGGAGTAAATTATTCACCTGAGGTACAGTAAACTATTCAAGGCTCGAAGTAAAGATATGCTGAATCAGTTCTTTGTTTTAGTTCCTCTCTGTGATTACATTGATTCAAGAAACTTAGATTAATTGATACAAGAACATGTTGCTTCCTTCCTTTTATTGAATCTTCTCATCTCCTGTTAATTTCAACAGAACGAAATAACATTTTAAAATATAAATGTAGATCTTAAGTGTTGTGTTCTCTCCCATGATCGCAGCAAGATACACTGTGCGGTCCTTTGGGATCAGGCGTAATGAAAAAATTGCTTGCTATGTCACGGTCAGAGGTGACAAGGCAATGCAACTCCTTGAGAGTGGCTTGAAGGTCAAGGAATATGAATTGTTGAGACGGAATTTCAGTGAGACTGGCTGTTTTGGTTTTGGAATTCAGGAGCACATTGATCTTGGAATAAAGTAAGCATATCTCTTACCTGGCTCAATTGATTTTGGCAAATTTTCGTATTCTTTAATTTTCCCACAATTCTATAAAAGATTTGCTTGCATAATATTTAGGTTATTGATTGTTCTCTTGGTGGTTCTAGGCTTGTACCTAGTTGGAATCTCTAGCTCATCATTGCATTATGATAACTTTGTCTCGGAGTCAATTCGATGTATTCTAGGGTCGGACTTGTGATGTTAACAAATCTTACGGCTCAAACACTGGCGACACGTCTTTTGTTATTTCGTGTAACATTGATTTCTTTAAGAGGTCATTTATAGCACTTAGATGAAATCACAATTTCTCATACATGTTAATTCAATAATATTTTCTAGGTATGACCCGTCGACTGGTATTTATGGTATGGACTTCTACGTTGTCTTGGAACGCCCTGGTTATCGTGTTGGCCGCCGCCGTAGGTGCAAGTCGCGTGTTGGAATCCAGCACAGGGTAACTAAGGATGATGCAATGAAGTGGTTCCAGGTGAAATATGAAGGTGTCATCCTGAACAAGGCATCCAATATTGGAGCTTAGGTTGAGACTTGAGAGCAGGATCTGATCGTACGATCTATTATTGTGATTTTATTGGTTTTTGTCAAAGTTTTGTAGAATTTCGTCAATAGACAGGTCTATTTCATCCATATTTTATATTTTCGTGAAGATGAATTTAAGTTAAGTTGTGCTTTTATTTCTTCGCGTTGCTGATGTCACAGGGCCCAGTTATTTGTCTTATGTTGATGAATATTAGTACAATTTCTAATTTATAACCTTCTATACTTCACTGAACAAAAGCCTCTATAGTCATATGAAACAATAAAATACAAAATTGAGGATTCATTTAACCAATGGGGTTAGCCAGCGTAGGTATTACTCACAATGATGAGTTAGAGTTTGAGTACTGCAATTATAGGGTCGAATTTTAAAAAAAAGTTTGAGGATTCATTTTTCTTTCTTTTTTTTTTTTGACCCGAGTTTGAGTACCTACAATAATAGGGTCGAATTTAAAAAAAAAAAAAAGGTTTGAGGATTCATTTTTCTTTGTTTTTTTGTTTTTGTTTTTGTAACAAATAACAATTGGGGAATTTGCCTTAATATTGTAAAAATGAAAAGAAATTGTGATAATACGGTGAATTTTGTGGGTGTTGTCTATTTACTTGGTGGCGCACATAGGATATGCGCGGACCAACTATTGGCACATATCCTATGCCCGCCACTATTTTTTTCTTTTAAAGTTTTAAAGGGTGATGTAGATTTAAATAAAAAGTTATCCAACTTTGATTGTATTTTAAACGGATGAATTAGCGGTGGCGCACTGCAAGAGTATTTTTTAAAAAAAATAAAGCGTGCGAATAATATTTAATTAAAGTAATAATCAATTTAATTAATTTTTTTCATTTTATCCAACTATAAATTTACATCCAAAATCAAAATGTATTAACAAAATTAATTACTAAATACATGATTTTGACTAATGATAATCCTAATATCTACGCCCACCGGTGCCACATCCTGGAGGATGTCTCTCTCTCAGCTCCGCCTAAGATCGTATTGAGCATTATCAATATCTCGTTAGTCGGAAGTAGATGGGCTCGGATCCATATTCATATAACTCCCTAAAATCCATTTGGAAAATGGTGGGCGAATTTAATGCCGAAAACTTGGACTCGCATATGTAGATAGACTGCCATTCCATTCCATCCGTGTTGAGCATATCGGTGAATGATATGAACTTGGGTGTTATGAATCGATCATAATCCACGAGGTTGTGGCATATATGGTGTATGATGCGAAGTGGAGGACTGGCGCGATATCCGGATGGACCTCCGCATATCTAGATGGACTGGACGATATGCGGATGGACTCAATGCATATCCGGATGGACTTGCCGCATATGTGTGAGGTGTACGCGGGCGCAACGGTGGTCGTTCGTGTCTTTGCGTGCCCGGCGTCTATGACGGATCAACTCTCAAAAGCGGCTCGGTGGAGGCCTCCTCAGAGACGCCGCACATTAGTCATCTCTCAATAAAATCACGTCTCGGTAATCAGCGCATGCGGGTCGAAGCACTAACATCCCGAATACTAATCCACATCCGATCGAGTAGAGTAGTTTGTAACCCACAAATATCGTAAATATATACATAATGATATAATGTAAATGTGCATAATAGTTAATTTATAGGTAAATTACCATGGCATCCCGATTTGCAGATGTCGCCTTTGGCCGATACCCTACCTTGTCATTTGCATGTTCGTGGACTTATTAATCGTCGTGGTAATACGGCCATTTGTACCATGTCGATATCCACGAATCGCGTTTGCTCTACCATGACCTATCGCGTCACCGCAACAATGGACAAGTGTGCCATCGCCCAACATCAACCAAACATGATGAACCTATGGCCAATCCCATCCGGATCGCCCTCTGCGAGTAAAATCATGGAGTGAAGTGTGTGATTGTGAGGGCACATCAGGAATATGCTGTCTAAGGCCAAACTGCCTCAACACTCGCTCTGGTGGTGAAACTCCACGATGGCGTGATTTATCAATGGGCACTGAGACCTCCACAACTCTGAAATACATCGTGGTCCCAACGCCATTATATCTGCTGACTCCATGTCATATGGCTCCCAAATCACTGTCTATCTGTAAGTCTGTCGAGCATGTCCCTGATAATACGTACGGAATGACTAGCAGTGTATGTGTAACTGCAGTACTGCATCCACCTAAATGTGAAAATAGTACATATTAATTATATATTTTGTTGTAAGAAGTTTATTGTTGAATATATGCAACGTTAGTAGTGCAATACCTAACACCGTACGACGGAAAAGGTAACTCATCTACGTCGTCCTGGTCCACATATAATCGTCTTGTGGGAACTCGAGAACGTATGGTAAGAGGAACAATCACAGTAATCCTGGCCCAAGCCCAAATCTAACATAACAGGTAAATAAATGACCAATAAGTACATACATTTATTTATGTGATATGCAAATATAAAGACATACGATGCTAAATTTAAATTTACATGTAATAGTAGCATGACACCACCGATGATCTGCTTTCCAGCCTCTGTTTGTAGGTCCCAAGGGGTGTGGTGTAAGGTTTAGAGGGGGAGTTGAATAATCCTTACCAAATTTTTACTTTTTAGTCCTTTTAAAATATTCAACAGAGTTGATTCAAATCAGCTAAGTCCTTGAGGGACAGCAAGGTTGGCTTTCTACATCAAAGTTACCAACTCAACAGACTCGACTGAGCTGTTGATAGTATAACTTAGATGCGTCAGCTAACACTTAACTTTTAGATGATTTGGTTTTTAACAACAGAAGACTTAACACCCTTTGTTATTTTTAAGCTCGTTTTTAACACTTGTTTTTATCACTTGTTATTATCAGTTGGATAGCAATATAACTTATCGTGAGATATGAAAATATAACCAAGAAAGTAAATCTTTGAAAGTAAATGACAAGCAAATTTATAATGGTTCGAGGATAGGGTAATTCCTCTAATCCACTCTTCTCCAACTCTGGGAGGAATCCACTAGGTAATGATCAAGTTACAAAACAGGTTCTCGATCCAGAGACAACCTTGATCACACAATCAAGCCTGCTGCGACTAGCCTTCTTCACAAGACAACCGCTTGCACTCTTGACTCCTTCAAGTCTTTGGAATTGATCACATGACCTTCCAACAAATTTGAAACTTCTGGTTCGATCTTGAACCTCTCTACAACTCCTTCAACTTGGAGAGTAAACCCTTTTTCGTTCTTGAAACTTTTCCTCTTCAACTGGTTGAAGTAATCTTTCCTTCACAGCGTGTGTTGGATTGAGTTCCTTCGGGTTTTAGGCTTGAGGAATTTTCTTGATAAGCTTTGAGAATATTGCAGGTTATGCTTACTTGAATATTGCTTGATTCGTTCGTGCTTGGTTCAGGTAACCTTTTCTCAAATACTTCCTCAGTCTTTTATAGTGCTCATTTGAAAATTTGCCCGTTGAAGAGATAGGCTACTTTCAAATGACACTTCTTGTTCGTTGGCTTGTCTTTTCTTGGTTTGCAGAGATGTGATGTTGACCCTTCCTCGTATTAAATGATTCTGCAGGTTTACAGGGTCTGACACATGCCCCAGTGTTCCCCATTAGTTTATTCCTTTTGCATATTTCTGGGCCAAACACTTTAAGACCTGGCAGCTTGGACTATTACTATATCGAGTAATATCCTTGACCTCCTTCCAACGGATCAATGTCAGTTGTCTTGACTTGACTGCTGCCTTTACCCCTTTGACTTGAGTCAGCTCCAATCACGGGAATGACTCAACTGTCACTTCAACTGTTAGACTTGGCTTCTTTTTATCGAGTGACAACACTTCCATCTTCACACAGTTGTTCCTCAGCTGACTCTCCTTCAGTCGAGTCTTTATCTTCCATCTTAGCCATACTCAGCTGACACACAGCGGAATCTTCACTCTAGTTTGCAGTTGACTTTCGACATAGCTGACTTCACTCAACTCTTTAAGTCCTATCTATTACAATATTGAATTACAAGGAAAATGGGGTGCCAACTTCCTAGTCTAAGTTTTACATGGTATCATCAAAATCTTACAAATAAATTTTCTAACAATTTCCCCCTTTTTGATGATGCCAAAACTTAAATAAAATAAACAACAAACACATGCAGTGCAGTAACAAAGAATGTATGCTTTAAATAATCAATCTTATTGACCATATCATTCTTGTCCTTTACAAAGATGATTACAACAATATACTCTATACATACATTGAAATACAACATATATCAGAGCAAACTTACAAAGAAGGTATCAGAACTAACAACTAACTTAGAAAGAACTTACAGCTATGTATTTACAAAGTAAAATACATAAATGGGTTGCAGCCGTCTTCAACGCCCTTCTTCGCTTCCCTTTTTCTCTCTTCATCTCTTCTCTTCTTCTTCTTCTTCCTTTCATAAGCTCTCATTCTCTTTCTTTCTTCTTCATCCCTCTTCTTCTTCTCATAGGCACGCTTGCAAAGCAGGTCATCCCCTACACCGCTTTTCTCCCATTCGCGATTTACCCTTTCATTCTCGGCTTCTTGCCTCCTCACGGCTTCTTCTTCATTCTTGCGCTGGACTTCCAAATTTGCAAGATGATCATATCCAGCCCAGTATGTGATCCCTTTCTTCTGCGGATCAATATACTTGATGTCCTGTGGTTTTGGCTACGGTCGAGAGCTTCTGCCTCTTCCACTACCACCTGATCTTTGCCTTCCTCTTCCCGACTCAGCTCCTCTAGGAGTGTCTTTGTCTTGGTGGTTTTTCCTTTTCGGTGAGTGATGCTGGAACTCTGCTCACATCAGCTAGGTTACACACACCGAGACCCTTCTCCCAGTACATGTCCCAGGCTTGCTGTAGAGTCATATCTCTGAAGTAGCCTTCTGCCTCTAGAGTTTGAAACTCCTCTAGGGATCTGGGCTCAGACCCAACATCAGGCATAACAATGTCTCTTGGGGGCTTGATTGCAGGGAAATCTTTTCCAGCTAGAGGACCATCATATTGCATCCTTATGTTCTGAATCCGCGCAGAATGCTTCTCAGCCACCTTTTTGAACTCAGCTTCGATGGATTTTCTTGATTCTTTAACTGCCATCTCAACTTTCTGTTCCACTGATAGCTCTTTCGGTAGCTTGTTGAGAAGTGAAGCTGTAATCTCTCCTTGATGAGGGGTTTCAATGAACATAAGCTTCATCGGTTTTTTTTTTGAGCTTCCTTCCCTCTTGGCTGGTACTTCCTTATTCTCTACCTTATGACTCCCTTTGCTTTCCTTCAGTTCCTTCAAGGCCTCATCTTCCCCCTTTTTGGCATCATCACCAAATGATAGGTCACCAGTGGAACAATCCATTGAGAATGAAGTCAAGTCGACTGTTTGTAGAGTTTTGATTGTCATCTGCTTTGGAGTAGGCTGTTCTGAATTCTGATCGCGTAGACTTTTACTCAGCTGCCTTTAATTTCATTTCTGTCTGGAGAACACTGAACTGCTGGTTCATGTTGGCCTCCAATCTTGCAATTTCGCTCTTGTGTTGCAGCTTAAGTAACTCCATGTCCGACTTGTGGGATTCTTCAAAATCTCACCATTTACTCCTTCTGCCTCTGCTGAAACTGTATATTATCCGCACTCCAGACTAGCAACTTTGCAAAGAGTGACTTGAAGTAACGTACTTGCTCTAATCTCATAGCAGTTGTTTGAGCAACATATTCTCTGATTCGTAGAACAACACCTCGAATATCCGCGCTGATATTTGCATCACAGTTGTCCTGTCTTAGGTCTAACGATGCTAAGCCGTGTTCTATTTTCTCAATTTCATCACAAATGGCTCTAAACGCCTTCCGGAAGTCGGCTGTAGAAGTAGACTCTTCCTCAGGCCAAACATCATCGAAGTCGAAACCTATAGGCACTATTGTGGAATCGGCTGGAACTCCGGGCTCTACTTCCATAGTGTATTTGGCTTGTTTTCTAGCAGACTCGGCATCTAGAGGTGGCAACTCGACTTCAAAGTGGAATATTTCTTCAAACATGTTGTCTGGGACGAGAGGGATTCTCGTAGGTCCAATTTGTGAAGCCTTTCCCTTCTCCCTTCGAGTGGAGTCAGCTTGACTTGCCTTAGCTGCACCAGCTTCGGCGGCATTAGGAGCAACTGTCTTAGCTCTTTCGGTGATCGGTTTCACTGAGCAATTGTGTTAGCATGCTCTTTGTCTTAATGACTTCCTCGGTATCAGTTTGCGTTTCCTTTTGAGTCCACTAGTCCTCAACTGTTTTATCAGCGTCATCAGAGTGTGATGTAGCCATTGGGGTTGGCTCATCATCGAATACAAATATCACCGATAGCATCCAAGAGCCTTAAGCATCCTTGCTTAGCCTTGTCCTGATGATTCATCAATGGGTGTGGACTCGACTTTATTTTCGGATTCCAGAAATGCTGTGTCAATGTTTTCCTGGGAATCACTGAGAGCGCTGATTTTGTCTACTTCATCAGCCGTCTCTACATGAGGAATTTGCTCTTTCTCAACTTCTTTACCTAAGGAAGTCTCAACCTCCTTTAGGCCTTCATTACCCCTAACAGTCTCAACCGCTGTAGGGCCTTCAACATCCTTATGTGCAGTCTCAACTGCAGTAGGGTCTTGGACAGTTTTCCCCGCAGCAGACTCATCTGCCTTAGGGTCTTCATTGGCATCCGTATTGCACTTTCAAGATCAGGAGAGAGCTTTCCCCTCAGCTGGTGCACCAGCTAACAGTTGTGGGGTTACTCTGCTCCTGAGACTCGACTGTTTTTCCTTTTCGATGAATCGGTAGTAGAGGGGCGGATGTCTCAACACCTTCAGGAGTTGGCTTGGATAGGGTGCCCGCTACATCCCCTTCCCTAGCTTCATCGCCATTCCCCTGAGAGCCATTTTCATATTGCATGGGGGATGTGGTGGCAGCTATGTCAGCAGCTATCTTCTGCGCCACATCCAAAAGGTTAGAGCTGAGAGAGAGTTTAGAAGATTCTCCTAGACCCTCTTGCAAATGTTGTTCGTGCATGGCTTTTGATTCCACGATGGCTTGTTAGAATTCTGCCTTCTCGGCTACTTCAGCAAGATCAATCTCTTCTAGGTCGCTGCTATCAGTCGATTCCATGTGATGCTCCTGACCTCCAGTGAACATACACATATTTGATTTTTCAAGAGCTTTGGCTTTCTCCATTTCATCTTCTTTTATGGCGCGAAGGGCATCCATGCAGAATTCTTCATTTAGTGTATAGGAGACAGAGACATTTCCTAGGAAGCTTAGGAGCTCCTCTTGTTCTTCGATGAACTCGGGTTGCTCAAATTCTTTCCGAGAGTAGTCCGACTTCCATCTTCTCCAATCCCTCAATCTCGCTTAATATCGGGTAGTAGACCGAGAGTACATTATCACGTCGTCATCATCATCTCCATCTTCCGAGAATCGTAGCAAGTGGATTTTCTCCTCCTCAGGTATATTGGCATCGGCCTCGAGGGGATGAGACGGCTCTTTCCTCAAGAGTCTCATTGTCTCGACTCTTTGCTTCTCCACATTGTCTCACGAGCAAACTGGTCTTCTACACTCTGCCGATTGGCATCAACGATCTTCTCAGTATCCATGGTGGTCTGCATCTCCACCATCCGCCGCTTTAGATCGCTTTTCTTGAACATCGCCAGTCTCCTTGGGCTTCTGGGCCGAGTGGCGGACTCAACTTTCTCAAGATTAGACTTTCGACAAGTCTTCTTCTCTTGGTCTTGACAAGAGGAACAACATCCTTTTCAATTTGTTTCGGTGGTGGCTTACGGCTCCACCATCTTTATCTTTTTCGCAATAGCTAGCTTTGCGAGGCACAATCGCGGTGCTTCTTTTTCACAATCGGGAAGGCATAGAAGTATCATTCTCGGTCTCATACTGCGGGCGAGGGCTTGGTCTTCTTTGGGTGTGCTTGCTTAGTCAAGCCGCAACTCTCTTCTTTTGAATAGGCTTGGGAGAGAGAGCTGGAGCGATTTGAATCGTGTCTTCAAAGCAGGTCACCGACTCACCCTTACTCGTGTCGCCTTTCTGGCATGCGCCTTCCTATGAGCTCTAGAAAGGTTTGCCTTGAACATATTCTTGTTCACATGGAATGGCTTTCCATGGCGCAGACAATTCATTTCACTTCCATCAAATGGCCGATCACCGTGCCATACCCCAATGAGCATCCGCAAGTCCCATCTTCCTCGATAAACTTATTGATCATGTTTTTGCAGATATGGTCAAGATAAACCTAGCCTAGTTAATCTTCTTTTCTTCCATGATCGTAGCCATCACCACCGACTTAGTCTAGGCGGTTTGGTTAAAGCTTCCGAACTTTATATCCACGCATTTGGACACGATGTCCATCAATTTGTGGTAATCTTCTCTTGATCAACTCCTTCGTTGGTTGTATAAATAGCCTTCGCATTGGCTCAAGCTTGGCTATCTCTTTCCAAGCCGCAACAATGTTGACATCCTTCCGGTGATCTCCTTCAACCCATCAAGAGGAAACTTGCAATGTTAAGAAGGTCCGCAACATTGATCTTGATAGCCTTTTATGGACGGATGAGCGAATCTCATCATCATTCACTTTCGTGTTGACATAGAACATCACGACCTCTTCTAAGTAAGTGTGAGAGAACTCCATGGTGAGAAAGTCCTTGGACCGGACTTCTCGAGTTTCTCAAAGCAATTTTCTTCACCAGGGTTTCATCAAGACTGTTTCACCATCCCTTTGAAGTCCACTATCGAATTTCGAGTGGATCTTCTCGGATAACTTAACGAAATCATATGATTCTTCCATTTTTGAAGAAAATAATGGGTGAAAAATACGTAAAATCTTGAGTTTTGAAAGTAGGGTTTTTGAACTTTTGCAGAGAGTTTTTCTTGCTTGTTGAAGACGATAGAGTTTTTGTGAGGAGAGAGAAAATGTGTTTTCGGCTTATATTGGACTTGAAAGGACGGTTTTTGGAATTTGAAAAACTTGATCAAAATCAACGGCAGGATTTAACCTTTGAAACCGCATTAATTTTTCCGCCATTAAATGCAACAACATTTATATCCAATCATATGCTTAACCGTGCAACTTTTGTACTGACATCCATAATTACGCTAACGTGATTCTTAAAAACATTCCCGCTCGCATAAAACGACTACGTTTTTGTCACTTAGCTCATAAATAACCGAGCTATTATCCAAAAGTGACTTAACTCTTGCTTATCTCTTCACATTCTACACTAAAACTTGGAGAATCGAATAGTGGCGAGTGAGTAAGCCTCTCAAGCCCGGACAAAAGTCCAATTCGATTATATCATCCTTTTCCCCATGATATGTACTCAGGAAAAATAAATGATTAATTTCAAAAAAAAAAAAAAAAAAAAACAAAAAGTTGCGCCAACAACAATTTTGAATCATTTCGCGCATCACGGTCAATCCTTCAAAATGGCGTAGGGTTGGCGCCTAGAGTATCTCCAACCCACCTCGATTTTCAAGGCAACCCAAAGAATAGAAGGAGGTGGGTGCTCCAACCCACTATAATTCCCTCTAAATAAGAGATGGTGAACAGTTCACCTCTAAATAAATTAAATATATTAATTCAATATAGAAAAGAAAGAATAAAAATGTAATATTACAATGTGGAGTGAAATATAAAGGTGTACATTGGAGTTGAAACTTGATCCCTCTAATTTTTCTCTAAAATAGCGTTAAAGTTACACAAAACTAGAGGCACGGGTTGGAGATGCTCTTAGTGGAGCTTCATTTAGCTTCAATTTGAAGTTGAAGCCAAACGGTTGGAGATGCTAGTATTAGGGATGACAATTCCGACACGCCCCGTACCTACCCACCCTAGCCCATCCCGTTTGGGTCGTCTCGCCCCGTGACCCGTGGCGGGGCGTGACGGGTCTGGGTATCTACTCCACCCCGCTCCGCGTAAAATTTTTATTTTTAAAATATATTTGCATATATATAAATATATATAATCTTTATCTATTTTATTATTATATCTAACATTTATAAGTTGATAATAACAACTTTGTAAAAAAATATTTTATATATATTTTTTCTTTTTTTTTTTTAATTTTTTATATTTAATTTAATTCAAATGGGGAAGAACGAGCCGACATGCCCGTCCCGCGACACGCAACGGGCTGATTCACTCGCCTCATTCTAGGCACGTGATGAGTTTGGTTCTTCAGTTATCCTACCTGTCCTATTGCCATTCTAGCTAGTATCAAAAAATAGAAAGAAAAAGTACCATGAAGACAGAAAAAAGAGGGGTTTGTTAAGAAAAGAAAATACAAGATAAGAAAAATTGAAACATGAAACTTGTATATGAGTGTCAATTACGTGTGAACTTAATATCTCTTCAATTATTAAAAACGAAAAACGTAAAAAAAAAAAAAGGAAAGGTATAGATTGAAGACGTATTCTTAGTTTCAGTTTGGTGAACTTTTACATCAACCTTTTCCCTCTCTACACTCTAGAGAGAGGGAGTCACAAAATTTAAAGTGAGGGGTAAGATCGGATTTTTTTTAACAGGAAATCAGATATTTTTTAAATAACCAATAAAAATATTTTTAACTGTCCAACAATTTGCTCCAATACTACGCCAAACCAAATGTCATTTTGAAGATGTAAACAGTTTTGCGCCAGAAACAACACAACTCTGTGCTAAAATTTTCTTTTTTTCTTTATATTAATGATATTAGTGTATGAAAATAGGCACACTTAAACAGTTAAACGGAATACTATAGAATATTTTTTTTAGTATAGAATTTAAATTGCACTATAATAATATTGAATATGCACTAAAAATGGTGCAAGCTGCTGAAAATATCTTAATTTTTAATAGATTTATATGTAAAATTCTACTAAATTTAATATTAGTTCCATAGCATTTTCAATACTACCCTCTTCTTCGTGTTCACAAAGACTCCTGTCAGACCGTCTAACGGGTCTGACATGTTAGACGGATCTAACCCGCGGATCTGGTGGCATTTCCGTAATATTAGCAGTGGTGTTGTAGTAGTTTTCAGGGAGCACCAGTATTAGCAGTCCTTCTGAAATGTATTAGTAGTCCTTCTAAAATGTATTAGCAGTTCTTCTGAAATGTATTAGTAGTTTCCTGAAGTGTTTTTTAGTATTTCTCCTGAATACACTCCCAAAATGTATTAGCAATCCCTCAAAAAAGTATTAGTAGTTCCTCGAAAAAGTATTAGTAGTTCCTCGAAAAAGTATTAGTAGTTCCTTGAAATAAATTAAAATTTTCTCCTGAAATGTATTAATAGTCATTCTAAAAAGTATTAGTCGTCCTTCTAAAAAGTATTAGCAGTTCTTCTGAAATGTATTAATAGTTCCCCTGAATATAATTAAATTTTTCTCCCGAAATGTATTAACAATCCTTCTGAAAAGTATTAGTCGTCCTTCTAAAAAGTATTAGCAGTTCTTCTGAAATGTATTAGTAGTTTCCTGAAGAGTTTTAGTATTTCTCATGAATATACTCCTGAAATGTATTAGTTGTCCATCGGAAAAGTATTAGTAGTTTCTCAAAAAGTATTAGTAATTTCTAGAGAGTATTTTAGTAGTACTCTACAAAGTATTAGTTTCTATTATAAAATGTATTAGTATTTCTCCATAAAAGTATTAGCTGATACTAATACTTGTATTATTTTGAGGTTCGTCTTCAAATACTCTGCTACTCCAATATTCAATTTAAAACACCATTGGGTTTCTGAATTTCAATCGGGCGTATATCTATAAAAGCACACAATGAACTAGTCCAAATCATTTCTAAATATGGATAAACTGTCTACGAGATGTAGCCTCATTTTCCAAGCATGTGCAATTTTTGGTTATTTGTAGAAAAGCTTTTCGAAATGGATCGCGACCATGAATGAATCGAAAAAAAAAAAAAAATCCATAAGCGCTTGCAGTGGTTGTACCCTTTTCTAATTTCTGTTTGTTGTGTGGTTTTCATGTCAGCAGAGAAATAACAGTCTTCGTACCGTTTTTTTTCTTCAATTTTTCGCGGATCCGGGTAAGGTCTGCGAGATGGGTAGGATATTTGGAACCGTCTAACGGATCTCTGACAGGAGACTAGCTCCTTCGTGTTAACTCCAATTTGGATTCCCCACCCCATGAAGATTCCTAACCAACCATCAATTGACACCTATCACTTCCCAACGGTAAAAAGAGCCACAAAACATATTACGTTTTAAACATTTTAAAATAATACACTTTTAATTATACTTTATTTCCAAACATCGTACATAAATCAAACAATATTTTCCCATACCAAATCAAATAAGAATTATTTTATTAATTTTACCCTCACACTAAAATGGCCGGTTTGGTGAAATCAAGGTAAAAAAAATTTATTTGCTGTCAGAATTTGAAGTTTCGTACATCGATTTCAGTGAAAAATTAGATGCCACTGGTCACTGTACGTATTTTGCTCCACACAGCTGGAGAGTTGTACGTTTCTGAAATAATTTCTCCACCCCACATGCCTCATCACTCTCTCCTACCCACCAAACCTTCACGAGAGATTCCAAACCCCTGCACTTTTTTCCCCATTTTCTTCCTTTCTTCCATCGTTAAAAAATGGCTTAATTACAATTTTAATCCTATAACTTTTAGGAGTTAGCAATTTGAGTCCTTTAATTTCTTTTTCTTTTTGTCGACACATCGTATTCTCACACCAGTGTGCACAGACCTCACACTTCTTTTAAACTATGAGACATCCGTCTTTTCCAAGAATAATCTTAATCTCTACGGAGGTGGGATGAACCAAACTCCAATACTCCAAGTTAATTAGGTTTCAAACCTATACCTCATTCTTGCAATTGCAACCCCTTCACCACTAGACCCAACCCCTAAGGTTAGTCCTTTAATTTCTTGATGTTGCAGTTTCGATGTTTGGCAATTTTACTCTTTAGTCAAAACAATAATTCTAGTCCAATAACTTTTAGTGATTATAGGTATTTTGATTATTTTTACTAAATTAAAATAATACTGTAAGAATAAAAGAAATATTGAAACACTCAAACAGAACCAAAATCGTGCGAAATCGTAACTTATAACCAAAGTTCTTGACAAACTAAATATTTATGGGATCAAAATTATATAAAATCAAAATTTTACAGGATAAAAGTTGCTACCTAAAATATTTTATGACCAAAATGCTAGCTCTTATTGTAGGGGACTAACTTTGCAATTAAGCCTTAAAAAATTATCTCATATTTTCTTTTGGTATTTTCTTGCCATCCATTTCCTTCTATAAATCAGGCCCCTCCTTTCTTCACAAACCTCTTCTCTTCTCCTTCCTTTCTTCCCTGTAGGTTTTTGTATTCTCTAGCTATACTGTTATTCTGCTTCTTAATTTCTTTATTTTCCTTTGTTTTTCTTGTTCATATTTCTCATTTATTGGGGAAATTTCTGCTGGTTTTCGGGTTAGGGATTTGATATCCACCAGAAATCCGTTTGAAAAAACTGTCACAAATATTAAAAAATTATTGATGCTGCAGAAATTATATTTGATGTTTGAAATTCATGTCTCCTGTACTCAGTGAAATCCTCAGGTCCGGGTTTATGATCAATTCTGCTCTCAGACGCAGGACCCATCTTGTTCAATCTTTCTCAGTTGTTTTTCTCTACTGGTTTTACGTTTTTTCATAAATAGCTTTCCCAAACAAGCCCTGCAGATCTATATATAATATATATATATACGCGTATTGTACAAATAGATTTATATATATCCTGAAATAACTTTTTTGATCGAAGAAATAAGCATAAATCTTATACGATCTGGTGGAAATACATAAAAAATGGCTTCATCCAGCGGAAATTCGTCCGGTTCGCCACAGATCCAGAACTCCGGTTCGGAAGGAGATTTGCAGAACGTAATGGATCAGAGGAAGAGAAAGAGAATGCTATCGAACCGGGAATCGGCTCGCCGGTCCAGGATGAGAAAACAGAAGCATTTGGATGATCTGATGGCTCAGGTGGCTCAGCTGAAGAAGGAGAACGGCCAGATTTCGAGCAGCATAAATGTCACCACGCAGCACTATGTGAATGTGGAGGCTGAGAACTCGGTTTTGAGGGCTCAGATGATTGAACTCACACAAAGGCTCAATTCTCTGAACGAAATCTTGGGTTATATTAATTCCTCCACCGCCGTGGCCGCCGTTGGCGGCGGAGGCGCTGGAAGCTGCGTGTTTGAGGCGGAGGAGTTTCAGAATCAGGGATTGGCTGATGGTTTCTTGAACAATCCATGGAATTTGATGGGGCTTAATCAACATCCGATTATGGCTTCTGCTGAGATGTTTGATTATTGATTGTTATTGGGATTTTTTGGGATCAAGAAATGGTCAATGCCTTCTTGTCCATTTCATCTAGAATGGGTGGTTATGGTATTTCCAGAAGGGTGAAAAATAATTATTAATTAGTGGTGGTCTCGTTTGTAATTTTTATTATTTAGTTCAATTAGCATCTGGGGTAAAAGGGATTAATAATATTATTTAAATCATATCATTATTAAGTTTATGGGTCAGTACTTTGTAGTGATATGAAATGAATGGCTGGGGATGTAAATGTACCTCTCAAGTTGTATTCATGTTTAAGCATCCTTTATATTATATGCCTAAAAATGATTCAGTTCTTTTTTTTTTGTTATAGAACATGATGTTTCATTTGACTAATCTTCTTGATTACATATAATTTCTAATATGTTTCTTTTTTTTGGATGAAAATTTCTAATATGTTTCTTATTAATAGTCAAACATGTCTAATAGGATTTCATTTCATTCATTTTATTTGTTAACATAGTCAATTTTTCCTTTATATTTTTTTGTATCCTCTAATGTTTTGAGAGTGCGCAACATGTGATGTAGCCATTTCTGAATACATGGTGCTTATTTGATGGATGGATGGCACTTAATTAACATTTATGCTACTCAGTTGTCAACTTTGTAGTTGAGTAGTATTCTTTATAAAGGAGATTTAATATGTTTGGATTATATCTGGAATTGAAGTATTTTAAAAAAATATATTTGGAATTGAAGTATGATAAGTACACATTGATGTTATATATGCAATCCTTAATCGTAAAATTCGTGCAATGATTTTTCATTTGATGCATATATATGTTACAAAATCTCTATCTTTACCATAGGTCAAATTAAAAAATAAAATAAAATAGAATACATCTCAAAAAATTCATAAGTAATATTTATAATCTTCTTTCTTTTGATGAAATTATTCTATATTGAGCATGGGATGATGAAAGCATGTGGCCATCCACTATTAAGTTAAAGCTGCATGCTTAGCCAGAATTAAGATTTATTGTGTCCTTTTTTTTTTTTTTTTTTTTTTTTTTTTGATAACTCTTTTTCGACTATTGATTATCGACAGACAACAGCTCCGGCCTCATTCCGCCGCCAAGGTAAACCGCGGATGTGCACGCACGGCCATTGTTCCTTTTGACGGGTTGACGACGTACAACCAAGATCCTCCAGGTAAAGAGAACAATTATGTTCGACCCCCAATCTACTAATAACGATCTCTCCCGAATCGAACCCACACGGATTTATTCAAGATGAGTTCCCACCAAATCTTCACTACCGCATATGCCCCGGGGAGCAATTTGATGGAGAAGGATATGAACCCCCCGACCTCCACCCCACAAACAATTTGATGGGCGGGGATTTTCAACCCTCGACTCCATCCCACAATAAGCGCAGCCACCCTGGTTGTCCTTTTCTTGTTTCTTGTTTAGTGGTGAGTAAGTGGGTTCAAGTTGCCTTTATGCATGATGTAGCTATGTAACTAAAACATGTGGTAGAAATATTTGCCAATTAGATATTTCAATTTCTATATGATTAGAGAAGTAGTTTAGTAGACATAACAACCAAAGTAAACTGGTTAAGTTAATTAATAATGATTTGTTCATGGATGAAAATTAGAGTAAATTATATGAAGTAAAACACTGATCTTCATTAGGAGCTCCCACAGGCTGGTTGATAAAGATTGGAAGATATTGAAATGGATACTTAATTTGGTGATTCTTTTTTAGATATAGGCGATTATGTTTAGGATTTTTCATTTAATTATTCTTCCAACTTATATGTCAAGATTTCATAAAACTGAGCGAAGAAAATATTTAAGGGATTAGCACATAAACTACCCATGAGGTTTAAGTTAATTACAAAAAAACTCCAATTATTTTTTAAAATTGCAAATACACTATTGAGGTTTGTATGTACCTAACAAATATCCTTCTCTTGAGGCATTTTGAGAGTTTTGATTTTTTAAGCTAAAAACAAAAAATTGTGGTATTTGTAATTTTAAAAGATAACTAAGTTTTTTGTTTTTGTGATAAGGCTAAACCTGATGGTTTTTGTTAATTACCCAATATTTTATGATTATAGGAGAAGACAATAGTGTTGGAAAAATTTATGTATAGATTTTGATGATACCATGTAAAACTTAGATTAGAAAGTTGGCACCCCATTTCAAATGTAGTTCAACTTTTAATAGATATGGTTCTATGAGCTCAGCCAAAGGCAACCAAGTTGAAGATTACAAGACTCGACTGAAGATTGAAGAAGGAAGACCCAACTATGAGGCAACCGAGTGAAGGACGAGAGAATATCACCAAGTTGTTAGAAAGTTGTTTATGTCGGTGACATTTACGTTAAGTCATACCTAAGATTGAGTTGACTCAAGACAAAGCGGGTAAAGCATTTGTCAAGTCAAGTCGATCGTGATGGATCCGTTGCACAAAAGTCGAGGACATTACTTATTATAGTAATATGTCCATGCCGCCATGTCTAAAAGTGCTCGCCCCACAAACGCAAAAGGAATGAACAAATAGGAAGCATTGAGCGTGTGTCAGGACCTGAAAAGCTGCACACTTCTTTAAAATGAGGAAATGTCACAATCACTTGCTGCAGATCCAGAAAAGACAAGTCAACGACCAAGAAGTGATGTTTGAAAATTGTGTTTATCTCTTCAACGGACATATATTCAAATGTGCACTATAAAAGGCTGATGAGTCATTTGAGAGAAGGTTACGAACTACACAGACTATCAAGCATAGAAGCATTCAAGCAATAACCTGCAACATATCTCTCAAGCTTACAAAGAATATCCTCAAGCTTAAACTCGAAGAAAATCGACCCAACACACACAGTGAAGGAAAGACAACTTCATCAGTTGAAGAGGAAAACTTGTTATCAAGAACAAGGGGTCTACTCTCCAAGGTTGAAGGGGATGTAGTAAGGTTCCATCGAACCAGAGCTTTGAACATGTTGGAGGGCTACGTGATCAAGTCCAAAGGTTTGAAGGACGCTGAAGTAGCAGGACAACTGTCTTGTGAAGAAGCTGAGTCCCAGGAGCAGCAGGCTGTGTGATCAAAGCTGACTCGGGCTGATAACTACTTTGTAACCAAGTCAAGTTACTTAGTGGATTCATCCAGGGATTGGAGAAGAGTGGATTAGAGGAATTACTCCATCCTCGAACCACTATAAATTGCCTGTGTCTATTTACTTTCAGCGCACTTAATTTCTTGCATTATATTCATATATGCTAATAAGTTAAATTGTGTAAGTCTACTGCTAATAAGTTAACTAAAACAAGTGTTGAAAAACGTGCTCAAAATTCTAAGGGCGAAAGTCTTTCGCTGTTAAAAACCAAGTCAACTGCTTTTAAAAGTGTTAGCTAAAAACAACTAAGTTATACTATCAAAAGCTTAGTCGAGTCGATTGAGTGGGTAACTTTGCTGTGAAAGCCAATCTAGCTGTCCCTCAAGGACTTAGCTGACTGGAGTCAACTCTGAAATTGTTTAAAAGGACTAAATCGAAAAGTTGGTAAAGTTTATTCAACCCCCCTCATTCTAAACTTTACGTATCACCCCTTGGGACCTACAAGTAGTATTAGAGCGGTTGGTTCATGACCACTTTCACATCTAGTTCTTGAACT
Organism: Rehmannia glutinosa; assembly: GCA_016081115.2. NCBI lineage: Eukaryota > Viridiplantae > Streptophyta > Magnoliopsida > Lamiales > Orobanchaceae > Rehmannia > Rehmannia glutinosa. The sequence goes on from JABTTQ020001400.1 coordinate 632,334, forward strand.
AGATCTTATTCTTTTTCAAAGAATCAACACTTGAAGTTTTAAAGCTTTTATTTCAAAAGCAAAGTTATTATCTTGGAAGTGAATCTAACTCGCATTCCAATATTTCTTCACAAAGAATTTTATGATTGGAAAATACGTATGTAGATTTTATCTATCACCCTACATGATGAGATGTGGTTCATGATTGAGGATAGTCCGCTACAAATTCTTAAAGTCAATAGAACTGTAAGAAGGGCTGCTCCTGCTGAAGGAGAAGATGAACAGAGCCTAGACCTGCCATGGTGGAGAAGCCACGTTGCGAGTGTACAAATGAAGACAAGAAGAAAAGAAAGAAGAAAGAGATTGATTTGTACCCAAGACAATTTGCACTCATGGCTTGTGAAGCAAAGAGAGTTGAATCCAAGAAAGCCATAGACCAAGAGGAGATTGCCCTAATGGTGAAAAGATTCAGCAAGTTCTTCAATAAGAACTACAAGATAAACAAGGGTGAATCATCCAGGAGGCACTCAGCACCCTCCAAAGCAAAGGAGGATAGACCACCAAAGAGAGCTGATCACCAAATGACTGAGTATCAGAGAGCTGAAAGAGCAGACTTGCAGAGAACTGAAAACCTATTTTGGAATTGCAGACAACCATGTTGAGTGCAGACTTTGCTGTTGAGTGTCCTTATCCACCAGTCAACAAATATAGAAATGAAGAAGAAAGAAAGGTCTTCAAAAAAAGAAGACAAGAAAAAAAGAAAACCATGTTGGTTGCAGAGACTGCTGACACAACTAAGTGCAACGAACCAGCAGATTCAGATAGCAGTGAAGCTGACTACTCCAGTGACACAGAGGAAGAGGTTTTGATATGCCTCATGGCCAAAGAACAACATTCCAAAGAACATGAAGATGAGGTACACTCTAACTCATCTCATTCTGATTCCAGTGATAGTGACAGTGACACAAACACCTCATCACCCACAGATCTTTATGATTCTATAGCAAAATTATGAAAGACTTCGAGCACATAAAAACCTCACACATACTCCTAAATGAGGAAAACAACCAGCTCAAATGCCAAAACTCACAACTGACTAAGGAGCTGAGTACTCTAAGTCACATAGTTGAAGGCTGAAATAGCTAAGATCCAAGCAGACTTAGCTGCTATAGAAAGGAAGGAAAAAGATTTGAAAAATGTTGCATCATTTACTAAGGCATTTAAATCATTGGATTAACTTATAATGATTCAATAAGAAAGTTGAGACAAGACAAACATTTGATTTAATTCCTTTGTGCATGTCCAATCCCAAGAGTGGTTATGGAGAAATGATCATCAAGTAATGAGGTTATCCAAAAATTCAAAGCACCATATGTTGCACCTACACCCACTCTAAAACACAATCACAATAATGTTGGCCTTGGATATAAAGAAAAAGGCAAAAAGCCGGCTGAGTATGCTGAGAGGACAGCTGAAACAAAATTCAGAATAGTCCTTCAGCAGACTCCAAACAGGAAATACTCTGTAAAATCCAAACAGAGCTACCAAAAGCCCCAAAGATTTTAGCAAAGAAAATCATATGATGGGAATGATAGAAATTATCCCAGTCAGGATGATTGGAATAATCAAATGAGATATCAACCAAGACCAACTGGATACAAACCTAAGTGGCAAAGACCTCAGACTGAACATAGGTAATTCCCAAGGCAAAAGAGTTATAATCAGCACACATATGCATCCAAACACAAAGCTCAATTTGCACAAAAGTTCCACTATTATCCCAAGAAAGCAAATGCACAAATACATGTACATTCATACAGACAAAATAGATAGATGTATGAGCCTAAAGCCCACAAGAAATTTGCAAATGTTCATTATGAATATGGAACTGATAGGTGGCAACCTCTTAGAGTCAGATCATTTGGCTATAAGTTGGTTGGATCACCTTATAGTACTAACCCCTCAGGACCCAGGTAAGTATGGGTACCTAAAAACTAATTTCCTTGATTGCAGGTTCAAGGAACAACCGGAAGTGCCAAGGAACCTGGTACATGGATAGTGGTGGTTCCGACACATGATAGGCAACAAGAAAAATCTCTCAAAGTTCAAGGAAATCAAAGGTGATAAAGTCATATTTGGAGGAAATGAAGCTACAGGGGAAATCAAAGGCATTGGATCCATCAAGAAGAATTGACTAGAGATCACAGATGTAGCACATGTTGAAGGTATCAACTTTAATCTACTGAGCATCAGCCAACTCTGTGACAAGGGCTACAATGTGGGATTCAATATGGGTGTTTGTCAAATCAAGGATGCTGAATCACATGAAATTGTGCTACAAGGATCAAGCGCGTAAAAATATGTATGTAGTGGATTGGTCATTGCTACACCAAGCATTTGTCAAAGGATTGCGTGACTCGGTATACAAGAAGGAGAGCATTTGTGATGCATGCGGATGGGAAAACAAATAAAGTCTTTTTTAAGACACACTAAGTTAAGTTCTTCTTCAACCAGGATATTTCACTTATTGCATATGGATTTGTTTGGTCCTGTTGAACCAACCAAAGATCGTGGAAAGAAATACACCATAGTGGTGGTGGATAATTATTCAAGATACACATGGACAATCTTTATCTCAGTAAATAGAAGGAAACCTTGCGAAGCTCCTAAGCCGATGAGAAGAGTTCGTAATTGGAAGAGTCAAACCATTATAAAGATAAGGTTTGATAGAGGAACCGAGTTTGTCGGTGGGATTTTAACTCAATATTGCATGGAAAATGGTATTGTTCATGAGTTATCGATGCAAGAACTCCACAACAAAATAGAGTGGTGAAAGAAGGAAAAAAAACTCTCAAGGAAGTCTGCGAGGACCATGTTAGCAAGTCGATTGCCTAAGAGTTTTTGGATCAAGCCATTAATCTTGCTTTGCTACACTCGAGAATAGGTGTATGATTAACAGCAACCGCCCAAAACCCCTTATGAAATTTAGACAGGAAGGAAGCCAAATGTTGGATATTTTCATATCTTTGGATGTAAGTCCTTCATTCACAATAATGGCAATGACGATTTGAAAGCTTTTGATGCTAAATCTTATGAAGGTATCTTTTTGGGATACTCAGCTGAGAGTAAAGCTTATAGAGTGATGAACAAGAGGACTATGGTCATAGAAGAGTCCATCCATGTGGTTTTTGATGAACCTAATGTCAATGGAGAAGACATAGATGAGTTAGCTGACAAGAGGAATCAACCAACTGTTCAGAAGAGTCCTTATGTTGAGGCATATATAAGAGGACTCAACCATGATGAAGATGAGATAGCTGAATCTCAGAGAAAGCTGGAAAGTCTGCAGCTGAATGATGATGATGAAGCTGTTCAAGACAACTTAGCTGCGAGACGACCAAATCCAACAAACTTACTCCAACCAGATATAAGATGACTGAGAAACCGTCCTCAAGAGCTCATCATTGGAGATGTTAGAGATGGAGTAAGAACCAGATCCAGGACTCAGCATGAAGCTATGTTCACTTGTTTCATTTCCCAGATTGAGCCTAAGGATGTGTCACAAGAATTAGATGACACACATTGGATTCTAGATATGCAGGAATTAGTTTGAAAGAAATAAAGTTTGGGAATTGTTTCAAAGGCCTACCCACCAAAATGTTATTGGTACTAAGTGGGTATTTAGAAACAAGATGAATGAAGAGGGATATGTAGTAAGAAACAAAGCAAGATTGGTAGCCAAAGGGTATTGCCAAGAGGAAGGTATAAATTTTGATGAAACATTTGCACTTGTTGTTATATTGAAAGCAATTAGGATATTTCTTGCTTATGCTGCACATAAGAACTTCACTGTTTATCAAATGGATATGACGAGTGCATTTTCTAGTGGACTTTTGGAAGAAAAATTCTATGTGGAGCAACCTCCAGCTTTTGAGCAAAAGACTATTTGAGATAAAGTCTACAAGCTCAAGAAGGCATTTTATGGATAGAAATAAGCACTAAGAGTCTGGTATGACACATTGTCTCAGTTTCTTATTGACAATGGATTCACCAAAGGCAAGGTTGATAGAACACTCTTCAGAGTTCAAGATGGGGAGAGTATATTGCTAGTTCAAATTTATGTGGATGACATTATCTTTGGATCCACAAACAAAGAGTTGTGTGACAAATTTTCAAATCTCATGCAAAGGAAATTTGAAATGAGTATGATGGAGAGCTGACTTTCTTCCTAGGTCTCCAAGTCAAGCAAATAAACGATGGAAACTTCTTAAATCAAACCAAATTTACCAGAGATTTAATGAAGAAATTTGGTATGAAAGAAAAGTCATCTGTGAAGATTCCCATGAATACATCAGTCAAGATGGACATGGATGCAGATGGCAAAGCTGTTGATCAAACCAGATGTAGAGCCCTTATTGGATCATTGCCCTATTTAACAGCAAATAGGCTAGACATCACCATTGTTGCAGGTGTATGTGCTAGATTTCAATCTGCACCAAAAGAGGGTCACATGATCGGCAGCCCAAGAGAATACTAAGGTATTTGAAGGTATTCCATGAAGTTGGTTTATGGTATCCAAAGGATTGAGGAATCAAGCTAGTTGGCTACTCAGACTTAGACTATGATGGATGTAGAGTGGACAGGAAAAGTACATCAGATAATTGCCAAATGCTGAGAAATAGATTGGTTTCTTGGTTCAACAAGAAACAAAATTCAATACCTACATCCACAAGTTGAAGCAGAGTACATAGGCATAGCAGCAAACCAAGCAGCCCAAGTGTTATGGATGAGGCAACAATCGAGAGACTATGATATAGAAGAAAAGAAGATTCCAATTATGTTTTATAACACAAGTGTTATTGCAATTACACAAAGTCCAAGATTTCATTCAAGAACCAAGCACATTGTGTTTGATACATGTTTTTATCTTAATTTTGATGATTTTATTTTATCACCAAAACAATGTTTTTTAAAGGTTGTCCGATACTCCTAAATGATTTAAAATGTTTTTAATATTTTCCGGAGTATTTTCTCAAAGTTTATTTTCGTCTAAATTGGACAACGCTCTTAATGTTTTTACGCTATTGGGTTTTCACTCTCAAACGATGTTTCTAAATGTTGTCCTAATACTTCCGATCGGTTTAAAATGTTTTTACTATATTTTCGGAGTATTTTGAGTTTTATTTTCGACAAAAATTGGACAACATTTTTGCCTCGTGGTCGACTAATCGGCCGCCCTATAGGGCAACCCATACCGAAGATGTTTTTAGAAAAGTAAAATGAGACGGAAAGAAAAACAAGCAGGTCGACCGGCCGCTTCGGCGTCGCCGATCGGTCGGCCGACCGGCCGCCAGGGTCGACGGCACTGCAAGTTTTTTTGAAACAGAACAAAACCTTGCATTTTTGAAACAAGAGGGACCGGTTGAAACAGGGGTCGACCGGCCGAAGCCTCACGTCGACCGGCCGCCCTGTTGTAATTTTCAAAGTGTTCTCTTTTTTCTTATCTCCGTGCGATCGGTCGCCCTATGTATTGACAAAGAAAAATATGACCGTTTGACACAGACACATTTCCTTAAATTGTGGGATTGATTTCTAACAGCTATATTCTTGATTTTAATTGTATTTTTCTCAGTAGATTTTCAATCCCCAAGAGGAGCCTATGCTTGATCAATCATCTCCTATAAATAGAGGAAGTTTTGGAGCAACCAATACAACAATTGAGATACAACACAACAAGATACACTTCAAGCAAACACTTGGTCTTTCATAGTCATTATTCTTGTTGTAAAATTGCCTAGCTTATCACTTTCACATCTTTGAGGTCTAGGCTATTCTTGATTACACTTGCACTCTATTGTATTATCAATTATCGAGTTGTAATCTTGAATTTGTGGTCGTCATTCAAACACAAGATATCCTTGTGAGTGTTCTTGTGGTAAGAACACACTTGGGTGAACTAGGTGTTAGGTGTAAGAAGATTGTGGTAATCTTCTTGTTGAGGTGTTGAAGAGTGTGGTGCTCTTCAAGGTGAAGATTGTGGTAATCTTCACAAGGTGCCGTTTGAAGATTGTGGTAATCTTCAAGAGAGATTGTGGTAATCTCAAAGGTGGTGTTGAAGAAGAGTGTGGTGCTCTTCAAGGTGTTGTAAGTTGAATTTGTATTAATTTTGGTAATTAATAAAATTCTTTTTCTTTTCGAAATCCATCCCGGATATACTGGGGTGGTAGAGGATTAGGCCCTAGGTGGGTTGAACCTCTTTAAATCGACGTGTGTTGTTTACATTCCGCACCTTCATTATTTTGTTTGAGCATTCGATTGTTAAAAGAGGGCGAAATCGAAAAGATGGAGATAATCTATTCACCCCTCTAGATTATCGTAGCGCTTGACTTACAAGTGGTATCAAAGCCAAACTCTTTGGCAAGCTCGTTTCACATCGCGAGTGAAGAGAAACGATCAACGGCTACGAACGAAGCTCATCTATCCGGCACCTCCACCACCAAGCCACCACTATTTGATTCCAAGAATTTTATATTTTGGAAAGAAAGAATGGAATGCTACTTACAAGGTTGCGGGTTCGACATTTGGAACACCGTCATTAATGGAGAATCCATTCCGATGAAAGATACACCATACACCTCAAAAGGCTTCAAAAAGCTCAATGATGAAGAAAAGAAAATCATCTCCTTAAACGGTAAGGCTTTAAATATTTTATATTGTTCATTTACTAATTTAGAATATGAACATATTGTAGGAATAAAGTCGGCACATGGAGTATGGCAAAAATTAGAAGCCATCTATGGAGTATTTGCAAATGAAAGGAGTCAAACAAAAGCATCTACTTCTCAAGATCATACAAGCTCAAATCTAAGGAATAAGCCTCCTACAACTTCCAATTATGAAGAAGTTGAATATTGTTTTATGGGCATCAATGAAGAAAATGAGGTATGTCTTAAGCCCTCTACTTCTTATGATATTGTTATTCAAAATGATTATAGTGATTTGCAAAATGATTTTGATGAGCTACAAGATGAATTCCAAAACTTACTTGTTAAATACAAAAATTTGAAAAAGGAATTCATTGTTTTGAAAAATGATAAGGATAGTTTATTTACTTCCTATAAATCACTATCATGTGCTCACACCACCACACTTGACAAGATTAGAAACCTTGAAAAAGAAAATGATACTCTTGTTGAGAATATTGATTGCATGAAAAAGGATTTATTAAAATCCAACTTGAGTACCAATAAAATGTCCAATATTGTTGATATTCATAATTGTGATAAAGGACTTGATCATAAGCCTAAAGTTGTTAATCATATGAAAAAGGATCAAGTCACTATGCATATTGGTCATTATGCTCCTAGAATTACTACTTGTTTTTATTGTGGCAAAAAGGGTCATACGGCTAATTCTTGTCGGGCTAGAAATAGCTCTAAATATTGTTGGAGACCTAAAAGTCTCAAAGCTAATCTTAAAGGACCCAAACACATGAGGGTACCACAAAACAATGTGCTATTAGGTACCCGGCAAAACAAAAATCGGAGAAAATTCATGCCACCAAGAAAACATCAAATGAACGTTTCATTTGATCAAAAAGGGAGAAACTACTCTCAACAAAGCCAATTTCCAAGAAGAGCGTATAATCAAAAATGGGAAGAACACAATCCTTGGAAATGGCAAAGACATCATCAACAAGGTGATTTTCAAAGAAGAAGAAACCATCAACCATGGGAAGGTAACCAAACTTGGAAATGGAGAAGTCATCATCAACAAAGTGACTTCTCAATGGGAAGATATCATCATCAACAATGGGAAAGACACAACCCATGGAAACGGCGAAATTGGTAAACCGTATCTCCCCATTTGTATATGCATTTTTCTTTTAATGCATGTTTTTAATTGTGTCTTAATTGCAAGATGATTTTTCAAATATTTATTTTTTAAAAATAGGTCTCTTATATATTTATGAGTTTCAATTTTTTTTGAAAGAGACCTTGCATGTTTTTCTAAAAAAAACTCTTGAGCTTTTCATTAGACTTATGAGGCTTATTATCTCTTATGAAATCTTATAGCATAAGCTCTTTTGATATCTCATTTTACTTGCCTACACTTGTATTTTCTATGCATATGTTGTCTAAGAATTGTGTAGGATACATACTTCATACTCATTGGCTATTACGTCATCAAGTTTCTTAAACCATCGAGGTATGTCTACTCGTATTTTTCCTTAAAACTCGATTTTATGCTTATGCACATATCTTTCAAGATATTTCATTTTGACCCCTTAAGTGCCCCTAATTGATCTTGCAAATATTTTCTCTTAAAAGGCACTACGTGTTTAGTCTATGTTTTCCAAAACCCATATTTGTTGGATTTAGTCCAAACTTACATTTTTGCAAAGTTTTAAAACTTTTGGGGTGAAAAATCGAATTTTGGAAAACTCTGGGAGAAAGAAAAATTACCTGGGACGGTCATAGCAGGGGCGACGGCCGCCCGCACTCGACCGGTCGCACCCCACCTCGACCGGTCGCCAGGTTAATTTTTGCACTTTAAAACATTCTGTCTTGATTCGTGAAATGACTCAAAAATCCCCAAAACCCTTGTTCAACGATTTTTTTTTTTTTTTTTTTTTTTAAAATCTTCATTTCTTCATCATTTTTCACGATTCTTGTTGCTAATCTTCTTATTTTCTCAAGAATCTTACATATATGGCACCTCCAAGAAATTCCACCGAACGAAACCCTCAAAAGAGGAGAAGGAGGCAAAGGGGTGAATCTTCTTCCAATCCCCAACAAGATGATATTCTACAAAGAGACCATCAAAATCGACTTACGTAAGAGGAGATTGTCGAATTAAGAGTTCGGGGTTTCAAAATCGAGCATTCATTGGGACTCTAGTAAGTTATCACTCCTCTACGAGCCTCCCTCTAGAGCTAATAGATTTCGATTTTTAAATAAACTTGCGGAGGAACATTATGAGAATATGGATTGAATGATAAGAAAATTGCGTGCACTCGTATGGTTCGTTTTCAAGCATTTCATGATGAATTTCCGGATATTAGAGCTTACTTTGAAATTCAAGGATGGGTTTCACTTTGGGATAATCCGTGTTTGCACTATGATGACGAGCTTATAAAACTTTTCTATGCAAATATGTGGATTGTTGATGCTACGATAGATAATCCTTTGGAACTTCACACTTTTGTTAATGGTAGGCATTTTTATGGACATTGGCGATATTTGTGATCACTTTAACGTGCCAAATAATGGAGTAGTCAATGTGAATTGCACCCATTGGGATGATAACATTTTCGGTGTCTCACTAGATGATGTGAAAACCTTTTTAGGAGTATATCCCGAAGTGACATACTCGGCAATGCCGCCAAATTATCGGATTATATCTATCATTTGCTCCTATTGTGTTTGTGGAAAGGAAGTAAAACTTCCAGTAACCTCGAACTCTTTCTCACCTATAAGATTGTTCGAGGAGAAAGAGTTAATTATGGGGCAATTTTTGTACATTGCTTGTTAGAATCTAGAAAGCTTACCAAGAAGAAATATACCTTGGGAAATTTGATTTGCCGACTCTTATACTTATCGGGATACCCGGAAAATGAAATGAATACCGAAATTCGTCACAATGATTTTGATAATGCCAACATTCTACAAATGGTAAGAATGCGACGACATTTACCACGGGTTCCTACCAAAGCCGCTAGGGGACGTGCCCGACATCAACAACAACTTCGGATGATTTCTTTAATGACAATGAGGTTGAAAATATTGGAAGAAGTGAGTTTGATGAACAAGGAGATGATGTGGGGGATGAAGAGGAAAATGAAGAAGAAAATGTGGGAAATGAACAAGAAATTAGGGAAGAAGAAAATGAGGAAGGAGATGAAGACGAGTTGGATGTTGAAGATCTAAATATCAAAGAGAGAATGGCCAAAGTGGAAAGAGAAACATTTAGAGATGTGGCTTCTCTTAGAAAAGAGCTCGGGCCGTGAAAAAGGAAAATTCTAGTTTGAAGAAGTCAATTGGCAAGTTAAAGAAATTCATCAAGGACTTTATTCCCGGATCTTGCTTCTCCTCGGATGAGGAATGATGTTACCCCACCCCTTTACTTTCTAGCATTTTCATTAATGATGTTTTGTATTTTGATGAATTTTTGTAAAACTCATTTGTACTAATGATATTTGCTTGTTTTTCTTAAAAGGGTTAATATTGCAAGTTGATAATGACTTGTGGATGATCATGATTTTTGATGGAGTATTTGATGGTAAAAATACTCTAAAGCATTGTTTGATAATTGGTATGAAGTACTTGATGGTAAAAGTACTTCTTTTATTGCTTTGTTATGCTTAGTTGAATATGTTGGGACATTTGATACATGTATTGTTGAAAGCATGACTTATTACTTGATGGTTGCTCTAATTTTTGGCATTTGTAATGCCTTGATCATTCTTAGCTTATCTCAATTGGGTTGAACCCTTGAGAATCTACTTTGAGCTTCTTATTTGATGAACAATTTATTGCATATGGTGCATATGATTGAGCTTTGAAATGAGGTTGATTGATGATATGAAAAATTTTTGGCTTGAACCATTTACAAAGGTTATATACAACCTCTTTCTATTTTTTACGCACACAAGGTGCTTGTTAAAATGTCGCTATGAAAATTTCAACTTCTACATGATTCTTTCGCTTCCACAAGTTTTCAATACTCATTGAGATCATGTTTTGGGAAATAAAACGGGCGTATGAACTCTTCATTATACATTTCTCCCATTTTCCTTGGTTTTAAGCCTAAATTGTTCAATGGTTGATAAACCATTTCTTTGGCGCACTTTGATATACTTCTATGATGTTTCTATCATCCTAACATTCTTTTGATGATTCCAAAGGGGAGAAACAGAAATTGGCTCGTTAGCTCAAAGAAGCTAATAAAAGCTTGTCATAAAAGCTATAAGCTATGGCTCATAAAAGCCATAAGTTGTGATTTATTTTTAGTCCAATTGTTGCTTGATGGACTTATATTATTTTTTAATGTTGTTTTTAGGACAGGGGAGCTTATAAGCTCTTGAACAAATTGTAAAAGCTAAAGCTTTTAGCTTATGGATTATTGCTCATACATTATTCTTGATGTGCTTGTGGATAGGGGAGCTTGTGCTTATTATTGAAAATATTTACTCCCTACTTGGTTGCTTTAATATTTTTGGAAATTTTAGTTGCTTCCAAACGGTCAAATGTTTTTGGGAAAATCATTTCTAAAATTGCTCTCTTAGTTTGTGTAAAAATTGTTTTGGTTTGTAATCATCAAAAAGGGGGAGATTGTTTGATACATGTTTTTATCTTAATTTTGATGATTTTATTTTATCACCAAAACAATGTTTTTTAAAGGTTGTCCAAATACTCCTAAATGATTTAAAATGTTTTTAATATTTTAGGAGTATTTTCTCAAAGTTTATTTTCGTCTAAATTGACAACGCTCTTAATGTTTTTACGCTATTGGGTTTTCACTCTCAAACGATGTTTCTAAATGTTGTCCTAATACTTCCGATCGGTTTAAAATGTTTTTACTATATTTTCGGAGTATTTCTTGAGTTTTATTTTCGACAAAAATTGGACAACATTTTGCCTCGTGGTCGACAAATTGCCGCCCTATAGGGCAACCCATACCCGAAGATGTTTTTAGAAAGAAAAATGAGACGGAAAGAAAAACAAAGCGGTCGGCCGCTTCGGCGCCGATCGGTCCGGCCGACCGGCCGCCTGTGGGTCGACGTGCACTGCAAGTTTCGTTTTTGAAAAGAACAAAACCTTGCATTTTTGAAACAAGAGGGACCGGTTGAAACAGGGTCGACCGGGTCGAAAGCCTACGTCGGCCGGCCGCCTGTTGTAATTTTCAAAGTGTTCTCTTTTTCTCTTATCTCTCCGTGATATACATCGCCGCCCTATGTATGACAAAGAAAATATGACCGTTTGACAAACAGACACATTTCCTTAAATTGTGGGATTGATTTCTAACAGCTATATTCTTGATTTTAATTGTATTTTTCTCAGAGATTTTCAATCCCCAAGAGGAGCCTATGCTTGATCAATCATCTCCTATAAAAGAGGAAGTTTTGGAGCAACCAATACAACAATTGAGATCTGACTGACAAACAAGATACAAATAAATAGAGGAAGTTTTGGAGCAACCAATACAACAATTGAGATACAACACAACAAGATACACTTCAAGCAAACACTTGGTCTTTCATAGTCATTATTCTTGTTGTAAAATTGCCTAGCTTATCACTTTCACATCTTTGAGGTCTAGGCTATTCTTGATTACACTTGCACTCTATTGTATTATCAATTATCGAGTTGTAATCTTGAATTTGTGGTCGTCATTCAAACACAAGATATCCTTGTGAGTGTTCTTGTGGTAAGAACACACTTGGGTGAACTAGGTGTTAGGTGTAAGAAGATTGTGGTAATCTTCTTGTTGAGGTGTTGAAGAGTGTGGTGCTCTTCAAGGTGAAGATGTGGTAATCTTCACAAGGTGCCGTTGAAGATTGTGGTAATCTTCAAGAGAGATTGTGGTAATCTCAAAGGTGGTGTTGAAGAAGAGTGTGGTGCTCTTCAAGGTGTTGTAAGTTGAATTTGTATTAATTTTGGTAATTAATAAAATTCTTTTTCTTTTCGAAATCCATCCCGGATATACTGGGGTGGTAGAGGATTAGGCCCCAGGTGGGTTGAACCTCTTTAAATCGACGTGTGTTGTTTACATTCCGCACCTTCATTATTTTGTTTGAGCATTCGATTGTTAAAAGAGGGCGAAATCGAAAAGATGGAGATAATCTATTCACCCCCTCTAGATTATCGTAGCCGCTTGACTTACACATTGATGTCGATATCATTTTATAAGAGATCATGTTGAAAAGAAAGACATCACATTGGAATACATATCAATCGATAAGCAATTTGCTGATATATTCACTAAACCATCATGTGAGCAAGATTTGAAGAGCTTAATGAACCTGGATTGATTGAGCTGAGTTAAGAGGCTCAGAAGACTTAATCAGCAGAGTCAAAGATGGGAGTATTGGAAATCAACAAAGTTTCAATTTTTAGCAAAGTGAAATAGTCAATACAGTTAGTTAGCTGTATCGAGTTAGCTGGACAACCGAGTGGTTATTGTGTGAAGAGAGAAGCAGAGTCAAGCACTTATGAAGAGAGCTGTGTTATTTAAGAGATAAGTGGCAAAACGCAGTTGAGGAACAGACTACTCAACAGGAAGATTCAACTAATACCAATGAAACTGTTAAGATAGCTGAGGGTCAGTCAGCTCAGTAGGCTAACACATCTGCAAAAACTACCGATGACGCTGAGGCACACAGAGCTGAAGAACATTTAAAGGGAAAAGGTAAAACTCCTGAAGCAGAAGGGGAGAAATTCCCATTTTCCCTGAGGATCTTTTTGCAGAATACTTCCCATTTGTGGCTGAAGTACCGTTGGAGACAGAGTCAGCTGCTGAGAGTGCTAGATACATTGTCCAAGTCCCTCGTCAAGAAATTGGAACCCAGGATGATCGTCAATGGTACCGTTTGGTTTTGACTTTGATGTTGTGTGGCTAGAGGAGCGGTCTCACGATGCAGCAACTTCAGAAAGCCTTCAAGGTCATTTTTATCAAAAGTAAAATATGGAAAAAGGATTCGCAAAGACTTAACCAATAGTTGGACAATAGAGATGCCACAATCACGGAGATATTCGAGGCACGAGTTTTGAGGATTAGGGAATGGACAAAGATATACAAAAGCACCGAGGCATGAGCAAGTAATGTATTTCAAGTCTCTATTTGCCAAAATGGTAATTTGGAGCGCAGAGAATGCCAAGTTTCAAAGAGAGGAAGATGGATCACATCTTTAGGATGGACTCCGCGCATAAAACAGAGATAGAGTTGCTAAAGGCAAAGCATAAGGCATACCTTCTTAAAACCGAAGCTACCATGAGAACAGAGATAATGGTGCTACATGTAGAGATGAAGCTAATGGCAAACTGAGACGATGGCTCTGCGGTTAGAGTTCACAACATCACACTACGCAAGTCATGACAAGATGGACATCACTAACAAGAAATTGGATCTAATCCACGGGAGTATCTTCTTAGTCGACTCTATCTCCTGTGTTGATGCCAAAAAGGGGGAAGAAAGTAAGGGAAGGCGATAGCAAAAGGGAAGCTAGCAAAGAAGGGGGAATGAAGTGAAATGAAAAAGCCACCCTTGAAGATTATGCTTGCCCAAACCCCTCAACTTGGCTTACCACGCCTCTATCCCCGAGTTAGTCGCCACAAGATCTTTCAGAAGAGAAATGCATTGGCCTTCAAGAAATCTCTAGAATCCATTGAAGCTCATTTTGAGAAGGTAAGTGAAAGGCAGCAAGACAATATATAAAGCCTAAAAGCAAAGTTCGACGACCCCCAACCGGATTATTGAAGGATTACCCAGCAGTGAGGCCCCCTCGGGAGTTAGATGTCCCTAATGTAAGATATGAGCCAAGATCGTTAGAAGAGTTCTAGACACTTACTTCGAAGAATTTTTCGAAGGAATGACTCTACCTCAGGCATGGGACTTGTACTAGAAGAAGGTATTAAAATTATACCAATCAGCTGAGAAGCAACAGACTTCAAGTAGTCAGCAGACTTCGAAGGCACATGTGCAGTACACTCCCATATGAGGAGCAAAATCTGGAAATGGAAGGGGAAGGTTTGGTAGTGGTGGAAGAGGCAGAGGTACTCCACTGCAGCCAAGGCTTAAAGATGTTCGCTATGTAGATTCCCAGAAGAAAGGGCTGATCTACTAGGCTGGGTTGGATAAGCTATCCAACTTAGAGGTAAAAAGGAGGAATGAGGAAGCAAGAAGAAGGCATGAGGAAGAAAATGTTAGGCCTGATCGTAAATGGAAAGAAAGACATCAAACGGAGAACCTTGTTGCAAAAAGAGCCTACGAAAAGAAGAAGATGGAGGAAGAAGATATAAAAAGGAGAAGAGCAGATGAGGATGCTGAGAGAAGAAAGAAGCAGTCGAGGCGTTGAAGATGGTTGAACCCCTTCATGTTGTATTATACTTAATTGTAAATACACATACTTTAATGCTTTGATATGTTTGATGCTCTGATACTGTGTATATGTTTGTACATTGTAAAAGCGTTGTAAAGTGCAAAGAATGATATGTTCAATAAAATGACATATTATACAATCATTCTTTATCTTATGCACTAGTTACTTTGCTATGTTTATTTAAGTTTTGGCATCATCAAAAAGGGGGAAATTATTGGGAATATTTATGTATAGATTTTGATGATACCATGTAAAACTTAGATTAGGAAGTTGGCACCCCATTTTAAATGTAACTCAACTTGTAATAGATATGGTTCTATGAGCTGAGTCAAAGGCAACCAAGTTGAAGATTACAAGACTCGACTGAAGATTGAAGAATAAAGACCCAACTATGAGGCAGCTGAGTGAAGGACAGAGAAGTATTAGTCAAGTTGTTAGAAGACTGTTTCTGTCAGCTGACAGACAGTTAAGTCGTTCCTAAAAGATTAGAGCTGACTTAAGACAAAGTGGTAAAGCAGCTGTCAAGTCAAGTCGACTGTGATGGATCCGTTGCACAAAAATCAAGGACATTACTTATTATAGTAATACGTCCATGCTGCCATGTCTAAAAGTGCTCACCCCAGAAGCGTGCAAAATGAATGAACCAATGGAAGCACTGAGCATGTGTCAGGACCTGAAAAGCTTCACAATTCATTAAAACGAGGAAATGTCACCATCACTTCCTGCATATCAAGAAAAGACAAGCCAACGACCAAGAAGTGATGTTTGAAAATTGTGTCTATCTCTTCAACGAACATATTTTCAAACGTGCACTATAAAAGACTGAGGAGTCATTTAAGAGAAGGTTACGAACTACACATACTATCAAACATACAAGCATTCAAGCAATAACTCGCAAAATATCTCTCAATCTTACAAAGAATATCCTCAAGCCTAAACTCAAGAAAATTGATCCAACACACTCGGTGAAGGAAAGACAACTTCATCCGTTGAAGAGGAAAACTTGTTATCAAGAACAAGGGATCTACTCTCCAAGGTTGAAGGAGGTGTAGTAAGGTTACATCAAACTAGAGCTTTGAACCTGTTGGAGGGATACGTGATCAAGTCAAAGGTTTGAAGAAAGTCAAGTAACAGACAACCGTCTTGTGAAGAAGTTCAATCCCAGGAGCAAGCAGATCGCGGTAATCAAAGTCGACTCGGATTGATAACTACTTTGTAACTAAGTCAAGTTACTTATTAGATCCCTCCGGGGTTGGAGAAGAGTGGATTAGAGGAATTACCCCATCCTCGAACCACTATAAATTGCTTGTGTCTATTTTACTTTAAGCGCACTTAATTTCTTGCATTATATTCATAATGTTGATAAGTTAAATTGCTTAAGTCTACTCGCTAATAACTCAAACCTAAAACAAGTGTTAAAAAATGTACTCAAAATTCTAAGTGTGAAAGTCTTCCGCTATTAAAAACCAAGTCAATCGCTTTTAAAAGTGTTAGTAATAAAACAACTAAGTTATATTGTCAACAACTTAGTCGAGTCTGTTGAGTGGGTAACTTTGCTATGAAAGCCAACCTAGTTGTCCCTCAGGGACTTAGCTGACTTGAGTCAGCTTTAAAATTGTTTAAAAGGACTAAAATCGAAAAGTTAGTAAAGTTTATTCACCCCCTTATAAACTTTACACATCATCCCTTGGGACCTACAAATAGCACTAAATGGAATACCACAAAAGTTTTCTATCACATCCGCACCCATAAAATTATTAAATGTTTTTTTTTTTCTGACAATAAATTCATTTAAATGTTAATATGATAGAATATGTAAGGAGGTAATGTGCACGAGACTTGGGCATATCGAATCTGAACCGATATTTGAACCAAAAAATATCTGAATCAAAAATATCCGTTGACTTTTGACTTTCCCCAAACCGAACCATACCGAAATTTTTGGTACGATTCTAGGGATTTTTAAAATTTTAAATCGAGAACTGGATCGAACCGCATCGAACCGAATATCCGAAACTAGAACCGATTTTAAATAATGTTTATATACACATATATAATATTTTATCGATTTATATTTTGATATAGAATTAACTATACATTCCTTTGAAATTCAAGATTATATAAAACATAATACTAAAAATTATCAAATTAAAATTGACATATTTTATCAACATATCAAATGAATAATTGAATATGAATTTAATTCAATAACAAACTACATTATTAATTATTTATCAAAATTTGTTGCGATCATATTAAATTATTTAAATATACCCAATAAATTAAATTATAAAGTCATATTTGATTTGTAGAAAATATTTTAATTTGATGATATTTTACTTATTAAGGATCATAATTAGACTCATCATCTAACCAAGAAAATTAATTGAATTAAAATTAGTTAAATGATTAGTGAATTGCACCTAAACTAGAATAATCTATAATCATCTAATCAAGAAATTTAGACATTGAGACTGTATATAAACTTTCGTTTCATATTAATTTATCAAAATTATTAGTTAATTATATTTTTCCTAAGTCAAAGCCCGGAACAGACCACAATTATAGAATACTACTGTATAATAGAGGCTACTAAATTTATCATTCGTTGATATTCTATACTTTTACTATTAATTATACAAATAACCTAATATCTAAAATATATTATGTTAAAATAATAAAAAAATCAATAATTTTAACTATAATTCAATTAGATAAAAAAACTATTTAAAGTTAAATTGATATTAAAGTAATAACTAATAATGTAGTATAATCTATATCATGAAAGACTGATTTAGAATTATAATATTAAAATTTTGCACTAGATATGAATAAAAGAAATTTTATGAATTAGTTAAATATAAAATATCAAAAAGTTCAATTCCTATAGTACTAATGGTTTTACTATGTATTTTTGAGATTGCACTAAAAAAGATTGGAAGTATAATTGTTTAATGATTTTTATAATGATTTCTTTTTTATTTTTGTGTGTTTTATTTATGATTAATCTTGAATCTCAATTTCTCTGAACCGTTCCGTACCGTCCCATCATAACCGAATCTCCGTCCCGAACTTTCGGGACGGGATTTATTTTTTATGGTTCGGTTATGAAGATTTAACTTTTGGATATCTGAACTTCAGGATGGTTCTGAAGATTTCTAAATCTTCAAACCGGACCGCACTATGCACAACCCTGGATTAAATAGGTTCGGGATTTAGGTCAAATTCGAATTGTTTCAATTTGGGAATATGCTTTATCGATGTAACTGGGTTATAGTTTCTTTTATTCAGACCAATTCGATCCAAACTTCCGGTCCATCTATTTTTTTTTAAAAAAATATTATTATATATAATTTATGATATTTTATTCAGAGAGATATATCTTTTAAAGAAATTCTAAAACAATTTTTTAAAAATGTAATATTTTGGGATAATTAAAGAATTCCCCATGAGGTTCAAACTAATTAAACAAAAGATTCAGAGATTTTTGGAAATAGCAAAAACTCCCTTGTGGTTTGATTGTGTATTAAACTTCCCCTTTATAAGCAAAAATTATATTTCAAGATCCCCTATTTATTAAACATTACAGTTGTCCTCTTAAATTTAAGGTAAGATCAAACTTTATGGGCCTTTTTGTAATATTGAAACTTCTTTTAATTTTTTTTTGTAATTAGCCAAACTTCAGGGGCTTTTTATAAATACCCCTAATATTTTTGAAACTTAGAAATAATTGTAGTTGGTCTAGTTGTTTACTCAACAAATTTGAATCTAACACTCGATTGAGTTTTAACTCTTAATATTTTTATACCATCTCCAATAAAGTATTATTTTAGTGCAAAAATCTGCACCATATTTCCAAAGAATTTACAAGAAAATTCGCACTAACAAAGATTATTCCATTTTAGTGTATATTTTCATACACTAAAATCAGTAATTTAAAACAAAAAAAAGGAAAAACATTAGCCCATCTACAATGTTGTGCTATTTTTAGCGGAGAACTGTTCACATCTTCAAAATGAAGCAGGTTTTGGCGTAGTGCTGGTAGCAAATTTTTGCTCGAAATTGATAATAGTGTATTCTTTTGAAGATGCTCTTAAAGATCCTAATAAGTCAGAATTCTTGAATTCAAGCAAACTCGACACATATATTATCCAATATGCACAAAATTATCACTCGAAAGTCGAAACGGTGTAACAAGCATAAAGAAAACAATGATAATTATGAAGATAGTCATAACCTCATTTATGATGACAATATACTCATAACGACTGAGCATTAACCCAAAAACTTATTATTATTATTTCTCAAATTAAAAAAAAAAACTTGTTATTATTTTTTCGAAAAAGACAATATTTAAATAAGATATTAATTAATAATAAATTTAATCAAACACTCATTACAATAATATAATGGTAGAGTTTTTGGAACTCATCCTTAAAGTCACAGACAAAAATAACAAACTTAAAGTCAGCCAATTACATAGCAATTATTTAAAATGTGTGATTGTGGTGTAACTATATTAAGGATCTCAATATTTGTTAAGCATAATTAAACCATAATACCAACTTTTTTAATCTTTTTGTTTTTTGAAGTTGGTGCAATGTTATTAGATCAATGACCTCATAGACATGGTTCAAATATTAAAAAAATAAAACATAAAAATTTGATAGACATATTTTTACAAATTGGATATAAATTTGGTTAGCAACTTTTGGTACCAGCTTTTTTCTTTTGTTGGAATTTGGTTTTGTGAAATATGGGTGTTGACCCATATTGGACTAAATATTTAAGTGGTTTCGAAAATAGAATTAAATTATATGATAAAATTCTACTAAGTGAGCAGATGAGATTGATATTTTGAATTTCTTAAAACCAATTTTGGGTGAATGAGAAATTAATGCCACAAGTTAGCCATTTAAAACTGGAATTGACATGGAAATCGGTAAATGTAGGGAGGAGTGAAACTCTATCCCACATTGGATAGAAAGCCAAAGTTTGCTCTATTTATATAACCCAAGTTGGAGTAATGTGTTTGAGCCATTGGGGCACCAAAGTTTTTAAAGTAGGGAGGACGTACATGCTTGTGGGTTTGGTTATACACACACGCGCGCCTTATCGCGCCGCCACGGCCGGCTCGGCTTCGGTTCGGCCGGTGCACCGTGGGCCTAAGCTTCAAGGTCCTTATAGTTTGGGACAAAAAAATAATTTGAGTACAACAGTAGGTCAAGATCGGGACGATGTCGCGACACGCACCGGCACATATAATTTTAATTTCCGCGAGCGCTTATGCGCGGTCGCGTAAATTCAAACCGATACACTGCTCGAGCAACCATGTGCATTTTTGGTCAAGAAATATATTTTCGAACCAAAAGACGTATCCTTTCCATGAGGCACTGATCGAGAAATTCTTACCGCAAGCGTACGGTGTCAAGTTTTAGTATAGTTTTGAAAGTAGGGTTATCGTCTCCACAGGGATTGTTATCGAATTTTATACTAAGTACTATAATTAAAATAGCTTAATTCTATCTAGAAATCGAAAAGAGATGGATGTTTATTAAACTTAAAAAATAAAACTAAAATTAAACTAACAATTGGTTCAGACAATTAATCAAACACTTAAGATATAAATTCTAGAGGGTTGATTTCACCTAGTTATCCCCTATGTTCTCAATCCAGTTCATTAATCACACGTTATTAATCTATAAGCCAATATTCCTATCGTTTATCACTTTCTCTCGAGTGCCAAGTGATTCTAGGTTCCAATTCTGATTTCGATATCTCTATAAAAATCACAAATTAAACCCTAATATGCTTAATGAATATTCTATCACACGCTTCAAAAGATTCATAAATCTCTCGGTTCTATGAAACCCTAGGTTGTGCTATTCTATGGCCCTTCGTTCAATTACCTCTCTCGAGCATCAAATCAAACACGCCAAACAATCTAAAGTATTGATCAGATAATCCAGATGCAATCAAATCAAATAGCACAAATAGATTAAATAACATGCGAATTTCATAAACTGGAAATCAAAACATATGTTCAAACGTAAGTTACATCAATCCCCTAGAAAGATGGGTTTAGCTCATAATGGATGTACAAAATCTCGTAAAGAAATAATTATACATCTCAAGAATTGACAAAGAAAAGCAAAGAAAGAATTGAGAAGAGAAGAGAAGGAATTCTCTCTGTGTCCAGATGAGAAGTGCCTCCAATTGTCGTCCCGAACCCTAGCTCGTGTCTCTTGCCTTGCGTTGTGCTCAAAATAATATCCGACCCATGTTACGTACATCCTTCGTGTATTTATATGCTTAAAACCCTTAATATCCGACAAAAGGCCCAAAAATTAACAAAGCCCAAGTTCAGCCCGTGGCCGAGCACTGCAACGCGCGCTAAAAACCTTCCTCGCTGCAGTGCGCGCTGAAGACCCTCACCTACTGCACATCGGGCGATGCAGCCCTTTCTTCTGGGCGCTGCAGCGCCCATTGAAAGTTGGTCTCTGTACGATTTTTGACCCCCGCGCTGCGTCGCTCATCCGTGAAAATTATTTTTGCAGTTTTCTACTTCTAAATTGCGATCTTCACCGTCCAAACACGTTTTTCACCATTCTTGATTAATTTCGGCTACCAAGACCAGTCCCGACTCTCAGACGACGACTAATGACATGAACTCGACTCAAAGGACACTAAAATACCCGAGCAAAATCCTAGTCTAGAGTATTCAATACATTGGTATAAAACCAACTTAACAAATGCCCCCAAACTTAGACTTTTGTTTGTCCTCAAGCAATTACAGACTCTATAAAATCAACAAACATGAAGGAAACAAAAATAAAGACGACTGACTCAACAGACTAACTGCAAAACTTCACAACCAAACTCATTCGTCAAATTTCGTTTCACCATCAATGAAGCACATGTTTTCACAATGTGATCATGAAGGTGGAATGTTCATGCCAACTCCGTTTTCATTATCCAGATAGATTCACGCAATCAAGTGTTTTCAAGATGATCCACTTTTCTGAATATAGAGATGAGATGCTTACCAGACTCCATAGTCATGTCTTTCACACTAATCTCCACTGATGTAGGCTAATGTAACACAAGGATCAAATGGACTTTCAAGGCTTGTAATGTGGGCTGAGGGTAAGGTAGGAAATATAGGATTAAGTGGCTCAAATCACCCAAACACACAATTATCACTTCGAATCATCAATTAGCAACTACCCTTCACTTTTTGACATCCCCAATGTTTATGAACCTTCAATCTTGCTGATTATTCTCTCTTTTTTTTCTCGAAACCCCCAAACTTATTCTTTTGCATATATGGGTTTCATATTTTCTTTTCTCAGGCAACTTCATGCAATTAAACACATACCCTCCTCATCATACCCCCCTCATCATTCAACATTTTTCTATACTTTGTGTAAGAGTGATGGGTAATTAGGATTTTCACATTTAGGCTCGTGGTATTCGATTGGTTGCCAAAGAACCGGGTTTATAAGGCTCAAAGGGGGACACTAGGAAAAATATAATGTAAATGTAGGCATTTTAGGCTCTAGCTTGTTCAAAGATGGCCTAAATCACTTTCTTAGTGTTACTTCACCTAGATTTCGCCTCGACTAGTGATCGACAAGTTCTAGAATTTGGTGGGATCATACAAGAAACACTCAACCGCATAAATTATCCCCAAGTAAATCAACAGAGTTAAGCACATAGATGGAATTAATAGAAAGAAAAATAGATCATAGTTCAAACACATGCCCTCTTGGCCGTTCAACTCATATTCAACAAATTAATCGAATCATGCAGTTTACTGCACTAACCCGACTCGACTACGGACTCTTTTTTTGTTTTTTTACTCACGACTCGACTCGATGAATAAAAACAGACTACACTCCCCCAAACTTAAAACGACATTGTCCCCAATGGAGAGGCGGGAAAAAGGACTTTCCTGGTAGCCGAGGAGCAAATGCTCCTTATCGAAGTCATGTGGTACGACTACGTGTATGAAGTGTCTCGTATACGCTCACTATGCGTCCTAGTGCACAAGCTCGTGGGTGTTGTATGTCTCCGAGGTGTGGTCTTGTTCCTCCCCTTTGCCTTGGCCCAATCCTTTTTGATTTCGCATTTTTGTAACCTAGCAAGGTAGACAAGAAAACAAAACTCATGGAACCACGGAATTCGGTTATGGGTGAGAAATCAAAAATCAAAGTATGTACATAATGCACCCAAGTGGAAAATATAGTGCCATGTCAAGAAGGGGTAAGCCTATATATGCAAGATGGCACTCAACAATGTGAAACTTTCATTGGGGCATTTTATCAAACACCTCGTATGCATGTGTTTTGGAAAAATTGATAGATGTAATGGATAACTCAATTCAATCCCAAATTTAACACCAAAACCTAAGTCTAAAGATGAGCAACCAATCCACAATCCACCAATTAACAACAACTATCCGAGCAATAATACTATAATCCAATCACACAAAAATCACAAGATGGGAAAAACCATGGGGTGGAGTTTGGAAGTTGCAAACTTACCAAAAGAGTGAGTGAAGGAGATGAAGATGTGTGTGTGTGGTGTTAGAGTGCTCCTTTGTGAAGATGGAGTGGAATACGTGGGAGTTGTGATGAAAAATATGGTGAAAGTGAGTGCCCCAAGAGTTGCCATGCCAAGAGAAGAATAGTTATCTTTTTTAAAAACAAATGAAGGTTGGGGCTTAAAAACAAATTCTACACACACAGGCGTCAGGCGCAGCGGCCAAAGCGGACGATGGCCCCTGTACATTTAGCCTGGGGGGGCGTCTTGCGGCGCTGCCTACCCGCCGCACGCTGCGTAGTTTTTCCGGCCTTTTTTTTCACTTTTTTAATCAAAGCGCTTCGCTCACCCGCAAAACACAAGGGGTTAGGAAATAATGCAGCTCGCTACTCCTAACAATGCCAATCGAAAAACAAAACCAACTACTAAACTATATTAATACTACGAAAGTGTTTTGCATGTTTTTGTGTGTATTTTGTGTGATGATTTATAAATATTTTTGGCGTGTTTTATTTGAATTTGCATGTTCTAGTGTTATGTTGTGTTATTTTATTGAGTTTTTAGGTTTTGGTGGAAAAAACAAGTTTTGGAGCAAAAACGTTAAAAAAGTCATTTCGCGCAACAACGGCACGGTCATCGTATTTTGGATGTAACGTTCGCATACGAAGCCCAATTCACATGATTTGTGCACCATTAGAAAGATAATTCAAAGTTATATAATGTTTATCTTCGCTACTAAATGCAGATAAAGACGTTTAGATGGGTTAAAATCATGTACAAGGCAAAATAATATGTCAAAATCTCGGAATAACACGTCGTGGTATTTCTGCCATAACTATCTCTAGAAAATTGATATTGAGGTGATTCAAGTGACTGGAAAGCTAAGAGATAGAGAGACAATTCATAAGAAGAAATAAAGACGAAAGTCCGATGTTTAGAGGCCGCGAGATCGCACTCATGGGAGGCATGGTCGCGTGCTGCGGCCAACAGCAGGGAGCGCGCGCGGTAGCGCAGTCGCGCGGCGTGAGTTGCTGAACATGAATTTTTTTTATTTTTTTCTTATTTTTAGCTCTTCCACATTGTTTAGAACTCTAGGCTTATAAATAGGACTTGGGAGCCCCTATTTTCAAAACACCTTCATTCATAGCACTTCAGACTTTAGTTTTTGGTATTTTTTCTTGCTTTTCATCATTGGGATTGCTTGGGTTCTTCCCCTTGAAGTTATTTTGCTTCTTAATCAAAGAGTAAGATTTCTTCATCTTTTTGTCCGATTTCAATTGTTGGGTAATTATTATTGTTGCATGATTATGTTTACGATTGTTTTCTTTCCTTCAATTGAGATTATGATCCCATCTCCAAGCATGAACTAATTTCCTTGTTCAAGGATTAGGATGATTTGATTCAAACAAACAAGCATTAGTATTAATTAATTGATCTGCTTTCCTGAATAAATTGTTTTACTTGTTGATTGATTGTTTGCCAACTCTTGATTGTTTAAGGGGATAGTTGAGATTGATCGAAGATATTATTCCTGGAGTAAATTTATTCAGGGGGTTAGATAAGAATCAGAAATGTATTATCTAACCCTGGGATTCATGAAAATAACAAATTATGTTGGGATAACCCTAATCTGCGTGAATATGTGAGTTATCAGATCAAGATCTAGTCTTTACATGTTTATTATATTTGTTAACCGCATGATCAATTAATTGATATTCTACTTGCAAGTTTGATGGGATGAATCCAAAATCCTAGACTTTCTTCCATATCTTTTTCTCCAAGTTTAATCGTGCTTAGTTTTAATTGTCTTTTTAATTATTTTTGTTTAGTTTATTTAAATCAAACAAATCGGTTAGAGTGTTTAGGATTTATTTTTGTTTATTGTGAAACATAATAATTATTTGTCGAATAAGTCCTCCTTGAGAGACGACTTGTGGTCAACTTACTACCCTATGATTGATCTCGTTCTCTTGCGAGAATTGCTAGATTTATTTTTGTTGTTTAGCGGTCGAACAAAATTTTGGCGCCTTTTGAGGAAGACTTTAGGCGTAATAATTATTGTGTTTATTTTCCGTGTTTCTAGATTATGATTCCTCTTGTTTGTTTCTAATTTAAGTTTTTTCGTCAAGTGCGTTTGATCTATTTTTCTAGTGTTGTTTATACAAGCACCAGGTATGACGACTAATCAAGGGCAACCACCACATCCCATATTAGAAGAGAGCTTGAATTCTTTTATTCAAGTTAGTCAGAAAACACAAGAGTGGAATAATAGACGGTTTGAATTCTTGGAGGCCCTCTGTTAGTTTAATGAGACTCAAGTCGGCCAATTGGCTATGCAAGTTGGTGAAATAGCTCGACATCTCGTCAAAAAGGACACGTTGCCTAGTCAACTAGAGCAAGCTCAAGCCGTCACTGATCTTGAAATTGGTTTTGCTAAAACTAAAAAGAAGGATGATGCAAGTGAAGAAAGCACGAATGAGAAGACAAGTAAGGGATCGTCCTTACACAAAACTGACAATCCTTACAAATCTCCTAATCCATCCCTAAGTCCACTCCCAAAACAATAAGATCCAGGTAGTTTCATCATTAATATTGCTTTTGGGAATGGTAAAAATGTTGCAGGTATACTTGATCTAGGAACTGGGATTAACCTTATGTCATATTCTATATTTAAACAATTAAATCTAAGGAAATTGAGGTCCACCAGATTATGTTTGCAACTTGCTGATAGGTCACTTAGGTATCCTAAAGGTATTGTTTATGATATTTTGGTCCAAGTAGATGGTCTTAAAATTCTCATGAATTTTGTTGTCTTGGATATGGGGAAGGATAAAGGTAATATCAAAGATCACTATACTGTTGGGTAGACCATTCATGGCCATCATTAATACGATGATAGATGTCAAAAATAGAAAACTAAGTATGAATATATTGGGAAAAACTGTAATGTTTTCAATTTTTGATATAGCTCATAGTCTTTCTTGTGCCTTACATGATAATTTTATTGTTGACTCTGCCGATTCTGCTGTGAAGATATTTAATGGCAGGAACATAATGAAATTCAACCAGATAAAAATTCCAAGATCGTCAAAAAGGTCTTCTTGATGACCCGCCATGATTGTCTTAATTGATATCGTCAAGCTACTGACGTTAAAAGAGCGCTTCTTGGGAGGCAATTCAAGTATTTTTTCCCTTCGTGTGAGTTTGCGTGTGTTGTTTGTTCCCTTCACACATCTTTTGCAGATTTGTAGGCGGATATGACAATGGTGCCATTTATCGATCTTCGCATTTTTTTTAGGACGTATCTTTTTCCTTTTTTTTTTTACGCATTGAGGTCATTGCGTGATTTAAGTGTGGGGGGGTCGATTAGTCATTGATAACATATGATGATTGCATGTGGCTATGTTTTTACTTTGTCTAGTTATTATCCCAAGTTTAATAATAGTGTTGTTTAGTCAACTTGAAATAAATGTACTAATTTGAGTTTCAAATATAAAATGACTTTGTGAACTTGATACGTAGGATTTGACTAAGTCGTGAATTAACCTTTGTGGTGAACGAATTAGGTGATAGTAAAACAATAGTCCGAGTTGTGAGGCTTGAATTACAAGATTTCATTGATGTGAATTAAGTAAAAACCCTATCTTGATTTGTGTGCACATAAAATTGCTAGCTTTATGGAAAAAAATTCATTATATAGCTATAAAACAAAAGCATTATAGATCTAAGATAAAAACAAAAAAAAAAAAAAAAAAAACAAAAAAAAGTGGAACAATCGAGATTATACTCATTTGGTTGAGGTTCTTAGTAACTAGGAGCATTTAGAGCCCCATGTTTGACTTTTACATAAAACGCCTCGGCTCAAACATGAGTATGGGAACCTCCCTAGGAGCCTTTAGAAAACATCCAAGTTTATACCTAGTGGAATAATATCTCGGAGTTCTAGCAAAAAAAAAAAAAAGGGTCATGGCTAGGAATTGCGTGATTTGTTGTGTGAGTAAAAAGGATTGCAACTTTTGACACAAATTTGAAATTTCGTAAGGAAGGTCAAACACTTTGATTGATGTTTAACTTTAGCCGAGTGAGTTTATTGCGAAGGTTGTGGATCGATGAGGAATAATATGAGTTAGATGGAACATGGTGTTATGAATTAATTGATTCTCTAGTTAGACATAATATTTCTTGTTGGGTTTATTGACATTATTATTTGCTTGAGGACAAGCAAAAGGCTAAGTGTGGGGAGTTGTTTTGCATGTTTTTGTGTGTATTTTGTGTGATGATTTATACATATTTTTGGCGTGTTTTATTTGCATTTGCATGTTTTAGTGTTATGTTGTGTTATTTTATTGATTTTGTTTTAGGTTTTGGTGGAAAAAACAAGTTTTGGAGCAAAAAAACGTTAAAAAGTCATTTCGCACAACTGCGCGATCATCGTGTTTTGGATGTAACGTTGATACGAAGCCCCAATTGACATGATTCATGCACCATTAGAAAGATAATTCAAAGTTATAAAATGATTATCTTCGCTACTAAATGCAAATAAAGACGTTTAGATGGGTTAAAATCATGTACAAGGCAAAATAATATGTCAAAATCGCGGAATGACACGTCTTGGTATTTCTGCCATAACTATCTCTAGAAAATTGGTATTGAGGTGATTCAAGTGGCTGGAAAGCTAAGAGATAGAGAGACAATTCATAAGAAGACATAAAGATGAAAGTCCGATGTTTAGAGGCTGCGAGGTCGCACTCATGGGGCGCGTGGTAGCGTCTTTGCGACCAAAGAAGAGGAGGAGCTGTGTGATCGTCGCGCCGTGAGTTCTTGAACATGAATTTTTTTTTTTTTCTTATTTTTAGCTCTTACACATTGTTTAGAACTCAGGCTTATAAATAGGACTTGGGGATCCCCTATTTTCAAAACACCTTCATTCACAAAGACTTCTAGACTTTAGTTTTTGGTATTTTTCTCTTCTTTTCATCATTGGGATTGCTTGGGTTCTTCCTTGAAGTTATTTTGCTTCTTAATCAAAGAGTAAGATTTCTTCATCTTTTTGTCGATTTCAATTGTTGGGTAATTATTATTATTGCATGATTATGTTTATGATTGTTTTCTTTCCTTCAATTGAGATTATGATCCCATCTCCAAGCATGAACTAATTTCCTTGTTCAAGGATTAGGATGATTTGATTCAATCAAACAAGCATTAGTATTAATTAATTGATCTGCTTTCTGAATAAATTATTTTACTTGTTGATTGATTGTTTTCCAACTCTTGATTGTTTAAGGGGATAATTGAGATTGATCGAAGATATTATTCCTGGAGTAAATTTATTCAGGGGGTTAGATAAGAATCAGAAATGTATTATCTAACCCTGGGATTCATGAAAATAGCAAATTATGTTGGGATAGCCCTAACCTATGAATACGTGAGTTATCAGATCTAGATCTAGTCTTTACATGTTTATTATATTTGTTAACCGCATGATCAATTAATTGATATTCTACTTGCAAGTTTGATGAGATGAATCCAAAATCCTAGACTTTCTTCCATATATTTTTCTCCAAGTTTAATCGTGCTTAGTTTTAATTGTCTTTTTAATTGTTTTCTTTTAGTTTATTTAAATCAAACAAATCGGTTAGAGTGTTTAGGATTTATTTTCTGTTTATTGTGAAACATAATAATTATTTGTCGGCTAAGTCCTCCTTGAGAGACGACTTGTGGTCAACTTACTACCCCTATGATTGATCTCGTTCTCTTGCGAGGATTGCTAGATTTATTTTTGTGTTTAGCGATCGAACAAAATTTTGGCGCCTTTGCACGGGGAAGACTTTAGGCGTAATAATTATTGTGTTTATTTTCCGTGTTTCTAGATTATGATTCCTTGTTTGTTTCTAATTTAGGTTTATTTCAAAGTGCGTTTGATCTATTTTTCTAGTGTTGTTTATACAAGCACCGGTATGACGACTAATCAAGAGCAACCACCACATCCCATATTAGAAGAGAGCTTGAATTCTTTTATTCAAGTTAGTCAAAGAAACACAAGAGTGGAATAATAGACTTTTTGAATTCTTGGAGGCCTCTGTTAAGTTTAATTGAGACTCAAGTCGGCCAATTGGCTATGCAAGTTGGTGAAATAGCTAGACATCTCGTCAAAAATGACACGTTGCCTAGTCAACTAGAGCAAGCTCAAGCCGTCACTGATCTTGAAATTGGTTTTGCTAAAACTAAAAGGAAGGATGATGCAAGTGAAGAAAGCACGAATGAGGAGACAAGTAAGGGATCGTCCTTACACAAAATCGACAATCCTTACAAATCTCCTAATCCATCTCCTAAGTCCACTCCCAAAACAATAAGATCCAGGTAGTTTCATCATTAATATTGCTTTTGGGAATGGTAAAAATGTCGCAGGTATACTTGATCTAGGAACTGGGATTAACCTTATGTCCTATTCTATATTTGAACAATTAAATCTAGGGAAATTGAGGTCCACCGATTATGTTTGCAACTTGTCGATAGGTCACTTTGTATCCTAAAGGTATTGTTGATGATATTTTGGTCCAAGTAGATGGTCTTAAAATTCTCATGAATTTTGTTGTCTTGGATATGGGGAAGGATAAAGGTAATATCAAAGATCACACTATACTGTTGGGTAGACCGTTCATGGCCATCATTAATACGATGATAGATGTCAAAAATAGAAAACTAAGTGTGAATATCTTGGGAAAAACTGTAATGTTTTCAAGTTTTGATATAGCTCATAGTCTTTCTTGTGCCTTACATGATAATTTTATTGTTGACTCTGCCGATTCTGCTGTGAAAGATATTTTATGGCAGGAACATAATGAAATTCAACCAGATAAAAATTCCAAGATTGTCAAAAAGGTCTTGCTCGATGACCCGCCATGATTGTCTTAATTGATATCGTCAAGCTACTGACGTTAAAAGAGTGCTTCTTGGGAGGCAATTCAAGTATTTTTTTCCCTTCGTGTGAGTTTGCGTGTGTTGTTTGTTCCCTTCACACGGCTTTTGCAGATTTGTAGGCGGATATGACTATGGTGCCATTTATCGATCTTCGCATTTTTCAGGGACGTATCTTTTTCCTTCTTTTTTTTACGCATTGAGGTCATTGCGTGATTTAAGTGTGGGGGGGTCTATTAGTCATTGATAACATATGATGATTGCATGTGGCTATGTTTCTACTTTGTCTAGTTATTATCCCAAGTTTAATAATAGTGTTGTTTAGTCAACTTGAAATAGATGTACTAATTTGAGTTTCAAATATAAAATGACTTTGTGAACTTGATACGTAGGATTTGACTAAGTCGTGAATTAACCTTTGTGGTGAACGAATTAGGTGATAGTAAAACAATAGTCCGAGTTGTGAGGCTTGAATTACAAGATTTCATTGATGTGAATTAAGTAAAACCCTATCTTGATTTGTGTGCACATAAAATTGCTAGCTTTGCGGAAAAAAAATTCATTATTTAGCTATAAAACAAAAGCATTATAGATCTAAGATAAAAACAAAAAAAACAAAAACAAAAAAAAAAAAAGTGGAACAATCGAGATTATACTTTTGGTTGAGGTTCTTAGTAACTAGGAGCATTTAGAGCCCCATGTTTGACTTTTACATAAAACGCTCAAACATGAGTATGGGAACCTCCCTAGAGCCTTTGGAAAACATCCGAAATTTATACCTAGTGGAATAATATCTCGGGAGTTCTAGCAAAAAAAAAAAGGGTCATGGCTAGGAATTGCGTGATTTGTTGTGTGAGTAAAAGGATTGCAACTTTTGACACAAATTTAAAATTTCGTAAGGAAAGGTCAAACACTTTGATTGATGTTTAACTTTAGCCGAGTGAGTTTATTGCGAAGGTTGTGGATCGATGAGGAATAATATGAGTTAGATGTAACATGGTGTTATGAATTAACCGATTCTCTAGTTAGACATAATATTTCTTGTTAGGTTTATTGACATTATTATTTACTTGAGGACAAGCAAAAGGCTAAGTGTGGGGGAGTTGTTTTACATGTTTTTGTGTGTATTTTGTGTGATGATTTATACATATTTTTGGCGTGTTTTATTTGCATTTGCATGTTTTAGTGTTATGTTGTGTTATTTTATTGATTTTTTAGGTTTTGGTGGAAAAAACAAGTTTTGGAGCAAAAAACGTTAAAAAGTCATTTCGCACAATCAAGGGGTCATCGTGATTTTGGATGTAAAGTTCACATCCGAAGCCCAATTGACATGTTTCATGCACCATTAGAA
Source organism: Rehmannia glutinosa (assembly GCA_016081115.2). Taxonomy (NCBI): domain Eukaryota; kingdom Viridiplantae; phylum Streptophyta; class Magnoliopsida; order Lamiales; family Orobanchaceae; genus Rehmannia; species Rehmannia glutinosa. The sequence continues at coordinate 664,226 of JABTTQ020001400.1, forward strand.
AGATAATTCAAAGTTCTACAATGTTAATCTTGCTAGTAAATGCAAATGAAGATGTTTGGATGGGTTAAAATCATGTACAAGGCAAAATAATATGTCAAAATCTTGAAATGACACGTTTTGGTATTTCGACCATAACCCTATCTAGAATATTGATATTGAGGTGATTCAAGTGGATATGGATAGCTACGAGATAGAGAGACATATCATAAGAATACATCAAGACTAAATTCGACGTTTAGAGGCCACTTGTGTCGCATGCACACTGCTAGCAAAGTGCACAACAAAGAGGAGCGCACGCGCTTGGCGCGGTTTAGCGTGCAAGCGGATCGCGGGCCGTGACTTGTTGAACACGAAATGTTCGAATTTTTCTTATTTTGGCTCTTCCACCTTGTTTAGGACTCAGGCTTATAAATAGGACTTGGGAGCCCTATTTTCAAAACACCTTCATTCATATCACTTCTAGACTTGATTTTTGGTATTTTTCTCTTGCTTTTCATCATTGGGATTGCTTGGGTTCTTTCCCTTGAAGTTATTTTGCTTCTTAATCAAAGAGTAAGATTTCTTCATCTCTTTTGTCCGATTTCAATTGTTGGGTGATTATTATTGTTGCATGATTATGTTTATGATTGTTTTCTTTCCTTCAATTGAGATTATGATCCCATCTCCAAGCATGAACTAATTTCCTTGTTCTAGGATTATAATGATTTGATTCAAACAAACAAGCATGAGTATTAATTAATTGATCTGATTTCCTAAATAAATTGTTTTACTTGTTGATTGATTGTTTGCCAACTCTTGATTGTTTAAGGGGATAATTGAGATCGATCGAAGATATTATTCCTGGAGTAAATTTATTCAGGGGGTTAGATATGAATTTAAAATGTATTATCTAACACTGGCTTAATGAAAATAGCAAATTATGTTGGGATAACCGTAATTTGTGAATACGTGAGTATATCGATCTAGATCTAGTCTTTACATGTTTGTTATATTTGCTAACCGCATGATCAATTAACCGATATTCTGCTTGCAAGTTTGATGAGATGAATCCAAAATCCTAGACTTTCTTCCATATTTTTTCTCCAAGTTTAATCGTGCTTAGTTTTAATTCGTCTTTTTAATTGTTTTCTTTTAGTTTATTTAAATCAAACAAATTTGGTTGGAGTGTTTAGGATTTATTTTCTGTTTATTGTGAAACATAATAATTATTTTTTCGGCTAAGTCGTCTTGAGAGACGACTTGTGTTCAACTTGCTACCCTACGATTGATCTTGTTCTCTTGCGAGGATTCTTCGGATTTATTTTAGGTGTTTAGCGGTCAAACAGAAAAGCAATAAAAGGGCAGGTTGCCTCCCAAGAAGCGCTAAGTTTGATCTTGACCGACTTTGTCGATTTTCCTCAAGTTGGGGCTCCGGTGGGAATGTTATCCACGTTTCCCTTAGATACTTCCCAACCTCCAATGTCTTCAGCTACATTCCCAACCATATGCATACCATCATTTGATTCAAAGTTTATCCTGTTGGTTGGATGGATGGTGAATACGACTTTCTCCTTATTGACTCGCGGAGTTAGCTCCCCCGTTTCTACATCAATCAAAGCCCTTGTTGTAGCTAAAAACGTTCGCCCAAAGATGATAGGTATTTTCTTGTCCTTGTTCATGTCCAACACTACAATGTCCATGGGAAACACAGATTTATCCATTCTTACCAATACGTCTCCAATGATTCCCCAAGGATAAGCGATGGATCGATAAGAAAACTGCAACGTGATATCAGACGGTTTCACCTCCCCGAGCCCAAACTTTGTTACATCATCGAGAGATATAAGATTCACACTGGACCCAAGATCACAAAGTGGTTTCTCAAAGAAAACTCCTCCAATAGTATAAGGAATAGTGAAACTCCCTGGATCCTTCATTTTCTAAGGTAGTTTACTTTGCACTATAGCACTACATTTCTCTGTGAGATAGACAGTCTCAAACTCCTAGAACTTCATTTTCTTGGATTCCACTGGTTTCGCATAAAATAGGCAATTTTTCGGGGGCATGTTGAATCTCCACCTCCTGATTCACATAAATTACATTGCATTGCTCTCTCGGATTAACCTATGTGTCTTGATCGACCTAATATGCGTCTCGATTGTGCTCATCTTAGTACTCAGACTATCAATATGCACATCACTTTTGTTCATCCGATTCCTCGGTCTCTCCGATGAATGAGTCAGTATCTCCTCTAGCGATCGCTTTGTTTCACCTCCGAGTGCATTGAACCGGGATGGGTTGGGATAACTCGGAGGTGGGTTCAATACATTCATGTTGTTCTTTGTAAGAGAGATTCTCATGATTGCAAACTCCTGGTGGTAGTGATTTGGTAATTGATTACCTCTATTATTAAAATCCCGATTATTCACATAATTGACTTGCTTGGCCTCGTGAGTGGTGGTTGCGTGAACGCCTGCGGTGGTGGGAGTGCGGCTTATAGTGGTGTGCCACCAGTCTTCATGATTGCTAATTGCTTTCGGACTCAAGATTTGAGCTGCCAAAGCCGACATTGTATCAAGCTCAAGAACACCGGCAACCGATTTTAGCGCTGACCTCTCGGAGGGCCATTGATAGTTGTTTGTGGCCATTTTTTCAAGTAGAAGTAAGGCCTCAGTCGGGGTTTTAGCCATCAATGTACCTCCTGCGGTTGCATCTAATATCATCCTCGTATGCCCATTCAGCCCATTGTAAAAATATTGAACCCTCTGCAAGTCTACGTATCCATGTTGTGGGTATCTCTCGCAACAGATCCTTAAATCGCTCCCAAACTTCATATAACGGCTCAAAATCAATCTGTTGGAATTGGGCGATTTCGCTCTTTAGTTGGAGTGTCTTGCTGAGAGGGAAAAATTTTGATAAAAAAAATTGAGTCAGATCATCCCAGCTCGTGATACTCCCAGGGGTGAACGTCATAACCACCGCCTGGCCTTATCCCGGAGTGAAAACGGGAAAAGCCTCAATCTAATGACCTCATCAGTCACACCATTCATCTTGATGGTGTCGCAAATTTTCAAGAATGTGGTCAGATGTGTATTCGGATCATCCACTGAACTCCCCCTAAACTGATTCTGCTGAACCATGCTTATGAGGCCCGGTTTCATATCAAAATTATTCGCATTTATGGGTTTGCGCAGATTTCTGGAGTAATCCCGGATTGCCCTTTCTTGTGCCTCTGGCTGTGGTGGCACGTTCACAACCCGAATTCCGGTGTTCTCATTTTCCCTATCTTCTGTCATTGCTCGATTCTCTCTGCTCGCTTTGCTGCTCTGAGTGCTCGAAGTGTCCTTTCAATCTCTGGATCAAAAGGAAGCAAATTAATATCCTTAGAATCTCGCATAAACAGATAAGTCAATGAGAAACACAAAATTATAGTTCCTAAACTAGTCTAGCTTAGGATTAAGAATACTTGGTAATAGTATTAGTTTAAAATAGGATAAAACAATCCCCGACAATGGCGCCAAAAACATGATCGAGAAATTCTTACCGCAAGCATACAAGTGTCAAGTTTTAGTATAGTTTTGAAAGTAGGTTATCGTCCACATGGATTGTTATTGAATTTTATACTAAGTACTATAATTAAAATAGCTTAATTATATCTAGAAATCGAAAAGAGATGAATGTTTATTAAACTAAAAAATAAAACTAAAATTAAACTAACAATTGGTTCTTATAATTAATCAAACACTTAAGATATGAATTCTAGAGGTTAATTTCACCTAGTTATCCCGTATGTTCTCAATCCAGTTCATTAATCACACGTTATTAATCTATAAGCCAATATTCCTATCGTTTATCACTTTCTCTCTAGAGTGCCAAGTGATTCTAGGTTCCAATTCGATTTCGATATCTCTATAAAAATCACAAATTAAACCCTAATATGCTCAATGAATATTCTATCACACGCTTCAAAAGATCATACACCTCTTTCTATGAAACCCCTGGGGGTTGTGCTATTCTATGGCCGGACATTCAATTACCTCTCTCGCGTCAAATCAACACGCCAAATAATCTAAATTATTGATCAAATAATCCAGGATGCAATCAAATCAAATAGCACAAATTGATTAAATAACATGCAAATTTCATAAATCGGAAAACAAAACATGTTCAAACGTAAGTTACATCAATCCCCTAGAAATGGGTTTAGCTCATAATGGATGTACAAAAACTCGCATTTAAATAATTATATATCTCAAACATTGACAAAGAAAAGCAAAGAAAGAATTGAGAAGAGAAGAGAAGGAATTCTCCCATCGCACGCTGCAGCGCGGTTAAAAACCTTCCCATTGCCGCGGGCGCTCATAGCAGGGCCAAGACCTCACCGCTACACATCGGGCAGATCGCAACCCTTGCTTTCAGCCAGCCAGCGCCCATCGAAAAGTTGGTCCCTCGTATGATTTTGACCCGTCTTTGCGGCAGACGGGGTTTTGGTGTTCTTGGCGCTCGTCCGTGAACATTATTTTTGCGCCTTTCTACTTCTAAATTGCGATCTTCACCGTCCACCATGTTTTTCACCGTTCTTGATTAATTTTGGTATAAAACCAACTTAACCTTGATGCCTATAATTATGAAGCCCATGCAGATGAAAAAACATACGAAAATAATTAGATAAAACCAAGGTCATTCTGCATTATCGGCATATTGATCATATATCATTCAAAAGCTTAAACACTTCTTTGTTCGCTGTTGAATCGACTTTTGCAAGTGCTGCTAAGTCGAACTTATAAAATCGTTATATCTTAGAGACGATTTCCAAAACCCTGAGCACTTTGTAACGAGGAAATTTCGTCTTGCAAAGATAGTATTAAATACTACCTTCGTCTTTAAACTCGTCCCATTTCATTTTTATACACTTAGCCATTTTCTTTTAAACAAGACCACCCAAACAACAATTGCAAGACGAAATTCTTATGTTGTTTTCAAGACGATGGCATCCGTAGTTTCACTACGATGGTTCCGCTCCTGCTCATGGCGAAAAACCTGCAAAATTCTCCGGTGTCGATTTCAAAAGGTGGCAACAAAAGATGTTGTTTTATCTAACAACATTGGGTGCATCCTGATTTCTGAAAGAAGACCCTCCTACCATTGAAGAAGAATCGACAACCAAAGGAGGATCGCTCTCAGATGTTTGGCACAACAACGATTTCCATTGCCAATACTATATTTTTGAACGGGTGGAAGACACCTCTATAACGCTTACAATTCATTCAAAACATCCAAATAGTTGTGGGACTCTTTGGAGAAAAAGTACAAAACAGAAGATGACGGCACAAAGAAACTTGTTGTCGGCAAATTTCTGGATTACAAGATGGTTGACACCAAAACGGTGATCAGCCAAGCACAAAAGATTCAGATCATACTTCATGACTTAGTGTCTCAAGGGTTGATTTGAATGAGTCATTCCAAATGGCTGCAATTATCGAGAAATTATCGCCATTGTGGAAAGAGTTTAAGAAATACGTTAAGCACAAGCGCAAAGAAATGGGGCTTGAGGATCTAATAGTTTAGCTTCAGATTGAGGAAGACAACCGAAAACCAAGTAAAGTCCAAGAAATCGAATCTGAGGCCAAGGCCAATCTTTGTCAATCGAGCACTAGCAAGAAAATGTACATTTCGGAAAAAATAAGGGGAAGGTCAAGAATTTCAAAGGGAATCGCTACAATCGTGGCAAACCGAATCACATGGCCAAGGATTGCCGACACTTTGAAAAAGGGCAATAAGAATGGCAACCAACAACAAGCTAATGTGACCAAGGACAAGTCCATTTTGATAGACATATCGGAGCTCGATCTCACCATCGTTGTGTTTGAAGCCAATGTAGTGTATAAAACCAAGGGAATGGTGGATAGATATCGGAGCTACTCGTCACATTTTTGCCGACAAGGAGATATTTTCCTCCTACACTCTGATAAATGGAAGGAAACTATTTATGGGGAACTCTTTGACTTCCAACATCGTATGGCTTGGAAAGGTTGTGTTGGGGATGATCTCCGGAAAAGAGCTTACACTTGTGGATGTGCTGCATGTCCCGGATATCCACAAGAATTTAGTTTGCAGTCCTTTACTTAGTAAGCCCGGATTTAGACTAGTGTTTGAGTCCGAAAAGTTTGTAATGACCAAGAATGATTTTCTTTGTAAGGGGTACCTTGATAAATGGCTCTTCAAAATGTCTTTAATGAGTGTTTTCCATCAAGAGGTGAAGAATACGAATATTACTTCTGTTTACTTGTTGGATTGTTCTAATTATGGCATGATAGATTAGGACACGTAAATTTCAACACAATTAAAAGGTTAGTGAATCTTGAATTATTTCCAACGTTTAAAACCGTTTCACAAGACTAATGTGAAGTTTGTGTTAAAGAAAAATTGGCTAAAGCACCATTTCATTCGGTGACGAGAAGTACAAAACTACTTGAGTTCATACAGATATGTGTGATTTAAAACTTGTGTAAAATCGAGGTGGAAAAAAGTACTTTATAACATTTATTGACGATTGCACAAGATATTGTTATATATATCTTTTGAAAAACAAAGATGAAACTTTAGTAGCTTTTAAAACTTAAAAGAATGAAGTTGAAAATCAACTTAATTTGAAAATTAAGGTGATTCGAAATCATACAGGCAGAGAGTATATATGTTGCTCCGTTTGAAGAATTCTACTCGGAAACGGGTATAACTCATCGAACGACAGCTCCCTACTCGCCTCAATAAAATGGTGTTGCAGAATACAAAAATTGTACTCTTAAAAAAATGATGAATGTGATGTTATTAAGTTCTGGCTTACCCCAAAATTTGTGGGGGGGAAGCTATTCTTTCTGCAAACTACATTCTTAGTAAGATCCCACACAAAGGTAAAATAAAACTCCATATGAGTTATGGAAAGGACGAAAACCATAATACAAATACCTTAGAGTGTGGGAGTGTTTGGCTAAAGTCGAAGTACCTAAGCCGACACTAGTTAGAATCGGTCTGAAGATGATTGATTGTGTTTTCATTGGATATGCAAACAATAGTAGTGCATATCACTTTTTAGTGCACAAGTCAGCTATTCCTGATATAAATGATGGAATCATCATAAAATTAGGAACATTGTATTCTTCGAGAATATCTTTCCGAACAAAGAAAGGAAAGAAGAAAGTTCAAATAAACGAACTTATGAAACTTTAAAGTTACCTCAAAGTGATGATGAAGAGGAACCAAGACGCAGTAAAAGGAAAAATGTAGCTAAGTCTTTTGGTCCTGATTTTCTAACTTATATGTTAGAAAATGAACCTAGAACTATTCAAGAAGCTTTGTCTAGTCCAGAAGCTCCTCTCTAGAAAGAAGCTATCAATAATAAAATAGACTCCATCATGCAGAACAATACTTGGGAGTTGGTTGATGTCCCACCGAGTTGCAAACCTTTGGGATGTAAATGGATTCTTAAAAGGAAGTACAAAGCAGATGGATTTATATATAAGTACAAAGCTCGTTTGGTAGCTAAAGGGTTTAAACAAAAATGAGGGATATAACTTTTTCGATACATATTTTTCTATTACGAGGATCACGTCCATTCATGTTCTCATTGATATTGCAGCTTTACATAACCTTGAGATACATTAATCGATGTGAAGACTTCTTCTTGAATGGTGATCTTGAAGAGGACATCTATATGGAACAACCCGAGGGGTTCATTGTACCCGATCAAGAGAGAAATGTGTGTAAACTTGTTAAGTCACTTTATGGACTAAAACAAGCACCTAAGCAATGGTATGAAAAGTTTGACTCGACCATGAAGACAAATGTTTCAAAATCAATGAATGTGACAAGTGTGTCTACATTAAAGGTATTACAAATGATTATGTCATAGTATACTTTTATGTAGATGATATATTGATTATGGGTAGTATTCATGATTTAATCATGAATACTAAGAACATGTTAAAGAAGAACTTTGACATGAAAGATATGAGATTATCTGATGTTATATTAGGGATTAAAATCTCTTATGACTTCGGATGGAATTGTCTTGTCACAATCCCATTATGTCGAAAAGCATACTTAGAAAATGTAATGCTTTTGATAGTCCTACGCTAAAAACGCATGTAGAGCTAAGTCTACACTTAGCCAAAAATAGAGAGAACTGGTTTTCGGCTAGAATATGCAAGGATAATTGGCGCCTAATGTACTTAACCAATTGTACACGCCCGGACATTGCATATTCAAATGAGTAAGCTAAGTAGGTTCACAAGTAACCCGAGTAAGGATCATTGGAAATCTTTAACAAGGGTGTTGAGATACTTAAAGTATATCATGAATCATGGAATACTTTATACGAGATATCCAAATAAAAAAGATTAGAAGGATATTGTGATGCTAATTGGATATCCGACACAAAGATTCCAAATCCACAAGTGGATATGTTTTTGAATATGTGGAGGAGGTGGTGTCGGGGAAGTCGTCTAAGCAAACATGTATAGCTCCATCCACTATGGAATGAGTTCATTGCTTAAGATAAAGCCAGGAGAAGAAGAAGGATGTCTTAGAAATCGCTTAGAAGATATTCCTTGTTGGAATAAACCGTGCCAACTATTTTGATACATTGTGATAGTCAATCAAACAATTAGAAGGGCACAAAGTAGTATGCATAATGGTAAGTATAGACATAATACCATTAGATAGTTGATATTGAATGAGGTTACTTCGTGGACTACGGAAGTTAAAGGAAACCAAGTGAATCCACATCGACAAAAGGAATAAATCGAGATTAATTGTATAAATTATTAAGGGAAATGGGTTTAAATTCCACAAAACAAAGAATGTTCATAGCGGTAACCCAATTTTGTGAATTGAGATCTCAAGACTTTGGTTTAATGGGACAACTAAGTTATGAATATTCAATTGTACACTTGGAAAATGTGTTAGATCATTCCCAGAACTTCCAAGTGAAAGAAAAAAATCTATCGAATGTGGTGAGGTTAAGTTTAAGACTTTTAATGATTCATATACCGAAAGGTGGAGTATGTCGAGATACTACTTTAATAGGAGATCACCTATATAAGTGAGAAGTATTTGCTGCTCTAAAGAAACACTTATGAATCTAAGATATGGTCCAAAGTCGAAATGGACACAACGTGAGAACAACAAGTGTTAGAACTGTTATTGTGTAAATAATGTTGTCTCGGTTTTATAAACGACTAAGTAGTTCAAGACATTGCATCATGAAACAACTAGTAAATTTGATTGTATTCTACTAAGGAAGGTTCAAAGCCACAAGCGAATTGCTTTTGATGCAATAGTAGTTCATTGAGACTTTCAAGCTTAATTTTCATACATGCATGCATTAATTTCATTTATGGGGATTGTTGGAATTTGGTTTTGTAAAATAGGTGTTGACTTATATTGAACCAAATATTTAAGTGGTTTTCATTGGTGAAAATTAGAATTAAATTATATAATACAATTCTACTAAGTGAGTAGATGAAATTAGCATTTGAATTTTTCAAAACCAATTTCGGGTGAATGAGTAATTAAAGCATCAAGTTAGCCACTTAAAACTGAAATTGACATTGAAATTGGTAAATGTGGAGGTGGAGTGAAACTCCATCCCACATAGAACAGAAAGCCAAAGATAACTCAATTTATATAACCCACGTGGGAGTAATAGTTTGGGCCCTTGGGGCACTAAAGTTTTTAAATGAGGGAGGACCAAACCACGCGGGGCGCCGCCGCCCGCATGCCGCGGCTTAGCCCGGCCCGGTCCATGTCGTGGGCCTCGGGCTTGGGCTTCAAGGTGCCCTTATAGTTTTGGACAAATTTTATTTGAACCTTTAATAATTAATTTTTACTCAAATCGGGCTTCCAGCGACACGAGCGATTCGCCGCCGCAGGCGCGCACAAGGACGATCATTTGCCGTTGCGCTAGAGCAGAGTGCACGGCCGCACAATTTTTAATCAAGCACTTGTTCAAGTTACGGATGCATTTTTGGTCAGATAGATATCTTTTCGAGTCAAAAGACATGACCATTTCATAAGGCATTGAGATGCCTATAAATATGAACGAACCCTACAGGATGAAAAATACAAGAAAATGACCAGATAAAAATTACAATCATTTTTCATTTCAAAGATATTGTTTATTTTCCTTCAAAAGCTTGAAAAGTCCATACACTTGTTTTGTTTGCTATAGGTTCGAATTTTGCAAGTCGCTAAGTCGAATCAGCAAAAGTCGTTGTATCTTAGAGACTATTGTCCGAACTGTTAGCACTTTGTGCGGGGGCAATTTTGTCTTGCGAGATAGTATCAACTACTAGGCCTCGACATTAAACAAAACTATGTCCCTTTTTGTATTCTATACACATAACCATTTTCTTGTAAAAGTACCCACCGAACAATATACCACATTGGGCAAATATATATGCACGACAAGCTCAACCAAGCTTGGGACCTTAGGTCTTAAGAACCCATCTACACCACTATACAAAGACCGTGAAGGGATTTGTATATTATATTTTGAATTTTAATATCATAGTGGTAGTTTTGCTATAATTTGGTGGGAGTGATGCTATGCATTATTGATTAAGGAGTGTTTGCAATGAATAAATAAATAAAAGCACTTCTTAGTTTTAGTTGAATAAAATCGTGTTTGTAAATGGCAACTTCTACATCTGATTTTGCTTCATTTAAATAGAATCTAAAAGCAAGGAGTTTGTGCTTTAGATTTCTGCTTTTGGTTTGACTATAAACAAATAAATATTTTTACAATTTTTTTGCCAAACACTACCAATTTTTGATTTTCAACTACGTTTACTTATACTTCAATAAATTACTTCTTCTAAAGCGAGAAATTTTTGCAAACACTCCCGAAATTCATTGTTTCCACCTCTTCTACTTTAAGAAAAGTTGTTATAATTATTTGACTGGATTTAATACACATGTGAATATTTTCAATTTTGGAGAATATATTGTGAAAGCGAAATATTGTTTCATGATAAGTAGTATTTTTTTAAGGGTAATTTATCCATTAATATATTTCAATAATATATATGCACCATACATAATAAAGATATATGTATAATTAAATAATATCTATTAATTTGATTCTAAAGTTAGATATTGCATGTAATATTAATATACATTTATGTAACGTGTATATTTTCAAAAGTTTAATGTGTATTCTCTTAATATTAAAGTTAAATTTTTAATTTATTTATTTCAATTAAATTTAATATTAATTTTATTTGTAAAATTAGCAATGAACAAAATTTGTGATTAAATTAACTGATATTCAAATATAGAGCAACCAACAAAGTATTTATAGCTTATAATAGAGGATGCAATAATGTAACATTTAGCCTTTTATTTAAATTAAAGGTAACTTTGTCCATCAATATAATGTTATTGACTTGAGGGGGTATTTGAAGGTTATAAAAGTAGAGGGGGTATTTGATACAAACCAATAGTACAAGGGGCCAAAGTGAATTTTACCCTTTTTTTATTTCCTATAGACTTTATATGTAGTAGTACTAGGCCGCTATGCGAGAAATAAGGAAAGTATAGTGAAACTCTGAACACTACCTTTATTAGTATTGAATATGAAACACAAATATTAAATTGAATTTTTACAATCTAATACTCTGTGGAAAAAAATCACGTGTTAATTTAATGAAGGAAAAAAATCATTTCTTAAGGACCACTTAATTATGTTTCCACAGTATGATGATAATATAATATGGAAAAAGTGATATTATATTTTTGAACACGTTAAAAGAATTAAACAAAAAGGAATTGATGCCTAGAATTTACAACAACTAAGGTGTAAACGAATCAAGTAGGATTGAATATATATATTAGTCAAACTTGTTTGGATTTTTGTTGAGATTCAAAAATTGTGTTTCACTTTTGGTTTCATTATTAAATAAATTAAACTCCGAACGAGTTTTAGCCGAGCCAAAAATAAAGCGAGCTGAGTAATTTCATATTTTCCACATATTTTATTATTTCTCCACTAATAAATGGTCGAGTTTGATGTAATCTTATCATACAAAAACATTATGTTCACGTTTGGTTTATTGAGTTAACGAATTGAACCCAAACTAATTTCAACTAAGTCATCTCGCACGGATGGGAATGAGTTTGCAAGCTCCCCATTCGAAACATGTCCTAATCCTTTTTCACATATAGCAAGCATAGACAATTTTGTTGCGCATGAATTTGCTCATTTTGCTAAAAGTAACCCGTGTTTTGATTTATTGTGGTCTCAACCACCGAATTCTTGTCTCAATCGGCGCAGAACTTTTTCAAGTAGTTAATATATTCCTTTTTTTACAAAAAAAAGTAAAATAAAGATAATCGATGGGTTACCCAACTGGCCACCACATGAGACTCAATGTCTCTTGTAGGGTGGAGGTTAAGGGTTCAAACTCCTACTCTATCAAATTGCTCCCCGTAGCATATACGAGATCAACTATTATTAGATTTGGGGGTGGAACATGGTGTTAATAATATATTTACCTAGAAAGATTTGATTGACGTAAACCTGAAAGCCTTGAGTTATTAAAAAAATGACTACGCCAAAAGTGATAAAGCATTGTTAATTAATGTGGTTGCATCAAAAGTAGACCACTGGACCCTCTAGGGCCTTTTAATACAATATCAGATGCTCATCTTCATGAAAGTCAATATTTGAATATGCATGGTAGCTAAACCCCAATGGTTAGCCTAGCTTGCTAGAGGTTGCAATTGCACCCCAAGGTCTTGATTCAAACTCACTATCACGCGTGATTGGTTAAGGTTTGTTCATCCTTCTCAGAGATTAGGACAATCCCTAGAAGAACGGATGCCCCATAGTCCAAGAAAGTATGAATTTGCGCCTCCCACTTGTTGATGTGATGATACTGGGGTTTTTCAAAATAAAAAATGCATGGTAGTTGTACATTTAATCAAAATCCAATTTCTCAATGATTATCCGTCTTGTTTTGTAGGTTCCACCAAACGGTGTCTTAAAGAAATTTCTAAATACATTCAAGATAAGCATCAATATTTTGGAATAAAGTTGGGAAAACGGATGAAACAGCATGCGGATTAATTTGTTCATTCCCCATCATTGTTCCATCATTCAACCAAACAAGAAAAAGAAAAAAAATAAAACAAGTCCAATTTAAAATTTTCATTGTTGGAAAGCAAATTTTCAAACTTTATTGGTTTTTATTTGAGAATTGGAATATGTTTGGTTTTCTCTAATTTTATGTTTGAAAATGAAATATATGTTTGTTTATAGTTTTGAAGTGTGTGAGTCATAGATTTGCTTGATTATAGTGAAAACTTTTGGTTATAGTTTTTGAAGTTATTTTCATAGATAGATTTGCGTGCATATGATGAAAAATTGTTTGGTTGTGTTTCCAAAGTATATTTCCATAAAAATGTGAAAATCGAAAATGACCCATTTCAAATGAAAACTTCTCTAAACAAACATAAACTCAATTTTCGAAATAGTTGGGAATGGAAAATGGTTGTTGGAAATACAACCATACATAGCCTAAACTTCGCTAGATTTTTTATTGTTGTTTAGATATTCATTGTTTGTGATTTTTTTTTTTGAAAAATGCACTATTCACTAACTCTGATTTATCAATTATCAATCACGTCAAATTACAATTTCATTGAAAAAATTTCACATCAATTACTTATTGTTACAATATCGTATCTCAAATGCACTATTCTTTATCTCTTACTTTTTCAGTCACTAATTATATCTAATCACTCTTTTACTAAAAAACACTAACACGTCAACTTTCATCATTATAGTTTTATTCCATATATGGTCGTACTCTTAAAATTCAATCTTTTTTTTCAAATAATTTTTTTTACTCTTCTCTGTAAAACTAGAAAAGATTGGAATAATCCAATGATCAATGGTCAGTGAGGTAACTCTTGTCCCCTCTTTGGAGAGGTCAAGAGTTGAGCCCCAGGCACGATGGAGGAACAAGTAATATTGAGGGCTTCCAGCAGGTGTGGAAAGTTGGAACTCGGCGTGATCATGCGTCGGATAGAAGAGAATCTAACATTAATCAATCACTTGGGGTAGGACTCCTTGTCTTAGGAGATATTGTGCATTTCTCGCCGTTTCTTGGGACCCTTCCCGGGTTGTTTCTCAAGATTAGTCATGTGGGAACACGAACCTCTCTCATAATTTACTTGAGGGCTCTTCCGAAGGATCGAGGTTGTTTCTTCGAGGATTACTTATGTGGGAATGTAGAACCCGGTATAAAAAAATGGGAATAAAGGACAATGTTGTTTCTGCCCATGACTGCAAATTGAAACGAACAATTTAATTTTCCCTAAAAAAAAAAAACGAACAATTTAATTTGAGTAAGTAGTGACTAATAAAGCCTAGATAGTCCATAGTCTGACAAAGAATTCTATAGCCCCTTTCACTTTTAAATTAGGTCCTACAGCTTATCATTTAGCTCCATTACTACAAACATTGGACGGTTTTCCGGGGCCTGTATAGTTTTCAAGATTTGTTTCTGCTGACAAAATTATTCTTGTCACTTAAGAGATGGACTTTATTATTTTTTATTATTAACAATATTCAAATAATAAATATTTCTTCGGAGTAAAATATTTAATTTATTTAAAAAAATATAAAAGATTTTATCTATTTATGTATTTCTCACAAGTCTATTCTACCTATATATATAATTGATAAAGAATGTTCTAAAAGCGTTGTTATTTAGTATTCAGCAAACAGATTAAAGGTTATAGTGTATGCAGGAGCTTTGAGCAAGGTTAGACGGGCTTGTGTGAGGCCTAATTAAAAGAATAACATAGGCGGACCGCGGATATGGAGGCCTGGGCGCGCTTGGGTGGAGACTAATTTGGGCTAAGTGAGATTTTAGAACATTGATTGATAGATAATTTAATTTAATTCTTTAAACTAACAAAAAAAATAATTTGTTTTAAATTCTGTGTGTTTTATCTATAGGTCAAACATCGAAATTTAATGTTGCATATAATTATTCTTTCCTCAAATTTCAATAAAATTTCAATAGACACTGATGATATTTAAATTTATAGGCTGTCTGTCTCTGCCAATTGTGGGTGTTGAATGTTGATTCCGATGTTTGTCTTTAGGGGTGAAATAGGCAAGCAAGCTTTGCCTTGGCCAGTCTGGCGATTCACGTTTTTCGGCCTAAGCTCGACTATTAAATATAATAGCTTTTTTCAGCCCAAGTTGTTTAAAAGCTCAGGTCCAGGCCCTACCGAGCCTATTAAAAGCACGTTAAAAGCCTACTTAATCATATTTTTTTATTTTAAAAATATATTTTATCTATTATAATAATTAAATAGTTATATAAAAAGAATAATATTAATAAACTATATAAAAATATATTATATTTTTTTATATATAGTAAAGTAAATAGGCGCCTATTAGGCTTGAGTCAGCCTATTTTAAAACCCAGGCTACTTATTTACATAAATAGGCTTGCAAGAGCTTTGGCCTTCGACCCATTTTATGAAATAGGCCGCGCAGGCGGCCCAAAGTAGACCAGGCCGAGGCCCATTTTTGTCGGAAGTAGCTCCCGCCTATTTCCACCCCTATTTGTCTTCTTCATGATCTGATGCAATGAACGACAAGAGCTATCCGCCTACTATAGTAGATTTTAAATATCTTTGTGACTTTGTCTCAACTCTCAAATTAATTTTGTTTATGTTTTGCAAAGTGGAATAAAAAGAATTTGATTCCTCGTGTTTCATTAATTTTCTATTTTTCCCTTTTAATTTGAAATTAAAATAACTATAAATTAGCGTTGAATATGAATAATGGCTTTGTTCAAATAAAATATCGAATGAGTTATATCTTTAGAGAACCCCAAGGAAAATTGAAAAAGACAAAAAGAAGAGCGCATCCTCAAGAGAGTGAGTCATCAATAAAGAAATGAGTAAATCTCACTTTGCCCCTTTATATTCTATTTGATTATTACTTTACCCTCTTAACTTTTAATTATATCATTTTATCCTTTTATACTCTTAATTAGTATCACCTTACCCCCTTATGTTTTTAAAATATTATTTTATGTTCATATACTCAAAAAAAAGACCATTTTATCCTTACCTATTAGTTTTATTAAAATAACAAAATTATTTTTAAAGTATTTAGCATTAATAAACTTGTATTTATTTGCTAAATTAATTTTCACAACTTGATTAATTAATGATTAATATTAAATCTATTATATTTTACATTTAATTGCTAATTATTTAACTTTGATATAGTTTTTATTAAATTAATATATAATAGACTATTTCTATTAGCAAATACATTTATACTTTTTAATTTATTTTTCATCATAACCTTAAAATTATATAATATATATAATACAAATTTAAATGTGTGAAATATTATTAACAATTTTAAATTATTGATTCAATAATCATAAATAAAAACTATGTTAAATAGAAAAAATAATTATTTTAGTGATTAATTTTTTGAATACAAAATATTAATTCACTATATAATACATAATTTTTAGATTTATTATTAAAAGAATATATGAATATATTAGTTTGCCTAAAATAACATACAATATAGTTATTTAATAGAAACTATATTAATTTTAATAAATAGCAAATAAGTTTTCTAAAAGATATATATATGTATATGATGCCATGGTTAAATTAAAATAATAGAATGGATAATTAGGTCATTTAATAAATGAATTGAAGGATTAAAATGGTATTTTAATCAGTATAAGTGGGGTAAAGTGATACAAATTAGTAGACAAAGGGTAAAGTGATACAATTCAAAGTACAAGGGGGTTAAATGATATTCAATCAGTATAGGAGGTAAAGTGAGATTTACCCTAAAGAAATCGAAAGCCGTTTGAATAATGACAAAATGTGATAAGTAACATTATTTTTGGTCGACCACAGTATCCCACACTAACGTAAGACAGACCCACACTTTCTGGGACATCCGTTTCTTCCATGGATGGTGCTAATCTCGTGAGGAGAAGGGCAACCCAACCCCGCACTCCGCATAAATCAAGGGCCGAACCTGTGACCTCGAGGTGCACTGTAATCTTAAAGCCGCTAGCTAACCTGCATGGGGCGGGGCGGGTATATAAAGACAAAGACTAGACCCATCTCATCCCTAAAACGAGGTGGGATGGGGCGACCCATCACGGGTCACGGGGGCGTTCATCGTGATCTGAATAAAATAAAATTAAATACAAAATAATATATATATAATATTTTTATAAAATATTCTTCACAAAAATTGTCATTATCAAAGCCATCATGGCGTCACCACGCAGCCAATAAATTAGATATTATTTTACTAAGGAAGGTTCAAAGTCACAAACCTACCTATCCCGATGCAATAATACTTCGCTTGACTTTCAAGCGTTTAATTTTTGCCTACATGCATGCATTAAATTCATTCATGTGGGGATTGTTGAATTTGGTTTTGTAAAATGGTGTTGACCCAAATTGGACCAACTATTTGCGGTTTCCATTGGTGGAAAATGAATTAAATTATATGATAAAATTCTACTAAGTGAGTAGATGGTATTGTCATTTTGAATATCTCAAAACCAATTAGGGTGAATTAAAAATCAATGCTACAAGTTAGCCAATTAAAACTAGAAATTGATATGGAAATCAGTAAATGTGAGGAATGAGTGAAACTCCATCCCACATAGAATAGAAAGCCAAAGTTTGTTTATTTATATAACTCAGTGTTGGAGTAATGGTTTGGGACTCGGGGCACCAAAGTTTTTAAAGGAGGGAAGGACCCACATGCTTCAGGGTTTGGTTCAAAACACACACGCGCACGCCGCCGCCACTCCTACATTGGGCTTTGAGGTTCTTATAGTTTTGTACAAAATTTATTTAAACCTTTAAAAATAACTTTTACTCAATATCGGGTTGGCTCAAACTGGCCTTGTCAAGGCTGCGCACCAGACATCAGCGTGAGCGCCAAGATCGCCTCGCGCTGAGCGCCAAGCACGGCGCAGCGGGTACGCGAGTTATCATTGAAGTGCACGGCGCGACCGAGCACAGAGAATTTTAATTTCCTCGCGCGCGCGTATGCCTCTACCGCAAATTGATTGATGCACTGCTCGAGCAACCAGTGTGTATTTTTCGTCAAGATATCGCCTTTGTCGAACCAAAAGGCGATCTCCATGAGGCATCTTGATGCCTATAAATATGAATCCTCTACAGATGAAAAACATACGGAAATAATCGATAAAAATCGATGTCATTCTCGCATTATCAAAGACATTGATCATATATCCTTTAAAAAGCTTCAAAGCCTTAATTAGAGCGATTGATATACTTTCATTTGAAAATTTTCCTTTGCTAGAGAATAGTTTTAAAAAAATTGAAGAAAAAGATGAATTTTAATAAATGTGATTGAATGAGATGAAAAGTAATGATGAAAGTTGATTTGATTTAAAAAAACAAAGAAAAATAATGATCATAAACGTTAGAAAGTGAGTGAATGAATATGAAATTTGTAGAGAATGTGTAATAATGATTAGTTTTTTTTTTTTTTTTGTGGAAAAATGCAGATGTGATTGATAAAAGAAAAATGAGAAGAAGTAAAAGTGAGAGAATAAGATATTTTCCGAAATTTTCATAAACAATTATACTTGGTTAAAATTTAGCTAAACGAAAATGAATTTCATTTCATACCCAACGCCTAAACACTTTTTTGTTCGCTGTTGGTTCGACTTGTAAATGTCGCTAAGCTCTAACATGAGTCGTTGTATCTAGAGACTTACTGCGAATCAGTGCGTAAGCACCTTGTAACGGGTAATTTTATCTTACAGAGATAGTATCAAATATTAGCCCGACTTTAAACTCTGTCCCATTTCGCTTACATACACTTAGTTATTTTTTTAAAACAATATCACCCAAACAACATTTTCTTGGAAATGACAAGCTAATATCCACAAGTTCTAAACTTTTACTTTGTTTGTTTTGAGGATTTAATAAAAAATGCATTTCATCACAGTGTTGCTTTGGTTAATAGTAGTTGATGATGTTTTTAACAAAGTGATTTCAATTATTGTATAGTATGGTATTCGCAAATAAACACTGGTTAATTAAAGAACAACACTGTTTTACAGACGTCAATCCCAAATTCATGGTTTAATTAAAGGCTTTTGTTTTGAAAAAATAATGAAATGATTGAAAGGGATATTTGAAGATGTAGTGTTGAACTAATCTGGGATGCATGCCCACCACGAAACATTATTGAAGTTCTGCCTAGCTATTTAAATAATTATTCCATTTTATTGATAAATTGTAAATACTTTTTGAGAATTATCTCACTTTAACAAATATTCCCTTTAATTTGTAATACGGACAGAAATATTGTGTGTTCGTAATAAGGTTATTTTTGTAATTGATTTTTTGTTGTATAGATTTAATTAAATTTTAAGAAGTAAACTGATAAAATAATATTAAATTAAATTTATTATTATTATAAATTATGATTTACGAAAATAGTATCAATTTTGAATACTTCTTGAATGTAATTATAAATATAATAAAATATAATGTAGAATTAAAGGCAATCTACAAAACATTTTTCTAAATATCTTTTTAGGGCAATACGTAAC